>OX419731.1:9937500-11187500 GCA_948477245.1 Thumatha senex | reverse complement strand
TGTTATAAAATCAAGTGGATATCAGTTTTCTTAAATTCTGTATCAATAAATTCTTTTTCCTGTTGTATTATAAAGCAATATAGTAAATAGTGGTCATTTGAAAACATGGAAATATTCATCATCATGATAGTGCTTCCTAATTTCCTTGATATCATTTGATGTAGATGTGATAAGACATACATAGTAAAGAACAACATCAATTATCAATAACATACAGAATGAAAACAAAAATCATTTGTATCATTATACTAAGATGATAATAGTAATCATCACAAGTCAATGACACAAGATTAAATAAAATTTCGCACTTACCATAGGCTGCTGCTGGTCAAACATGCCTTGTTCCTGGCGATCCAACATTGAGTTCAGGCGTTGTGCCTGTGGAGATATATTTTTCTGGTCAAATTTTAGATAGTAGGTTATATTACATACATACATATTGTCACGCCTTTATCCCACGTAACAGGTGGTGAGCCCATTGCTGTGTTGAAATGGACTGGCGCAGGTTGTGGCGACCCGCTGGTGAAATTTTTCAAGCCGCCCTAAGGTCTTCAACTGGACTTAATGACTGCCATGTTACTGGCATACCACCAACGGCTTAACGTGCCTTTCGAAGCACGGAAACGCTTGCAAATGTAAATGCCACAAAATAGTCACAAGATTATATTACATGTACATTAAATAAATTATACCAAATTATGAAATGAAACCCAACTAGTTCAATATACATATCAAAAATATTTTCATAAATAACATAAGACACAACACAAAATCACTTGTATCATTGTACTTAGATAAGTAATAATTATTAGCTTTACAGCCCAATGCAATAACATTTTTTTTTTACGTAATATTTATATTTTTGGTTTCTTCTACAAAATAATCTAACGCGCACGGCTTTGATAGCATGGAATTGTTATCCTGTAGCTGTTTCCCAAAGAAACTTATTTCTGGGTAAAAATCAATAAAACTTTCGGGATTTGTTGGAAGAAGTGTTTCCTGGAATTCACTGAATGATAATTCGGTACCATAAACACTCAGCTGCTTGCTAAGAGCATCTGTATTTTTATCTATTGTTGGAAATAACGATTGTCTGTTTACTACATCTTTACTGGAGTCTTGAGGTGCCAAAGAAGTTGGGTCATTGAGCAATTAGTAAAGCCTAATAGCTAACAAACCACAAGTAACGTGCCCACGCTCATAGTGAAGGATTCAGGCGACTACTAAACCAAAATCAGTTTCTTAACCAGATGGGATAGAAACTTTATAAATCGCCGATGCATGTATTCATGGTGTCCTGAATCGAATGCCGCAAACCGTTTTTCTCTATCTCTAATGGTGTCTGAGAAATAGATGGAGTACAGACGGACCGACAGACTAAGCAGTTTTATAAGGCTTTTCTTAACTTTAGTGTTTACCGACCTGTACGAAGAGAGTGTTCTCCTGTTGACGCCGACGCAGTTCGTCGTCCTGATGACGCATGCGCTGCGACAGTTCCTCCTCTTGCCGCAGTAATTGGGCGCGTTCCTGCTCACGTCGCTCGTCCGCCGCTCGTTCGGCCATCTCCCAGCTACGCTTTTGACGCTCGCGGTCCTGTTCTCGCTGGCGGAGTTGCTCACGGAGGAGTTCAGTCTCGTGCTCGTACCTAGACAGGACGACAGTCACTTTAAACAGAGCAAGAAATACTGCTAGCGCCAAAGACGTCGAGCAAAGTTTACGTCAAACTGTATGCAATAATCGCATACATAACCTCTCAGTTTCATAGCATTTGTTTGTAGTAATTAGACACCACTGGATGCAGTTGGTTGTATGAATAGAGTAAGGTATCGCAAGAGTGATCAATTTCTGTGCTTTAAACAAATATTTAACAAGCCAAAGACTGCACCCATATGAGTACGACTGTAAATGTCGTAGATACGCAAGTTCAGTGGGTATTTCTCTTGATGTTAGTATAGTTAATAGACAGAATTGAGATAGAGCTTTGATTAAATACTATAATTATACACCTATAATTATCAACCACAGCTGGGGATTTAAATAAAACCTTTAAAGACTCAAAAACATTTAGAACATTAACATGTATCAGTGGCCACTCACTTGGCATATTCCATCTGTGCTTCCAGTTTCTCTTCCTCAGCATACAGTTCCTTTTTAAGAGCCTCCTCTTTTTGCCTGTGCAGCTCATGCAGTTGCTTCCACCTGGTGCCATACTCATGCTCGAAACTACTGGCTTCAGAGAATCGAGGGCCAAGTTCTCTTGAACGTAAAAATTCTGGATGTTTTTTCGGCAAATTCTTTTCAGGATATCCATCGAGCTCATCAGGCTCTTCAAAACTCTCTACAATAACTGGACGAAGTGAACTAAAATAAATGGAACACATATTAGCCACTAAACATAGTTAGAATTCCATGTATAATTTTCCTGAAATTATTTGTACTTACGATGTTAGGAAGAAACATTTCTCAGTGCAGTTTCGGATTGCAGCCAATGCACTAGGTTTACGGGCAAATTCTACAACTCCTTCTCCAAGAGTCTTTCCTCTTTCGTCAACCTTGACATAAGCCCTCTCAATTTTGCCAAAAATCTCAAAGGCACGGTACAAAAGCTCATTCGAGACAAATGGTGGCAAATTCTTCACACGCACAGCACTATTGTGTGGGGCAAATCTAACTCTCAGTGATCTTCCATTTCTCATTTTACCATCCAATTCTCTCTTTGCCCTTTCCGCATTAACTCTATAATCCTAAAAAAAATATTTCAATTAACATTAACAAGCTCCAAGAGAAGAATACTTAAATAATTTTAAAAATTTAAGTAGATCCTTACCATCTTAATAAATCCAAAGTTTTTCTCCTTATTAATAAATAATTCAGCTGGTTCACCAAATGGAGCAAACAGGGCCATGATTTCTTCCTCAGTAACATCGCTAGTAAGATTGCCAATGTATAAGCGACTCCTCCCATTAAACTTTACTTCAGATTGATCAATTGGTGGTAGATCCAACAAAGGTCCCACCAAATCCTTCAGCTTATTCGCCAGCATTTGTTCCTAAAATAATAAAAGTAAATTAAAAATTTTCATAATTAAAAACAAAAAATGTACACAAATAGAACAATCATTTACTTCTCTCTGGATAGGTTTTCCTCCATCTTGTCCAGGAGGCCCACGACGCTGCTGATTTCTGGCTGGGCCACCGGGTCCCCCAGATTTTGGCCCAAATGGCTTATTGCCACCCTGATTGAAGTTTCCACCTTGGTTGAAATTTCCACCTTGGTTGAAATTTCCACCTTGATTGAAGTTACCACCTTGTTTATTGCCACCAGGCCCACTCCATGTTCCACCACCACCTTGTTTGTTGCCACCAAAGTTTCCATTTAAGTTCTAAGAAAAAACAAATTTTATAAATTTAGGATTTTTTTTAATATTAAATATCAGCATTTATTGACTTCAACAAATTACATACCCTTTGTTGGTTTTGATTAAATGGTTGATTTTGATTGAATTGGTTCTTTTCTTCAACATTGATGGACTTATCAACTTGATCTTCATTTAATTGAGCATTAGGAGCAATCTTCTGCTGCTGTTGTTGCATTAAAGGCTTTGGTTGTTGTTGTTGTAATTGAGGCTTTTGTTGAGGCTTCTGCTGCTGAGGTTGCTGTTGTGGCTGTTGCTGTTGGGGAGGCTTCTGCTGTGTCTGCTGCTGCAGAGGCTTTTGTTGTTGCTGTTGTGGTGTTTTTTGTTGTTGTGGTGTCTTTTGTTGTTGCTGTTGTGGCGTTTTTTGTTGTTGTGGTTGTTGAGGGGACTGCTGCTTTTGCTGTTGAGCTTGCAGTGGTGGCACAGACTGCACCTCAGGCTTTGGTGGCTGCTGTTGTTGCAAGGGCTTTGCATTTTGTTGCTGTTGCGGTTTCTCTTCAGATAAATTTGGCTGATAAAGAATTAATAATTCATTAAATATATAACCACTGTAAACTGGTCTCAACAAAACTAATTTTAAATGATGAAAAAATAGCATCAATGTATTGATCAACAGTGCTCCCACTAATATTCCACACATGTACTATATTACATACATATTGTCACACCTTTATCCCCGCAGGGCATGGCAAAGGCATACTATGCACCTACAGATATAACTATATTATGCACAAATTTACAAAGTATTCCTATTTACACAAAAATAATAAGCATAATTGCTCATGGGGGACAGAGTTTATTCTTAACAAAAAAATACACAAATTGTGACCATTCTCATAAAATAATTTAAATCATATATTATTTTTCAGCAAAATATCATTTTATTTTCGAAGTGAAGAGAATCTTTCGTCTAGGATGATAATTATTGTTATAGGGGAGTAATATATAATTATTATAGTAAGGGAACGATAGATGCTAAATGTGTATGTAGAATAATGGGAAAAGTGGAGATTTTTGAAAAGTGAAGATTAAGCACTAATAAGAAGAATGATTATTTGATAAATGCATTTCACTGATTCGGGAAGTAAAAATAGCTAATAGGCTCATCACCTGTTTGCGGGGGACAAAAATGCATACGGTGAAATTTGGGCGTATGTATGCCTCTGCCTACCCCTTCAGGGATAAAGGCGTGACTGTATGTATGTAGGTACTCATTTAGAAATGTACAATTCAAGAGATAGTCAACAAAATGGAAAATGCCATGATGAAAATGGTGTCTAGTCTTTAAATCAACCAAGCAATCAAAATAAGTAATTCTGAAATATTAACTAGCGGAATAGTTTTAAATTTAGAAAGTATTTCAGATAACGGTAAAATCAATACTCATACGACGCAAATGCCCAAGCCATCTCAAAATGGCGGCGAATGCGACGTTGAATCACATTAAACCAATAAATTAGAAGGAAAATCCAACACGTGTATATTGTTCTAACATATTACATTGTCGAAATTCAATAAATAACCCTAATAAATGAAATTCAAAATATAGGTATTCATATTACGATTTAGGCTCACCTCATTACTTGGTCGTTGACCTCCTTGGTTAGAATTTCTCTGATTATTATCAAATCTAGAATTATTTCGGAATCCTCCTCCTCCTCGATTCATGCCACGACGACCCTGTCTTTGTGGTTGAGGCGGCCCGCCGAATCCCCTATGGTTTCCAAATTGATTCATACCTTGCATTTGCATTCTAAAATAATGGTATTTTATTAGACACATAAACCTAACAAATAGATGTATAAAACTTACATGTAAAACATGAAGTTTACTACTTACCTATGCTAGTCTTGATTATGATATATTAACACGATATTCTTTGCTTCACAATTCACAATAAAGCCCACAAGTACGCGACGATACACGACTCACACGCGTAACTGCAGGACGGCAATGGAATGGGAAAGAAAGAAGAAAAGAAAATGTCGGATTCTAGTGTAGTGAGTAGCCAGCGGATGTTATGTTTGGTATATATATCGATATTTCGTAAAAATCGATAAATACGGTTAACACACGACTGGATTTGATCCGACCAGACCGCGGATTTGATTTGCCACCCGACCAAATCTTACCGTCTGTAGAGCAGTCCGACGGACATAAATATTATTAATTGAGTCCGCCTCGATCCGCATCGGATATGATCAATGTTGTCGTTCTAGCTACTTTGTCGTAAATTTTCCAAGATTTAATTAAATTTTTCTCCAAATAGACACTTTTTCATATTTTTTTTGCCAGAAAGAAAAAAGAGCTACGTTAATACATAACGTAGTGTTTATTAACTCTATGAAGAGGAATACTATGCATACCAGTTATCTACATAGATAAGTAAAATTGAAATGTGTGTGTGTGTAATTTCAAATTTGCAGCTTTTCACTAAATGCATATAAAATAATATACTTTATTAGAAACTTTCATTTCCACAAAAGTGCCTTAAAAAAATAATTTTACCGAAGAATAGGGAAAAAGGCCCTAATCTGAACACCCTGTCTGGTCGTATGGTGCGGTCTGATCCGGTTGTCTGTTGCGACAACAGATTTGGTCGGCAGACTCGGCGGATCAAATCTGTCGAGGTCCGGTAGACCAAATCCGGTCGTGTGTTAGCTCTTTAATACGGTTAAAACACGACCGGATTTGATCCGACCAGACCGCGGATTTGATTTCATTCATGATCAGAGCTCGGTAGATGGCTCTGGTCATACTCTTAAAATGACGATAAAAATATGGTGGAGAATTTCAACTTAATTCGATACGGTTCGGGTAGTTCAGGTGGCTAGAACATTGCCCTGGTTAGGCAAAGCTCACAGGTTCAATCCCTGTCTCGAATCACATTGTCTTTTTCCACTTTATTAAAAATTTATGAGAAATTTAGCAAATAATTGCTTTAAAAAATAAAAAATTATCAATATACTGAGTGGAGTCCATTGCATCAATGTTTAAAAATAGTTGTAACACTGTTCATTGGTATCGAGTTGTTCATTAGCTCGGTAGATGGCTCTGGTCATACTCTTAAAATGACGATATAAATATGGTGGAGAATTTCAACTTGATTCGATACGGTTCGGGTAGTTCAGGTGGCTAGAACATTGCCCTGGTTAGGCAAAGGTCACAGGTTCAATCCCTGTCTCGAATCAAATTTTTTTTTTCCACTTTATTAAAAATCTGTGTAGATAACTGGATTGCGAAGTATTCCTTTCCATAAAGCAAATACGCTATGAATTAACATTTTTTTTTTCCTTTATGGGGAAAAATGTACGAAAAATCTGGGATCTGGGGTTAAGTAAAATCTGGGAATATTTACGACGAACTAACTAAGACTGCAACATTGGGAAAAATTAAATACAATACAATTTACAATTCACAAATTATTATTAGATAGAAAAATAATATCAACCTTACAAACTATTTAAATACCCGCTCCTGACCGTTCCCGGTGGGAAGGTGCCCATCACACTTGCCGCGTTTCCACGCTGGATTGCGATGGCCATCCTCTGCACCAGAAACGATCCGGATCGAGAGTCACCGGTCGTCTCTTGGAGCCTTTTCCCAATATCCTTTATGAAATGTTTGGCTTCCCTGCCCCAGCTCCCCAGGGTCTCTACCGCCACCGGCGCGAAGTGGTACAGCGGCTCCAAATCAGCGTACTTTAGTCTCTTCCTCGAGCCGGCATCTTCCGCTGCAGCAGACGGGGAGCAAACCGTGCGACTAAGGTGGCTGGCGGCGACGGTGCTGACGCAAATTGCGTCCCAAATTAGGCACCTGCCGTTGTTCCAGGGAACCAAAGTCAGCCCGTCCGGCCTCTTACCGTCCGACCTGCTCAGACCCGGAGGCTCAAGCAAGCAAGGCACGTTTGCCGATATAAGGGCCCTACGGATTATATCGTTCAGAGCGTGGTGACGCGAAAACCTCCCAGTGCACCGTCGGCAACTCAAGGCATGATGGCCATCCGCTTCCACCATGGAACCGCAGGTGCATATATGGGGTTCACACACCTTACAGCCCAGGCGTAGAGCCACTGCCACACGCAGAGAGTCGGAGTCGAGCAGGGTGCCCAGGTGGGGCGAAGGTAACGCCTGTAACCACGCTCCAGATTCTGGTTGCGACACAGCCCGCAGTCTAGCCTTATCGGCTCCCGTTGCCCCCTCCAACAACTGCTCCAGAAGTCGCTTCACGCCTACATCATCCCACGCTCGCTGAAGGTGCCCCGACTCAGGGATCGAAGCACCCGTATTAAGGGCCGACCAAGCTGACACGGCATCCGACACAAAAGGCAAGCTCCCCTCGTCACCATCATAATTGAGTACAGTAGTAACAAGGTTTGCAACCCCATGCGCAGACGCCAGAAAAGCCGGCAGGCCCACATCAAGCGCACAACGAATCCCGAGACCACCACATCGGATTGGCAAAGCAGCTTGACTCCACTGAGTCTCATTAAGAGCGACATTCAGGACTGACTCCACCACCATTTTCAATTCTGCAATTAAATTAGATCTGGGGAAATTTACGACAAAGTAGCTAGAACGGAAAAATTGATCCGGATTGATGCGGATCGAGGCAGACTCAGATAATAATAATTAATTATGTAAGGAACTTTTGGGGAAATGAAAAGTTTCTAATAAAGTATATACTTTTATATGCATTTAGTAAAAAGCTGCTAAATTGAAATTACACACACACACACAAACACATTTCAATTTTATTTATCTGTGTAGTTAACTGGTATGCATAGTATTCCTCTCCATAGAGTAAATAAGCACTACTTTATGTATTAACGTAGCTCTTTTTTTTCTTTCTGGGGAAAAATGTACGAAAATGTAAATTTTTGTTTAAAAGTAAAATCGGTTCTGGGGACATTTTTGACAAACTAACTAAGATGGCAACATTGGAAAAAAATATGAAAAAGTGACTTATTGAAAAAAAATTAAATTATATTTGGGAAAATTTATGTCAAAGTAGCTAGAACGGCAACATTGATCATATCCGATGCGGATCGAAGCGGACTCAATTAATAATAATTATGTCTGCCGGACTGCTGTACACACGGTAAGATTTGGTCGGGTGGCAAATCAAATCCGCTGTCGGGTCGGATCAAATCCGGTCGTCTGTTAGCCCTAATACATCATAATTTCGCATATGATATAAGTGAATCATTTAGTATCGATTTGAAGTATCGGTTAGTTTTAATTTGATTTATCAAAAACCTATTACATTCATTTATTTATTTATAATATACCGATATTTATAATATAAATTCTAACGATATTATGATATTATCGTAAGAACTTGAAAGTATTTTTTTCTATTGACCTGAATTAAAAATAACAATTGCCAAAGTTAACGCACGAACTAACTGTTTACCGTTTCCGTGGGAACAGTACCGGTACTTTTATGAATAGTAATCAAATAGGAATGTAAAGCAATAAGAAATGGAGTCATCGTGTGGAATATTTTGAAGCAAAATATTCCACACGATGACTCTCTCTCTCTCTCTCTCTCTCCGGTAGGTAAAATGTTATACTCTATGACTATCGAAACTACTACATCATTTATAAGTTGAAAGAAGTTTAACAGCTATATCGAAAATTCTGATATATTGAAAATATCGAAATGTTAATAGATAGTGCAAAATATGGCACTAAATATTACTATCTATTAAATCGATTTAAATATCGATATATTTTGGACATTAACATCCCTAGCGCCAGCGCAATGAATGCGCAATTAATTTTAACATGGCGCCGTATCCGCTTGCTGGTATGACCAGCTTCAAGACTCATTCATAGACGTAGTTGTTGTTGTTGTTGCTTGTCTTCGCCCATCTTGGGCAGGCAAAGGAACTTGGTCCATACACCCAGGTCTTTAGTATTTATGTTTTCTTCGTAGTTAGTCAGGTCTAGACACTATGTCGATGTCGAGTTCAAAGTCCTAGGTCCTGGTCCTTGCCCTCTGTATAATGGTAGTTCTTATACTGAGGTTTTCAGTTGACTTTAAGCGGCAAGATAGAAATAGGCTTTCACTGCATATATGTCATTGTCTATCACTATAGCACATTTACACAACTTTTATGTCCAAGAAATCACCACTCCCGTACATAAAACTAAATAAATGCACTAGTTTTTGAAAATAATATACAGTAAGCGTCCGCACGTGTTGAGTTTCCCGCGTAAACCAACTGTGCGTATGTATATGTTTACGTTTATGGGTAAAATTCCCATTCCTTGATTTTTTGCGCGGGGGTGATGACTATCGTGGTGTGATGTTAACCTATGGTAACATGGTTTTTATGTGTATTATTTTTAATGTTTCTACACGCTACGAATTGTTTAAAGTGGGTAATTATTATATTATTATGTTTCTTCTTTTCACGGGTATCTTCTTTTTTTTTATGAAGATACCCGGGCTTTTGGTAGGCGTACATGGGGACATACTGGTCCAACACGCAGAGGCCCTTTGAGAATTTTAATCTAAAAGGAAATGGGACCCCCACTGCAGACAGTCCACGCCCGCCTTATGTAGAAGAACGATAATGGACCACCTCCAATGGGAGTTAAACTATTGTAAAATATGCTAACTAAGAAATGGGCTTTTGGGTTGGGGGTTTGATGAACTAGGTGATTATAACTATGGATGAAGGCGGCGTCTGCCATTTTAATATTTGATTATCAAAAATTTGGCAGACGGTGATTCGCCAACTCACTAGATGGGCCCCCTTTACAATTGCCATAGGCATGATAAGCCTGTAAGGCGACAGGAGGCAACACCGGTGTGAGCGGCTTGGGGTGTCGAGCGGTGCGGCGCCGGTTTCACCTTCGCGGGACAGTCCCGGAGCGGGCTTCCCCGTAGTTATGCCCTTGAAAATGACACTTCCACCCCCGAGCATATAGCTCTGGCTCCCTCCCTCTGACCGGCCAATTAAGGCAAGCCAGAGTTGAGTTTTGCTGCACTCCCGGGAGTAGCACTCTCACTGCTCTCCCGTTAGCCCATTAAATGCTAACCGGTGCAGAAGGGCAACAAAACTCTGAGGAATCGGGACCGATGTGTAGCCACGCACATTCAGCTCGCCACAAGCTGCCCTGCGGATGTGAGCTTTTCAATAACTTTCTGATACATTTTTTTTGTTGATATCAGAAAGAGGATGACTCAAAAAGCGAATCTACTATGCCCTCATAGGGTTGCGTTAATCCTATAAAAGATAACGACTATTAATATTATTATTATGATATTTTAAAAATACCGCATAGTCCTAAATTCTAATTTTAGTGGACTGTCCTCTATTTTTTTGCACAAATTGTTTTTTTACCAGTTTAAATTAAAAAGGTTTCGTAAAAATAATTAAAAAATGGATATGAAAACATTATTTATGTGTTAACATTATGCGCCGGTTTATAGAATTTTCGATATATTGAAATAATGTAACTTTTTCTAATTCCGCAATCCCAGTGGCTCCGGTGGCAAAATGAGGTTCTATCTACTCACTAGGAGACACAGGATCGGCAAAATGGCCTACTGCAAGGTCATATTCGGAGAGAATCTTACTTCACATGGCCGTATCCTTGTCATGGATTTCTGTCCGAATACAAAAGGCAAACGTGCTGTGTGGTGCCACATTACATGGTGGCCACTAAATAAAGCTATGCCTCAAGAGTTCACCTCTGTTAGTGTCAAGTGCATAGACACTGAAAGCGACCAGTTCAAGATTACGAGGATAGGAATCAGGCCCGGCTATCCTTTGAGTGGTTAAGGTGTTACGTGGCGAGTCCAAAAGTGAATGCAAATGAGACACGGAAATTTAGTGGAGGAACAACACCGTTCAGAGGGACACCACGGATTAGAAAGAGCTCTTTAAAAAGGACGCGAGCGTTTGGATTTGTTGTAAAACGTGAACAGAGCAGCAAAGCGTGCCCCTAAGAAAGCTGTAGCCAGAGTTTACCACTTATAACTTATATATACAGATATACTACAAAACAAATTTACGAGGGAATTTTAAGTTCTGACAGTGCGACAACTGTATATTTTACAGGTAGCTTTAAGACAACATTCTTCCTACCCTAAATTTGATCTTCTTTCAACACCTTCGAACAAGACCTCTCGAAGATTTAAACTTCCCCTTACTAATAGGCCTAGAACGTCTTTTAGCCAGAGATTCTTCTATTTCCTCGGGCGATTCATATACTTAAAAATTAATAAAACTCTAAAAAAAAAAAAAATATGATGGTAAAAAGATTATAATAGACGGGCTCCTAAAACTTAGTTATGAAGAAACGGAAAATCTTCTTCATCCATCCGAATAAATACTTTTACTTTTACACACACACACACACACACACACACACAGACACACACACAAATAGATTGTAACTATTTTTATATTTATTGCATGATAAGACTACAATTGTTCTATGCACATTGTATCTTACCTGTTTTAAAATTTGGTTAAACTTACTTTTCATAGGTAGACAAGAAGTACAGTTTCTTAATGCAGAAATCATGTTAATGGAATTAAATATATCGATAATTATTAGCGCGTTAATAAGAGTTGTCACAATTAATTGGTTAACGTTAAATAATACACGTTCTTGGAGATAGAATTGCGATTAATGTTTATTTTTTTTATAATACAAATAACCACCTAGTATATAAAAATAGTTTTGAGTAAAAACAGTATTTCATAAATAATTTTGCTATACTTAAAGAAAATAGTAAAAATGTCTTACATTCAAGTTCATATATACACAGTCACTGAAGTGTTAGGCGAAGGCAATATAAACGCCAACGTTTCACTTGTTATACTTTGTCCTACCTAATAGGTGGTAAGCCTATTACCATTGGCTCATACCATTAATGTGAAGACAGAGACAATATGGATGTTATTGCTGCAATACGCCGATCTCATTTAAATGATTTAATTTTTTTTTTGTTCATAATTAACTATTTAGTTTTCCTATTTGAAATTTCACACGGAACCCTAAACTTTTGAAAATGTAATATAGCCTATGTTACTCACGAAGAATGTAACTTTCGAATGGTGAAAGAATTTTGAGAATCGGTCTAGTAGTTTCTCAGCCTATTCATTACAAAGAAACTTACAAATCTTTCCTCTTATAATCTTTCCTCTTATAATCATTATAATTTTCAATAAATATTAAATCCAGTAATTAATGGAAATAAATATTAATCTCGAGGATCCTGGTAAGGATTATGGGACAATCTATAGAAATTACTCCATTTTTATCGGTCTTTAATAAAAAAGCAAAGTATTAAATCAAATTCATTGTTTTGAAGGTGGTGAAAATCAGGTTCAAATATTCTTGAACAAAAATACTTGTACTGTTGCCACTTACTTATTATTTTAACCTGACCGGTTTTGCCTTACGGCATTTTCAAAGGTCAGCACATATTTTATGTATTTCGGATGTCATTGAATACAATATAAATATTATAAATTGTAAAAAAATGTCCCATAAAAAGAAATGTTTTCAATGACATCGGAAATACGTACAAGTGTTTTTCTTCAAGATAAACCAATGGACGGTTGCTGGAACCAAGTGCCATTAATCAACAGAGTAAGAAGGTTTAAAGATTCTGTTACACAGCTAAATAACAAGCTAATTAAAGCGCTCGTGGCCCCGCGGTCTCAGTGTTCGGTAAACGATCACTGAGGTAAGCAACTTTCGCTATGGCTGGTCGTCGGATGGGTGACCACTTTGTGGCATTTACATTTGCGAGCGTTTCCGTGCTTCGGAAGGCACGTTAAGCCGTTGGTCCCGGTTGCCAGTAAAATGGCAGTCGTTAAGCCTGGTTAAAGGCTTATAGGCGGCTTAAAAATTTCAACAGCAGGTAGCCACAACCTGCGTCTGTCTATTTCAACACGGCAATGGGCTCACCACCTATTACGTGGGACAGGAATCCACACGGTGAAAAGTGGGCATATAATATGCCTCTGCCACCCCTTCGGGGATAAGGCGTGATGGATATTTATTTTATTTATTTATAATTAAAGAGAGATTAAACCAATTACATCAAATATAACATTCACTGGCTCATTCGTTGTATTCCCGGTACGTAATGAGTAAGAACAAACATCGACTACAAATTTTTCTAGAATGATTTTTGCAAAAAAAGATGTGGTAAATTATATTATAAAATTTATCTACTAAGTGTTTCAGGTATAAACTATTAATAAATAAAAATGTATGCCTGCTCACTCTTACTTAATAGAAACTAAAAGCTAGCTGGTTGGTGACTTGTTACGTTGGATTACGTGGGTGGTACGCAATACTATGTAGGTATTACTTTGTCATAACCCTTCCCACTTTTGATGGCAACTAAAAATAAATAGAAGTTTTTCCCCTTTATGTCAGTTCTACTTAAATCTCCAATATTTACATAAGAAGCCAATTAAAAAAAAAATGTGTGACACTTTTCACACACCGCCATCTAGCCCAAAGTAAGCTAATATTAGCTTGTGTTATGGGATCTAGATCATCTAGATAAACATACTTATATATTTCTAAATATATACATATTATAGATAAATAACACCCAGACACAGAATAAACCATCGTGCTCATCACGCAAAGTTTTATCCTGGGTGGGAATCGATCCCACGACCTCTTGCGTGGCAGTCGGAAGCACTCCCACCGCGCCACAGAGGCAGTCAAAAAAAAATAAGGCTCTTGCGTTGACTGTGTTTGTGTATGACTTCAGCATAACAAACTCACACAATAGATTTTGCTAATCACAGTACACAATCCTTCGCAAAAGATTTACCAACCAGTAATAATGTACTCTGAAAACGATATAATACATAACGCAACAATATGTACGAGTTGTACAATATTGTAGTGGACTGTATTTTTGTTGGTAGGTCGATCTTATGGTTCTGGATGTAGACACTGGCGTGATAAATAAAATATCGTAGATTTCTTCGGAAACGTGTATTGAGCACATTAAGTTAACAAGAAGAAGGGAAAGGGCAGATTACAGTGTTGCCACAATAAACTTTCTATAATTAAAGTTGACAGGTTATGGCCATCAGCCCATTGAGACAATTTTACTCAATGTTGATGTTTCCAACACGAGTATTAAAAAAAGCGAAGTTTCTAAGAAGGTATGGATGTAGGTTTGTTACTCTTTCACACAATACTACTAAATGGATTTGATAAAACTTTACAACAATATAACTTACACATCAGAATAACACAATAGTCTACGTTTTATCCTAAGAAAACGTCTCTGTGGGAAATGATTCTGTGGGAATGGAAAAACTTCTCCGTGCAAGCGGAGCCGTATGCGTCATCTAGTACATAATAAGAACGTACAAGTAATCCTACTTCCTACTAATAATAATGGATGTTTCTTACTCTTTCACGTAAAAACTACTGCATGGATTTCAATCAAACTGTACAATAATATAGCTAATACATCAGAATAACAGATAGGTTACTTTTTATCTCGAAAATAAGTTCCTGTAGGAAACGGGAACAGGAAAACTTCTCTACGCGGGTGAAGCCGCGGGCGTTAACTAGTGTAGGTATATATCAGTTATAACTTTTAAAGCCCTAACACACGACCGGATTTGATCCGACCAGTAAAGCAGTCCGGCGGACATAATTATTATTAATTGAGTCCGGCTATATCCGCATCGGATATGATCAATGTTGTCATTCTAGCTACTTTGTCGTAAATTTCCCCAGATTCATTTAATTTTTCTCCGAATAGACACCTTTTCATAATTTTTTTCCTAATGTTGCCATCTTAGTTAGTTTGTCAAAAATGTCCCCAGTGCCGATTTTACCTTTCCCCAACAATTACTTTTTCATAATTTTTTTGCCAGAAAGAAAAAAGAGCTACGTTTATAAATAACGGAGTGTTTATTTACTCTATGTAGAGGAATACTGCATACCAGTTATCTACATAGATAAGTAAAATTGAAATGAGTGTGTGTAATTTCAAATTTGCAGCTTTTCACTTAAAACATATAAAATAATAATTCGACCCCTCCGGGCAATAAGTCGGTAATCGCAAAAAGCAAATTTTACAGGAAAAATGATTTACTGTTTTTGTTGAATTACTTTCCAACCAGTGGGAGTATTGACATCATTGATACATGAAATGAAAGCTAATTTTTTTTGAAATTGTATTCATCTATCAGTTTTAAACTACATGCTTCTAATAAGCTACAATTTGAGAAGAAAGATCTTACAGTTTAAAAAAAGTTCTATTGTCCTGTAATAGTAACTTACCGGATTATTGTGGTAATTTTTTGAAGAGTGTTGATACGTACTAGCACACTGCAGACTTTTATAACGTTATTTTGTAAAGCAACAAGTGATCATAATATATCATAACCAAGTTATTGTAGTAATATTAAAGGGCAAAAAATACTGTACAAGTAAATTACAGGGTTGTTTCCGGAAATATGACAATAACATTTTTCAGTAACCATTCAATCCCAAATATAATTTGAGTATAATATACAAAGGTATTTTTAATAAAATAAAACAAAATAAATAGATTAATCGTTTTTATTGCACATAACAATATTTCAGTAAATATTACACATATTTTAAACATAACCTGCTTAACAAATTAAGAAAAACAGTTACATAATTTAATCTAAACGAGGAAGAAGTCGGATCGAGAGCTATGCCAGTAAAATTGCTCTAGACCCTAAGATATACGGGTGATTTTCACCTAAATCAATTTTTACCTAATTGCAATGGCAAAAATTTTTTTCGATATTTAAGGATTTATTTGATTCATAAAATATTCTCCATAAAATAAAGGTACTTAATCTGGTCCATGTCCTAGACCAGATGGTGTCTATGGAGGTTGAATCTGTAGAGTTTAACGCCAAGTATTACTTAAGTTTAAAACCACCATAGCTGGGCATTAACTCGTTAATCCGTTAATCGTTAATTAACCAAGTTAACATTTTGATTAACAGATTAACTTTTAAGTTAACTTTTAAAAATGTTAACGGACACATTAACTTCCGTTAATATGCAGAAGTCCGTTAATCGTTAATCCAATGCCTACTATTTACCGCACGGCACCGCGGCGCGGCGCGAAAAACAGGTTCAGACAAGTATGAAATGAATGACAAGTGCCGGGCGGCGCGCGGCAGCGCGTGAAACAAAAACAAAACTAGATATATTTGGCCGGCGCGTGCGAGTGAGAAAACTGCGAAGAATTTTTTTTCGTTTGATCATTTTATTACTTAGCGCCGGTGCTTACAGTGACGAGTGTTTTGTTTGTGAGTGTAATTTAGTTAGAAAAAGTGTATTGTGCAGTGTAGTAATTAAAACCATATCATGGAAGACATGGAATCGAATTCTAGCGATGCTGATGAGAATCCATGGCCACATTTGACTGAGTATGTGGAATTTGTATCCAGATCGGGCCAGCAAATACTTTTTGCGTGTAAGCGATGCTTGCCGAAAGACACCAAAATAAAAGTTCATGTATCAAGCCTGAATAATTTGAAACAACATGTAAGAAGGGTACATGAGTCACAGTACGTACAGTTTGAAGAGATTGTTAAGGCGGGCTCTAACCGGGGCAAGACAAAAAGGAGAACTCATTCTGACGATGATAGCACAAGTAGCAGTAATCCTAATCCTGTTAAAAGAAGAATACAACAGGGACGACAGCTGAGCATCGGGGAGTCATTCGGAATTGCAGCTACTGGCAGCGGTGTGCCCCAAGCCAAAGTGGAAAAATGTATAGTAAATTTATTTGTTTCAAACATGATTCCTTTACATGTTGTCGAAAGCAAGTCTTTTGGTGCGTTGATAAAAACCTTAAACCCGAGCAAAAATTCAATTTCAAGAAGAACTTTGGGTAGACGCATTACTGACGAACACATGGAATTGAAGCAACACCTGATTAGGTAAGTAACTAAAATAAATACCTATTTTCTATTTATTTTTTAAAGATAAACTTCGCCTTACGTAACCTACGTAGGTATAATTTTATTTGAAAGTTAAAATAATTAGGGGTTCATAAAATAGGTATGCATGTAGGTTACCTACAGTAGGTATATAATTTTCATTTATTATTATAGCTTTTTATTAAACGTGATGTGTTGTTTATAATTTTAATTTCAGTTTACTTGGAAAAATTAATTGGGTGGCAACGACGGCTGACTGTTGGTCAGCTCACAACAAAAGTTATTTGGGCATGACAGTTCACTGGTTAGATCCTATCACAAGAGCCAGAATGCATGCAGTATTAACGTGCATACGCCTAAAAGGTCATCATACATACGACATCCTGGCCCAAGCAATGATAGATATTCACTATGAATTTCACATAGATAAAAAAATCACAAGGTCAGTAAAATAGACTTACCATTACTATTTTTCGTGGCATCCTAGCTCCTAAACGGCTGAACCGATTTCGATTTAGTTTTTTTGGTTTGATAGCTGGCTTGATCGAGAATGTTCTTAACTAGGTTTGATCAAAATCAGTTTAGCCTTTTAGGAGATATTGTAATTTGAAATGTAAATGTCGGGGATTTTCAACTTTTTAAGTTGGTTAGGTTATTTTATTTTCGTACGTATACAAGTGAAACCACAATCCACATTCATACATACATTAAAAAGCTGGCTTAATTTTATTTTAGGACTACTACGGATAATGGCAGTAACTTTGTAAAGGCATTTGTGCAATTCGGCTCGGAGATCGACATACTTCCAGAGTTGCCATCGTGTGATTTAGAGTCTGAGTCTGACCCTGATATTGCCAATCTTTTAAATCCAAACTCAGAAGAAAATGATGACTTAGAATTTATTTCAGTAGAAAACACACTGAATGCTCCTGATCATCTCCAGTGCAATGAAATCAATGAACAGATATTAGAAAACTTTAATACTTTGCCAGTTCACATGAGATGTGCTGCACATACGTTCAATTTGGTCGCTAGCAAAGATGCAGATGCTGCTCTACAAATAACTGTTTTCAAAACTCCCTACAGAAGTGCCTTAGCCAAGGCACGTACTCTCTGGAATCAGCAATCACGTAGCACGGTAGCAGCAGATATCATTCACGCTGAATTAAGCAGACGACTTGTCCTTCCAAATTCGACGAGGTGGAACTCTCTGTATGATGCTATTGTCGTTCTCAACGCTATATTGGAAACAAAAAGGCCTTCTCTTCACAGGATTATGACTCAACTAAAAATTCCAACTTTCAATGACCAAGATGTGACTGTAATGAAGGAGTACACAAAGGTAGTTTTATATATGTACATAGTTTAAAATAACGTTTTAGTAAAGTTATTTTCTTTCCACATCATATCAATACACAATACTTATATTAAATACTTATTTACAGGTTATGGCACCTGTCGCGAATGCCCTCGATCGTATCCAAGGAGAAGCTCAAGCATATCTCGGATCACTACTACCGACGATTGCAGCAACTGTCTATAAATTAAAAAATATTAAATCTAAGGGCCTAGTAAATTGCACAGCTTTAGCCAATGCATTATTAAATGGCATAGAGAAAAGATTTGGACCACTCCTGAATGATAAACAGTGCGAACTTGCCGCGGCATTTCACCCAAAGTTCCGATTGATATGGCTGGAAACGTATGACAGCAGTAGAGTGGATGCAGTAAGAAAGTGCATGGAAAAAAAGATAGAAGATGCCTTACGGCAAGAAGCAGCGGAAAATTCGAAGGACAGAGATAGTTTAAGTGGCGGAGGGAGCAATGCGAGTAACAACGATGATGACGAGGAGGAAGACTTTTTCAATTCTGTCACTCAGTCTACAGAAAAACCAAAAGAGCTCCAATTCTTTAAAGAATAAAGCGCAAAGTCTCGTTAAAATGTGGCTGGACATGAAATCAAAAGACTCGTTCAACGATGCTGCATTCCTCGGGGAACAGATATACATAAATCTATTTATTAAATACAATACTGCTATACCCTCAAGCGCTGCAGTTGAACGTTTGTTTTCCACGGGTAAAGACATTTTGACACCAAAACGAGCCTCGCTTTCAGACGAGAACTTCAACATGTTAATGTTCATGAAGGGGAATATGCACCTTATGTCCGACGATTAAATTACACATTTGAATTATACATGTATTTTGTTTTATTCATAACCTGTTAACTTCCAGAACCTAAACCAATAAGTTTTTTAAGTTCACTAACGCAACGATATAAAAATGTAATTTTACACATATTAACGGATTAACGATTAACGTTAACTTGCGTTAATTCTTCCGAAATGTAACGCTTTAGCGTTTAACGAAGCTGACTTTTTTTGTAGCGGATTAACGATTAACGAAGTTAACTATTTGATTAACGGTGCCCAGCTTTGAAAACCACCACTCTCAAGCATCTCCGTCCACGTTTTCACACGTGCACCAAACTGCCCTCGTCCACGTCCGCCAGCGCTGTATCGTTAGAATACATAGTCAGCCATAGATGCTGATGCCATATTTGAATCTCTTAAACAGAAATGGACTTAGTGGAATGCTCTGTGCTCTGGTGTACTGCGTCCGTGTGGGAAAGAGTGTTAAAGCCGCGCGCCAAAGCGATCAACGCAAACGCCTAGAACCTTTGGACATCAGTGTCCACCAGATCATCGTTCCAAAAACACAGTCGAAGGCATTCTTTACGTCTACGAACAGAAAGTGCAGACTCTTCTTCCTGTACGAGTATTTCTTTGTCTCTGTGTCCTGTATTTCTCCAGTAATGAGAACCCGGGTCCTGTTTTTGTTCCAATGATAGGATCCTTAGAACAAAAACAGTGTCCGTAGTTTTATTACCAAGGTAAAACCCATATTGATACTCCAAGAGAGTACACTTCTGCTAGATACGGAGGTTAATAATCTTCTCTAAATCTTCACAACACGGTAGCTACCTAATTTCTACACTCACCGTTTTCCATTTGAAGACTGGAGTAATAATACTCAGACTTCATTGGCTGGGAATCTCCTCGGTGAAGAGTACATGGTTTAACTTGATATAATCGAAAGAGTCTTCATCGAATCCGATAGCTTTTTAAATCATCATGCAGCGAACAACAGTCTGGACTTTTGCATACTTTTAAAGTTGGCATTAGTCCCTGATTCGGAGACTGCACCTCTTAAATTGCTTATTCAGCTGGTCGTGGAAGACCGAGTGCCATCGCTCTTTCATCACGAGTTTTTAGCATAGCAGGTTACCATTAGGATTGTTTACACAGCAGCACTTGAAGATATTCGACTTATCCGGATACTGGTTTTCCCCATGTTTCTGAACGTTACCGAGAGCTAAACGCTGCAAGAAATTAAGGAAAAGATAATAGAAGGACTGGAAATGAGGTGCTGGAGGAAAATACTTGAAGTGACACAGAGTTTGGCACTGAGAGCTTAATAGGCACAGTCCAGGCTCAAAATCTTCAGTTCTTTGTACACGTGTCATGATGTGACAACACCTGCATAGTGCGCCTTGTCGTGCAGGGGAAGGATGAAAGCACAAAGCAGCATAGCAAGTCGCCCATGCGATGGACCGACCAGATAAAATCAGCAGTAGGCGGCCCAGTGCACGAATGCACTCGTATCACGATCCACAGGGAACGATGGCGTGGTAGTGAAGCGGATTACGGCTGAACAAAACCTGATAACGTGATGACCACGACCGCTCTGTCAAAAGTGAATTTTCAAAGAAGAGAAGTTGCTATTACCAGTTTATTGTGGTGAAAATTTTATAGTGATTGCCGGTAAACGCATATGTAATATTTATTACGTGTTAAATTATAGAACATAAATCGGTAATAGATAGTAACAAACATTTTTAGGTAGAAAACCATTAACATAATATCTGTAATATGTACATACCTACTAAACATTTCAAGTTCAAAAACGTCGCGGTCGACTTTGTATTTAATTGTTTTTAAGTCGTCGTGTGATAATATACCTTGTACCCAAGACATTTCTATATTTATTTTTAAATAAATTATGCAGGTGTTGTCACATCATGACACGTGTCCAAAGAACTGAAGATTTTGAGCCTGGACTGTGCTTATTAAGCTCTCAGTGCCAAACTCTGTGTCACTTCAAGTATTTTCTTTAACTATAGGTTAAAGAACCTCTTGTTGTCCTATGATCTTTAACCTTTGTCCTTTGACCTATGTTCTTTGACCTATGTCCTTTGTCCTTTGACCTATGTCATTTGACCTATGTCCTTAGACCTATGTCCTTTGACCGACATGCTTTGACCTATGTCCTTTAATCTATGTTCTTTGACCTATGTCCTTTGAATTATGTCCTATGACATTTGTACTATGTCCTTTGACCTATGTTCTTTGACCTATGTCCTTTGAATTATGTCCTTTGACTTTGACCTTTGTCCTTTGACCTATGTTATTCGGCCTATGTGATTGACCTATGTCCTTTGACCTGTGTATTTGACCTATGTCATTTGATCTATGCCGTTGACCTATGTCATTTGAATTCTGTCCTCTGACCTATGTCCTTTGACCTACGTCCTTTGACCTATGGCCTTTGACCTATGTTCTTTGTCCTACGTCCTTTGACCTACGTCCTTTGACCTATGTCCTTTGACCAAGTCCTTTGACCTATGGCCTAAGACCTATGTCCTTTGACCTATGCCCTTTGACCTTTGACCTATGTCCTTTGACCGATGCCCTTTGACCTATGCCCTTTGACCTATGCCCTTTGACCTATGCCCTTTGACCTATGCCCTTTGACCTATGTCTTTTGACCTATGTCCTTTGACATATGCCCTTTAACCTATGTCCTTTGACCTATGACCTTTGACATATGCCCTTTAACCTATGTCCTTTGACCTATGTCCTTTGACCAATGTCCTTTGACCTATGTCCTTTGTCCTATGTCCTTTGACCTATGTCCTTTGAACGATTGGTCTAACATAGGTCAAAGGACATAGGTCAAAGCTTTTACCATAAATTAGCACTAAGAAATGAACTTCAGCAGTAGTATTATGTAACTAAAATGTATATCAGTTTAATTGCGATTTGCGCCATTCAGCTGTCTAAATTCAATTTTAGTACTATCTAAGTTCAGTGGGCAACTAAAATGACGTCATAGATGCGATATCCATTATGATTTAAATTTGACAGCTACTTTCGTATCGATAGTCCTATAAATGCGTGAAATTGGTATTATCTGGTGGTCGCTTTAAATATTTTAAATAGTGTATGACATTTTGTAAGCGCCGTTAAAATGGTCTATGCAAAATATAGATCTTATTTTTCTAACCATCATGAACTTCAAATTTTTTATAACTAAATTTGTTTTCAAAGCAACTCGGTGACTGCCGAGAGCGGTTGCTAAAGAGATGCGTATATGAAGTTTTGATGCAAAGCAACTATTATGCGGTTGATTTAATGATAAAATAAATAAAATAAATATCCATCACGCCTTATCCCCGAAGGGGTGGCAGAGGCATATTATATGCCCACTTTTCACCGTGTGGATTCCTGTACCACGTAATAGGTGGTGAGCCCATTGCCGTGTTGAAATGTACAGACGCAGGTTGTGGGTACCTGCTGTTGAATTTTTTCAAGCCACCCATAAGGAATTCAACCAGGCTTAACGACTGCCATTTTACTGGCAACCGGGACCAACGGCTTAACCCAACCGGGACCAACGGCTTCGGTGCCTTCCGAAGCACGGAAACGCTCGCAAATGTAAATGCCACAAAGTGGTCACCCATCCGAGGACCAGCCATAGTGAAAGTTGCGTAACTCAGTGATCGTTTACAGAACACTGAGACCGCGGGGCCACGAGCGCTTCAATGAATTATTATTTCAAAGATTTATTATCATTAGATAATAAATCTTTATTCATTTAGGTCACAAAGTAACACTTATGAACGTCAAGAATATTGCTTCTACATTTACATTTACTGCCAGATTCGCAAAGCAATAGGTAGAGCCTGAGGAAGAACCTGGCAATAAAACTCATGGCCACTCTTTTCTAAACGCCAGTAATTACATTAGTTTGATTAACATGATATTTGACCAAATATATAGTAATGAATTTATACAAACAAAAAAACAAAATCAATGTTGTGTTTAAATCATATCAAAATTAGAGCGATTATAGTTGCCGGTTCTAAGGGCAGCCTACCCTTGAAGAAGAAGAATCTGGCAAGAAAGTCAATGGATGCCATTTTAAAATGTAGGAATGGCTTACAACATTAAAATTACACTTACATTGTTCCTTTGGATTTATGTGAGAACAGTCGACTAAACTTAAGTTTACCTTAAATATAAATAAGATTATTTTTAATAATTGCTATAACAGCTATGAGCTGACCAGTCCCAACAGACGGCACCCGTTCACGGGTATGACGCATTATATCAGCCATCGCCCTACTCAACCGTATTATAGGGAATAAGGCGACCCGATACATACGCCACCACTGCCAGGACACTTAGGCGAGCATGACATACTCAAAAACTGCACAGCAACTATCATGTCGATTTCAATGAAATAAATAAGTCTACATGGTGCTCACACAATAACAAACTCAAATTACATTGTATACCGGGACTAAACGCAGCCAATTTAGAAACCTTTAGTTGTCAGACGTTTCAAATTATTAATAATGTAGAGATGTAAAAATACAACATATATATGCAGATTCAAGGCATATGACAAGATTCATTCTAATCCTAAATAGCTCAAGCGAAGAGCAAGCAACTCATTTCCATTTATTTTTATCGTTCAAATAAACATTAGTTGTGTAATAGGCCCTTTTCAAGAGGTGCGTCTTAATTTCCGCCTTAAATTTATGTAACGGCAGGTTCATAATGTTTAAAGGAATTTTATTATATAGTCGTACGCCAATTCCTGCAAAAGAGTCGTGAACCTTTTGTAAACGATGATGCGTTCCAATTAATTTATGCTTATTTCTAGTATTTATCGAATGTTTGCCACTGTGTCTATTGTATAAATGTATGTTCTGTTTAACTAACATAATATTTGCAAATATATACTGTGATGCAACCGTTAAAATGCCAATTTCTTTAAATTTTTCTCTAAGGGACACTCTAGCACTCAATTTATATATTATAAAATAAAAAATAAAAAATAAAAATATCTTTATTTTGCATAGACCATTTTAACGGCGCTTACAAAATGTCATACACTATTTAAAATATTTAAAGCGACCACCGGTTCGGAACGCGGCCCACCTGAGAAGAACCGGCAAGAAACTTAGGAAGGCTTTTTTTTTTGATGGCCTCTATAGCACGTATAGCTCTCTTCTGGAGTACAAAAATTACTTGTAGATCAGCTGCTTTGCCCCACAGCAAAATGCCGTAAGACATGACACTATGAAAATAACTAAAGTATACCAGCCTGGCAGTTGCCACATCAGTAAGCTGCCTGACTTTACTAACGGCAAAGGCTGAGCTGAGTTTACCTGCAAGACACGTTATTTGGGCATTCCACTGCAGTTTGCTATCTAAAGTGATCCCCAAAAATACAGTTGATTCTACAAGATTAAGGGTATCACTGTTCAATGTTATATTTGTACCGCAATTCCTGACATTAGGCATGCTGAATCTGATACATTTTGTCTTCTTAGCGTTTAGTAGCAAATTATTGGTCGTAAACCAATCTACAACTTGGGCAAGTGAACTATTTACGCCGTTAAAATTACTAAGTGTGCGATCAACTTTAAAAATAAGTGACGTATCATCAGCAAATAGAACAATGTCGCACAAGTTCTGTATATAGAATGGCAGATCGTTAATATAAATTAAAAATAGAAACGGACCCAGAATTGATCCCTGCGGTACGCCCAGAGCAACAGATGCTCCAGGGGAGCGAATTCCATTGACATCAACATGTTGTATTCGATCATTTAGGTAGGAGGCAACAAGGTTCAGTGCAGAGTCTTTAATACCATAATAAAAGAGTTTTCCCAATAGTGTTTTATGGTCAACGCAATCAAATACTTTGGAGAGATCGCAGAATACACCAATAGCATCTTGTCTATTCTCCCAGGCGTCATATATATGATTCAGAAGTGTCACACCTGCATGAATGGTAGAACGACCCCTTGTGAACCCATACTGCTCCTTATGTAATAGCATATTTAAATTAAAATGAGCTTGTAATTGTTGCAATATAATTTTTTCAAAAATTTTGCTAATGGCTGGTAATATTGAAATTGGTCTGAAATTACCAGGGTCGGTTTTGGATCCAGATTTAAATAGAGGTATTACTTTACTGTGTTTTATTAAATCTGGAAACACTCCTTTATCAACACATTTATTAAATATTTCAGTTAGATGTGGTGATATATTAATTAATAAATTAGACTCAATCAATTTTACAGAAATACCCCACAAGTCAGCTGTCTTTTTTGAGTTAAGTGACTTGAATACTTTAATGATATCATTGGGGTTTACATATTTGAAGCCAAATAAGACACTACACTTATCCACGCTGCCCCCAAGCATGCGTTAAGCTTTTATTGGACAAGAATTTAAGGAGCTAGTTGTTTTCGCGGGTATGTCTATAAAATAGTTGTTAAAAGTTTGTGCTATATCTAATTTATTATTACACACTTCGTTATTTATAATTAACTCAATGTTATTATCACGGGGTAGTAATCGACCGGTTTCAGTATTGATTACATTCCAAGTCATTTTTGCCTTGTTTTTTGACTCTTTAATTTTATTACTTAAATGTAATGACTTGGCAGCAGCACAGGCCTTTTTAAAGGTCTTAGAATAAATTTTAACATATTGAATAAAGGCAGGATCAAAATTAAATTGCTTCATACCATATAGTTCGTACAACTTAGCCCTACTTTTGTAAATTCCTGCAGTTGCCCACTCACAAAATTGAGTGAAAATTGTCAATAGCCTAAAAACTAATAAATATTGATGTACTTGAAATTTGATGGGATTATATCCTTACACGCTTTGTCGTTGTGGCTTCAGATTTACAAGTGTGATAACTGCCAAACTGTACGTTTTTTTAGATTTCAATAAGGCAATGGGCTCAGCACCTGTTACTTGGGACAAAATGCACATAGGGAAATGTAGGCGTATAATATGCCATTGCCTTCGGGGATCTGCGGGACTAATAAACTTATAAGGTAGCTCGTGCCATATTTTGGGATTAGCCGAGGAAGAAAGTTGGGAAAGTAGGTAGGTATAGTGATATATACAATTATAAGGAGCTAGGACTTGGGCAAAAATTAAAACGAGACATGAGCAATTTTTGATTGATTTTACATGAAGTTAAACTATGTTTAGGATAAGTGTGTATTTGGAGAAAAATTCAATTAAATCTGGGGAAATTTACGACAAAGTAGCTAGAAAGACAACATTGATCATATCCGATGCGGATCGAGGCGGACTCAATTAATAATAATTATGTCCGCCGGACTGCTTTACAGACGGTAAGATTTGGTCGGGCGGCAAATCAAATCCGCGGTCTGGTCGGATCAAATCCGGTCGTGTGTTAACCGTATTGGCTCTTTTATGAAAGTGAGACAAAGTAATTTGATACCTATTCCATCTCGCAATCGCGCGAGTACTCTCACTGCGCCGCGCCACCCAGTCGATAGCTCGACAGCTGATAGCGCGACAACGAAGTTGCCGAACGTATTTGTGAAAACGTGATCACGGGAATAACTAAATAGCTTGTTAGCTTGTTTAACTATGTTTCAATAACACGCTATCAGCTATTGTGCCAATAGATAGTTTCAATAACTAGCTACGTTGCGCAACGACCAAGCCTATAAAGAGGTAGCACTGTAGCAGTTGGCAGATTTTGGCGGGAAGAGTGACAAGTGCGGACGCTTGCTTTATATTATTTTCTAAAACTAGTGCATTTATCTTGTTTTATGTGCGGGAGCGGTGGTTTCTTGGACATAAAAGTTGTGTTAACGTGCTATAGTGAAAGACAATGATATATATTTTTAATAAAGTGGAAAAAGACAACCCGAGTCGAGACAGGGATTGAACCTGTGAAAATTGTGAAAATTTATGAGAAATTTAGCAAATAATTGCTTTAAAAATTTATCAATAATGATATATTTGCAGTGAAATGCTATTTTCTCTCTTGCCGCGAAACGTCCACTGACAACCTTAGTATAAGAATCACCATTATACTGAGGGCAAGGACCAGGACGTAGCCTGAGGACACGACAACGACTTGACAGGACTAATTAGAAGATAACCAGGCCATTAAATAATTATTAAAAAAAAAAATAGCAGTTGGCAACACTGCTTCAAAGTTGTTGCAGGAAAAAAAGGGCGGGAATCTTTGGATTTGGCGGTCGCGGTTTTTTAATTAATTGTAATTTTTTGTGGAATGGTAATTTTTTTATATAAATATTCTAACTGTAGTTCGTAAATATACTTTACACTTGTAAATATATTGTAGTATAGTGTAATATATTGTTATATTTATATATACCTGTGCTCCATAGCTCCGTGTATGGGGTAAGTTTTTATTTTATTTATTATGGGTGATCCTGAGGATCCAGGGGGAACAGCCCCTGATATTGGATATACTGTTACCATTAGTAATAATGCCATCAGCACTGATGGCAATATGGATACTGATTGTTCTGCCATCAGTGTTGGTGCCATCAATCGAAAGAAAATTGCCATTCGTCGAGGTGTCTGTAGGTATTGTAATAAAAGGAGGCGAAAAAATGACAAATTAACCGATCATAATGACTGCCATTGCAACTCAGATACACCAGACATACAGAAAATTGAAAATGAAGTTCCATCTGACAACACAAATACTGCTCATCAGACTTCTACTCATCCCATTGCAAGGCTGTTGTTTATACAGTCTGATATTTCACCTTACATCATCCATATTCAGAAAAAGTTACTGTCTCCTGATGACAATGTATCGCTTCATCATGTAACTTTTGGTAAATTTAAAAAAAAACATCCTTTTAATAACATAATTGATGGAAATCTGAAACGGATAGGGTAGAACAGACTATCCATTGAGTTCAAAACTTACCAAGATGACAATTTATTCTTAGGTTCACCTATACTAGAAAATAATAACTATAAAACATTCATCCCCACATTTTCAGTGAAACGTATGGGTTTTGTGAGGGGTATCCCAAGTGAGTAGACTGAGAATGACATTTGCAATAACATTAACCTTCCATATGGCTGCGGAAAGATCATAAAAGTAAGGAGGGTAAATAGGAGAATAACCATTAATAATACTTCAGAAATAAAACCAACAGTCTGTTGTAATCACTTTTGATGGCCAGGTTTTGCCTAAACATGTATATATGTGCTACAATGCACTACCAGTTAGTTTATATATATATATCCAACAATACAATGTTTCCACTGCTGTCGTTTTGGGCATGTCGAAACCCAATGTCGGTCTCGTCCTAGATGCTTTAAATGTGGGCAGGACCATCCTGGTGATAGTTGTAATGTAGAGGAGGAAAATATCCAATGTATTCTATGCACAGGTCTTCATATGGCAATAAGCAAAAAGTGTCTGGAATTTCAAAGACAAAAGTTAATTAAAGAAACAATGGCTAAAAGCTCCATTTCTTATGCAGAGGCCTCAAAGCAACACGCACCAATCTCCAGAATATCATATGCTGATGCTGTACTCTCTTCTAATTCCCAGTCCCAAATGAAATCGTATCTCCCTAAACCTTCCGTACAAACCCAGGCACACACACACGGACATAAAAAAACAGTGTTTCTAAGGCCAAAGCCTAGAGTTATTTCTTCTAGAGGTTATGATGTTGATGCGCATAGATCTCTAACAATTTATGATATGCCATCACCTTCGAACGGCTGTGCCCTTAAGCCTTTGGGTAACGAGGAGTTGTCCAACCCCTCCATTAAGGAATTAGTTTTAGCTTTAATGAAAACACTTTCACAATCTAAATAAATCCAACCGTCCAACGCTGCTTCTGAAAATAATGATATATCGCACCCCCAATTGCCCACTAATTATGGATCAAACAATACTGCAATGGAATTGTTGCAGCGCCCCTTCTAAAAAATCTGATCACATCTATTTAATTAATAAATATAATCCATACATAATTAGCCTCCAGTAGACTTGGCTTAAACCAGATTTACCTTTTAGGTTATCTGGTTATGCCAGTCTTAGAGAGGATCGTTTTGATGGGTATGGCGGTGTTGCCATACTCATTAAACGTAATTTATCATTTTCACATGTACCAATTGCTTCTCACTCTAGTGATTTTTCTGTGATTGCTGCCGTTTTAAATAATATTTGTTTCGTCGCAATTTATATACCTCATCCTTCTTCTTCGATACTCAATGAAGTAAGTAACATTTTTTCTAATCTTCCTAAACCTTTTATAATACTTGGGGATTTTAATTGCCATCATCCGTCTTGGGGTAGTTCTAGAAACCGCTTTGGAAATGTAGTCTTAGATTTACTATATACTCACAATCTTTGTTTACTCAATACAGGTTCTTGTACACGTCGCAATAACCCTAATACAGGAGAAAGTGCTCCTGATTTATCTATATCTTCATCTAATTTGGCTTCCAGGATTACATGGACCTGTCTCACCTCTACCCATGGTAGTGATCATTTTCCAATAATTCAACATTTCCCTATTTTTAAGACTATATATTTATCTCATTCAATCCCTCGTCTTAAGTATAGATTAAAAGATGCTGATTGGAGCACCTTTAAAACCAATTTGATAGATAAAATATCACGCCTTCCATTAATAACACAAGATAATACATCTGAATGTGCCGATGTCCTTTCTCAAACATTCATAGAAACAGCAAATGAGGTGTTTCCCATAAAAACTGGAGCTAAAGGTTTTATTCCCTCTCCTCCATGGTGGGACAAAGAATGTTCCCAAATGATTAAGAAAAGGAAAAAAGCAGAATTAGTTTACTCCTAATTCTCTTCTACTCAAAACTTTGAAGCATTATCAAGTGTTATTACTGAAACGCGCACACTATTTAAAAAGAAAAAGTTCGAAAGCTGGCAATCATTTTGCTCAACTATCTCTCCTGATACCAAACCTCATAAGATTTGGCAAAACATTAGAAGATTCAGATCAGCTTTCAAGGAAATTACTCCAACATCAATGCCTATCTCATTACAAAATGACTTTTTACAAAAACTGACCCCTCCAACAGTCCCGGATAAACTTTTATTTCCTTACCTTACTGAAATTTCTATTAATCTTTCTGATCTCAATGCTCCTTTCTCACTTTCTGAACTCAAAGGCGTACTAATTTAAAAGATTCTGCTCCTGGCATGGACGGTATTCCATACTCATTTATAACACATGCTCCTGAAGAATATCTTTCATATTACCTCAATATTATAAATTCGATCATGATAACAGGTGAGATTCCTCCCTTATGGAAATCACAGTTAGTGTTACCAATTTCACACCTGGCAAAAGTTCATCCTCAGCTTCATCATATCGCCCTATATCTCTTTCTTCAGTTTTGATGAAAGTCATTGAACACCTAGTCAAAATTCGCCTGGAATGGTTTATTGAAAGCAATAACCTATTAAGTAATAATCATTTCGGCTTTAGACGGGGCATGAGCACATTAGACAATATCAGTATACTTATAACTGATATTCGCTTGGCATTTTCTACCAATGAACATGTGGTCGCTGCTTTTCTAGATATTGCAGCGGCATATGACAGCGTTATTTTGCCTGTATTGTATAAGAAATTGATTGCTCTAAATGTTCCTATCCTTCTTACAAATTTCATTATGAGATCGTTAACAGAAAGACATATTCATCTAGAAGGATCTTTGATCGGTCCGCGGGTGGCTCAGAAGGGTCTTCCCCAAGGATCCGTTTTAAGTCCTATTTTGTAAAATATTTATGCCCATGATATGGAACCCTCTACAGATTCAAACGTTAAAGTCCTTCAGTATGCAGATGATTTGCTTTTATATTATCCACGCCATTCTATCAGTCAGGCCTGCATTTGTCTATCCAATTCCCTTAAACTTCTTAAGGGTTGGATGGATTCTAATGGTCTGGAAATCTCCCCTGATTAGTGTTCAGTTATGCTATTTTTAAGGACACGCCTTCCTCCTCCTGTTTACGTCTATTATGACGATAAATTAATCAAAACACAAGATAGTATTAAATTCCTAGGCATTATCTTAGACTCTAAACTTTCTGGTATTGCTCATTGTAATTACATTGTACAAAAATGTGAAAAATCTCTTAACATTCTAAGATGTCTCTCAGGCGTTTGGTGGGGTGCTCACCCTTACTCATTGAAATTACTCTACAATGCTATCATTCGAAGTCAACTTGACTATGGCTCATTTTTGCTAGAACCTAGCAATGCTACTGCTTTAAAACGTCTTGATCGTGTTCAATCGAAAGCATTAAAGATAATAGCGGGAGCAATGAGGTCCTCGCCAATCAACGCATTACAGGTTGAATTAGGTAAACCCCCATTGCGTTGTCTTCAGTTCTCAAATCACCCTTTACGTTATAAACTCCGCTTACTCCAGAATCTGGTTGAGACTTCTAATTATTGGACTCATAAAAATCACCCATGTCTTATTAAAAGCTTCCAAAAATATACTTCAATTGAAGCTCAATCTCATCATTTACCCCTTTATCCCCTTTATTCTGCTCCTTTTGAATCCTTACTTATTCCGCTAGACATTAGACTTGATTTAGGTATCCTTAAATCTGATCCTTTAGCACCATACTCCTTCACTAATGCCATAAAATATAATTGGAATAATTGGAACCATATCTACACAGACGCTTCCAAATCCCAAACATCAGGACATGTCGGTGTAGGGGTCTACAACTCTAAATTTAATATTATACAAAAAGTTTAATTACCACCAGAATCATCTGTGTTTACAGGAGAATGTTTAGGATTGTTAAAAGCGATCGAATATGTATTAATAATGAAACTTCAAAATACAGTCATTTTCTCGGACGCTAAAAGTGCCAGTTCAGGCTTTACAGAAATTTCCCTTTACTAGTAAAATTGTATTTCCTCTAATAATTCAAATCAGAAAATTTATTTATAAATGCTATTCATACAAATTAAATGTTTCGTTTGTCTGGATACCAAGCCACTCTGGTATTCCAGGCAATGTTAGAGCCGACAGCCTTGCAAATGATGCCGTGGAGTCTGATGACATCTATCTGTACAAAAATTATTACCACGACCTGGCAGCTTTGCAAGCTTTATATTTAAAGCAGTCCTGGGAAAAGTTATGGTCGTTTAGTTATCAGGCTACAGGGAAACTTTACTTCCTAATACAGCTGACCATTCCGAATAAACCCTGGTCTTTTAAATTTAAACACGGAAAACAATCTACAACCACCTTAATACGAATGAGACTAGGCCATGTATGTACCCCTTCCCATCTAGCAAAATTAAATATCATTCAATCTGATACATGTGAATGCGGGGAAGTGGGTGACATGAACCACATAATAGTTTCCTGTCCCAGGTATAATCATTCCGTATTATTTACTTCCTTAATTTCTAACTCTATACCACTGCCTACATCTGTCCCTATATTACTAGTACACTATAATAATAGTGATATTTATAAATCTATTTCCTTATTTATATCTTCTAACAATATTAAAATGTAAAACATTCGTTTAGTCTATATCATATATAACTATTTATATTTTTATTTACTTACAAATTAAACAATAATTCCATGTTCCATCCATAATAATTTCATTTCTACGTTTCTGAATTCCTTATTTTCGCAATTTTGATTCCTTAACTTTACTATTTTAACATGAGTTTGGCAAAATCCTATTAGCGTTAACACACGTTCAGATTTGGTCTGCCGGACCTCGACAGATCTGATCCGCCAAGTCCGCCGACCAAATCTGTTGTCGCAACAGACGACCGGATCAGACCGCAACGGACGACCAGACGACCAGACAGGGTGTACAGATTAGGGGCTTTTTCCCTATTCTGGGGTAAAAATTTTTTTTAAGGAACTTTTTTGGAAATGGAAAGGTTTCTAAAAAAGTATATTATTTAATATGCTTTTAGTGAAAAGCTGCAAATTTGAATTACACACACACACACATTTCAATTTTACTTATCTATGTAGATAACTGGTATGCATAGTATTCCTCTACATAGAGTAAATAAACACTACGTTATGTATTAACGTAGCTCTTTTTTCTTTCTGGCAAAAAAAAATATGAAAAAGCAATTTTTGGGGAAAGGTAAAATCGGTACTGGGGACATTTTTGACAAAGTAACTAAGATGGCAACATTGGGAAAAAAATTATGAAAAAGTGTCTATTTGGAGAAAAATTAAATTAAATCTGGGGAAATTTACGACATAGCAGCTAGAACGACAACATTGATCATATCCAATGCGGATCGAGGCGGACTCAATTAATAATAATTATGTCCGCCGGACTGCTCTTCAGACGGTAAGATTTGGTCGGGCGGCCAATCAAATCCGCTGTCTGGTCGGATCAAATCCGGTCGTGTGTTAGGGCTTTAATAGAGCTAACACACGACCAAATTTGGTCTGCCGGACCTCGACAGATTTGATCCGCCGAGTCTGCCGACCAAATCTGTTGTCGCAACAGACGTCCGGATCAGACCGCACCAGACGACCAGACAGGGTGTTCAGATTAGGGGCTTTTTCCCTATTCTAGGGTAAAATTATTTTTTTAAGGAACTTTTGTGAAATTGAAAAGTTTCTAATAAAGTATATTAATTTTATATGCATTTAGTTAAAAACTGAAAATTTGAAATTACACACACACACACATTTCAATTTTACTTATCTATGTAGATAACTGGTATGCAGTATTTCTCTACATAGAGTAAATAAACACTGCGTTATGTATTAACGTAGCTCTTTTTTCTTTCTGGCAAAAAATGTATGAAAAAGTATTTTTTTGGGGAAAGGTAAACCGGTACTGGGGACATTTTTGACAAAGTAACTAAGATGGCAACATTGGGATTATTATGAAAGGGAAAAATTATGAAAAAGTGTCTATTTCGAGAAAAACTAAATTAAATCTGAGGAAATTTACGACAAAGTAGCTACAACGACAACATTGATCATATCCGATGCGGATCGAGGCGGACTCAATTAATAATAATTATGTCCGCCGGACTGCTCTACAGACGGTAAGATTTGGTCGGACGGCCAATCAAATCCGCTGTCTGGTCGGATCAAATCCGGTCGTGTGTTAGGGCTTTAAAATCGAGAAAGTCCAAGAAGAAAGAAAATAAAAAAAATTGTTGCAGCCGACTTTTGGCGCGAAGATGAGCAGTGACGCACGTTTGTCGTATATTATTTTCAAAAACTAGTGTAAAATTCGTGTTTTTGTGTTTAATAATGGTGGAATATTATACATAAAGAGTTCGGAAGTGCATTAGTTAAAGAAAGTGATATATTGCTATGAATAGCGGTGTTGTTTGTGTTAGTGCCAAATTTCCATAGAGAGCTGCATTAAGGGATCCACTGCCTTATTGGAGCACGGACTAGGACCTAGGACTGAGGACTTGACATCGACAAACGACTAGACAGGTCTAAAACAAGAAAATAATAAATACTGATGACTAGGCTGTATGGACTAAGTTTCCTTTGCCTGCCCAAGATGGGCGAAGACAACTAAAAATAAAAAAGTTGTTGCAGCCTTTTTACATTTGAATTGAATTGAATTAAATTAAATTAAACTTTATCTATTATTAATTAGATCAGAATCCAAATGTACTAAAATAGGTACTATAATAAAAGCAAAATATGGCTAACAAAATTGAAGTCGTTGGTAACGATTTAGTTACCGCTGAAAGTGAAGAAGCACAAGTACTTACGAATATGAAATATCCGTTGCTATGTTTTGAGAAACAAATATTTATCGATGCTTTTGAAAAAGATGCTCTTGTTATAATGGCTAAGTAAAGTTATCGTTTCGTAGTTTATATTATAATCTGTTTGTATTAAAATCTGGATATCACAATACTAGCTCTTACTTTGCAGAGGAATTAATTATAATAATATAATATCAAATTTACTGTGGATATTTAAAGATCCTGGTAATTTAGTGCTGGTCATAAACAGTAGTGATCATGAAGAAAAATATTTTACAGAAAGATTTAGTCTGACACCTTTACCAAATACAGGTGCAGAAAGGTAAGCCTGGTAGCCTAATCTCTTCTTCATTCTAATCTAATGTATTTCCATTGCTTCCAAAACCTACATAGATTCGAAATGTGGGTTTCACATTTTATTTATAAAACTAACTAACTATCTTCACGCTGTATCCCTGACGGGGTAGTCAGAGAGGACAGATCGCCAGGCATCGCGATCCATGCATACTTCCTCCCTTCCTGTAGATTAATTAATCGCTTCATACATGCACGTCTGGGTATCTGATTACTTTTGACATGCACGTCTGGGTATCCGATTACTTTTGACTCTTCCGTTCTTGAGCGGATTGCTCACGTGGTCTTCATATGTAAGTCTCGGTGTACCTTGACTTCTTCTGCCTCGCAATATATATTCATTTAATCTATATTCTTCGTCAATCGACTCATGCGTTGAATGTGTCCAAACCTACGGAGCACGCCCTTTTCCACCTTAACGCTGACACTTTCACTCAAACCTGCCATATTGCGTATCACTTCGTTGCGTTTTCGGTCGGCCAAGATTACGCCGCACAATTTTCGAAGTGATCGCATCTCCACAGCATTCAGCTTACTTTTATGCATCTTCTGACATATCCAGGTTTCGCTGCCGTAAAGCAACACTAGCACTGCGTTATGAATCGCGAGTTGTGCTTCTTTTACGATGCTTTGTCGCTTTACTAATTGGGACAAAGCACCGTTAACTTTGTTTCCCGCAGTTACTCGTTCTACATCCGAATCACATCTTCCATTCGCGCTAAACATACTGCTCTAGACATTCCTGATTTATATGTGTAAATATATAATAAGTGTAAAGTATATGTGTAAGTATTATTATTTTTGTTTTTTTTTTGCTAACTTTACGTATTTGTATATATATATATATATACAAATACGTTTAATGTAAGCAAAAAAAAACCTAAAATAAAGAACAAATAAAAGTGTGTAAATAAAAAACTATATGGATATCCATATAGTTTGAGTTATATTGTATGTGTGTTGAATTAGTTCTTGTCTACTTTTTATTTACACACTTTTATTTGTTCTTTACTACTTATTTACATTTTCTTCTCGCTGGTATGCTGGCAGAAATTTCTCATAGAAATAAGCAGTACCATTGTACCTATGACTCCTCCTTCTGTTATTACTGTATTCTTGTGTGTACATAAATAAATAAATTTATTTGACTGTTAAGCAAGACTGTTTAACAACTATCATTTGGCTTTTGCTTTTTAGCATTGTTGGTGGCAACTGGTACCACTTTACATTGAGAAACACAACAGAGCAGTATCATTTTTGTTTAAGAGCTTTTCTTTATTTTGTGGACAAAGTGAGCCTGATGAGCAAGTTTCACAGTCCAGTGGCCAACCCTGAAAAACTCTGGTTCAGTTTTTGTTGCTCTAAGTTCCCAATAAGTTTCATGATTCAGGTCCGTATTCCAGAATGTTTCTCGATACGCAATCAACGCTTGAGGCTAGTTTTTGCCTTATAAATACTACTCTCAAGCATTGATTGATTATTGAGAAACATTCTGGAATACGTCCCTTAATGATTAATTTTAATTTCAGAGAAAAAGCATATCTGGAAGGTGGTGTTCACTTTGTTTCTACCCGTATATTAGTTGTGGATCTCTTAAAGAACAGGGTACCAACATCACACATAACGGGTATCATTGTTTTAAGAGCACACACTGTTTTGGAATCTTGTCAAGAAGCATTTGCTTTGAGATTATATAGGCAGAATAATAAGGTAAGGAGAGTATAATTATTGTAACTATACCTTTCTTGTTCCTAAAACATTTTATTATTCTATTTTCATGCTTTTATTTTATAAAAATGAAAAAAACACTCATATTCTAAGTCATTTCTTTGAAAGATCCTTGCCTCGACTCAGTCATAATACAAAATCAAATTCTAGTAGCACAAAATTTCACAAATCACTACCATTAAAACTTTTCCTCATTCAAAGGAAAAGAAAATCGAGGTACGCCTAGAACTATGAGGATAACTCTTATTATTATTATTTTCTTAGGATAACTCTTGAGCAAATACATGTTGTGAACTTTATTTGAATAGCATAAAATAGTTTATTCAGGTTTTATTGACTGATGTCGTTGGTAGAAAAAAATGTCGGAGGTCATTTTCATATCGCCCAGAATTACCGTGAGGATAACTCTGGGGAAAAACATGTTTTGAACTTTATTTGAATTGCATAAAATAGTTTATTCAGGTTTTATTGACTGTCATTGGAAGCAAAAAATGTCAGAGGCCACTATCAAATCCAAAATTGAAAGTTACAGAACTAGGAGTCATTTTAAAATCCAGAATTGACTTAAGTAGTACATCATCTTGGAAGTCACTGAGATCTAATTTTATTTAGCTGCTAGGTACAGCTCGTTTGGCTTTTTATTTTTCGTCATTGTTCAGAGCGACTGCCAACCTCACCTATGTCCGATGTACTCCTGACGTGCGTCGTTCTCTCTGTTAGTCAGCAGGTGCACCGCTAGCAGTTGAGGTAACTTGGGTTTCAGAGTTATTGGTGGGGCCTCTTACATCCATCTATCTCTTAGCACAAGCTTATATTGACTTAATTTGTGCTAGATGGAGATATAAACAATATAATAAGCACACAGTCACTTTTATCGAGGTGGTAGGCAGTGGTCCCATAATATATTTATTGGTTACAGACAGGTTTTGTGAAGGCATTTTCGAATTCACCCATTTCTTTTACATTTGGCTTCTATCAAGTAGAAAAGGTTATGAGAGCACTCTTTGTGACGGAATTATTTCTATGGCCAAGGTAAGCTTCAATATTACTACTATTTGAAGTGACTCCGCGGATAAAAGAATACACTTTAACAGAAGACAAATGGAAATATAAATGATTACTACCATTTTATTATTAACTCGAGACCTCAGCGTGGAGTTTGACAGTACATCACTGCAAGTTACGCCACCGAGGCCGTAGTATAATGTTCCTATCGTCGGGTGATGTTGGCTAGACTTACATAAAATACTTAAAATGTTTGGTGCTTAATACAACTTGTGTGTACATACTGTTTTGCAATTAATATTTATTTTTTCTTTAAATATAGGTGTTATCCTACTAATGTTAAAAAAAAAAAAAAAACGCGAAAGTTTGTAAGTATGGATGGATGTTTGTTATTCTTTTACGCAAAATTTACTGAATGGATTTTGATGAAACTTTACAATAATATATCTTACACATTACAATAACACATAGACTACTTTTTATCCCGGTAACAAGTTCCTGTGGGAAACGGAAACGGGAAAACTTCACCACGCTTGCGGACCCGCGTTCCTCAACTAGTTCTTACATAAAACTTTGGCGTACAACAAAGAATAATCTATTCTTTCTACGAAATCAACGTCCACAACTCAGCTCAACTACTCATCATCATCATCCGAGCGTCTGTCCTAGTTGCGTCTCGCGACGCCCACGTTCCGCTTTCCTACTTTTTCTGCTCCTATTGTGTCTATAAAAACTCAGCTCAACTACTGATTATAGTTTAAATTTGTGTTTAATTCTATTTTAGATTCCATGGTACAGTTATAAGAAGTCTGAAGAGCAGGCAAGCTCAAGTAGAAGAGCTCCATGTACCTCTGACTACAAACATGAGCTACATTCAGACATGCTTGCTTGATATCATTAATTATACTGTAAAGCAAGTTAAGAACACTAATAGAACTTTAGATATGCAGGTATGTGCTGTGATCACTTGAGATTAGACACGGAATATGTACCGTTATAAGGTGATCTTAAACTCCCGGAATTGAAATGCTTTCTCTTCGAAGCCGACCTTTAACACCATGTTTACAATGTCTAGAATTTATTTATTTATTTATAAATATTTTTTGCTTTATAATCTATATAATAATTCACGTCTCACGATGTTTATTCGGGATGAACTCCGAAACCATTAGATTTAACATTTTTAAATATACTAACTTTTAAACTATCGCGTTGCATTCTATAAATGTATTAGTTATTACCGGGACTAAACGCGGTTAATTTTCATAACTTTTGTTGCCTGACGTTTCTTACGTTGTATTAGTTAGCTTACAGAATAGGGACACCGTGAGTGTAGTGTGTGACGCTACTTGGAGAAAGAATAACATCAAAAACACCGAGAATGTGTGGGTAGATGAAAAACCTTCTACCACACGTACTCGACGGCTGAGGGCGTGCATCGCTGAGCCAGTCAGCCTGTGACTACGACCGGTGCAACCTGGTCGAAACGTCAGGCAACAAAAGGTATGAAAATTAACCGCGTTTAGTCCCGGTAATAACTAATACATTTTTTAAATTTGTTTTGTTCCAAGTTGAGAGAAAGGATAGTTTTTATCCCGATTTTGACGTGAACACGTCTTTAAAATTGCTTCAATAGGGAGTTGTTGCATCTTTATATCTACGATCTCCATCCAAAATTCAATTACACCACTGAAAGAGGATCAAAGAATTTATTACGCTAAGTTTGTACTGTGACACATCGGAGGAAAAGCCGCCATTTTGAGGTCATTTTGCAGCGTATCTATATTTTCAATTAGTATAACTTGACTCTTAAGCAGCTAACGATGTTCGTTCATGCTTCAAAAATATTTCGTGTTACGAAACATATTTACGTACAACACACGGCCGTGTCGATGGTCAGTCACATTTTTTGCTTGTTGTTTAGTTAAACTAAGTCTGTAGATTTCTGGATGCTAAGGCTGGGTCTTTATCGGTCGATAATATTGCAGTGTCATCTGCAAAGGTGGCCATAATCACATTTTTTGATTCTGGTACGTCTGCAGTAAACAGTAAGTAAAGTGAAAGTCCCAATATGGATCCCTGCGGGACACCTGCTCGTACGTTATGATAGTCAGAGGTTGCATCATCGATTCTGACATAAAAGATGCGATCATTCAAGTAGGACTTCAAGAGAAGGTACATATTGTGTGGCAAGAGCTTCTTTATTTCGTAGAGCAGGCCATTGTGCCAGACCTTGTCAAAAGCCTGTTGGACATCCAAGAATGCTCCAGAGCAGTACTGTTTGCCTTCTAGGGCATCTCTCACATAGTCGCATACCCTGTGCACTTGTTCTATAGTTGAATGATGTTTCCGAAATCCGAATTGGTGTTCTGGTATAGCTTCATTTTCAGTGAGCATTTCAATTAAGCGAGTGGACACAATTATTTCTAGTACCTTCGATAAGAGTATTAAAAGGCTTATAGGTCGATAAGATGATGTCAGGTGCGGTGGTTTTCCAGGTTTGAGGACCATTGTCACTTGCGATACCTTCCAGCAGCACGGATAATACGCAGTTCTTAGTATGGCGTTAAAGAGTGATGTGATAAGGACTATGCCCTTCCTTGATAATTTCTGTAGCACTTCTGCAGTGATAAGATCAAATCCTGGAGCTTTTTTCAGTTTCAGTTCCATCACTGTGCTCCTGACTTCAGATGGTGTGCAGTGTCTAAGAGGAGGACTGAGCTGAAGGTCACTTTCTAGAAAGTATGAAACCACCTCATCCATATTACTCATGTCATGATCCTTGTTTGGGGTGAACACATAAGCCAAAAACGATCCGTAGGCATCTGCTCTTTCCTTGTTTGTCCTTGCCCATGTGCTGGCTTGTCTCTAGATTTTACAGTCTTCCACAGAGAGTTTTAATTTTTGGACGATGTAGTTGGTGTTAAAGACTGCAGGTGTGACTCCAGGGTATCATTCTCCAGATCTTTCAAGAGTTTCTTCAGCTCAGCTGCTGCCCTATTGAAATCCCTTTTGTCCATTGGATGCCGACTGGTATGCCATATTCTCCTAAGCTGTCGTTTTTGTAGAACCTTGTCTTTTATGAATTTTGGTAATTTGACTTCTTGTGATGAATTAGATTTTGATACTAGTGATGGTGTGCTGAGCCAAGCTGCAATTTGAATAATTTTAGTGATCTGCTCCACAGCAGTGTCAATGTCCTCTTGTGATTTCAGGCAGGTCTTTAGGCCTAGCCTTTCATTTAGATATTTTTGAAATGACTCCGGACTGCAGAGGTCATGTAAGGTGTGTTAACTGTCCTGGCTGTTTGATTTTTTTACGGATTGCAATACTGAAGGTTAAGATTATTATACCCTAATCCTAGTCCTTTTCCTACCTCATTCATTTTTCCTTATTCACTAATCCTTTTCCTACCTTGTCCTCGTCCCATCCTCTCTCCGCCAAGCGAAGGTTGCCGTGCCGATGTGCTGCGTGGCTAGGGGCGAGCCTAGTTTTAAACGTGCCTGATTGCCCTGGGACCAGGCGACCCCAGAATAACTTACCTAGACAAGCGGGGCTCTATCTAGGTGGACTCTAAATTTCCCTAGCTTCTCGTGGGTACGCTATGGACATAAGTAGAAAAAATAAAATCCGAAATGGCGGCGATGTGGTTCGCGACCCGTCACGTCACGTTTCCCATCGAGGCGAAAAGTGGACTAGGGATAGCCGCTTTGCTACATTGAATGTAAGAGGAGGAATGAGAGACAAAATAGTGGAGGTATGCAAGATGATGCGAGAGAGACGACTTGATATTTTGTGTGTGAATGAAACAAAGAGGAAAGGATGTGACACCACTACACATGGACCCTATACCGCCTACTGGTCAGGTGTAGCCAATACCAGTACAGCGTGCCAGGGTGTTGGTGTGCTACTATCCGCTAGAATGAATGAATGTGTGACAGAATATGAATTTGTGAGCCCAAGACTCCTTTGGTTGAGGTTGAAGGTTGGACTCACCCGCATCTTTGTTGTTGGAGTTTATGCTCCGCAAGATGCGCGGTGGTACGGATCTTCAAGAGACCAAAGCGAGAGGCAGGCATTTTGGGAGAGTATGAGTGATATTCTGAGTAAATGCAAAGAGAGCTAAAGAATAGTAATGTTAAGTGATTTTAACAGTTGGGTTGGTGTGAAGCGTGTTGGATATGAAAATGTATTGGGAAAATATGGTGACGAACGAGTTAATGAAAATGGAGAAAGCTTGCTTGAAGTATGTTTGGAGAGGAATCTTGTGGTAACCAACACCATGTTTAACCACAAGGATATCCACTTGCTTACGAGACAAGAGGGAAGCCAGAGAAGCATGATGGATTTTGTGGCTGTTTAACCTATACATTGACAGTTGCTTGAAAGGACTGCAAGAAAGTGCGTATGGTCTAAAAATGACTGATCTGACTATCAAATGTCTTCTTTAAGCTGATGATCAGGTAATACTTTCATCATCAGCGGACGAGTTGCAGTTGATGGTTAATATTATGCATGATGCGCTGAAAGGCAAAGGAATGAAGTGAATGTAAATAAGACGAAAGTAATGGTTTTTGAAAGAGAGAAAAACATGACAGATTGCTCGATTTTTGTGGAAGGAAAAAGAGTGGAACAAGTGAAAGAATTTATATACCTAGGCTCAAAATTTGCGAGAGATGGAAAGTGTGATGATGACATTGAAAGAAGGGTTTTGGCTGGCAATCAAGTGAATGGAGCAATGTACACCTTTATGGGCACCCAGAACGTGTCTAAAAAGGCAAGACTGGCTGTGCATAGAGGAGTGCTTGTCCCTACACTAACATATGGCAGTGAAAGTTGGGTATGGCAGAAGAAGCATAGGAGTAAAATTAATGCAGTAGAAATGAGGAGTCTGAGAAGTATAGCTGGAGTGAAATTGATAGATAAAGAAAGGAACAGCATGATAAAGGAACATTGCGGTATGACAGAAGACGTAGTGACTAAGATAGAAAAAGAGATGCTTAGATGGTTTGGACACGTGGAGAGGATGGATGAAAATAGACTGACGAAGAAAATTTATGCGGTGAGAGTAAATGGGCAAACTGGTAAGGGTCGACCTCGACGTACATATACCGATCAAATTGAAGATCTTTTGACAAAAGGCCAGGTCAAGAGTACCCTTAATCGGCGAGCGTGTATAAAAACAATTATGAAAGTTGACGAAGCGAAAGTTGTATGCCAGAATCGTAGCAAGTGGAAAGCTATAGTCTCTGCCTACCCCGATGGGAGACCGGCGTGATGATATGTATGTATGTACGTATGAAATGACTCCCAATCAGTGTTTTTGTTATATAAGTAGGGTAGCGTGGGTTTATATATTATATTTGAGCTCATAGATACAATAATAGGGATGTGGTCAGATGATGAGTCGAAGCATTCTTCTATATCTATGAAATGGGACTGTATTCCTTTGTATATAAAAAAGTCTAATAGGTCTGGTATTTTTGTAGGATTAATAGGCCAGTGAGTAGGTCGACCAGTCGATAGAATATTTAGATTGTGCTTATCTATATTTCTACGTAGATTTCGCCCTCTTGTTGCTGTCAGACGTGATCCCCACAGGGTGTGTTTAGCATTCCAGTCACCTCCAACCAAGAACCTGCTGCCTAATGTTCGAAAATATTGATCAAAATCATTTTCGGTAGTCTCAGATTTTCTCTTCTATTTTGGTGGACAATAGATTGATGACAGTATTAGAGAGCTCTGTTTGTCATATATTTCAATCGATGTCGCTTGTATTTTAGAGTCTCGATATTCTGGTAGTAATTGGTGTTTGATATTTTGTTGTTTGATGTAATAATGGCCGTGCCGGCGTGTGCCTTATTGCTAGGGTGGTAGGTAGCATAAATGTCGTAACCTTGCAGGCGTATTGACACATTTTTTGTGAGGTGTGCTTTAGAAATTAATAATATATCAATACTTTGCACTTATAAAAAAACTTCCACTTCCTGTTTCTTGCCAAGCAGACCATTTTTGTTCCAAGTTGCAATTCGGAAAGCCATTTTATTTGAATAGTTTATTAATAATTGTTGTCAAGAGACCCATAAGAGTACCTATTTGGTTAATCAGAAGATCTAGCTTTTTAGCTTGTTGGCATAGAATAGTTTCTAAGTTGGTCCCTGCCGTTACTTGTGCATAGGTTAGGTCAGGGTTAATTTTAGTTACTTTTTCAGAAACTTCTGGAGGTATATCCATGTTTTGGTAAGATTCTTTCCCTTTTGTATGTGTACTAGGTGTGTCTCTATTAAGTGGAACTCTTTGTTGGAATTTCCTTCTGTGAATTTCCTGGTAGACCTTACATCCTTTATAATTTGCAGGATGTTCACCAAAGCACAAAGCACACGTTGGTGGTCGAGTTTTGTTTGTCTTTTGACAATCTGCCGTATTGTGATTTTCTGCACATTTAACACACTTATAAGGCCGCATACAATAATTCTTGGTATACCCATATTGTTGACAGCGTTTGCACTGAGGTATTGTTCTTTTGCGTTTTGGGTATTTAATTTGTACCGCTGTGTGATAAATATATTTCAAATTTTTCCCAGCATCATTGTTTGGACCAGGTTCGAGATTTACGAACCAAGTTGACAGGGGTGTTTTGGTAAGTCCGTGTCTGGTATTTATTATCCCCCCATTCACAGTATTTCCAGTGTTTTGTATAGCCTCCTGTATAGCATCAGTGGGTGTTGATGAGAGCAGGTTCTTTAATACAATGCGATATGGCCTCTCATTCTTGGGTGTGAATGTATGACCAATAAGGTTTTGTTCACGAACTAAAGTCATAAAACTTTTATAGGTATCTATGTTCTCTGTTGTAACACATAGTTGATTTTTGGCAAAAAAATTGAATGAAAATTGTGATTGCTCTATATTTTTATCTATTATTTCTTTGTGTTTTGTTATATTTTGTACTCCATATAATACTATGGGCGGCTGCTTGATTGCTTTTCTCTGAGTAATATCAGATTTTTCTATTTCGTCTACCTGAAGCTGTGAGTAGCGGTTGTTTATAGGTACATTTTCAGGCGAAAATGCTACGCTCAACCGTCGTTTTTTATGGGTCTGACTTCGCCTCAGTATTGGTACAGTTTGCCAATCATTGGACTCATCATTTGTTTGGTTGTTGGGATCAAGGTTTATTTTAGATGTTGTTGATCTACTATATAAAATCCTAGCATTTGATATTGCACCAGTAGCATTTTTCTCTCCGTAAGCCTGGTCAGCCACTTCCGGAGGGTTTTGTTTTAGGGAATTAATTTTGTTTATTTGGTGGCCATATAAGACTAGGTCATGTTGACACTTTAAAAGTTTTAGCAACAATCACTATAAATTTATGGAAGGTTTTTTTTTTTACTAAAATTTGTCACTTTTAATGTTTATTGCACTATTTTTGCTATATTTTAGTGTTTTTGGTCCAGATAACAATATCACTGATTTCACAATTTATGATTGTCACTTTGGTAATGTTTTTAGTTCATTTTCTTTCCATTTCCACACAAAATTAGTAAGCAATTCGAGAGCAGTTTAGACTCTGATGACAGATTTGACAGCTGCTCTGCGCTGATTTTCGAAATAAATAGGTAAATCCGAGTTAGATTTGAGACGCTTTATTATGTTTACATTTTAGCGATGATTTTTTACCTACAAAATGTAAGTGTCGATTTTACGTTTTAAGGAAATCACAACAGAAAATTGTATAACGAAGAAGTTTCACAAGATACTTCAGTCGCAACTGGATAATGTTTGGCACCAGTTGAGTACAAGGACCAAGGAATTCATTCAGGACCTTAAAGTGCTCAGAAGTATGACTGTGTGAGTGTTTACAACTAAGCACTTGAAATTATGTTTTTATTTACCTATTAGTACTTATCCCCGAAGGGCATATTATATGCCCACTTTTTACCATACTGTAGGTTAATTTCTTTATGTGCATTATTCCAAATACATAATAGTGACTATTTAAAAAGGTGTATAAAGATTGGGAATACCAAAATCTATTAAAGCCAAATCGTCGATAGCAATTATATGAGTAGATTGTACCATAATTTCAGCAGTGAAACACTGCTGCTTCGCATATATCTACGTACGTATACGTCCGACGTCGTGTGATTTTGTGACGAGCCGAGGATTCCGCGTGTTTGACAGTTTGCGAATTTACCAGCTCGCTCATACATACATACATACATACATGTTGTCAAGCCTTATCCCCGAAGGGGTAGGCAGAGGGGTAGCAAATACTATACGCCCACATTTCACGGTAAGCAATTTTTTGTCCCACGTAAAAGGTGGTGAGCCCATTGCCGTGTTGAAATGGACAGGCGCAGGCTGTTGAAAATTTTCAAGCCGTCCATAAGGCCTTCAACTGGGTGCAACGACTACCATTTTACTGGCAACCGGGACCAACGTCCCCTTCGAAAGACGGAAACGCTCGCTAATGTAAATTCAACAAAGTGGTCACCCATACATGGACCAGCCATAGCCAAAGTTGCTTAACGCAGTGATCTTTTACAGACGACTGAGTCAGCGCGGCCACGAGTGCTTCATACCTGTCGCAATAGATCATAACTATTGCAGCATATTAAGCAGAATTTTATTTCATTTATTGAATTTATGGTTAATGTTTCAGCAATTTAATCCACAACGATTCCGTCTCGTTTTATACTTTAGTAAATAAGTATAGGACACCCGAGTATGCTCAAGTTAATTCTGGATGGATTCTGTTGGACTCTGCCGAGCAGTTGTTCCGGTTAGCGCGCGGACGTGTATTTAGTCATAAACAAGGTAAGGTAATTATCAATCAACCTTAAGAGACATTGATCTATACATCGATGTATATAATGTTCGGCGTGCCATGAACAAAGCCCATAGAGATTATGTATTCTGCCTGTTTTCTTTTCACTTAAATTTTTAATCTATAATATTTTTTTTCCTAATCATATTTGTCTTTTACATCACATACAAAATGAACGATAAATCGATCCGCATACTTATGCGGATTTGTTGATGATGTTGCATAAATACCAATATTATGGTGGTATGGACTGCAAACCGATCTAGTGTACAGAAAGACAACTGAATTACTTAATTCAGTTGCCTTCTGTACACTCAGCAGAATAGATCGATTTGCAGGCCATACCACCGTAATATTGGTATTTATACAACATTAACAGTATTTTGGTATTACCAGCATACCGATCGACTTTGCTGAGTGTACAAACGCTCGTAGCAGTATACTGAACCGCATGTTATACGTACAGTATCACTTTACTATTTGCGTAGAAGTATGGAAACGCGTCCCATCAAAGTAGGTATAACATTTTAAATGACCTTTAGAATAATGACATTATAACCAAGTGAAATAAAGAAGTTATAAAGTCAATTTACCTATTATTGTCACTGTATTTATTTTTTAGAATTCGATCCCGAACCGTGCCCCAAATGGAAGTGTCTTAGCGATTTATTATTACAAGAAATTCCGGAGGAAATAAAGAAGAAAGGTGGCAATATCAATCAGAGTAAAATATTGATTCTATGCCAAGACAGCAGAACGTGTACACAATTGAATCATTACCTTACAATGGGGGCTAATAAATACTTATTTTACACAGCATTCTGGAATAATCTTGTTATAAACACTGTTTCTTCTAAATACACTCAATTTAACAAACCAATAGCAACAGATATGAGTAAAAAAGGTAATGATAAAACGCTACCAAATGTTGACACCATTGAGGGTGACAAAAATGAGGAAGAAGAATTAAACTTAGATGAAACTAAGTCGAATTATGTACTGACCTTAACTGAACTGGCAACACAATGTGATAAACACACGGATATTACAGATGAAAGTATGTTTGAGCCAATATCACAAGTAAGAATAAATTGTATTCTAGCCTGCGTTCCTTCAAAATTCTTAGCTTAAAAACCATATGGCCCGTGTCCCCCATCTATTTTATTGACTGTCTCGGATGTGTAAGTGGTAGTGTATGGAACTGCCGCGCTGAGGTCTCGGGTTCGATTTCCGGGTCTTAACAAATATTTGTGTGATCCACAAATGTTTATTTCGGAGTTTGACTGGTGTCTTTGTATAATATGTACGTATTTAGAAATATATAAGTATGTTTATCAGTGGTTTTGATCCCATAGTACAAGCTTATATTAGCCTACTTAGATAGGTTCGATGGGCCTATGTAAAAAAGTCACACACTATCACTTGTTATTATTATGCCACTCATATCTAGTGTATTAATTGTATTATTTTATAATGTTGTGGCGTCATTTCCAGATGGATAATTTAGACATAACACAATTAGGAATAGAGAAGCCTATTATATGCATCCGGACATTTAAAGAAAATGGTTGTAATTTTTCACTAGAAAAATCATTAGAGATTTTACGCCCGGAATATGTGATTTTGTATCATTCCGATACAGCTGCGGTCCGGCAGATTGAATTGTATGAATGTCGAAAAAAACCTGAGGAAACAATCACCAAAGTGTATTTTTTAATTTACGATAAAACTGTAGAAGAACAAGCTTACCTCACTTCGTTAAAGAGGGAAAAGTTAGCATTCGAGTTGCTGATTCAGACAAAGAGTGTAAGTATTAGCAATCAATGTGCCAGGTGTTTTAGTATCATCTTTCCAGCAATCTGTGGCAGTCATTACGTGAAATTCGTTGACAATCATCAATAAAAAAATCAATCAATTATTTTTTCTGAGCGTGTGGTGAATGGTGAGATGATGTTGTATATATCATTGCAACTACAGTAAGGGTCTCTCTTTTTTAAATTGAGGCACCGACATACAAAAACACACAGAACTCCTGACTGGATTTTCCTGAACGTCTACAGTATAGGGTTCTTCAAAAGGTGTCTTAGAAGGTTTATAAAGGGTCGGCAGCGCGAGTACTGCACCTCTGGTGTTGCAATCGTCCATAGGTTACAGTGATCACTTTCCGTCAGGTGGGCTGTACGCTTGTCTGACACCTTAGTGGTATAAATAAAAGCTTTAGTTTTCCTAGTTTCTGGCAAATCCTACTAGAATCTGTGGTCAAATTTTTAGCTGCTAGGAGCGATTTTGAACTAAGTGAAGATTTTGAAATGAGTTATTTTAAGATTATAGATAGAATCCATATATGGGAAAAAATACTTGTTGTTTTTAACATTTGTAGCAGTTTTAGACTTAGATTTTATTAAGATTAAGAAATACGTTCATACATTTGCAGACGATGGTAGTGCCGTCCTATCAAGATGGAAAGTCAGATGAGTATTTCAATTTGAATGTTGAACATGAAGACGACCCCGTCGATACTCGTAAGGCAGGTATGTGTCGCTTGGAAGACCATGTACTGAGAAGAAATAAGTTCCTATATATATTTTTAATGCAACAACAAATTTTTCGTATGCGTGGTGAAGTGATGGTAGACTCAAAACCGTGTACCAACTCATTTCTCTCATCTGGGGGCCAAGTCTACTACTGACAAGCCGTAGAATAGAACCAGAATCGCTGTTTTTTGCTGTCAAAATGTTAGCAGACTCTCAAAAATGCAACTAACTAGTGGCCACTGGCGCAGTACGTGTACGGTTTTAATAGTAGACTACGAAATACTGTCAAAATTGTACCAGTGGCTTTCGATTGAGCGACGATTTTGATTCTATTTCGACACGATTGAAATAGCAGATTTGACTGTTATTGAATCGGGAGAAGAGTACGTCCAGCGGTGGACTAGGCTGGTTTGATTTTATTGCTAAATATCCATACTTTCATTCTCTCCATATCCATACTTACTTACTTATCATTCACGCCTTTATCCCCAAAGGGGTGGCAGAGGCATATAATACGCCCAAATTTCTCCGTAAGCATTTTTGTCCCACGTCCCAATAGGTGGCAAGCTCATTGCCGCCTCACAATTTTCGAATTGTTCGCATCTCCACAGCATTCAATTTACTTTCTGTTTACACTGGTGATTGATGGCACTTGGTGGAACTTGCTACACATCTTGAACTAAAACACTTGTACTATTCCACTTATTTATTACTTAAACCTGACCGGTTTCGCCTTACGGCATTTTCAAAGGTTAACACATATTATATGTATTTCGGATGTCATTGAGTACAATCTGATAGGTTACTACAACCATGGTTTAAACCATTGTTGTAATATGTGCTAACCTTTGAAAATGCCGTAAGGCGAAACCGGTCAGGTTTAAGTAATAAATAAGTGGAATAGTACAAGTGTTTTAATTCAAGACAATTTACTTTCATTTGACTAATCCAGGTTTCACTACCGAAATGCAACGTTAGCACTAACACTGCGTTATGAATCGCGAGGCGTGCTTCTTTTACGATGCTTTGTCGCATTATTAGTTAGATCAAAGTACCGTTAACTCTGAAATAACTATAAAATTGATTTTAATAAAATAAAATATTTTCAGGAGGACAAAATCAGCAGAAGGAGAAACCAGCCGTTATTGTGGACATGAGAGAGTTTCGATCAGACCTTCCAGCTCTTCTGCATAAGAAAGGGATTCATATCGAACCTGTTACTATTGCTGTGAGTACTGTTTTACAAAAGGAAATATAATTTTCCTGTTGTCCCGTACTATGCTCTGATTGTATCAGTGAGGCTCTAACATCTGTCCTGACTGTTAAAATGTAGGTTTAGATTATTGGTAATAGACTTTCTCGTGTACCTATACGTAAGTTATTTTGGATTATATACATTCTCATACAACGCCGTCTATTTCAAATTAAGCTAACGTTATAAGCTTATTGTACTATGGGATTTAGCCAACTGATAAACATACTTATATATCTCTAAATACATACGTTTTATATACTATCTGACCCCCGCGACTTCGCACGTGACATACTTCGGACTACCGTCGCGTCGTACCCATTTTTTTTTTCGTGTGAAAATGATTATTACCTACTTTTATAAAAATGTATTAAAGTTTTGCTCAGTTTGTTGACATTTATGATTGCTGCTCTGCTCTCCATGGTAGGAGCGTGATGATACATAACCTATAGCCATCCTCTGTAAATGGGTTACCCAACACAAAAATATTTTTTCAATTGCAACCAGTAGTTCCAGAGATTAGCTCGTTCAACCAAACAAACTCTTCAGCTTTATATATTAGTATAGAGCTAATTAATAATATAGTTTATTATAAATAATTAACATCCAAACTTACAGGACAGGAATACACATGGTGAAAAGTGGGCATACAACATGTATGCCTCTGCCACCCCTTCGGGGATAAGGCGTGATAGATAGAAACTTCGAAACGAAACATTAGCGAATCATATAAATATTTGCTCCGACCTAGGATTCGAACCCAAAACCTCAAAGCGGCAGTCGCATACGCTACCATTTAAGCTATCGAGGCCGTCAAAGAATAGAAAGGAAATTGCTACCTCCTATCTTACTATTAGTATAACGGCTGCCAGGATTTGGTTTAGTCTCCTTCTTTTGTCGATAACAGTAGAAAAATAACTTTCTGCCATTTGCAATACACTATAAAACTTTAAAAAATCGTGACGTATTGTAACTGCTTGTTAGCAGCGATGCTATGCAGCAAGCAAAAGAGCGAGTTGGTCTGTAACCAAAATTACAACATTGTGTGAAGGAAGTTCATCTCCAAGGATGTTATGCCGGTCTCGAACTGACTTAAAAACCACACGGTCTCTAACTATCAGTTTAACACTGGGCCGGTAGACATTGGCGCTTCTTTTAAGGTTGGTTCGGATGTTATGTTACGCTTAGTGGAGACTGAGGTGTGCGTGAAATTTTAAGGTTAAGCCATCGTCTTGGGCCTGCTTTTGCCACCTAACCCTGGAAATACCGTATTCCCACGGGAAACGCGTGAAACTAAAGAACTGTATAAATAAGAGTGCCAGTGAAAGGCACAAGGCCACGCGGCAGATCGCCCTTGCCATAGACTGATCAGATTAAATCAGCAGTAGGTGGCCCAGTGCATGAATGCACTCGTATCATGACGAATCAGTGAAGAAAAAGTGAAGCGCATTACGAATCTTAACTACGTGATGGTCACGACCGCTGTCATGAGTGAATCAGAACTGGCTCAGAACCTGGCTACGCCTATGCACGCTCCTAATATATTTTGGTGCCACCATTTCTTATTTATTGTTTTCCAGATAGGCGACTACATTCTGACTCCAGAGATTTGCGTTGAAAGAAAATCGATATCAGATTTGATTGGCTCGCTGAATTCTGGCCGTTTATATACACAATGCACGCAAATGTGTCGTAACTATAGTCGGCCTATTCTTTTGATAGAATTCGATCAGAACAAGCCGTTTAATTTACAGGTAACTATACAAACGAGTGTTCTCCCGTTAGATGATATTGAACAAAACATATTTTAATCGTTTCTATATGTATAACTAGTTAATGCCCTCGAGTGGTGATATTTTCCCGTTCCCGTGTCTACAGGAACTTGTTCCCCTGATACAAGTAGCCTAAGTACTATTCTGATATGTAAGCTTCATGTAAAATCTATTCAGTAGTTTTAGTGCGAAATAGCAACAAACATCCACTTATCCATACAAACTTTCACATTTATAATATTTAAATGTGAACGTTTGTATGGATGTATAAATTATAGGGACAAATAATATGGATAAATAAGTTATTGTTTCTTTACAAAGCGCCATCAAACTATATTTGTGGTATGTGGTATATATAAACATACTTATATTAATAAAATTATGTGTGACTCACTTATCTAACAACGGCAACGCCCAGCCGAAATTCTTACCCGTAGAGACTTGAAATTATTCGGGTAAACTACCCTTATAATGCAGGCACCCATTAAGAAGGGATTTTTCAAAATTCCACCCCTAAGGAGGTAAAAAAGGCATAAACGGTTGTATGAAAGTTAGTCATTTTCAAAGTTAGAGACATGAATTTAAGTATACCTATTTTTGACTATAAATTAATGGACAAGTGTATCGCGGTTTTGCAAATTTTACATTTAAAAGGGTACACGTATTTATTATTTACACGTCCTTCATACTTATATAGTTCTAAATACATAACATACAGCAAACACCCAAGCTCTAAACATTTGCGGATCCCTGAACCCGGGAGTCACTACCACTTACGCAATCCGAGCCAGTCGTAGATGGATAAATGCTGTGGACTAATTATAGTACGATTGTAATGTAAAATACCCCCCCCCCCCCCCTGATTTTGAAATCCTTGATTTTATAAACTGCAGTCAATATGGACGTTGATCATGACCAGCTGTTGTTTATTTCCAGGGTCACTTCATCGTCTCCAGCGATGTGTCTGGATCAGACATACAACAGAAGCTGCAACTTCTCACAATCCACTTCCCCAGGTTAAAACTGGTTTGGTCACCTAGCCCTTATGCCACGGCCGAATTGTTCTATGAACTCAAAGTTAGTATTCCTGTAAAAGTTAATCCCGTATTTTCGTGTTCGTGTATTTTTTTTTATACCACTGAGGGGGCAGACAACCATACGGCCCACCTGATTGAAAGTGGTCACCGTAGCCTATGGACGTTTGCAACACCAAAGGTGCAGCACTCGCGCCTTTAAAAACCTTCTAAGATCCCTTTTGAAGAACCCCATATTGTAGACGTTCGGGAAAACCCAGGTAGGCAGCTCATTCCACAACCTAAGCGTACATAAACATACATATTATCACGCCTGTTTCCCATCGGGGTAGGCAGAGACTATGGCTTTCCACTTGCTACGATCCTGACATACAGCTTTCGCTTCTTCTACTTTCATGAGTGTTTTCATACACGCTCGCCGGTTAAGGGTACTCTTGACCTGGCCTTTTTCCAAAAGATCGTCGATTTGATTGACATACGTGCGCCGAGGTCGACCCCTACCAGTTTGCCCATTCACTCTCGCCACATATATCTGCTTCGTCAGTCATGTTTCATCCATCCTCTCCACGTGTCCGAACCATCTAAGCATCCCTTTTTCTATCTTAGTCACCACATCTTCTGTCATACCGCAATGTTCCCTTATCACGCTGTTCCTTTCTTAATCATCAACTTCACTCCAGCTATACTTCGCAGACTTCTCATTTCCACGGCATTAATTTAACTTTTATGCGTCTTCTGCCATACCCAGCTTTCACTGCCATACATAAGTGTGGGGACCAGCACTCCTCTATGTACAGCCAGTCTTGCCTTCTTAGAGACGTTCTTACTGCTCATAAAGGCGTACATGGCTCCATTCACTATATTTCCTGCCAAAACTCTTCGCTCAATGTCATAGTCACACTTTCCATCTCTCAACCTAAGCGTACGCGTAAGCCTTTATCGGACCTTACTTTAGGCGAGCGCTTCGAAAGCAACGTGTGAGGGTGAATATCATGTCTATGGCGGGCGGTGCGATGATAGAAAGTAGTCATTGGCATCATATCAGACAATTCCTCAGAAAACAGACCGTTGTACAGGCGATAGAACACACATAAGGAGGCGAAGGTGTCTTCCCAGTTGTTTCCAAATATCCAAACCCTACCTGAATTTCGAGCGTGGTATTACTTTTATTAGGCTTGATAATAGCAGTTATCGTTTGGAATTGTTGGGAGCGATTGCCGTCTGACCTCCCAACCCCGTAATGGCGCTTACCTCGTCCATTAGTCAATAGGTGCACCGCTAGCAGGTGAGGACCCTTAAACCATGTAGGGTAAAGCGTCGTATAAATTAAATGTATGCACCAATGTTCTGGTGGGATAGAGTACGAGTACCATCACGAAAAATGAATGTTTAGAAGTTTGACTTAAATCTGCAATAGTGAAGAAAACTATATAGAATTATACTTAACGATACTTATTTATTTATACTATTTCGTTAGAAATACGTTTTTATGATTATTTATTAAAGAATGGGTCGCTGTGTGGCTTTTAAATGTGGCTCTTTTTTTCTTAGTAAGAAGCTTATGAGCAAAAACAAAACATAAAGCGCATTAAACGTTTTGCTATGAAACTTAACATAAAAGTTTCGTGTTTTCTTCCTCATTGGTGAGGTTACTACGAGTATTTCCCAAATGTAAGCGACTGATGAAAACTTCATGACGCAGTTTGTCATTACAATACGAACAAATTACAAAGACGATTAAACTGCTAAATATTCATTTTCCTAGAGTGTACATAATTTCACCGGCAACCCTTTTGAACAAATACCTCTGCCTTCAGTATCGTAGTGAAGGAATATATGATTTCTAAACCGTAACCGTTTCAAAACCGGAAGTGGAAGAAATCTCTTGCGGTTCCTGAGAAATAGATGCGTACAGACGGACGGAGGGATAGACTTAACCGTTTTATAAGACTTTTCTAAACTTTAGGGTTTAGAAGTCTAAGAATTGGAACAAATCAGCACTCCGTTTGGATTGGCAACCACATTTTATGCGTCATTCAAGTCGTTATTTGCTTACAGCAAGGTCGGAAAAATCCGAACATCGAAGAGGCTCTTGCACTAAGTGGTGACAACACTGCGGACGACATGAACTACGAGCGGTACAATATATTAGTTCACGACTTTGTACAAAAATTGCCGGGGGTCACTTCTAAGAACCTCGCTAGGATCATGAATAGAGGAGTTTCCTTGGATCATTTAATAACATTGTCAAAGGTATGTATTGCCTAAAGCTGAACGCTTAGTGATTACTAATAGGTCCCTTGTTTAAAGATTCTTCGTAAATCGTGCATTTGTAAATATTGGATTACACATAGAATGTTTAAAATATACATACATACATACATATCATCACGCCTGTTTCCCACTTAATACGATACTGACATATAACTTTCGCTTCTCCTACTTTTATAAGTGTTTTCATACACGCCCGCCAGTTAAGGGTACTCTTGACCTGGCCTTTTTCCAAATAGTCATCAATTTGATTAACATACCTACGGTGAGGTCGACCCCTACCAGTGTGCCCATTCATTCTCGCTACGTAAATCTGCTTAGTCAGTCTCTTTTCATTCATTCTCTCCATGTGTCCAAACCATCTAAGCATTCCTTTTTCTATCTTACGGCCGAATACTGAAAGGTGACTCAAATATCTAACGGCACCTAAATGTTTGAGCAGCTCTTAAATACAAAATTCGTATTCTCAAACATCAACTTTAAGCATGTTGTGTTAAATTTAAGATGAACTCAGGTTAGATGCGCTCAGATGCCACTCAGTGTAAAATTCGTATACTGGAATGCCACTTAATTTAATTTAGCTGTCAAATGACCTGTCAAACAGATTTGAACATCCCCTAAATGTAAGAGTGGTCGAGAGGTCTCCTAAATCTGTAACTGAATATATTGAAGTGTAAAAATAATGTCTTTGTCTTCGCTATCTTCACTCTCTGACCATGAAAGACCGACCGTCTGTCGACGAAACCTAGACAAGCTAAATACATTCGAAAAATACAACGATGCGGAGTTTCCTGCTCGGTTCCATATCTCCAATAAGACGTTTTATATTTGGATAATTTATTCCATGGGCGTACCCAGGAGAAGGCAGGAGGGGTAGCTGCCCCCTTCCGGACATGGTTTACGATTCCTACTTTTGTCTATAAAATTTAGCCTGGTAGAAATCGCTTTATGTGATAAGGCCGCCCATTGTACTTTTCCCACAGCTTACAATAATCTGTTAATCTGTTTATTTATATTCTTGGGGTACAATAAATAAATATAAATGATAAATATTGTGGGACACTTTTCACACAGCGCCATCTAGCCCAAAGTAAGCTAATATTAGCTTGTGTTATGGGATCTAGATAACTGAAAAACATACTTAAATATTTCTAAATACATACATATTATAGATAAATAACACCCAGACACAGAATAAACCATCGTGCTCATCACACAAAGTTTTATACTGGGTGGGAATCGAACCCACGACCTCTTGCGTAGCAGTCGGATGCACTCCCACTGCGCCACAGAGGCAGTCAAAGCATTACTTACTTACAATCTCAATGTATTGCCTGGGGCATGTTACGTATTGCGTGCGTGAAATTCTCAAGTAAAGCCGTCGTCTTGAGCCTGTATCTGTAAGGAAAGCGGGTAACTACCACCAGTCCACCGTACTTTTAAAATAGCTAATACTAGGTGACCCCCACGGCTTCGCCCTTGACATACTTCGATTTCCCGTCGCACCTATTTAATCCCGACCTTTATATGTATATTCTACAATAATGCATAAAAATTTGCCCGATTTGTCGACATTTATGATTACAGCTCCACTCTCCAGAGCAGTAGCGTGATGATATATAGCATATAGCCTTCTTCGATAAATAGGCTATCCAATACAAAAATAATTGTTTGTGACTAAAGAGACAGACATTTTGTAAAACACTTGTAAAAGTTATTTATTATATAGGTAACAGATCAAAAAACATCAAAGATGAAAAATATATACCGACTAAACTGTGTTCCTCAAACCACACAAGAAAGATAAATAACTTATGACAATATCCCTTCTTATCTTTCCTTTTCTACATTAAGTTTTAGTAGAAGTGTTGAAACGTTTTGTAAAATCAAGCGGAGAAAACAGCAACTATCATCGCAATTTGATGATAGTGATTTTGCCAATATGCTCATTCTTGGAGATAGCGGCTATTCATGTATTATATTTGCTGACTCCATTGCTACACACAGACGCCATATCCCAATTTATTTTTGTAAAATGTTTACAAGTTACGCTAATGTCACTGGTTTCAATCAAATTGAACGTTTCGTTCTACGACAATTAGGTCAGCAAATGTTTACGTTCAATTTCGAAATAGTTTTTAAGTTATTTATTCTGATACATAACTTCAAAACCTACCTATCAGAACATTATAGAAATTACATTGGTGCTAATTCTGTTGTTGAAACCACTAAACTGAAATTCTCTAAAATTTTCTTATTTTTATTGAGAGATTGCCAAATGATATTCTGTTATTATGTCGAACTAAACTTGGTGATATCATAAACAGCACTAAATTTGTATTTGACAGCACTAAAATTGCATTTATGTGATAAAATTCAACAAAACATGTATTTAGATGCCGTCTAACTTAGTGATTGAACTGTCTATGTACATTTTACACTTTTTGATGAATTTTATCACATAAAATGAATTTTAGTGATATCAGATACAAATTTAACGTCACAGAAAATTTAGACGTTTTCACTAAAATTAGACGTCACCTTATTAATTTTAGTAACCGTTTGAAACGTGTAAAACGCTGTAACGTGAAATATGTATATAGGCAGTTCAATCACCAAGTAAGTCTGCATGTAAATACATTCGACTGTCTATGTACATTTTTCACGTTACAACGGCAATCTCTTAATAAATATAAGGAAATTTTAGAGAAATTTAGTTTAGTCGTCTAAACAACAGACTTAGCACCATTGTGTACCAAATAAAACTATTATTATTTTCTATTGTTTTAAATATATTAAGTGGCATAGTAAATATTATATAGTCAAAAACTGTTGCGTAAAATGGAGGCATCATGAATGTTGCCATGACGCAAATTGTTTAGGGGTGCTCAGCTGACTATGCCTTCAAATTGTTTGAGTAGCCTTTGTGTATACCACTTTAATAAACAGGGAGATACTTAAATTTAAGAGCCCGTCACCTGGGTGTTGTACATAAGTGGCGTTCCAGTATTCGGCCGTTAGTCACTACATCTTCTGTCATACCGCACTGTTCCCTTATCACACTGTTTCTTTCTTTAGCCATCAACTTCACTCCAGCTATACTTCGTAGACTTCTCAAAATGTATAACCATCAAAACGCAAAATATGCATTTTCTTTTTGTTCATTTACTATGTTACTTCAATAACAATTATGTTTTACAAGCTTTTATTGTGTGCTTGACTATCTACACCCAAAAAAAACCTGTTTTTTTTTAATTTTCTTTACTACTGGGTGAAATATGGCACCTACAATAGGATAATGGTTGTTCTCTATCTTAGACTCTATATATCTGGCAAATAAGCATAAATTCCACCTGACGATTTTTTTAGCACTGTGGTTTCACTTAGCCAATGACACCTTTTATAATATTAATGATAGCCTTATGTTTTCTATAGGATGAACTCCAAATAATGATGGAGAATAAAAACGAAGCCGATACTCTCTATTCCATATTACACATGAAACCCCAGCCAGTTGATGCTAATAAAGGCGACAAGCACTTCGGAAAACGGAAATTAGCAGGAAAACCATTTCGAAGTAAAAAATAACACTATTATCAAGCTATATTATTGCTATATTATTAAAGATTAGATAAAACAATTTAGAAGAGATAAATACAAACATTAATTTAAATAAATCTGTAATAAATTATCTTGATATAAATCTGTATTATTTAAAAATGGCAACTTTTTTAAACTGTAATATTCAAATGCAAGTTATTGGTCACACTGGATAATATATCAACGCCATGACCCTAGAACAAAATTATCGACTTATCTACTTAATTAATATTTATGCCGCCAATAAATCCCTTTGATCAATTTGGTCGATCAAAATATACAGCAATTTCCTGCAAAGGACAGCTCATTTTCCTAAAACGAAATAATAAATAAAAGCAAATTGTTTTGTGTGCCGTACATTGTCCATATTACGACGTGAGAAAACGTTCATCTTAGGCCCACTTGCACGATCTTGGGTAATTGTGTATTATTTGGAGGGACTAACCCCGAGTTATTAGTTTTGCATCAACCTGACTCCTCAAAGTGACAGACCGCGTAATCATAATTCATTCATATAAGAAAAAGTCTTGTGGCAAACTCTATGTAAAAGAGATAGACACGCATGTTTCATTCTTTGTTCAATCATTAATGTTTGGTTGGATAACATAGAGTGACATAAAACTCTGAGTTAGTTAACCCAATGATATTTTTCTATGGTGCAAGACATGAAGACATTTAGGGTTAAAAAGTTATTTACTTAATTCCGAGTTAACTCTTTAATTATTTATTTAGCCCCAGCATACATGCAAGTGGGCCTTAGCCGTGTATATAATACCGCTTATAAATTTAGGTAACTTAAGCAGCGCGAAAGACGAGTGACGGTCGCCCAATCAGATTTTCACATACAAACAGAAGCACTGTGGTTACCTGTCTCGCTCTCGTATTCCAGAACGTTTCTCAATACTCAATCGACGCTTGAGGCTAGATTTTGCCTTATAAAATCTACAAGTGTTTCTTGAGTATTGACAAACGTCTTGGTATACGGCCCTTAGTCATGAATGAGTGTTGCAAGCGCCCATTATTAGACTACCTATCTCAATGAGCAGACTTGATACCGAACAATTTATAAGTTCAACAATGTCCTTGTGTGAAAGCAGTCTTAATGGCAAGCAGTCTGCTGACAACATGGATATGGCCGTCGCGACCTGCTGACCGTCTAGCAGTTCTTCCCAAGGTTCGAATACTGTTTATTAAAATATATTTTGTTTACTAATATAAGATGTATAATTACGACACTAAATTCACTTATAAAGCTAGGATATTTATTCTGGTCACTCACGATATTGGTGATCTTTATCTGTCAGTGGTACATAGATAACACTCATTAACTTTTTGACGGTAGTTGTGCCATCTTCTGCCTTGTCAACCTACAACATATTAAATTTATTTTAATGTTTCTAAACACTTGACTAGGTCAAATAAGTTACCTTGACCTTCATAATGAGTGATATGAGTCAAATATAGTTTAATAAAAAAGATGTCAGATGGGACCATATTAGGTGTTAAGGTATTATATTTATTATTATTTAATAATTGTTCAGTTAAGTTTCAAATTGGCTAGAACAGATAACATACTTAAAAAAGATTAAATGAGAGAAAGGATTAATTGAAAAGTTTTAAAATAATTTTAATTATTTACTTCAACAATACAATATTTAAGATGGCAACACCGTACGGCGCTGGGGGTTGGTGGAGACAGAACTTTTGTTGGGCACAGCATACAGCTCTTGCATTACCAATGGACTGTATTCTGAGCCTATACATCTAAGTAAAATGCTCGCATTAACATATCATATTAAGGGAGTTAAGGCGGCAATGGAACAATTTGCAATCCATATACAAACTTACAACATTTGGTCCTTGGTATCCTTCCTTAATGCTAAATGAAAAGGTTTAGCTTTCTACACCTTTTCATTTTACCCCTTAAAAATTATGAATTGCTTTCAATTCATTATTTTTAAGGGACTAAATTTCAATAAAAGTTATGAAATACCTGAGTAAGATGTTGTTCGCCACCTTCAGGTCCCACAGGTACTATTAATCTTCCTCCAGGCTTTAGTTGTTCTATTAGCTGTAAAAATTCAACGTAAATTGAATTTGTATTGGACACTTAAAAATAAAGCACATGATGTGATAAAATGACCATCTTAGCAATAGCTAAGATGGTAATTTTTTTGGTTTATGGGTATGGAATACCATACATACATACATTCACATTACAGTAGAAAAATAATTAAAAGTATTTGCAATGAGTTGTCAAATTCACTAAACTACTACTGAGATTTTAAATTACATAATTATCTTGATTCAAATTAAGCACAATGGAAATTATTGTATTGGCACAGTTAAGTTATTGTTGTTGCAAGTGTATTTGTGTATATAACACGCTGTCCCTAGTTGCACACATGCAAACAGATGGACAATCTGTGTGTCAGAAACATCTCACTTGTAAAGCTGGGGGGACTATTTGATTGTTTGCTCAATGGCTGTATAAAGCTGAGTGTTATATAAAGCTGCCAGTAAAGCTACTAAAACCATGAACAGACAAAAATTGGCTGGACAAACATTTCCAAAATCACCTTAACTAGTAGCTACTCACTGCTTGCGGCATGGTAGGGGCAGCAGCTCCAACATGAATTGCATTAAATGGCGCCTCAGAAGGGTATCCTAATCGACCATCACCAACTAAAATATATAAAATTGCATAAAAATCTATGGTATTATAAATGTGAAAGTATCTGTTTATTACCTCTTTACACTTAATATATATACTAGAGACTCACTAGATTGATATGAATTTGGAAAAGTGAAGTAAACTAGGGAAGAACCCTTTTTTTGTATAAATCATCAAGTAAAACAGGGTGAAGTAAATATAGAATATTTGTATGGGACAAGTGACCCTTGAATTTAGTATTTGGCAAATGGCAAGCCTCCACATGTATTGTATCATTTTAGTATTTTTTACTTTATGAGAGAGGTTTCAGAATGCTGCCCTGTGGATCTTCACTTATCTTTTTTAGACAGCACTATCTACCCAAAGTAAGCTAATATAAGATCGCTTCCATTCCGTGGTCCCATTGGATGTCCCATTGATGGGACTACAGAAAAATTCATTTAACCGTGGTCCCATTGGTCAAATGGACCCCAGAATGTAAAATTTTCTGTAATATTGCTATTCCATAGAACCATTAATAGTGATGTAACAACAAATCTTTTGAGTTTTTGGGTTTATAGGTAATTTTAATTAACCGTGTATCCATGTCACTAGGAATTGTTAGCTGGAATTCTCTAATAATAGAAAATGAAAACCATCAGTAACTTACGATAGTTACCTTGTTTATTGGAGTACAATAATAAAAAAATATGAATAAGAAGAAAATCTGATCTAGATAGATTAGACAACTACTCCATAGCACAAGCTTCTATTAGTTGTATTTGGGTAATACGGCAGTTGCGTCTTGCGACGCCCGGGGTTCGCTTTAATGTTTCTTGTCCTCCACTTCGCACGGTCATTGCTATCCCTTGTAGTGAGACTATTGGCACGCATTATCATTCTTTTTAGGTCCTATCGCCTATTATTGGGACTCGGCGGGGATGGCATTGCCCGTGTTGACGGTATAATTGCTAATAGTTTGTATAGAGATGGAAGTATATAGCCATACGTACGGCGAGGTCGACCCCTACTGTTTGCCCATTCATTCTCGCTACGTAAATCTGCTTAGTCAGTCTCTTTTCATCCATTCTCTCCATGTGTCAGAACCATCTGAGCATTCCTTTTTCTATCTTAGTCACTACATCTTCTGTTATACCGCAATGTACCTTTATCACGCTGTCTGTGTCTTGCTTTATCCATCAACCATTTATTTTACTTCTATACTTCTTCTGCGATACTCAGCTTTCACTGCCATACATAAGCATAGGGACAAGCAATTTATGTACAGCCAGAAGCCAGGACTCTGCTATGTACATGCCCCCATTCACTTGATTTCCTGCCAAAACTCTTCTCTCAATGTCTTAGTCACACTTTCCATCTCTCGCAAATTTTGAACCCAAAAAATTCTTTCACTCTTTTTCCTTCCACAAAAATCTAGCAATGCCTTTTTCAAAAACCCCTTACATTTGTTCTTATTCACTTTTATTGCTTTCCTTTTTAGCGCATCGCGTAATGTTAACCATGAACTGGCACTCCTCCGCCGATGATGCCACTATTACCTGATCATTTGCGTATAAGAGGCATTTGACAGTTAATTCATTCATTTTCAAACCATACGCACTGTCTTGCAGTTCTGCTAGGTTAAACAGACTTTTCACCATGTATATACCAGGTAATCTCCCAAGAGCCGAAAGTCTCGCCTTTTTTAAAATAAATGTCATCTTGCTTCTCATTTGATACTGTGGACTATCTTTTTACGGCTTATTACTTATTACTACCTTCTCACACCATATCAAGTAAGATAGCACTAATTTTGCCTTACCCACCAAGCATTTTATGCTCACGACTAGTGCAGCCTTAACTGGCTCCAAAGCCATATTATTATGAGGTTTCATTATCTGCATTTTAAAAATGGTTTTATAGCAGTTTGCAAAATTATAAGTTTCTAATCTTTAACTTCTATTCAATTGAACCACTGAGAAAAAAGGCGTTCATAGTTGCATTCTCTTACAAGTCGACACAACTCTAGAAGTAAATGGTTCTATGGAATAACGATACTACAAAAGAAATTACATTCGGTGGTCCCTTTTGGTCAATGGGACCACGGTTAAATGATTTTTTCTGTAGTAGCTACTCACTACTACACACACGGAATGGAAGCATATAAAATTGTGGTATTGGATCTAAACAAGGATTAATTAATGACTAATTCTGCTATGCAATTCACAAATCTCGGATCCAAATCCGCATTGATATTCGAGTTCTATGAATATCGATGACATTTGCGCCGTAGCAGATTTGGATAGTGTGAGATTTGTGAATTGCATAGCTGGTGTGTGTACATTATGAGAGAGTGTACCGAGAATGAGAGAAATCAGACAATTCAAGAAACCACAGTACCTACCACCACAGTGCATTGAAGAATTAAATTATTGAGTACCTTTATTTTTCCAATTAATATGACATCATAAAAGATCAACAATGAAACTGCACTTACCAACTAGTTTAATTCTTTCAGAGGTAAGTAGGTCTTTTTGATCATTTGCAATATTTTTTTGGCCAAGTGTGACCAGTTCTGGTATATGTTCTATGCCAACTACTCGTCCAGTTTCCCCAACCATTATGGCCATACATGCTGTCAGGTAACCAGAACCAGATCCAACATCTAATGCTTTCTCACCAGGAACAAGTTGGTTTTTCAGTCTTTCGAGAGCATGTGCATGCTTAAAATTGGAATCAGTGGGTAAATGTTATGCAATACCTCCCATGATAATAATGGAAAAAAAATGCAGGGTAACAAAGGTAAAAACATCGAATCTGAATACATAAAATAAACTTGAACAGGCCTAGAATGAACTTGAAAATAGACTTCACTATATTTACTCAAGCAGTTACATTGTCAAGCAACTCTAGTGTGGTGGGTAGGCGGACAATGAGTGTTCAGTTTTGATTTCATTTACTTTGATTTAAATGCTGAATATATACTTATTAATGCTATTTAAAATTCCATTGATTAATGATTACTTTGACAGAGAAAACTATGAGATTTATTTATTTTGTATGTCAGATAGCCCAATCACTTGACATTTTCTTGTTTGTCTGTGGATGTTCATTCTACAAAGCATTTTTTAATGATGCTCCTTAACAACTGAAGAAAGTAGAATACTAAGCCAGTAACTAGACAGAAAAGAGAAAATCTTGCAAGAGAAATACATAATACTGTCATGCAATAAATTCCTGGAATAGACTATGGAGAAAGATTAATGTAACAGGTCAAGTTGTTCAAGGTTGCAGAATGTTTAAGTAAATAACACGTAATGACTTGGGGGATAACCAATTAACCTAACTAAACAAGACCTTAATCTTGAAGAGCCTTTGAGTCACACATCCTAAACATTGTTTGTATTGTTTATAAACAGTAGTAATGTCAAAACATAGGGTTTACCATGTGTGGGGCACTGATTGTAGCAGAATATCCAATTGTTTGTGGTGAATCATTGTAAGGCGCATAAGGACAATAGTTTTTTCTGTCGACAGCGTTCATAGCCCTTGCTACACTCTCAGATTTAATGATTCCATTTTCTGTTAACGAAAATTGCGAAATTTAACATAATAGTTCACCAATTAATATTTTTTATAAACCATACTGCATGTATCCAGTTATCTATTAAACTGAATAAAACAAAATCGATTATGTACAAAGTTTAACTAAAACAAAGGTCTTACTTCGTAAATTGTTAACCAGGTCAGCATTGCTAACTCCATGGCTTCTCCAAGCCATAGTTGCGAAGGCGAAGCTTATAACACCTACGGAAAACTTACGCCATGAAAATATTTATCTATTATATATATTATTCTATTTCATAAATATTTTCAAAATTTTTAGAGATTATTTCTGCTATATTTTAGACAATTAAATTTTTTATTTAGTTGTCTTCGCCCGTCTTGGGCAGGCAAAGGAAACTTAGTCCATACAGCCTAGTCTTCAGTATTTATTATTTTCTTGGTAAACATATATTTTAGTCCTGTCTAGGACATTTGGCGGGAAGAGTGACAAGTGCGGACGCTTGCTTTATATTATTTTCTAAAACTAGTGCATTTATCTTGTTTTATGTGCGGGAGTGGTGGTTTCTTGGACATAAAAGTTGTGTTAACGTGCTATAGTGAAAGACAGTGATATATATGCAATGAAATGCTATTTTCTCTCTTGCCGCGAAACGTCCACTGACAACCTTAGTATAAGAATCACCATTATACTGAGGGCAAGGACCAGGACGGACAATGAGGACACGACATCGACTGGACAAGACTAATTAGAAGATAAGATTAAAGAAATATGATATAAAAAAATAAGATTTGGCTAAAAGGTCTTAGGAACCAGGCCATTAAATAATTATTAAAAAAAAAATTGTCCTGTCTAGTCGTTTGTCGATGTCAAGTTCTCAGTCCTAGGTCCTAGTCCATGCCCCAATAAGGCAGTGGATCCCTTATTGCTGCTCTCTATGGAAATTTGGCACTAACACAAACAACGCTATTCATTGCAATATATCACTTTTTTGACAATTTAAAGCGAAGCGAGAACGTCACTTGACACAATTTTTTTTTAATTATTTTATGGCCTGGTTACTAAGACCTGCCAGTTGATTTTTTTTTCTTTATTCATATTTCTTCAATCTTATCTTCTAGTTTTGTCCTGTCCAGTCCTTTGTCGAAGTCAAGTCCAGTCATAGGTCCTGTTCCTTGCCCCATTAACGAGCGGCAAGATATAAAATTGCATGTCACTGCAATATATCACTGTCTTTCACTATAGGACGTTTACACAACTTTTATGTCTAAGAAAATGTCATTTTTACAAATAAAACGAGGTTAATGAACCAACTAGTTTCGGAAAAATAATATACCTACAGTAAGCGTCTGCTATCCGAGAAATTACCGCGCAAAAGCCTGTTTTTTTTTATTGATTATGTTTTTTTATTTGTATTCAAGCAAAGAAAAGTCAGTTCATACAATCTTGTCATTAGTATGTATGTCCAATCCTAAGTCCTGTGACTCCTGTCACGGTGCAACGTTAAATGACAGAGGTGCTTCTCAACAGAAGCGTAATGGCGCCGTAGTATGGCTTATGCGCGATAAACTAGTATCTACAGTATTGACCAAGTCCAGAAAAAAAATAACACTCAATCCACTCAATCCGAACTTGTCTCTGGTAAGTCAGGTTAGAATATAATTAGCACTCACGTCGAAACTAATCCGAAGATGCAAATCCTAAAAGGGATGAATTGCCTAAATAGAATTATAAAGATATACCTACTATTGTTATCTTTCTAAAGTGAGATCCATGCATGTGTCTAGATCTCAAAATTCGTGAACAGCGGAGTTCTTTGTGTTATCTAAATCTGTATAGAAAGGTGCAGTAAAGTTCATTGCTGACAAGGACAGAAGACTTAGGACTGCACATGAACAAATACTAAAATTATACCTATGCTATTGTAAGGCTATATGGATAAATTTTCTTTACCTGCCTAAAATGGCGTAAGACAAATAAAATCTATTGTCATCAGTCATCAATTATTGACATTGACAACTAAAAAACTAGAGATTCCTTCCGAAACCAAAAATGCAAATACAAAATATTGTTGGTTTAAATTGAAATGTAATTGAATTTCTCAACATGGTGTGCGACGCTCCAGATCCCCCCGAAAATAACCCCCAGGAGCTAGTCCCACCACCAAGACATGAACTGGTAATGAATGGCAATGGTGATGAGAGTGATGAGGACCACGAATACTTCGGATATGAGCCACTGGCCCAGGGTCCAGAAGTAGCACTTTCAGACCACGATAGCGATGATGATGTTGAGGTAGGTATGTAGTTATATAGTAACGCCCTTTTCTCGGAAGAGGTATACGTCCACATTTTTAGGTATACTTGTACACCACTTAATATTCTACGAGCCTATTGCCTTGTTGAAACGCAAGTTGTTGGTACATACGTAAAGGCTTGCTTTGTTTTTCTCATATAAGTTATACAGCAAATAGGCGAGGTCTACGGGAAGCTTATAATGTATAAAACATTTACATTTCTCACAATACACATTTAAATTCCTTACATACCACACTAGTACATTTACATTCCTTACATATCACACTGGTACATTACCATTTCACTGGTGTCACAACTAAAAATTCTGTTTGATTGCCATTCCTAGTTCAACTCAAAAGCCAGACAACATCTTACTGGTATTTCCTTTTGAAAATTGTATCTATTGAATGAGCCTATTGCAGTCCACAGTTTGGCTTAGGCCTCTACTATTCATATTGAGAGGGTAATTGGCCAGATAGATGCTATATATACTATGGGAGTTTAAAGCCAGTCGCAGGCAAAGCTAGTATTAAATAAGAATTCTCAGCCTAGACTTACAGAATTCAAAATAGTCTTATGTTGTGATATATCTTAGTTATAAGTGTTTATAATAAATGCAAAATATATTTTTTATTTTTTTTATTAATCAAAAATTTTTATAATAATAGAATTTATAGCAAGTTAAGTTAGTTTACATAAGCAACAACTAGGTTTACTTAAACTGTAAATTATATTAATACTTTCTTTTACAGGACTGTGAAACTGTACCCCCGCAAGATGTACCAAATATAGATACAATGGACACCACTTTAACAAGGGAAGTTTGGAATGCACCACGTGAGACTGATCCTATACAGATGGACAATGAACAAGCACTACAGGTTTATACCACTTTTCTAATATATATTTATTAACTCGCCAAAGTGACGCCGCCCCCCTGATAGATAGCCATGGCGAGTATAGTGACATCTAGCAAATTGAAAACAGTGGCTCTCAATTTGGCGGCCCAAAGATGTGCCTCTTCATGCTCTGCTTGAAGAACCTTGGATTATAAGAGGGGGGAAGCATGTGCGCTGGCAGAGCATTCCAAATTTCTATTGTTTGACAGAAGAACTATCTTTTGAACCGCTCAGTTCTGGCGAAAATTCTTTCCACTGTAGCTCTTCAGAACACTCGCCGTGCTATAAGGTAAAATGCAGCCAATGAAGCTATCGTTCTACACTGCGCCGGCGGTTCAAGGGTTCTTGTTATCTCATTGATTACAACATTCTACCCTTTTGTGGGATTTCACCTGAAACATTCTTCTTCTACGGTCTGTTTGGAAAAATACCATATTGCCCATCTATTATGTGAATATTCACGCAATTATCTACTTCAGTTTATAATAATAAGGTCCTATTTTCATTAAAACCATTAAATTGCGAAAGGCTTTTTCGTTTTGTCGAAATGAACACTTTAAATTGTTGTAGTTTTTTTTAGTTGTTTATTAGTAAAAGAAGCACGACTCGCGATTCATAACGCAGTGCTAGTGCCAACGTTGCTTTACGGTAGCAAAATCTGGGTATGTCAGCAGATGCATGAAAGAATGTTGAATGCTGTGGAGATGCGATCATTTCGAAAACTGTGCAGCGTAACTTTGGTCAGCCTAATACGTAACTAAGTGATACGCAATATGGCAGTTTTAAATGAAGGTGTCAGCGTTAAGCTGAAAAAACCAGCTTAACGCTGACACTTTTATTCAACTATTGGTTTGGACACGTCAATGAATGAGTAAGGAAAGATTGACAAAGAATATTATATTGTGCCAAAGTAGAGAGTAGAAGGAGTCAGGGTAGGCCGCGAGATATGAAGAGCGCGTGTGCAGATTTTTTTATTAGTAGTGCAAGATTTTGTGTTAGTTGTTAATATGTAATCAAACTGTTTAAATAAAGCGATTTTAAATCATAATACTGCAATGGTCCAGGTCTTGAACAACAGACTTGGTCTTTCCTGCAATGGAGTTAGGTAGTTCAATGGAGAGAGTTTACGATCACTGCAATTTCTTATTGCTGATGGAGCGTCTACACATGCCTGTCTACTGCGCTACAATTTCTTTTCTACAATACGATAAACAGACTGAATATGGAATACTTAGCACAAAAGACCCAATAGGGTCGAAGTGCTGGGGTAAAACCAACCCCAATAACAAGATAAGAATATGGACTTCACCGCTGTTAACGAGAAATCCCTGGCATGCTTTATATTTCAACAAGTCTTGACCACCGACCAACTGGCAGTTGGTTATTCGGAAGCTCAGTTTCTCTATTCTAGCATCTAAACTAATACGAACCTGATCTTTCTGGATTATCAGATATAGATAGCCTTTCAGTGTGTCTCCTGGGCCCGGCAGTATGTTATGCCTTACGTTTTTTTTTCACCGAGAGGCACTATCACGCACGTCACCATCTCACAAAACAAAGCTAATTTCCAACTACTCTAGCCGTATCCGGTGCATGTACTCGCCAAAGCGAGCAATCAATTCTGCCATGGTGCTTCTACAACCACTTTCATGGCGGATCTTACCGCCTCAATAGTTATCGTAATGTTTTATAGGCTTCCCAATAATGTTCCATCATTTTTAATGTCTATTTTTAACACGGCTGTGGTCTCACCACATGTTACGTGGGACAAAAATGCATACGGTGAAATTTGGGCGTATAATATGCCTCTGCCACACCTTCGGGGTGATTGATGGTGAGCCCATTGCCGTTTTAAATAGACAGACGCAGCTACCTACTGTTGAAAATTTTTAAGCCGCGCATAAGGCCTTCAACTTGGCTTAACGATTGCCATGTTAATGGCATCGGGACCAACGGCTTTGCGTGCCTTCCAAAACACGGAAACTCGCTATTGTAAACGCCATAAAGTGGTCACCCATCCGAGACCAGCCATAGCGAAAATTGCTTAACGCAGAGATCGTTTACAGAACAGACTCTAGTTGTAGATATACATTAATTTCGGTTGATCGCGCTTTTAATCCGTATTTTTTGGATTTTTAAAAAAGATTTCCTACCTGCACAGTACATGATCGTTGTAAACTGCATAAATACTAATTTCACTTTTGAACACATTTCACAAACCCCAATGTTGAAAAGTGAAATCTGTACTCTATTGTACATCAAACGGTAATAGTTCGGAACACGCGTTATATAGAATGATTGAAAACAAAATAGTTTATTGAATTTGAGTCATTTGCAGTGCACTATTTGCCAAATACAGGATGTTTACATCCGCTGTTGAGTAACATCCAAATATACATTGCATATCAATGTATATTTGGTAACGAAAGCAAAAGATTTTTGATTTTTGAGTAAATTATAATATTTCAACACGGCAATTGGTGGCACTTGTTACGTGGGACAAAAATGTAATAAATATGGGTGTATATTGTGCCTCTGCTACCCCTTTGGGTATACAGGTGTGACTAATAAACTGATGTTTAAAAATTAGCCATGACAGTAGAAATCAATACTTCTGCAATGATACGTACACCACACCAATATTATTATAATCCCCATGTTGCAATAATGAGCCTTTTTGGCAGAACACTTCTCAATTATGTTTTTATTTTTTATTTTATTTTATTTTTAGCTCGCCAAATTGACGTCGCCCGCCTGATGGAAAGCCAAAGCGACATCTAGCGAATTGAAAGCCACTGTCGCAGTCCAAAACAGGACTAATAACAGTGGCTCTCAAGTTGGCGTCCCAATGATGTGCCTCTTCACGCTCCGCTTGAAGAACCCGGGATTATAAGAGATGTAAAAATGTTCGCGTATATGTTCTTCGTGTTAAGTGTTTTCCCTGTAGCTTCCAAGTCTTACCTGATGGCTGGGGTGCACTTTTATTTAGCTGCTATGAGCAGCTATCATTTGGCCTAAAATATTTGGTATTGTTGGAGCTGGGAGCACCTGCGTCTGACCTCCCGTAAGGGCGACGGTAAGTCTCGGATTCGAAGCCCGGAACAAATCTCAGCGCTAGCAGGCCCTGTCGTTTGGGCCCCGAAGATCCTGATCGAGCCCCTTACACCCAAAAATGAAGGCGTAGGTGATTAAATTACAATAGTTTATTTTGTTTTAGGTAATGCGTGCAATGGCGAATTTCGCGCTTCCACAGAATGCAATACCAGAATGGGCTCAAAGTATAAACGAAGAACAATGGAAAGAAACTCTGAAGGACAGGATAGAAAAAATAAAAAATAATGTATAAAAAAAATATATGTATAGGTAAACATTTTGTCATCATAAGTAAAATCTTTAGAAAAAAATAATCATTCCGCTGCTTGTAAATTGTATTATAGAATAAATTCATATTATATCTTAATACAATTTTTTTTTAATATTTACGTTGCCATTATTTAAAAAATGATACTGTTTCCGCTGTGTTGTACCAGCGGTTACAAGTTATTCTCAGCGTTATTTCTAAATGAAACAGGTTCTTTGGTGTCAAATTGTAATGATTTTAAAACAGTTTATGGTACTTAAGTACATCTTTTACACTAAACAAATCATCGCATCGTGGGATCATAAATTACGGCGCTGAACGTCACTAGTTTAGTCTTTTCATTTCTTATGAACATGAAGAATGGAGAATTAGCGTAAAATTGATTAGCTGTTCGGGCAAGAATGGCACTTGTTGCAGCCACGGCCTCGGTTCCATATTCTGAAAGAATTTTACTGTATTATAGTTTACACATAATGGTATATATATCACACGCATCGATGTTAGTGAATTATATTGCTTTGTATCGAGGAATGAAAGAAAAAATAAATCATTACATCCTCACCACAAAATAAATTGAATGAACGCAAAGATTAAATAGTAGATTGTATAACAAGGGAGCAAAATAGTATTAAAAGGGAAAAATAATTTGCTCTCGAGTTAAATACTCTACTTTTCATCCCCTTTCTATGAGAGAATAAATAAGAGACACTGTTAGCTTCTATAGTTATTGTTTCAGGAGTTAATGCATTATCATTTTCATAACTCGAGGTAGTAGAACTCATTATTTTTGCAAAATTCAATAAAATATGTACTGAGGTAACAAAAACAGAAAAGTAATTCGCGCGCTTTTGGTTTTTTTTTTTAGTTAGTGCGGGTCCCCGTGCCCTGCAGCCAACACGTAACAGCCAGTAATTCATACAATTTGCGTTCGATTTCTATGAATGATATATGTTCTAAATTCAAATCTCTTTTACGACCGCTAAAAAGTTCTTATCGGAAAAGAGCTATTTTGTTCCCACTTATAGAGGAACAAAACTACACTTTTCGAATAGAAGGGATGAAAAATAAATTGTTCAAGCACAGATGAAACATTTTGTGTGGTTGTGCGAATTTGGAAAGGGCTACAATCTCAGCATAGTGCCGCATGTCATCGGATGATGACCTGCTGCGCTGGCTTTTTGACGGTACCCAAAAGGTGACGACGTGACCCGAAGCTGTCTGACAGAGCAATCGTTTGGGCGCGTGAGGGAATTTTGTTTGCAGCTCGGGACAGTCTTTCAGGGCTGACTATAATTATTTTATAATTTTTTTAAATTATTTACTTTAATTACTAAATAATAAAAAGAATTGTGAAAAATAAGAATCTTTACAGAAGGTGGGTGTACTAATATCGTGAACTACTTCTACTTACCATTTATAGTAATTTTAACGTCGTGAATCACAGAGTCAACATGTATTCCTGGATTTGGGAGATTGTCCAACATATCTTTTACGTTTACCGATTCCTGTCTATCTTCCTCTCTACTTTCTATTCTTGTAATTAGTTCTTCTTCAGTTTTGTTGACGATAACATTTCCGTTCACCATTAGTGCAAAGTTCGCTACACTTGGTGTAAACATATCGTTTAAGCCAATTACTTTCAAGGGATCCTCCAAATTGAAGCTACTTTTCAGTTCAATTTTAGGGAATCGTACTACGCATTCTTTTATTTTCATTTCGTTTATTGCGTTGTCGATCTTTTCGTAATCTATCTTGGTCATCACATCTAACAGACTCATATGCTTTGGTAATCTAGGTTTTAAAGCGTACATAGTTGTTTCGCTGTCATTATATGGTAAACCTATCATAATGAAATCTGAAATTAAAAAAAAAAAATTATCAATGTGAAAAAAAATCCACACTGTTCTGACGGCACTTGAGCCGGCGACTTATGCCTAACCAAGGGCAATACTACAAGCTATCTACAAGCTTACAGAACAGTTCTGAAGCAAGTTGAAATTCTTTACTATATTCTAGTCACGCAAAGGTTAGGTTAAAATAAATAAATTTTATATTTATTTTAACCTAACCTTTGGGTGACTAGGGCAATGCTCCTTTTGTTGCTATGGAGATGTTTTTGTCCGAACTCTCCCACGCTGGCAGGCGGGTTGTTTGAAGCTTTCCTAATCTTCGCCAAACTTCACAACAATAATTGATAGATAACTACTACGTCCAGTAATGAACTGGGATAGGACGACTTGATTGATATTACACACATTTCCACCTGACCTTTTGCATTGGTGCGGTTGTTATACCTACGGATAGCATAAAAACTAAAAATGTGCTCGTTTCTTGGCTGTGATAATTTACTTTTGTTACTATCCTAATACTTTGAACTTATTTCAAGTTATATAAAATTATCGAATAGGGTCAGAGCCTCTCAAATTCTTCGCCTCGTTTAGAATCTTGAGCTGATTCCCACTAAGTGTTCTGTGCTACCTTAAGGACACGTTCGATCGAATTTATTTTTCTTTAATATTCACTGTGAGCGAGAGTTTCAAAATTTTAGTTAAACTTTGTATGCCGCAACTAATGTTTCGAGTAGGGTAGTATATGAAAGAGTCCGTAGATATTTTTTGTTTTTTTACCAGAGAAGATTTATTTTTGTTCTATCAGTATTACAAAATGGTTTTAAGAAAAAAATAAATACTTGCCATGATTTTCTGCAATCGTGAAAGGGAATCGCCCGAAGTTTAACATAAGATCAGCCATAACAACCTTGTTTTCCGTTTTGAATGGTAGTCTGAAATAAACAAATGTTTCATTATACTATTTCGAATTTTTCTTTAAAACTACGACTGGCTTTTGTTATTATTTAGGAGCTTCATGATTTCGGCGAAGCAACCGTACGAATTAGAAGCTTTAACAATCTTTAGGATGTTCCGAAGCTGTGCTGTAGCAATCTTGAGCATAATTTTAATATTATTCCTTATTTTTTTTCCTGTATTAGTCATGTTATTATGCGACACTTGATATTTTTTTTTAATTCGCATGGAAATTTTGTCACATTTCTTTCGCATTTATAATAATATAATATTAGTAGACTGATAGGAACAGTAGGATGAATCTGAACCTTTGTAAACACATATATCTAACACCCAGGATATACACATAGACTTATTTTTTGTCTCGGATACAGGTTGCCGTAGAAAACGGGTACGGGGACGCCATATTGTTCCGAATACCTCCTTAGGTATTAGGAGGAACTTATTTTAAAACTTACTTGATAATGATGACGTAAAGCGGAGTATTGCTATAAAAAATTTTTACAACCTGGAGGGTTAGGTTTCCTTATTCCTGTCCTACATCCCTTTCTTTGTGGAGTTCGGTTCGTCATTCCTCCGTTACAATTAGTAGAGGTTATCCTTGACCGTTGTGCGTTAGGTTAGGTTAGGCTCCTCCTCCCCTCCTTTATTATCGTTCTACGATGGATTTCCGCCATGTAAAGCCCGATTCAATTAGTTAACTTACTTCATAGTATGTTCCGGTATGAAAGGCTGTTCCCACTGGCCTTTGAAGTATAGTGCACTTAGTAGCACCACTTTAGTAGATATTGGAAGAGATCGCTTTAGGAAGTTTTCTATTTGGCCTTGGGTATGGTTAGTCACCCAACTGAAAAAAAGCAAAACAATCATGTAAACACACCAACACGGTCTAGGGATATTTCATACTCAATTAAATAACTCGAAAAGTACTGGCCGCATTGGGATCTTTTATACACCGATTTGTTTGTAATTTATCTCAGACTAATTCCAAATTCAAATTTTTGAAAATTCTTTTGTTTCGGTGGCATAAAAATGTCTTGATGTGTAGGAGAGGGAATTTTCATTTGTGCGAAATTTAGAAAACAATACGAATTACGTTTAGTTACAGTTTTTTTTCATTTTTAAACGAAAGATAAAGTTAAAATTGAGGTATTGTAGCCATGCAACGCCAACATTTGACGAGGGCGGAGATGTTACGAGCTGTGGGAATGCTGGAAGCTGGGTCTGTTCAGCGTAATGTTGCTGAGGCCATAGGGACCCACCAAAATGTAATTACAAGATTGTGGACACGCTATCGTGCCACAGGTGAAGTAGCGGAGAGGCACCGGGGGCCAAGTCGCATCACTACCCCCAGACAAGACCGATTTTTGCAAATTACTGCGCGAGCTCAACCAAATGCAACGGCAACTCAATTGGTCCAAAGGCTGCGAGTGGAACACCAAGTGCTTGTGAGTGACCAAACTGTAAGAAGGCGACTGCATGAAAGCAATCTACGCTCTCGTAGACCACTCCGGGTCCCACCTTTACGGAGAGGCAATGGTGGACGACGATTAGAATGGGTTCGGAACCACGTGGACTGGGGCCGTGAGCAATGGTCCAATGTGCTGTTCACGGATGAATCCAGGTTTGGCTTCCATCCAGATTCACGAAGGACGCGTGTTTGGCGAGTTCCTGGACGATGGAGCCGTCTTCAGAACCCTCAGGAAGTTCACCCATACCAAGGAGGAACAATTATGGTTTGGGCAGGAATTCGTCTTGGAGGACGGACGGATCTCGTTTGGGTGCGGGGCAATATGACGGCAGAACGATACGTCCAACAGGTGCTGGGGCCCGTAATCTTGCCCCACAGAACACAAATGGGGCAAGATTTCCTGCTCATGCACGACAATGTCCGGGCACACACGGCGAGAACGGTAGCAGCTTGGTTACATACACACAATGTTAGGGCCTTAGACTGGCATGCTCAATCGCCAGATCTAAATCCCATTGAGCATGCGTGGGATATGCTGCAAAGAAGAGCTCTGAAGGAAGTTCCTGAAAATCTGGCTACAGAAGATCAACTCAGAAGGACATGGGACAATATTCCGCAGCAAGACATTGACAACCTTGTTCTGAGCATGCCGAATCGTTGCCGATGTGTTATGAACATCATGGGCGCTTTCTCAGACTACTAACTTCAAGTTTATAAACACAAATTAAATGATTTTTCTATTTTTTTCAGTTTTTACTCATAAATTAAAAGTTAATTCATGTACGGTTTCCGTCTATGCTTCATTTTTTTCCATATAATCCTGAAATTTTAATCGAAGTACCTTAACCATTATTAAAAAATGGTAGAATATTAAATAACGTATCTTTTAAATATATACATGTCATATAAATAATTAACACATTGATAGTAATTCGCTTTTTTAAAAATATCCCTAGACCGTGTTGATGTGTGTATATCAATAATTTAAAATACTTCAGTGAACGAATGAATATGTTTTGAAAACCCGAGTCTAGATCGAAGAGACACAGAAAAAAATTCCCCATCATCTGTGGTTTCAAAAGGGAAAATGTTTATCAATCACGCCTTATCGCCGAAGTGGTGGCAAAGGCATATTATCCGCCCACTTTTCACTGTGTGTATTCCTGACCCACTTAATAGGTGGTGAGCCAATTGTCGTATTGAAATAGACAGACGAAGGTGGTTATTGTAGCTGCCTTCTGTTGAAAAAATTCAAGTCGCCCAATAGACTTTCAACTTGGCTTAACGATTGCCACGTTACTGGCAACCCAGAGCAACAACTTAACGTGCCTTCCGAAGCACGAAAACGCTCGCAAATGTAAATGCTACAAAGTGGTCATCCATCCGTGATTAGCCAGTTGCTAAACGCAGTGATCGTTTACAGAACACTGAGACAGCGGAGCCACGAGCGATTCATAAGAGAATTATTAGTTAAACTTCTTTTTAAAAACAAGCTTTTAATTAAATGCGCTAAAACTAATAATTCTCAACAAGTCCCATTTTAGAGGAAACCATTATAACTTAGTAACTAGCGTCTTTAGTAGTTTGGATTGGATTTGTATTGCCGTCACTTTATTTTTCAAGATATTTTAAGCAAGCTCTTTCATTTGGTACCCATATTGCACCAGTACATTAAAAATCATTAGTCTGCCATCTTATGTGTTCTAACATGCTGAATTTAGACCATGCACACAAGATAACAATTATCAAAATTAAACATGTTTACGAAATTTCAGCTCAATATCTTGAAGAAATGTGCTTCAAAATTGAGTTTGAAAATTCCACCCTACCAAACATACAGGGCAAGTTACAAGAAAGCTTTTAAAAAGTATCCTATCTACTATCTAGAATGGGTCTAAGTGGATGAAAGGTCAATAATTACGACTAAATAACTATAGATTATTAATTATAGGTACTCCTTGATTCTTGTAAGAGGAAACTTGTCGAATTGAACCACTAGACACGTACTACAACTACAAATGTATTATCAGAAATAATCGAGCTTAATATAATATACGCCCCGCCCCATAAATAAAAATATGATGCATATTACTGAATCATATTTTTATTGTTTTTTCTTTATAAAACCAAGCCAAAACATTTTGCAGTATGGAATTTAGACATACTGCGCCGACCCCAAGTAAATTGGGACAAGGGCAAGAGGATGATGATTGTTTTTTCTTTATACCTTGTATCAAAATCTATACTAGGTTAGGTACTAATTTTCTAAAGCCAAAAATAAATGTTTGGTTGAACACGCTAATCTCAGGGACTACTGATTCGAATTAAAAAATATTTTGATGGTCCATTAATGAGCCAATGAGCGAGGGAGGCTTTATGCTAAATATGATCACGCTACTAACCAAGAGAGCGGAGCGGATTCTCTGTCTGTCTGTTTGTTTCGGCTAATCTCTGAAACGGCTGGACCTATGTTTAACGGGAATTTCACTGGCATAAGGAGTAATTTAGGCTACATATTACTGTATTCCCACTGAGACTGAAACTACGAGGGTGAAACGGCGGGGCGTCCGTTAGTAACTAATAGTTATAAATGTAGTAGGTATTATGATAGATAACTCACTCATTAATATTTTTTTTGGCATCTTCACTTTGTTTGAAGTCCGTGTTAAGTACTTCTGCTCGGTAAACATCTTGAAGATAATGGCGGTACAACTGACGCAGAGGTGTCTGCGCGTCCACGAATATGGCATCTGCGTAAATGGTTTTCGACGAAACGTTCGTGTTTATCCTTTGCAGTAATTCTCCAAAATGGTCGTGGTTTTTGCGGTTTGTGAATATATCTGTGGATGTTTAATTGTTATTATGTGACGTGTTTACATGAATTAGATGTTTGTCTTGAAAATTATTGACGATATTGTCATTAGTCATACTTATATATATACTAGTTGACGCCCGCGGCTCAGCACGCGTGGTGAAGTTTTCCGTTCTTATTCATACAGGAACTTGTTCCCGGGATAAAAATTGCCTATGTGTTATTCTGATGTGTAAGTTATATTATTGTAAAATGATAGATAAATATTATTGTAAAACTATAAAAATTCGATAAAAAGGGTAACAAAACATCTATACTTACAAACTTTTGCAATTAATATATTAGTTAATTCTTAGTTGCAAAGTTTAACAAGAAGTACAACCAGGAAATTTATCATCGGAAAATAAACTGCAAGAACTTCTGGATAATTTAATACTTATCTACGTACCGACTTTCAGAAGTATCCTACTAATATTATAAATCGTAGGATATTTTGTTGCGTGCTTCGGAAGGCACGTAAGCCGTTGGTCCGGGTTGCCAGAAACGTGCAGTCGTTAAGCCAAGTTGAAGGCCTTATGAGCGGCTTGAAAAGTTTCAACAGCAGGTAGCCATCACCTGCGTCTGTCTATTTCATTACGGCAATGGGCTCACCACTACCACCTATTACGTGGGACAGGAATGTACACGGTGAAATGTTGGCGTATAATATGCCTCCGCCACCCTTTTGAGGATTAAGGCGTGATTGATAAACAATATTATAAATGTGAAAGTTTGAATGGGTGTTTGTTACTCTTTCACGCAAAAGTAATACTTACATGGATGTCAATGGAATTTTATAATAATTAATATATAGCATACACAACAGAATAACACATAGGCTATTTTTTAGATCAGAATAACACATAAGCAAATTTTTATCCCGGGAATAAGTTCCTGTGGGAAATGGGAACAGGAAAACGCTGACGGACGGTGGACATCAACTAACTCTCACTATAAACGGAGCCCAACAAAACGAAGCCAACATCGGCAGTTCTCGGGCTCAAATGAGATGGGGTAACATTTATTATTGTGAAAAGGGACTTAGCTCAGACATGACGAATGAACTTTTTCTTTATACCCGTAGATAAAAAAATACAAGGACCAGCTATTTACTATGTGAAACATTTTCTGGGAAACGAAATTCAAATGAAATTTCTGGCTGCGAAACAAGGGGACACCCTTTTCCGGTCAAGCGCAGTAGGTACTCAGACTACCCTGACCTACAGAGCCGTACCCTGACCTAAACCAGTTGAAATTCTTTACCATTAACCCTTTCTTAAGATGGCCGAGTAGAATTTACTGTTTAACTAGTGGACCCGGCGAGTGCTGCACCTCTGGTGTTGCAAACCTCCAAAGGCTACGGTGACCACTTTTCGTAAGCTTGTCTCCCGCCTTAGTGGTATAAAAAAAACGTTTTCATAATTCTTTCTTTTTTTAGGTACTTATTCTGCCGTTAGAAATAGAGAAATACCCAACGAATTACAAAGGACCAAAACCCGTTATCGAGATATAATGTGTAATAAAATTAAATAAACACGACTTTGTTTTTTGTACTTATTACAGGTATATAGATTTGGCGTCAAGGTTACAAAGGTCAATGGTTCTTCTATTTTTTTTTACCTATTCATGGTCACTACTGCGACGATATTGACATATTTTTTTGGTAACGCGGGGAATGCCTTTACGCAACGTCATCCCGACTGCGGGGGCAGCAGGGACGGTGTGTGGGGGCTCCCGGTCCGCGAGGGAGGGGCCGTCGTGCCCACTAAACCCCGTGGTGTTCCGCCTCACCTTAAAACCGACTTGCAAGGTAGGCAAGAGGTTAAATCACTGCGAGCCGGCAAGGGGCACCCCAGAGTGGAGGTGGCCGAAAAGCGATCACCCCGGAGCTCCCTAAGGAGCTGAAGAATCTAGCCCGCACCTCCACCGTGCCCCTCTAAAAGCAGAGGAGGTAGAGAGCGGCCGGTACGGGCGTGCGCTAAGTGGGCACCCCGTGGAACACAGAAAGGGTGCTCTTCGTCAAGTGGCCAATTGGGCGGGGTCCCCCGACCTTCCGCCCACGGCCAGACACTATTCGGGGGCGCGCATGTATTCAGCACGTCGTGACTCCCGAACACGACGGCGGGGCGGGAGCGTCTGTCCTGTACGCAATACCTATTAGGTTAGGTTAGGTATATATACAATATGCTGAATAGTATAGCAGGTAGGTACTTTCTTGAATAGCATGTTAGTTAGAAAATTGTCACGGCAATATCTGTTGTGAAATTTAATCTTAATAATGTGGGTCACAGAATGACATTAAGTCGGTCAGAATTAAAATTAACTTGGGCAGGTGACCCCGATAAAAAAAAATCTTTATTTTGCATAGACCATTTTAACGGCGCTTACAAAATGTCATACACTATTGAAAATATTTAAAGCGACCACCGGTTCGGAACGCGGCCCACCTGAGAAGAACCGGCAAGAAAATTAGGAAGGCTTTTTTTTGATGGCCTATTTACAATTTAATATTATTTCACTTTGCCAGCAGATCATTTCCAGGCGTCCCTGTCCTGCAAATTTTCTTTAACAGAGTAATAACCTTTTTCACAAAGCTTGTATTTAATTAACTTTTTAAATTTATTTAATGGTAAATTTCTCAGGTCACAGTGAAGCTTGTTGTAAAAGCGTATACAGTTACCCTGGAAAGAATCGCCAATCTTATGCAGTCGACTGTGGTGGACTGAAAGATTATTTTTATTTCTAGTGTTTATATTATGTTTATCACAGAGTTTAGAAAATTGTGATAGATTTTTCTGGACATACATAAGATTGGCAAAAATGTATTGTGATGGTACGGTTAGAATATTTACTTCTTTGAATTTTTCTCGGAGAGAAACTCTGGGGCCCAAATTATAAATAGCGCGTACAGCCCGCTTTTGTAGAACAAAAATAATATTTAAATCTGCAGCACTCCCCCAAAGGAGAATACCGTAAGACATAATACTATGAAAATAGCTGAAGTAAACCATTCTAGCCGTATCCACATCTGTTAGAGTCCTGATCTTTTTTACAGCGTATGCAGCCGAACTTAACCTAGAGGCTGTCTTTTCTATGTGTGGGCCTACTGCAAATTGGCATCAATAGTTATACCGAGGAACACAGTTGATTCTACAAACTCTAACACTTGTCCATTCAGTTGAACATTGGCCGCAACTTGTTTTACATTTGGTAGAGTAAATTTTATACATTTAGTTTTATTTTCATTAAGGCAAAGATTATTTGAGCTGAACCAATGAACTACTCTTGCAATTGTATTGTTTACATCGTCATAATTATCTAATTGTCTTTTAATTTTAAAAATTAATGTGGTGTCATCTGCAAACAAAACAATCCTATTCCTGTCCCCTACATACAATGGTAATTCATTAATATAAATGAGGAACAAGAATGGCCCAAGTATCGAGCCTTGCGGCACACCCATAATAACCATGGATCCTACAGAACGTGTACCATTAATATCGACCCTCTGTATTCCATTGTTCAAATATGAAGACAGAAGGTCGAGAGCTTTGCCTCTTTTTCCATAGTGGTGTAATTTTTGCACAGCGTTTCATGTTGAACGCAATCAAAAGCCTTTGATAGATCGCAAAATATACCTAATGCATCGTGCTTGTCTTCCCAGGCCTCATGAATACATTTTTATAACTCAACACCAGCATCGGAAGTTGAGCGCCCTTTCGTAAACCCAAATTAATTCGCATGAAATATTTTATGACTATTAAAATGGGATAGCATTTGATTCAAGATTATTTTTTCAAATACTTTGCTCAAAGTTGGCAGCACCGACAGTCCCCCTGATGCTTCTTACATTAAATTTGAAGAAAAGCTTGTAGAAGCACTGTTCAAATGCCAACGTTCTAAGAAATCTATAATAGTTTGTGGAGATTTTAATGTTAATATACAAGATGAAATGCTCAAACTCAATACTGGCAATCTCAATAACTGTCTCAATGGAGAGGGCTACTAAGTCTTTACGTTCTTTAAATTTTAAGTTTTTATTAATTAATATTAAAGAGCCTCCACGTTTAGAATATTTTCTATTGAACGAACTAGCAACCTGGTGATTTACGAAGTTCAACAATGTGATTTCATGATCTTTTAACCAGTGCTCTGTAGCACAAAAAATATTAATAGAATTTGCATTAATGTACAGCTCTAACTCTAAATCTTTACCATTTATTAAACCTCTAACATTATGGTGCACCAGGTTTTTAAAAACAATATTTTTACTAAGATTATTCTCAGGGGCCAAAGTCAACTGGCCAGATTTATTATCTGTTGTCCTATAAACTAGTTTTTTGGAATTTCATTTTCCAAATGTGAAGTGTCAAAACTATCCTGCTCAATAAAAGCAGTTGTACTTGCCAATAATTTGGCTTGAAAAATTAAAAAAATAGATAGCAACAGAGCTACCTTTCGTTGTAAATTTTTGATAGAAAATATCTATCTAATGTCAACAAACTATTATTATTGAAAATTGTGTTCCAATCGAACAATTCATTTTTTTTGGAATATGATACCATGGTATGTAGTTTCATATTTAATTTGTATCTTAAGTGATTTTCCTTGTGGCTCATAGCAGTGCTGTATGGCAAGGTGGACAAAATTACTTGGTTTACTTGCAGACTTGATAACTTATCAAAAATTTTTAAAAGTTTGTCACTATTAATATTGCCTCTTCTACCAACCAGCACCACTATAGTAGACTGCATGCAGTGTGTACCAGTGAATATAAAATCTATAATTTGAGAGTAAGAAGCTCCTGGATATGTATGATTTATTACAGAATGACCTAACTGTGATAAATAATGTCCAAAATTTTTATCTATTTCATCGCAATAGACTATGGTCTTTGCATCACTTTTTATTTGCAACTTTTCTATTATAGATGCCTCGCAAGTACAACTTGAACTTAATATACTGTTCTGGCCACTGACCCAGTTTAGGTCATTTCAAAGCGATGCTAACAAGGTTTAAATAACTAAACAAGTCTATGATCTATGGTAGTTACAATTACGAATTATGGCAACACAAATATAGTTGTCAGGTCTCAAACATCACTGTGATGATAGCAGTCATTAATTGTTGTGCGTGAAACGTGCTCATTGCTTAATGAAAACAATAAGGACATTGGGTGAGTAATCAGTTCATATCTTTGGAATCTTTGTTAATTTTTTAAATGTTTATATTTGTATTACATTGAAATTAGATTGTTTAAGTATTACTTTATTTATTTACTCGCCATTCTTACGCAAAGTAAGGTTATAAGCCGATGGCCACAAATGGGGCAAATATTATTCGATTTGTCATCTTTGGCAATGGTCAATGGCCAAAAGTGGCACACGTCGAAACCCTAGTTCTGGCCACTTAATACCTAACGTGGCTTTTTGATGTAAAGTGTGTAGTATTTTTTGTTTTCACTTCATTATGTTGATGTACTTAACTATAGTTTCCACTGCCAGCAAGAATTTTAATGTTCCTCGGACGACATTGCGACATAAAATTTCTGGTGATGCACCAGAAACTTATGGGCATGTGAGACCTCAAGCAGTACTTGGAATTGATATTGAAAATGAACTTGTAGAGTGGATTAAAGTTTGTGCTCGTGAAGGGTTTCCAGTCGACAAAGATGGGTTATTAGACTCGGTCAAAAAAATCGTGGAAAGGGGAAATCTTAAGACACCTTTAATAACCGACCTTCAAGATCCTGGTTTGAAGGATTTATGGTTAGACATCCTGATGTGAGACAGAAACATGCCGAATATATAAATAAAGCTCGTGCATTAATTACCGAAGAAAAAATAAGGAACTGGTTTCAGGAAGTATCTTCACTATTAGGCACAGAATATCTAAAAAATTTAGAAGATCCATCGCGAGTATGGATTTGCGATAAAACTGCTTTCTTTCTAGCACCTAAAGGATGTCTCGTTTTAGCCGAAAAAGGAAAATATGTCTATGATACCTCAAAGAACAGCGACAAAGAAAATGTAACGACACTTTTTACTGTTAATGCTTTTGGCGAATATGCACCTCCTTTAACTGTTTACAAATACAAAAGAATGAATTGTGAAGTCATTCAAAATTCACCAGATGGCTGGGAGGTCGGAAAAACTGACAAAGGTTGGATGACAGGAGAGGCCTTCTACGAATATGTTGGAAACGTCTTTATTCCCTACCTGAAAGATAAAGGTATAGAATTACCTATTATTTTATTCCTGGATGGACACAAATCTCACTTGGCAGTTATGCAACTTAGCAAATTATGTCGTGACAATGGAATCATCGTGGTCGCACTTGTTCCAAACACCACTCACATGCTGCAGCCCTTAGACGTCGCGGTGTTTTACCATTGAAAGCAGAACTGGCGTAAGCTTGTAAAAAAGTGGCGAATAGAACACGATGGAAAGGAAATCACAAAATTTAACCTTCCTTCGGCAGCTTACTTATAAATAACGAAACTTTTGCAAGTAATATAAAAGCAGGATTTAAGTCATGTGGTTTGTATCCATTTGGTCCCGATTTTGTAAATTACAAAAGAATTGTGAAATCACACAGCGACACAAAAGAGAACCATGATGTACTCACGAAGTTAACTATTTCTGAATCAAGCTATCTTTCATATCTAGAAAGTAAAATAGATCCAAATTTGATAAACGTTTTTTAAACTACATTTGAATCAGGCAAGGATCGGGAAGGAACTAAGGAGGCTTCGATGCTTTATGATACTTGGCGGGCCTTTAAAAATGGTAATACTGCTACGTTGACGCATACCAACCAGGCAGTTATATCGGAAGAGGTCGAAGATCCTTGCTTATCGGATACAGCAGAAATTGGAGAGATGACTGCTAATCAAGGAAATACATGTAACGAAGGCAACCCCCACGAAGAATGTTGTACGTCTCCGGTGCTTCTTGATAATCTTAATCCAGATGACACTGTCAATGGGACTGGATTTGGACTGGACAATCGAAACACGGATACTGCTATAAAGGGGACCCTGCCCTTAAGGATGACAATGCCTTTGAAGAACCTTTCGCATCTTCTTCACGTCTTGCTACTTGTGACCAAGAGAGCACTTTTAAAAAAAAATAAGTTCTCAAAATAATCGTAATACCTGCAATGTAGGTGATCCTACCCCAAAAAATGACAATACCTTTGAAGAGCCTTGTGCTTCTTCCACCCGTCTTGTTACCTGTGACCAAGTAAACTTTGCCGAACGCACTCCAGAACAGAAGAAAGTTCAACCCATCGCGCTACCTGCAGTCAAATAGAGGTTACGATACAAAATGACGTAACTATTGTTGATGAAAAGTGGAATAAAAACTTAAAAACAGGTTGTTTAATTATTAAATATGAAGGGGAATACTTTCCTGGTAAAATTGAGAAAAAAGAAGGAGGACTGTATGAAATAAGTATTATGGTAGTGTCTAAATACTTCTAGATGGCCGGAAAGGCCTGATAAAATCTGGTACAGAATACGTGATATAGTGGAAATCATAAGTCCCCCAGTTAAACATAACAAAAGGGGCTTTTTTTAAATTGTGGAGATGGAGAAGTTTTTACCTGACATATATAATATATAAGATAACTACAGTTTTAACACTTATAACAAAGTTAAGTTTTTGAAGCATTTATTACGTACCTAATTTAAGACTGAGTAAAATTAATATTTCGTTGTTTAAGGTAGGTGATCAGCAGGGTATTATTACTTTATTGGTTCTTAATATGTTCTTAAGATTACAGCTATTTAGACTAGTTTCTGTTTAAGATATAATTTATGGTGTTGAATCTTGTATGCTAAGCGTGAGACTAAAAAGGAAATGTGTATCTAATTATTATAAATATCTAAGGAACAGTTGATTGTGCCATTTGTAGCTAATTACTAATAAATACTACTTATTAAATTTATTTAATAAATTTATTGTTGCTTTAATTTCATAATGGCCAGAACTGGCACATAGTGTGGCCACAAATGGGAAAATAGTGGCCAAAAGTGGCTCTCGGACCACTTTCGAGTTTTTTTTTTCCTAAAAAAACAGACTTCTTTTGCTAGTTTTGTAATATTATGGTTCGATAATTATTTTTATTTTTTATTTTATTTATTTATAGTTAATTACAACGGTTAAAAACCATTTACAATAATTAACTTAGACCAGACATATTCCCCATTAAGTAGGTATAGAAGATATTCTTGTGTATTCATTCTCACAAAACACCATGCACGCCTTAACCAAATCGCTCCATTTATCAGCAAACACATCACATTCAGGGTTTGACAACAAGAGGGCATTGAGCATCTTCAAGGTTCGACAAACTGGAGACTCGGATCTTGCAACAGTTCGGCAGAGAGGCTGAACAAACAATTCGTGGCTGGTTCTGGCGATGTCCTAGGTATTTATTGGGCACATACAATTGGCAGAAGAAGTCGTGTAAATCGAGACTGTCAATGTAGCCGCGGAGTGACTAACAAGCTACCATAAGCTGACTCATGCCTCTTCTTACTTCTAAAGAGTTAAATTCTAGCATTCCTAAGAGGTAGTTAGTGGGATACATGAAAGGATAATAGTGATAACATTTCTTGAAGAGATATCTGAGAAATGATTTTTGTACCTTTTCCAACATTAATATCCTATATCCAGCATAAGGGTTCCAAATGCAAGCACTCGCTTCCACCTTACTTCGAACCAACGACGTATACAACAATCTTGTAACGGAAGGGTTCCGAAAGTCATGGGATATGCGCAATACAAAACCCAGTCGCCTAAAAGATTCCTTAGCTTTGAATCTTTAGCATAAGTTGAGAATAATATATTTTTGATGACGTGGTATAAAAATAATGTCCGAGATTACTATATTTTGGAAACACTAAACGCTTGAGTGGTGAAAATCTCTTAAATTTACTTGAATTTTATTCTTTCACACAAAATTTTATATATTAGATGATGGCGCCTCGACAATGTGACATTCATATTACCGAAACATTCGCTACATGGGTAGGTTCGTCACAATATAGTAGAAAGTGTAACACTGACTCTGAAGTTGTTGCTAGACTACTAGAGGAAAGTCGTCTGTCTTAATTTGCAAAACAGTAAATCTGTGAGAAAAAAAAACAGGCAAAGAAATGACGCCACACTTTTTTTTCGGCCGCATACAAGTGCGTATTTTTTTTTATACAGCGTAAACTGGAACCTCCAATCTTGGAGTTCACCAAACTCGTTCCGGTATACCTACACTTAAGAGTTTGTTTAGTTGAAAGCGCTAATCTCTGAAACTACTGGCTTCGATTTGCAAATTCTTTTTGTGTTTATCGAGGAAACCTAGCTATGTGACATCACGCTGCTACTCAGTAGAGCTGAGCTGTACTTAATCATAAATATAAAGAAATCGGGCAATACATAAATTATATTTTTTTAAATTACTGGAAGTATGGGTTAAATGGGGAGGGAGATCAAACGTATGCGGGGAACAGCTAGTATCCTCATGGAATGAGAATCTCACGACTTTTACAAGGACTCGCCAGCATTAGTGAAATCATGACACTAGGGCGTGGGGTCAGTAAGCAAAACTCAATATCTGTACCGTAGCACAATTTGAGTTTAATTCGCGACGATCGCGGCAATCCTACTTCAACGGTAGGATGGTATAATTGTCTGTTAGATACGCATACACAATTATATTAGTTAGAATCAAATGCCCAAAAAGGTTACCCACATTTACTCAACTACAGACCTGTCAAGGTACTACCTACTATTAAGTGTTATGCGGTCAAGGTTTAAACTTAACAGACGTAAAATCTGTTTAATTTTGAAAATAAAACAACTGTGTAATTGTATTGGCGCATATAAAAAATGCCCCTGATGAACAAACAAAAGCTGTCCATTTAATTGACATAAAACAATGGTCTGTGGGAGGAAGGAACTAAAAATTAATGTCATATAGTATAGTAGATAAGTAGTAATGACATTAAACCACGACGACATAATTAAGTGGTTGACATAGCTCGCAGCGTAAGCTAAGCAGAGAGAGCTTTGAGAAGACAAGTGAAATGGAGACAGTAACTCGTGAAAGGAAGGTGGGACGACCCCAGCGAAATGGATGGACTGAGGACCCAGTTATAGTCGCGGGAAGGGATTGAAAAGGCGGAGAATCGTAGGCTACAGAGACAATGCGATAGGCAGTAGATTTTATTGATGCTTATTGATGACATAACTGCCTTGGGGGTGTACCTAAGGTTAATTTCGGTTTCGATTTTCGGGTCGCAACAAATGTTTGAGTGTTTCCAGAAATATAACTAATATGTTTACCAGTTGTCTGGATCCTATACCATAAGCTTATATTAGCGAAGCACGGCTAGGTAAATTACCTACGTGTGTCAACTTATAATTCTAAAATATTAACTAAGTATCTTCACGTTGTATCCCTGACGGAGTAATCAGAGAGGACTGAAAAATTAATTGATCTGCAGGAAGCTTATGAGAATGCTATACTCATAAGCTTGCTGCAGCTTCACTAATTGTTTCATATAGTTATGCACTTCTCTGTATCCGAGTAGGTACCTACTTTTGACTTTTCTGTTTTTGAGCAATCTCTTCACGTGTTCTTCGTATGTAAATCTCGGTCTACCCTGACTTTGCTATCCACAACATTGGCACAATAAATAATCTTCGTCAATCGTTCCTCACTATTCGTTGGATGTGACCAAACCAAATTTTTCAAGCGAGTTGATGACTTTGACGAGTCGAATCAATTCGAATCAAGAGTAGGTAATTTTCGAATGATTGCTATTGAAAAAAATATCAATTCGTAACATCGCTGTTTATCATACCATAAAGTAAGTAGTTTGTCAAGGTTTTATGTAAATTGGTTGAAAGATGACATTTACACTCTCACGCGAGACGAGCTGCGAGACGAGCCGCGAGAAATATGGTACAAATTTTTTTCGAGGTCGCGGCTCATCTCGCATCTCGTCTCGTTGCTCGCGCGTGAGTGTAAATGAGGTACAGTACGCGCCACGAGTCATGAAAGAAAATGGCGTCGACTGCGCATGTATATTCGAAGAGAAAAGTGTACTATAAATACGATAAGTTGAGGCTTGACCTCTGTGACCTCACAGTAATAAGTTGGTACAGATGTAAAAAAATGTATAGTTATTTGTATTATTCTATATTATAATAATTAATCTTATATTATTAAATGTTCTAATTTGTAGACTTATTATTATAATAATCGGGGAACAACATTTCTCGCAGGTCTCATCTTATCGTGCGCGTGTAGAAAATGATATTCAATATAAATTCGCTGTGTATATCCTATACACAGCGAATTTATATTGAATAACATATTTATATAGAAATGATTATAACAATAAAAAAATGTTGTTATGTTTATTTGATACATAACTACACATACACTTGAAATAAAAGTTAATCAGTGTCACTGTCACTCAACGGCATTACACCTTCCATTGGTGAAAACTGCAGTTTGCTTGGGCTAGCAGCTTGAGCTGGATCGGATGGCTCTCCAGAACTTGGGCCTGGGAACAACTCATCCTCTTCGGCAAACTCTTCCTGATCAGAATCACTGTCGTCGCTATCTGAGTCTTGTCCCACCCGTATTATTAATTCGTCCGTCATGTGGTCGACTATATGGTCGCTTTTGATATATTCTTCTTCAATCGACTTTACTTTATTGCAGAGGTTCTGCCAATCATTAGCCCCCATTGCCTCTACCTTTTCTTTTATCAAATCTGTTACGCTATCAAACGCGTCCATCTACTCATCCACTCTACGTTTTTACTACTAACGGAACCCTTAATTGCGGCCCAAGCCATCTCAATAGGATTGAGATCAGGATGGTACAGTGGCAAGCGGAGAACTTCGTGGTTATGTTGCTTAACTTGCATGCACAATAACCACACGGTGACCCTTTGAAATGGGTTATTTTAAACCTTTTGTTGACCCATCAGACAGATTTTGCTGTAGCGTGAGAGGAATGGACATATGCTTAATCCGTGTATATTATAGGTCTAATTTCTTGTCTATACTTTCTTATTTTTTCTAGATAATTTATACGTAACAATCTTATCGTGGATTTTTCAATAAGAACTTTTCTGTTGTTTTCAGTGGCTTTCCAACTAAAACCTATATTTTTAATTATGCGACGTAGACTTGTCTCCGATCCTCGAAAATTTATGTCATTTTATAATTTTGATAAAAGTTTTTCAACTGTGGGAATCTCATTATTTGTTACGTGAAAATTGTGAATAGCTTGTTTTATCACCCCTTGGTCAAAATAATCTACACCTGTTATGAGAAATGCCCGACTTCGTTTTTTCCCGGGAGTTCTAAAAAACCGTTAGTAAATCTGATTGGGTATCTTGCTTTACTGTCCTGTATATAATAGATTTAGAAACTTTGTAGCTTCAGCTACCTCTGCCATCAACTGAACGTAATTCCGTCCACTGAATTTATTTTCATAAAGCAGTAAACGTCATACACCATTTTTCTCGCTTGTCTATTAAGAGTACGTTTATATTTTTTACTCATTGGCAGAGACTACTACTAATAAAAAATCACTTCTTTCAAAATAACACTAAAAACACTATTATATTTAACCTCTTTACAACACTGTTTACAAAAACACTAAGTTCAAATATATCTAACACTATGTACACTTACAATACCTTTTAATTATTTTAATATAAACACATAAAATTGTCGTTCTAAACAAATAATTTATAATAAGTATTGTCCGATTAATGAAATTACGTGACACTTGTGTTATCGCTGGTACCCAAGGCGAGCCCAGTGCGTGCGCGGGTCGAGAGAGGCAAGGAATCACTGCACGTCGCTCGTTGCCATGGTTACTCGTCCCGCCCCTCACCCCTACCTCAACTGACACCTATTTATCGTGGTCTGCGCACTTTCATGACTCGTGGCGCGAACTGTATATAGATGTCGGAAAAAATAAAGCATAGGCAAGCATAGCACTTTCATCAAAAACGTTGTCTTAATCCTGATAGATATAACAAAGCTTCGTTTAAAATTAATATCTCACAGGATTTAGGCAGAGCGTTGAGTTTCCTTTTTATATGTACTTATACAGAAAATTCTAACGGAACGGTATCTACTCTGTCTCGGTTATTAAAGTGACAAAGCATCATAACAGAAGCACGCCTCGCGATTTGTAACGCAGTTCTAGTGCCAACGTTGCTTTGTTAGGTAGTGCAGGCAGTGAAACCGGGGTAGATATAGGTAGGTATATAAGAAGATGCATGAAAGCAAATTGAAGGCTTTGCAGATGCGATCTTCGAATATTATGCTTCGTAAGCAAACCAAATAAGTACTTTGATGATGTCCAATTGTCTATCTCATTAATGTTTGGCTGATGACTCCAATGTTGCTTGCAGTTTTGTTGCGTCTATAAGCATTTACTTCATTGGATGTAAATAAATAAAATAATAATATGAAAAGCTTAAATATAAGCGTCAGCATTAAAGCGCTAAAAGAGCAAACCAAGACTGTTGCAAGACCAAATCTGTTGTCGCAACAGACGGCCGGATCAGACCGCACCGGACGACCAGACGACCAGACAGGGTGTTCAGATTAGGGGCTTTTCCCTATTCTAGGGTAAAATTATTTTTTTTAAGGAACTTTTGTGGAAATGATAAGTTTCTAATAAAGTATATTATTTTATATGCATTTAGTGAAAAGCTGCAAATTAGAAATTACACACACACACATTTCAATTTCACTTATCTATGTAGATAACTGGTATGCAGTATTCCTCTACAAAGAGTAAATAAACACTACGTTATGTATTAACGTAGCTCTTTTTTCTTTCTGGCAAAAAATGTAAGAAAAAGTAATTTTTTGGGGAAAGGTAAAATCGGTACTGGGGACATTTTTGACAAAGTAACTAAGATCGCAACATTGGGAAAAAAATTATGAAAAAGTGTCTATTCGAAGAAAAATTAAATTAAATCTGGGGAAATTTACGACAAAGTAGCTAGAATGACAACATTGATCATATCCGATGCGGATCGAGGCGGACTCAATTAATAATAATTATGTCCGCCGGACTGCTCTACAGACGGTAAGATTTGGTCGGGCGGCCAATCAAATCCGCTGTCTGGTCGGATCAAATCCGGTCGTGTGTTAGGGCTTTTACACACGTTCAGATTTGGTCTGCCGGACCTCGACAGATCAAATCCGCTGAGTCCGCCAACCAAATCTGTTGTCGCAACATACGACCGGATCAGACCGCACCGGACGGCAGACGACCAGACAGGGTGTCGAGATTGGAGGCTTTTTTCCCTATTCTGGGGTAAAATAAAAATTTTAGGGAACTTATGGGGAAATGAAAATTATGTAATAAGGTTTGTTTGTTTCTAACTTTTATATGCATTTTGTGAAAAAGTGTTAATTTGAAATTACAAACTGACATTTCAATTTTATTTATCTGTGTAGATAACTAGATTGCAAAGTGTTCCTTTCCATAAAGCAAATATACGCTATGTATTAACGTAGTTCTTTTTCCTTTATGGGGAAAAATTTACGAAAAAGTATATTTTTAGGCAAAGTAAAATCAGTTCTGGGAATATTTACGACGAACTAACTATGGGAAAAAATGGCAACATTGGGAAAAAATGTATAAAAAAGTGTCTTTTGAGGAAAAATTAAATTAGATCTGGGGAAATTTACGACAAAGTAGCTAGAACGGCAACATTGATCCGGATTGATGCGGATCGAGGCAGACTCAGATAATAATAATTTATTATGTAAGTAACTTTTGGGGAAATGAAAAGTTTCTAATAAAGTATATTCTTTAATATGCATTTAGTAAAAAGCTGCTAAACACACACGCATTTCAATTTTATTTAACTGTGTAGATAACTGGTATGCATAGTAGGTATTACTCTCCATAGAGTTAATAAGCACTACGTTATGTATTAACGTAGCTCTTTTTTCTTTCTGGGGAAAAATGTACGAATAAGTAATTTTTTGAAGAAAAGTAAAATCGGTTCTGGGGACATTTTTGACAAACTAACTATGATGGCAACATTGGGAAAAAATTATAAAAATGTGTCTTATTGGAAAAAAATTAAATTAAATCTGGGAAAATTTACGTCAAAGTAGCTAAAACGGCAACATTGATCATATCCGACGCGGATCGAAGCGGACTCAATTAATAATAATTAAGTCCGCCGGACTGCTGTACACACGGTAAGATTTGGTCGGGTGGCAAATCAAATCCGCGGTCGGGCCGGATCAAATCCGGTCGTCTGTTAGCCCTATAAGCTGAATTTACGATAACTTACTACTACTATAACGATTAAATACAAAAAAGCCTGCCGTGGTTACCATGACTCTACGCGGGAAAATGATTTAGAGCTGACGACACAACTGTACCTATATTATTTTCTAAAACGAGTGCAGTTATCTTCTTTTATGAGTGGGAGTGGTGAAGACGAAGACTAAGTAAAGAAATATGAAAATTAATACAGTCTGTACAGACAAGTTTCCTTTGCCTGCCCAATATTTAAGCAAAGACAACTAAATAAATCTATGTTCTAAGAATAAGTTATGGAAATGGGTACAGTACGCGCCACGAGTCATGAAAGTGCGCAAACGACGATAAATAGGTGTCAGTTGAGGTAGGGGTGAGGGGCGGGACGAGTAACCATGGCAACGAGCGACGTGCAGTGATTCCTTGCCTCTCTCCACCCGCGCACGTAGAGGGCTCGCCTTGGGTACCAGCGATAACACAAGTGTCACGTAATTTCATTCATCGGACAATACTTATTATAAATTATTTGTTTAGAACGACAATTTTATGTGTTAATATTAAAAATAATTAAAAAGTATTGTAAGTGTACATAGTGTTAGATATATTTGAACTTAGTGTTTTGTAAACAGTGTTGTAAAGTGGTTATATATAATAGGGTTTTTAGTGTTATTTTAAAAGAAGTAATTTTTTATTAGTATCTACAATGTCTCCGCCAACGAGTAAAAAATATAAACGTACTCTTAATGGACAAGCGAGAAAAATGGTGTATGACGTTTACTGCTTTATGAAAAATAAATTCAGTGGACTGAATTACGTTCAGTTGATGGCAGAGGTAGCTGAAGCTACAAAAGTTTCTAAATCTACTATATACAGGATAGTAAAGCAAGCTAACCAATCAGATTTACTAACGGTTTTTAGAACTCCCGGGAAAAAACGAAGTCGGGCATTTCTCATAACAGGTGTAGATAATTTTGAACAAGTGGTGATAAAACGAGCTATTCACAATTTTCACGTAACAAATAATGAGATTCCCACAGTTAAAAAACTTTTATCTAAATTACAAGATGACATAAATTTTCGAGGATCGGAGACAAGTCTCCGTCGCATAATTAAAAATATAAGTTTTAGTTGGAAAGCCACTGAAAACAACAGAAAAGTCCTTATTGAAAAATCCAAGATAAGATTTATACGTATAAATTATCTAGAAAAAATAAGGAAGTATAGACAAGAAAATAGACCTATAATATACACGGATGTATCCTATGTCCATTCCTCTCAAGCTACAGCAAAATCCTGGTCTGACGGGTCAACAAAAGGTTTAAAAAAACCCATTTCAAAGGGTCAACGTGTGGTTATTGTGCATGCAGGTTCTGAGGCTGGTTTTGTACCAAACGGTCTATTAGTTTTTAAGTCCGGTACAAAAACTGGCGACTACCACTACGATATGAACTATGAAAATTATGAAAAGTGGTTAAAAACACAACTAATACCTAACCTCCCACCAAGGTCCGTCGTGGTAGTTGACAATGTCTCCTACCATAATAAAGAATAAGATTCTGCACCAAATTCCAATAGCAGGAAGTCAGAAATGCAAGCTTGGCTGACAAGCAAAGGCATATCATTTAGGCCTGAAATGTATAAACCTCAGTTGTATGAGTTAGTAAAGTTAAATAAAGAAACACACAAAATTTAGTATTGATAAAATACTAGGAGAACATAACCACGACGTTCTCCGCTTGCCACCGTACCATCCTGATCTCAATCCTATTGAGATGGCTTGGGCCGCAATTAAGGGTTACGTTAGTAGTAAAAACGTTGAGTGGAATATTAAACGCATAAAAGAAAAGGTAGAGGCAATGGGGGCTAATGATTCGCAGAACCTCTGCAATAAAGTAAAGTCGATTGAAGAAGAATATATCAAAAGCGACCCTATAGTCGTCCACATGAGGGACGAATTCATTATACGGGTGGGACAAGACTCAGATAGCGACGACAGTGATTCTGATCAGGAAGATGTTACCGAAGAGGATGAGTTGTTCCCAGGCCCAAGTTCTGGAGAGCCATCCGATCCAGCTCAAGCTGCTGGCCCAAGCAAACTGCAGTTTCCACCAATGGAAGGTGTAATGCCCTTAAGTGACAGTGACACTGATTAACTTTTTATTTCAAGTGTATGTGTAGTTATGTACCAAATAAACATAACAACATTTTTTTATTGTTATAATCATTTCTATCCTATACACAGCGAATTTATATTGAATATCATTTACTACACGCGCACGATAAGTTGAGACCTGCGAGAAATGTTGTTCCCCGATTATTATAAAAATAAGTCTACAAATTAGAACATTTAATAATATAAGATTAATTATTATAATATAGAACAATACAAATAAGTATTTTTTTTTTGCATCCGTACCAAATTATTACTGTGAGGTCACAGAGGTCAAGCTTCAACTTATCGTATTTATAGTACACTTTTCTCTTCGAATATACATGCGCAGTCGACGCCATTTTCTTTCATGACTCGTGGCGCGTACTGTACCTACGGGAAAACTACACCACGCCAGCGTATAGCTACAGGCAGACATCCATCGGCTAATAGGATAATGTCAGATTCTAATCATACGATTGCATTATAATTCACACCTTGTGGCCCACTACATGGTAAACATAGGTTACATAGGTACTTATAGTGACCGTAACATAAGTCATGTTAACACAACTAACAAAGATATAGTTACCTTGGGAAAATCCAAGCACCTCGGCAAGCTCGTCATAAGTTCTTCCGACACTACCCAACAGTGTCATTGCTAACAAACCTGAAACAATGTTTGTTACATTGTAAAATGTTTCAATATGATGTGATTTGCTCAGGGTGAAGTCGTGTAGGTACGCTTGACCCCAATCGGTAGCCACAACAGGATCCGTTGTACTGCTAGTAGGTACTTATCCCATTATCCCCTTCAAATGGTGATACTTGGGCTTCAAATGTCCCACAATCAAGTATAAATTCGAGTTAAGATAAAACACTTACTAGTATCAAGTCATTCTTATCGTGAACTTTTAACCATCATGCAAAAAAAAAAACAAAAGCATGCGTAATTTCTCTTGAAACTATAGTTAAAACTACGCAGTCGCGCGCTACGTGACTATACTCTTAAATCGTCGTATTACCAACAAAGTAGATACATCGAGTTTTTCTTGTAAATTAATTTGACAATACTTTTGTCAATGTACAGGCAAGTGACGTCACCTGTCATTTTGGTCTTTTGTCAGGCCTTTGTCTGCGTAGCCTGGCGTCAGTCACTTTTTTTACACGTAACACATTGCGCACACGAAAATATTCTTATTACTCACGCCGTTTCCATTATCCCCGATGGCGTAGGCAGAAGCATCCTTAGAGGCCCACATTTCACCGAATATTTTTTTGTCCCACTTAACAGGTCGTGAGCCCATTGGCATGTTGAACTGGATAGGTGCAGTTGTGGCGACATGCTATTTTTTTTAAACCACCCTTCTAGATCTTCAACTTGGCTTAACGACTCCCATGTTACTAGCAACCGGGACCGACGGCTTAACATGCATTTTGAAGCACGGAAACCCTAGTAAATGGAATTATCTGAAGCGGTCACCTATCTGACCAATATATGCTTAACGCGTTAAGCTTCTTTCGTTTATAGAACACTAAGACAAAGTACATAAATATATGTACTGTGACTAAGTTGTGGGGCTAGGAGTGTTACAAAAACTACGTATAATATATAATGCAGTTTAAAAGCCTATAAAATATGTAGGCTATGTATCTTACGTGTTTCAAAACGTACAGGTGCATCGCATTTTGCAAGAATTTCTTTACTGTATCGGGTTAAAAAACAAACTTTTCACATTAATGCTCTTTACCGCGACATAACTACCTTTGGCAATTAACTTGGCACACGTTGTATTTTTAAATAACGTTGACCTTTTCAAAGTAGAAGCCGGAACACAGGATTTTTCCAGACGGAAATTTGTTAAGAAATATAAATCGTCTTCAAACAAAACTCGAAGTAAAAAGCTTAAAATCCTAGTTTAATTTATAGATAACAATACTTAAAAAGGGAAATGGGTTTTACAAGCATTATGTTTAAAATACCGATGAAGAACGAGTTGAAATCGTGCGCCGAGGGTTCCGTAAAAAAATAGTAGGTACCCTGTTTGAAGTTTACCTGATTAAACTAAACCTCCAAATTGTATAAGCGCCCATACAACTCAGAGGTCTGGTTAATTGGTTTTTACATGTATGTAAAAAATTGACAATACTTTTGTCAAGTGTCAAGTGACGTCAGCCGTCGTTTTGGTCTTTTGTCAGGCCTTTGTCTGCGCAGCCTAGCTTTAGTCACTCTTTTTACACGTAACTTAATTAACTTTTTTTGCATTTTTTCCTTTATTTGTGCAGTAAGGCCTTCCCTTTTGCCGAATTTCTTGATTCTAGGTAACAAGAACTACCATTTAGGTTTTAGACCCACAACCTATAGAGTACTTTCGCTTGACCTAGAACTGTCAATAAAATTTTGGTCCGAAGCAAGATCTTATAGCACAAGTAAAGGGAAAATCCGAAAAATTATAAAAGTAGAAAATTAAGGTAAATATTGGTACTTATAAGTTTTCGCGAAAATCTATATTTGCCAGTATCTTTTATCGTATTGACTCAGGACCTTGTTTTTTATATCTACAACTACACTTGATTTTTATACTAAGTACTACTATACACATCAGTATTCCGTATATATTTCAGTTTGGGTCCATCCGATACTGAGAAAATTGACGGTGACACATGGACAGACGGACAAGAAAGTGCTCTTATAAGGGTTTCGTTTTCTTTTCTCTCGAGGTACGGATCTCTAATTATTCGCGGAAGACAATTTCCTCATCTAAATAACCGTATGAACTTACCTGCAATGCCAGTTGGTGATATGACAATATTTTCATTTTTCTTTATATTCATCATATTTAATAACAATTTGTATCCAAAGTTGTTCACAGATGCTGCTATATTGTTGTTAGATAACTCTGGAACCGGGGTCGGCTGTTCAGTGCTCATCGTAGTACTAAAATTTGAGAAATACACACATCACGTACATCTAAACAAATATTATAAAGCTGAAGAGTTTCTTTGTTTGTTTGGTTGAACTAATAGCTAAACTCAGGAACTACTAGTCAGATTTGAAAAATTCTTTTTGTGTTGGATGGCCCATTTATCGAGGAAGGCTATAGCTTATATATCATCCCGCTACTACCCTGGAGAGCGGAACAGTAATCATAAATATCCACAAATCGGGGTAATGTTTAAGCATTTTGTAGAATTTATAAGCGACGAGATTAAATAGGTGCGACGGGAGTTCAAAGTATGTCACGGGCGAAGCCGGGGGTCACCTAGTAAAATATATTTAATAGTGATACCTACTATTTGTTTTTGGTTCATATTCAAATAGCCTATGTCAATTTCACTTGCTTTGGTGACTGTTGCACCCATTGTATGGCGACGGCTGTTCTGTCCAGCGGGACGAAACAAATATTTAAGAAATCCGCAAATGTTTGTTACGGAGTTAGATAATTGTTTATGCACATATACCCAAGTACCTATGTTTATTAGTAGTTTAAACTCAAGAAACGTTTGAACGTAGTTTTATAACGCGAAAACTAAAATGAAGCGCTCGTGGCCCCGCGGTCTCAGTGTTCTGTAAACGATCACTGAGTTACGCAACTTTAACTATGGCTGGTCCTCGGATGGGTTACCACTTTGTGGCATTTACATTTGCGAGCGTTTCCGTGCTTCGGAAGGCACGTTAAGCCGTTGGTCCCGGTTGCCAGTAAAATGGCAGTCGTTAAGCCTGGTTGAATGCCTTATGGGCGGCATGAAAAATTTCAACAGCAGGTAGCCACAACCTGCGTCTGTCTATTTCAACACGGCAATGGGCTCACCACCTATTACGTGGGACAGGAATCCACACGGTGAAAAGTGGGCATATAATATGCCTCTGCCACCCCTTCGGGGATAAGGCGTGATGGATATTTATTTTATTTTATTTACTTGAAATCATTTTGTAATACTTATTTCTTTATATAAGAAATCAATCACGTATTTCGATAAATCTCTAGCTACCGAGATTTTGTACAATGACATAAGGTTTCACCCACGACCGTAGCAAGAACAACATGCAAGTAGGTAACTATTCATTGAACCCACCTTGACATCTCCAAATCCATTGTTGTCTGCCCAGACAACTGGATGCATAACGTAGGAACGACATAATAAAGCCACAACTTGAGGTCCATTCTCTGAAAAAAAAAACCATATAAACGAGATTTCAAAACTTTATTGTTTTTAGGTTAACCCGTTTACTTTGAAAAGTTTGAAATCAATTAAGGGTTCTCTAATGATCTAATCTGTCGGTCCGACCTTAAATGACATCATTCTGCGTACTCTTTACTGATAGTATTTAGACCGTATATATATCATCATGTATTATCATCATCATATATATCATCATATGTCATGCAGGTGCCCTTAGGACAGGGAAGTCAAAGTCAACGAGGAAAAACAAACAAATTGCAAAGTAAGCTGTTAAAGTCGACCGTGTGGTTATAATTAAACAATTAGGTAGGTATTTTATAATGAACAAGCTTATGCCCATCGTATGCGCCGTTACACCTTTTTATTTATTTCATTTTTAACGGGTGGAAATCCCCACGGATGTGAAAATTACACTGTCCCTACCAAAGAAATCGGAAAAACAGTTCTCTCTCTCTCTCCCTCCAATTTCAACTCCCAATATCTTTGGTGTCGGGCGCCCCGTGATAATAATTTATTGGAAGGATGTCCCAGGGTCCATTACACCAAAGGCGTGTAGTAATGTATCCTTTTATTTTAAACCCAATTAATTTAAACCAAGTTATCAAAAATCCTATCTTAGTGGATGATCACCATCAACTGAGCGTTAATCCCAGCTGAATCCGAAACTCTTTCCCGAGGTCCCCATTTCTAATGTTAAGTTTGCATTCTCGCAATCGCATCCGATATCCATTAGCGACTTTAAGCCACGTCTTTTTGAGTTTCTACCGCTTTTACCACGGCCCAGAGGAAGAGGCACATTTGCTTTCCACGTGGTCCGCTGGTTACTCAATCAAAACGCGACCTTGCCAGCCTATGCGACCTGTCCGCGTCTTGATTGTAAAGAATGGCACAGAAGCTGGAGTTTATTTTTGACATGGCCCTTTCAAATTAGTATAGGCGCGGCAGTATCAGCACTTAGATCGTAATTTAAATGTTGCAAAACTCGAAGTTGCATTATGAAATTTAATAAAATTAATAATTAAGGTTAAACTAAAAATGTGAAGGACATTTTTTTTTTTAGATTTATTGTTGTCCTGGCGTCTATCAAAGTTTATGGAATACTTTGTTTTGTATCTATATATATAAAAATGAATCCCTATTTCCCTTGGTCACGCCATCACGCGTAAACGGCTGGACCGATTTAAAAAAATATTTTTGTATTGGATAGCCCATTTATTGAGGAAGGTTCTTAGCTATATATCATCACGCTACTACACAGGAGAGCGGAGCAGTAATCATAAATGTCAACGAATCGGGGAAATACATTTCATACATTTTTGGAAAAGTAATAAGCGACGGAATTAAATGGATGCCACGGGGTTGGAAGTATGTCACGGACGAAGCCGGGCAGGTCAGCTAGTTTTAATATAATTATTAAATACTTATCTGAACAAAAGAAGGCCGCGTCGCGTTCAATGTCGGGTTATCGATTGAGTCAAAAAGCGTCAAACTTAAATAAACAATAACTTTACTCCTAGTAGTCGCAATACTTATGTAATGATGTAAAACCATTAAGTAAGCGTTTGTAAAAAGAATTGGAAATGGTGTGATACAAGAACAATCTAAGGTGCTTTTGGCTTTTGTATATACCTAAGTTAAAAAAATTACACACACCTCGATTCTGACACGAACGAAACATTATAATATATTCAATGAAAAAACTCAAAATACAAATTAAAATCATGTCTAATTATAATAAAGGATGCTTTTATTGATCATTTACAAAATATATTATGATTATATGCACTTACGATTTTTTTATTATTTATTGTGCTGTGTTAGTCTTGTGTCATCGCTGGAAAATAATCACATGAGCACGTCTGCTCGTCGTATCGGTTCTCTCGGCGACTAACCCAGACTACAATAACCTTTGCAAATGCAAAGTACTTATGTAGACTACCGTTTGCGTTGTGGACCTGTAAACGAGATTGACAATACTGATGATTCATTTCGTCCGTGACTGATGACCGCTAACTTAAGCAATGCCTCTTTAAACTTCCTCGAGTTCATTTTTGTATCATATCCTATAAATATTTATTATTAATTAAGTTTTTGGTCAGGGCCGCATTTAAAGGTCTGGAGGCCTTAGGGTAACAAAAGAATGGAGGCCGCCCCCAAGGTATTTTCCAAATAAAATGATTTTTTTTTCAATTAAGTTTTACAATAAATAATAAGGCAAGATAATTCTTTTGATATTTAACAAACATATATATAATCGAAAACGGAAAATATCTGAAATCTAATTTATGAACTCCAAATTAGATTTCACAAAGTCTTGTTTCCGAGCTTATTTCACCGAAAAATCGTTGTTTTCCTGATATCCAGTCCTCAAAGTAAATCACTTTCAATGCTTTTATGAGCGATAGCTTTATTATATGGGTTTGTTCCAACGTGGTGGAAGTCTTTATTTTGGGGGATCCTCTTTTGTTGAGGCCTCGAGCTGTAGCCCCTAAATTCGGCCCTGTGTGGCACTGTACTTCCAGTTATGTTGGTAGGAACTTCATGACTGATACATTCAATCTAAAACTAAACTGTTGTTAAAATTAAACGGGATGTGGGAAATCCCACCTGAATGGTAGATTCCCATTACATAAAGCTTACTGTTGAACTAACTGTAAGAATAGTATCTATATAAATACAGTGACTGTATAGTCCAACCTGGTTGGTTGAACTGATGCAATGGACAGGTTTTTTAATAATAATAAAAAATAAGCTTCTAAAAACTGGTTTCAGCAACTTGATATCTATATACTACATAAGTAAGTATTTACGTTTATGTGAAGCTTATAGTGTGGCTGTAGCTATCGGCCCGTCCGATTTCTAGGAATCTTAATAATAATAGAACTAAAATAGCGCTTGCAGCTTTCGCCAACTCAGCGTTCTGTTAACGATCGCTGCGTTAAGCATCTTTTGCTATGGATGGTTCTCAGTTGGATGACCACTTTGTGGCATTTCTATTTATGAACGTTTCCCAGCTTTGGAAGGCACGTTAAGCCGTTGTTCACGGTTTCCAGTATCAAGACAGTCGTCAAGTTGAAGCCCTAAAGCTAATCATCCGGTTGCCACAACCTCCATCTGTACACTATTCCAAAATAAGTGCCAAATTGAAGACCTCTGCGTGTAAACTTTTTATCAAATAAACATTTTTTTACTTTCAAATGGCAATGGGCTCACTGGCTGTTAAGTGGGACATAAATGCATACCGTGCATGCATACATACCTATATACCCAGTATGACAACCACCCCTCCCTTCGGGGATAAAGACGTGCATAATAAAAAAATCTGGCTGATTATATTAACGCACTTACGTAAGTAGGTACCTATTTGTCTTTATACAACAATGCTTTCAGGGCGCTGTTGAGGCCAACTCCATATTGCAGTGCGTCAGGATTGTTCGCAGATGAGCACACTGATGATAATTTCGCGATTATCCACAAGAAAGTGGCATCAATAATAAGCAGAGTGAGAGGAAGCAACAACAGCATCCTGAGAGTATTTTCTGGAAGGCTAGAAAGGCCTAAAATAGATAGATTTATCAAGCTCTATGTCAGAAGTGGAGCTTAATAAATCTAAAATTTTTTTTTTATAAATACTTATATTTATTTAATTTACATTTTTGAGCTGATTGGGGTCGAGGCCTTAGAGTAGTGGTCATAACCTATTTCAAGAAATTGCAGTGTTAGGTTTTTGGATTTTAGTTATTTTTAGTTAGTTTAGTTTAGAATTTAATTATTATCTACAATATTATTTATTTATTTTTAGTCTTGTAAATCTATTTGTTCACTAACTTACGGTGAGTTGTAATACTTAGGTACTAACTAACACTATGTGGCCTGTGATGCCTAAAAATAAAATATTTTCGTTACAAATTTATTATTTTCGCCCGCATGGTGAAGTTTTCCTATTCAAGATTTCGTACGGAACCCTAAACTTTTTGAAAATCCAATACAGCCTATATTACTCACGAAAAATGTAGCTTTCTAATGGTGAAAGAATTTTTAAAATCGGCTATTTATTACAATCAAACTTACAAATCTTGCTTCTTTATAATAGTATAGATTTAGTATTTTAGCAATGGTAGCGCCTGCCGTCTCAGGGCCCAATTCCTTTGTGGCCTACGCAATATTCCCGTCTGATTAAGAACCATTTCACAGGAACTTTCAACGGATAACAGTATTATTATTTTAAGATCTACTCGATGTATCTTTAAAATATTTAGGGTCATGTTTGGTCAGTGCTGTGGAGCAAGCCGATTTCTATATCGCAGGAGACCATGGGCGTGAGTGAGAGATCCTACCTCGTTCGAAGGAGAAGGTGGCAAAACTCGTTAGCTTCCCAATGCCGCCCAGGTACATATCTACTGGTGTAGCGATGGTTTATTTTATTTATCCGTAGCCACACCTGTGTGACTTTGGTGAATTTTAATATCCGTAGTCACATTAGTGTAAGTTCTAAACCATTTACCCCTCATGAATCAGGGGATAGACGTTACTTCATCATGAGGCTCACGCAACACCTTGAGGGCACAGTGAATTTGGTTTCTTCAATTAGCACTTCTTCATAAAAGCACATTAGGAGTAGTTAGGAGTGATGGACATTAACGGTACTCCGTTTGATTAGCATTGTAGCCCGCCTGGTGCAATAATTCCAGCCTGTAGAAGACCACGGTAATAGTACCTAACCTGTTCTTAGTGAGTTATGTTCTCCGTCGGTAAGCAGGTTTCCAGAGCTCTTTGTGGTAACTCTGTACCAGTGACGGCAATTTTTAACGGACCCATCAGAGGACACGTCCAACGAATGAGTGAGGAAAGATTGACGAAGAATATTCATAGTGCGAAAGTAGAGGATAGGAGTCAGGGTAGGCCGAGACTTACATTTGAAGACCACGTGAGCAGATTGCTCAAAAACCAAAAGTCAAAAGTAGGTATACCTACTCGGCGGATACCCGACGTGCATGTATGAAGCGATTAATGAATCTGCCGGAAGCGAAAGTATATGCATGGATTGCGAAACCTAGAAATCTGTCCTCTCTGACTACCTCATCAAGGATACAGCGTAACGATAGTTTGTGATATGGAGGTCAGTGGTAGGTAAAGTTCTAATTTAGGAATCAAGATGGGCATAGACAATGACAAACGTTTTGATAAATCCAAGAAAATACCAACGGTTTCGTCTTTTTCCCCAGGTTTTTGACAACAGTATACCTACCTACCCGTGAGTTCCAGAACAACGTCTTCAGTAGATAATCCTTTTCTAAAAGCAATTTAATTTGTGGCCAGAACACTAATCGCGAAGGTATACATAAGTACATTGTAAAGAGCTTTTTCGAATATTTTTGACAAAGTTGTTTATCAAAACAAGCTTTTTCCCCGAATGGGTGGCAGATGCATATTATACGCCCACATTTCACTGTGGGCAGTCTTTTCCAACGTGATGAGCACATTATCCTATACAACGTTGTGAGCACTCAAATGAGTCTATAATTAGTCACACTGCCTCTGTTCCCACTTTTGAATACAGGTGAACTATTTGCTTTTTGAAGGCTGAAGGAAAATCAACAACAGAGAGACAGAGATTTATACATGGATAAGATATGGTGTGAGTACATGATCAGCGGCTATTACTGACTGGAATAGGAATACCATTCCCAACCCATTTTATTTTTTATATACGTCCCACCTGATGGACGTTTGCAACACCAGAGGCCGAATACGCGATGCTGCCCTATAAAAAAATTCTAAGAACCCTTTTGAAGAACCTCTGTAATGATGCGTGATCAAGCCGCACAATCATACTAGTAACGCCATCTGTCAGACTGATGCGACACTAAGGTTACGCCTGTACATGCATGAAGTGAGTTTCTGAACGTTCGCTCGTCACCCGCGCAGCATTCCTAGCCCTGGGCCCTATAAAAGCGGGTGACAGGAAGTTTCTAGAACTCAGCTTTTGCTCTTTCTTAGTTTAAGCACTAATTAGCAAATTAATTATAATTTCCATACATTTTTATAACCCCATTGAATATAAACCCGTTAAAAAGTCGCGACAGCGCCCCTCCTTGTCTTGCGTCTTTTCCGTATCCAGCGCTTACGAGTCAGTCACACGTTTTTATCGTTTTCATTGCACCGTGCTAGATGCATAGCATCACGAATGGGATTCAAAACGGGTAGCATAAATGAAACACTATAATATCAATCTTTTATAAATGTTGGTAAATATAGGTCAAATGTGGTACATTTAAAATGAGAGGAAATATTTTTTATCAATTTCATATCAAAATGGAAAGGTCCATGCATTATTTTCTACACTTTATCAAATAATTAAATGTAGGTATGAATATTAAGCTGTATTTTTCAGCATAGGAACATGAGTTTGTCAGTGATAGGGTGAATTATATTCTTTTGGTACATGGCGAATGGACATGACGATACATTTATGAGCAAAAACAACTTCACATTCACACACACACACGTACATCAATATGTAACAAAATGTATGTACATATTTCACAACACACCATACTGAATAATATTTTCGTTTAATACTATCAAGACTAAAACCAAGGACTTACGTAAACCATTTCACCCTTTCACTTAATTAACAATATCTAAGCTTTACTTTTAATATTGCTCATATTGATATTTTACCGATATTAAAATTTTATTGACATCAATATTCATTTCTGAAAGTCAGACCAAGTTTATTTTACAAAATTAATTTAGTTACTGAACGACAAATGAGATGATATAGTGTAGAAAATGGAATTATACTGAAAAGAGCTTAAAAACCAATAAAACAGTGTATCATGTTTATTTCAAGAATATTCTAAACTTAGCTGCTATCTTATTCAAGCATAAATACTGTGTACTTATGTAAAAAAATATCTAATTAACTTTGTACAGAATAGATGTGATTTGGTATAATTCGACCATCCTCGTGACTTGTGTCTGGTACAATTACCTCGTGCAGGTCAAACAAAGCACCAAGCACAAACTCCTACAGTTTTCAACGAACCAAACTAAATGCAACTGAAAATGAAATCACAATCATATATATTTACTACACATATCGTACATTATGTGTTACAAATAGTGTGTAGACGTCACTAAAATGTTAATATAAGTAGATATCTGTTAAATTACAATCTATACTTTTTTACGCTATACCAATAATGGTAAAGGCATTATATGGTAGTTTTACACAGGGATTGATATATTTCAGTTTTACTGGTTTTTAGCTGAATATACAAAACAAACCAAGTCGTTAAATATAGAGATGATCATCATTTACAAACTAATTAATAAGAAATAACCATTTTAATACTTTAAGACATAAATAATAACACATTTTAAACAATTTAACTTGCTTCTTTGACTTAAAATCTCTTATTACTATTTTGACTACACTAATAGTATAACCAAGTCCTTTATTTTACATTGTTAAATTATGCTATACTGACATAATGTAAAGGCGGTAGGCAGACAACTCCTTATCACTACGGACTCAGAAACAGAGTGCGAAATAAGCGTCGAGACCAGAAAATGACTCCAGGGCACTGAACATGAAATATACTTACATTAATTTAACTTTTTTTTAAACTAAGTTTTTTTTAAGAATAATAGCAACTGTTGTCGCTAATATTCTCTTGTCTCTGCTTAACAAAAACTATCTTAACATTGTATCCTTGAAAGGGTAGTCAGAGGGGACAGATCGCCAGGCTTTGCGATCCTTTCGCTTCCTACAGATTGATTAATTGTTTCATACACGCACGTTTGGGTATCCTAGTACTTTCAACCGTTCAAATTTTAAGCAATCTGCTCACATGATCTTTGTACTCAAGTCTTGGACTACCCTGATTCCTATCTTCTACTTTCACACAATAAATATTCTTCGTCAATCATTCCTCACTCATTACTTAGACATATCCAAACTAATGGAGCACATCCCTTTTCAGCTTAATGCTGCCACTTTCATACAAACTGCTCTAATCGAAAATGCTAAGGATGGGAGGTCAAGTATGTACAGAAACCCTGACGACCTTTAGAACTCAAGGTTCGTCGCCTCTAGACTACCATTTAAATAATTGTATTTAATAAATCCCATCAAATTGATTATTAGAATATATGAACATTTAATACATTTCAAGTACAGTGCTCTGTCAATTTGACAAGTCCTTTTAGATACATACATAGACATACAAGTCTTGGAACACACAAATATTAAATATTAAACCCAACAGAACTAGAGAGATCCATAGCGTAAACATTTTAAAAATCACTGGTACTGGAACTTGCACATATAATTTTACATATAATTTTCCTAGTCAAAGTCATTAGTATGATCAACATAATTTATTACTATTTAAACAAACTCTGGATCTTTGTAAAACTGTCGGGTCGAACAACACAATTTTGGACTACAGTATCACAACATACATATAAATAGCTACATAAACGTAACACACACACGCACACACATTATTCTATTAATATGGTGACTTGAACTAGCGTAACTTAATAATGAATAAATGATCAGTCTTAAAAATTCAAGTGGCCCATTACGGGTCCACAGTATCATGTCTGCAATGCGTTGTACTTGTAGATCCACTCTGTCGCTGAGTCAAACTTAAAATATGCTCAAACTTATATGAAAAATATTAACAAAAGAGCGCAGCATATTACATATTTTATAACAAAAATGTCAGCATATTAAAGCAAACATTATTTCAATCACTGTTTAGAAATATTTTACCCAAGTCAGAAATTTACTATGAATCTTAACGCTTACTAAAGTAGTGAAACATGATTGTTCACTGGTAGATATAAAAGGTTGATTCAATATTTTATGTAAAGCAGTATCATCTGATTGTTCCAATGTTGATTGACAGAAATGTTCCTTATTTTTTTTAATATCATGTTTTACAAATGCCAACGTAGTGCAGATAGTGCTTTCAACGATTCAACATGATAGAATACGTTTTTCATGGATAAATGTGATAAATCAACAGTTCCTTAAAATGGTTTTCAACGTAAACCACTTGTTGCCAACTACACTATCTATATAAATTCTAACTGACTATGACCTAAAAGTAGAAGATTTAAATAAAGGATGCTTTTATGAAGCAATACATAATTACACTATCAATTAAATTGAATACATTACATTATTAATTTATCGACTACATCTCGCATGTAGTGTGACTCTTTAGGAGAATTCAACAACATGGAATGCTCTAAACTTTCTGTCTATAATAGAATTTAGGAATAGCAATGTGAAGCTCCTATAATAATTTCCTAGGGTCACATCTAATATATGCATTACATGGGATATCTTATTATGAACAAAAAATCAGTAACACTGGATACACCTTACTTGTTAGATTACACTATAGAGCCTAGATATCAACCTTTTAATAATTCCTTTATGAATAGTCATTTCGGGATATTTCAAACAATATTTTGTGTAAATATAAATGGCACACTAAATGCGTAAGTAACGGTAATTTAGTGACTAATCTGATCTCCATATTTATTTATGCACCTACTCAATTTTTTGGGACTTTATCATACATGAAATTTATATTGTATAGTACAACGGATCTAAAAGAAGTATGGATGGAATATGGCCCTATTAAGACTTGAATTTATAACTGTATACAAAGAATGTATCTTTGAATTGCTCTGAAATTTCATTATCAATGTGGCACAAAAACTGTACTTGCACACAATTAAACCGAAATCTTATCAAATTGCTGCGTACAGCATAAAAATGTACTGTAATTATTTGTATACATAGCGTAAATATTTTATGTACTCTACGTAACATTTTTTTATATGTATACACATAAATATGTTGCCATTGACAGTCCCATGATAAATTGAGGTTGCATCCCTACTTTTGTTAGATCCGTGGAATAAAAGTTTATTTAATAACTGAGTAAGTAAAAGCGTCTTATAGCCGCATGCCTACATACCCTGCATTCCACTAAAGTAATGTTAATAGAATAAAAACTGCCTTTTCTAGAGTCAGTCATTCGCCAAATTAAGAAAGTTGAATGCAGAGTTTATTTACTACTTATCTCAAATCTTGATGAAAGATAATTAATTTCCTACATTTTCATCAACCATATATTATTGCCCTCCTTAACTAATCATCACATTCATTTATTTTTTACATAATCTTGTAAATGTTATGTATTTTTATACCTGATTAATTCTGCATTGACTAAAATACAAAATCAAATTGGCATGCGGCATGCATGTACCGTTTTTCTTTCATCATCTTATCTTACATAAGTCAGTCAATCCTCTTTCCATTAAAGAAATGTCCAGCAAAGCCAAATTAATAAAAATTTATACAATAATAATATAATTACATTTGAGACTAAACTAAGCACAGCGCCGATCGGCATACGCGCCAGCGCATCCAGTTAATTCTATCACTCAACAATTCGACATTAGTGCGTAAAAAAAACATACGCAGACTCATCGATTCTTCACTTTGGAAAAGATAACTAACAAACTAAAGTTTAAAACTATATTCGAGGAGGGTCAGTTGTGCTCACTAAAGAGAAGCAAATTTACGAGCAGAGAGTTCCAAATACATTTAACGCAATCACGAGTGCTTTACAACGATAACACCAGGTCTTGGCGGTGGTGCATTGTCTGCCTTCTTGGTAAGAGCCAGAGGTGCATCTCCTACTTCTTCCCGAAACAAATGATCACCTTCGAGGTGGCGAATGGCTTCAACAATGGTTTCTAAGTTCTGTCGACTTGTGCTGGCTAGATACAGGCGTGAGGGGCCATCATGTGCTGCATCAGGTATGACTTCTACTTCAACACGGGGTTCAGCTTTGATAGCTGCTTCCAGTAATGGAGCAACTACTACTGGTGCTGGAGCTTCAACAGGAGGTTGAGGCATCTCAACCTCCTCGCTCTCAAGCTTACATTCTGAAATATCTGTCTGCTCAAAATGTATTAATGGACGACCAATCTCATGTGCACTGTTGGGATACATTTGAGCTTCAAGTGTGTGTAAACGTTCCTCTAGGTGACATCTGAGTCGCCGTTCACGATCAAACTGAATACGCAATTCATTGCTGTCAGGGTCCTTCTTCTGCGGTACAGTAGTGGCTGATATTACAGGAACTGGTTCAGGTGACCGAGAATTTGTTACTGTGTCATCTGTGGAATCAGGTATTATGGTTGGAACATGAGTAATGATTTCCCCTTTTCTCTTTTTCAAAGGTATCTCTCCACCCTCATGTTGATTAAGTAGCCGTTTTAGTTGACAGTTTTGAGATAGCAGTCTAGTTTTCTCTTGTTCTAAATTATAGATATATTCAGCTGTCTGTTGTAAGATGGCAGCCTGTAAAATTAATAATGGTCAGGTTATTAGGAGGAATATGAATTCTATTTAATGTTTATTCAAATGTCTAATTAGATTTTCCATATATCATAACCTAAATGCTAATGAAGTGTTCATTAGCATTTAGATTATGATATATGGTTCACAATATTAAAAAATAATTTTATCCATATTAATTTTATATTAGTAATTTAAAGCATAGATAGGAATTATATTTTACAATACTAATGCAATAATCATACTTTGCTTAGCTTTTCTCCCTCATGACGTGGCAACAATGTCCGCAATGCTTGAAAACCTGCATTGATGCTCTGCATACGTCTTCTCTCATTGCTGTTGGCAATTTCTCTTCGAATTCTCTTTTCTGCCTCCATTGTCTTGCCTCCAGAACTTGAGTGTTTTTCACTGGCAAATTACAGAAATGATTTGTTATTAAGAAAGTGTATAAATTTCAATTATTTGAATGTGAAACAAAGATTCAAATCAGAAACATAACACAACATACTTCACTATAATCAAATATGCTATTATTCATTACATTGTGCCCCATACTTAGTCTAAAAAGAAATGTAATACATAAATAAATACATGGCAATAAGTATTTACTGCGAATTTTCTGCTAAAAAACATGAATGGCATTATTTACGATAGAGCGTACATATGTTTGATAGTACATAAACGATATTGTAGGGGCGCCTACTACGCCTATTAGATTTGACCAAACATGGCGGCCCAACAGCTGACTATGTACCGGCACGGGGCGTGAGCATCATATGGCCCGCGCAAACATCTATATCGTCATTATGTTTTAAAATGTACTATGTAAAATGGGCAAGTAAATACTTATACAATAATTAGATATTATCAAGCAGAAACAAGCAAGGATTCGATGACCACGCCGGTTATTCACCTGGATAGAGCGTGATCAGAAGCCTCCTCTTCGTACAGATTGTAGTCTTCTACCTCTAACAAACACACGTCATTACCGTGTAATGACATTACTTATGAACACTTTTTATTTATTCCTCATCGAAACTAGGAGAAGCACACAGATAATTGTTGTAATGATAAATTCACAGGCCACAATGGCGGGAAATGACAATGAGCTCGGTCAGGTGACGCTACACAAAATAAAGAACACAACAGTTTCGTAACCACTTAACACACTGTTTATAGCATTAATTATACATCAAACAGAGTCACACCAATTTTTATGAGTAAATTTACAACAAATATCTTTTAAATACAGTAATTAAATACATGAAGTCAAGGGCAACGCGAAACGCGACATCAATGCATATGGAACCATAGATAATTTTAAAATTATCTTCTATTTGAATTGACTTGCCTACGGGCTTTGCGAAGGAACCTATGGCCACAAATCAAAATGACGTGTTTAGAATTTAATAAATATAAAGAAACAAATTTTCAATTTAATTTTTATGTCCTTAATCAACAATTTCACTAGCAGCCTCTTCAAGCTCCGTGCTTTTTTTTTGTGAACAATACATTCTTGTATTTTATACCTCGGATTGCACAGAGACCGGATTCATAAGATTGGTTTTCTTATTTTTTTAGGTTATATTTCTTAGATATAGAAATACCACCCACCGACGGCTGGTCTTCTCTTATTATTTTCATTGCGGTAGATTGGAAGACACTTAAATTATCTTTCTGGGCATTATTCACTTCTTGAAAATATGTCAACATCATCATCCTCTTGCCCTTGTCCCAATTTACTTGGAATTGGTGCAGTATGTCTAAATTCCATACTGCAAAATGTTTTGGCTTGGTTTTTATGGTCGGCCGCCAGCCTGACACCAACCCTCCTTGGGAAAATATGAAATAAATCATCATGAAATCATTCATGAAGCGTTCTCAGTCATCAATTGCGACTTAGAACGAATATGTGAGTGGAGTTGTAACTATGGCTTGCAGGTGAATCCCACTAAAACTCAAGTGATCCTTTTAGGCAGCCCCTGGATGATTTCTCGTGTACAATGGGCTCAGCTTCCGCAATTTCTTTTTGGTGGGATGCCATTGCCGGTAAGTGATAGTGTTAAGGATTTGGGTATACATATCGGTGTGAATATATCCTGGGGACCTCAATTGCGGGATGTCCGTCGTAAACTGTATGCGTCAGCAAGTATCTTACGGAGACTACGTAACTTTCTTCCAACCAGTACAAAGATTTCGCTTGCACAGTTTCTCTTACTCTCAATATTGGACTACGCAGATGCCAGCTATCTTGATCTTACAGAGGAGCAACTTGATAAACTTGAGCGCCTTCAAAATTTTTGCATAAGATTTATTTATGGTTTACGTAAATATGATCATGTCTCGGAATACCGCAACAAGCTCAAGTGGCGCCCAATTCGCCTTCGTCGGAATACTCATATACTTTCCTTACTTTAAAATATTTTATTTAACCCTCTAGCTCCTTCTTACCTCAAAGATCGTTTTGAGTTTCTATGTGATTCACATTCGAGGTTCTTAAGGTCGTCAGAGAATTTGAGACTGCACATGCGTGCATTCTACAAAATTTTATGACAAATCCTTTACAGTGCAAGCCGCGCGTTTGTGGAATGCTCTACCGGTATTTATCAGGCGAGGTCAATCTTTGGCATCTTTTAAGGCACAGGTAAAACAATATTATTTTTCAATGTAAACTACATACATATGGGCATATAATTGCCCATATGTATGTATTTGTGTATGTGTAAATATTTATGTATGTATGCAAGTGTATGTATGCATGTGTATGTATCTATATTTACAAGGAGTATATATGTAGTATATAGTTGAGTATATATTTTAGTTCTTTTCACAGAAATACGTCACCATTAAAACTTCCCACACTCGATATTAATACAATCCTATTCATCTAAAGGTTACCTGGAAGAAATTGCTGTTTGCGATAAGGCCGCCCATTGTACTACATTTATGAATGTAAAAAATCTGTTATTTGTTTTATTTATGGTATACAATAAAGAGTATTATTATTATTATTAAATAAAATTCAATGAAAATGGTGAAAGGTCAGTAATTATATCTAAGAAATGAAAAATTATAAAGGATTATTAGTACTTCAGTCAAAAAGTGACCATACACATATTCACGCTCACGTCTTTATCTACGAGGGGGTAGGCAGAGGCATATTATACTCTCATATTTCACCGTATACATTTTTCTCCCATGTAACTGATGGCGTAACAGGTCCCATTGCCGTGAAAAAAGAACAACCTTCATTTAACCTTCAAATGACGTCATTATTGGCATTACGGCAGTGACGCCTTTGCCTACGAACGCCAACAAAGCACAATGTCAAACAATGTACTGAAATTTTTGGCTCAGGCCTAACGATTAAATGCCACTGATGACGTCATTGTGAATCAACTATTTCAATTCAATATAGTCCGTGAATTTAACAAAATATTAAATTTTATTTTTTCTAAATGAATTGTTAAAATCTAAAATAAAAAAATAGTGTTTTCAATATTGGTTACATCCCTATTTACTTTGCACGCACTATGACGTAGGTACCAAACATTTTATATCTCAATCTTAGACAAAGTACCAATACCAGATCTCAATGTACCAAACAGTCATGTTGACAACTAGGTCCCAAAAATAGAGTCCATACCGACAGACTTTTTTCCCGACTAATAAAAACAAAATAAATTTTGTGGGACACTTTTTTACACATTGCCGTTTAGCTCAAAGTAAGCTAATATAAGCTTGTGGTATGGGATCTAGTGGTTACTGAAAGACTTGTGCCTAATTTGCCAGAGTCATCCATAATAGTGATGGATAATGCTCCTTATCACCATATTTGTGTAAATAAAATTCCAAATACGAATTCCTAAAAAAGATTATGCAATTATAGTTTTATCAAAATAAAATTGACTACGGAGAGAATTTTACTAAACCTCAACTTTTAGAAATAATTAAGAGAAACAAGCCTGTACATGTATATGAAATTAAAAAAAAAATTGAAGACAATAGACATAAATGCATAAATTTACCACCATAACAATCCCATTGTTTTTTTGGCGGGAAACAGCGAATGACGCGATCGCCGCTCCGTTATTAATTTTTCAAACTAGTGTATTTTCGGGTGTTTATGTGTAAAAATGATGGTGTTTTGAACATAAAAGCTTCGACAATGTGCACAAGTGTTGTGAAATTGGATAACTTAGTGGAACGCGGTATTTTCTGTTGCCTTCCAAAATCCACATATAACTGTTTTAAAGTTCTACTGCAGTAAAATGATGGTCAATTTTACTGCAGTAGAACTTTAAACAAACCTTTACATAAATACGCTGCTATCAATAAGAATAATTAACTACTTTTGAATAAAGAAGATTAATTATCTACTTGAAAATTATCACTACAGAAGAAAAATTTAATACGTAATGGAAGATGGAAGATCAATAAATTTTGTTGTTGGCAATCGCGTCACCTAGAAATTAGAACTTTGAACAAACCTATACATGAATACGCTGCTATCAATAAGAATAATTTACTACTTTTGAATGAAGAATATTCATTATCTACTTGAAAATTATCACTATAAGAAAAAGTTAATATAGTATACGTCGTGTCTAAGTCCAAGCCGGACATCGCCAAAACAACAAAAAAAAAACAATCCCATTAAACTTATATGGAGCACAATAAAAAACAAGTTGCTGATGTAAATATTGAGCTCAAAAATGCTGACATTCCCCGCCTAGTTAGAAAAGCATTTGACGCTATTACAGTTCATGAGTGGGCACAGCATTGTAAACACGTTCGCAGGTTAGAAGGAGAATACTTAAAATATGATTTGTATTTAGATAAACCTTTTATTATAGAATTGGTAAGTGACAATACTATAATATAATATTATTATAATTAACTAGCTGACCCGCGAAGCATGTTGTTCGAACTTCGAACTCCCGTCAGTTTATCAGTCACGCCTTTATTCCTGTCTCTCCCATTTAATCCTGTCGTTTATTACTTTTTTAATAAGGTATAAATATTCGCCCGATTTGTTGATTACTGCTCCGCTCTTCAGGGTAGTAGCGTGATGATATAGCCTTTTATCAGTCACGCCTTTATTCCCGTCGGTCCTATTTAATCCCGTCGTTTATTACTTTTACGAAACTGTATGAATATTTGCCCGATTTGTTGATTACTGCTCCGCTCTTCAGGGTAGTAGCGTGATTATATAGCCTTTTAACAGTCACGCCTTTATTCCTTTCGCTCCCATTTAATCGCGTCGGTTATTACTTTTACAATAATGTATGAATATTTGCCCAATTTGTTGATTACTGCTCCGCTCCTCAGGATAATAACGTGATGATATAGCCTTTTATCAGTCACGCATTTATTTACGCGAGGACTACGCAGAGCTCGCTTGCTATTGGCTAGTCGCGTCGTCGCGCATGCGTAGGTACATCGCAAATCTTCAGCCATACTTGACATTGACACTTTCATTTTTATAATAAATTTTATTACAATAAAATAATTATAGTGAGTTAACCCTAAAAGATAGACATATGCTGTCGTGGACTCTATTTTAGAACTTTTAAAGGGGAATAATTATTATATTATGTTTTACATATTTTTTGCGTAACTTTAATCTTTTACGCAACGTTCGCATCGGAAGCTTTCAAGAGGAATATTTTGTCCCCGATTTTGCCACATTTATCAATGCTGTTCCGCACTTATTGGTCCTAGCGTGATGCTATATAGCCTATAGCCTTCCTCGATAAATGAACTATTCAACACAAAAAGAATTTAGCAAATCGAACCTGTAGTTCCTGAGATTAGCGCGTTCAACCAAACAAACAAACAAACTCTTCAGCTTTATAATATTAGTATAGATAATAATAGAAGCGCTCGTGGCCTCGCGGTCTCAGTGTTCTGTAAACGATCACTGAGTTACGCAACTTTCACTATGGCTGGTCCTCGGATGGGTGACCACTTTGTGGCATTTACATTTGCGATCGTTTCCGTGCTTCGGAAGGCACGTTAAGCCGTTGGTCCCGGTTGCCAGTAAAATGGCAGTCGTTAAGCCTGGTTGAAGGCCTTATGGGCGGCTTGAAAATTTCAACAGCAGGTAGCCACAACCTGCGTCTGCCTATTTCAACACGGCAATGGGCTCACCACCTATTACGTGGGACAGGAATCCACACGGTGAAAAGTGGGCATATAATATATAATATGGCGTGATGGATATTTATTTATTTTAATTTTAATATTATTGTTTTTATTAATATAATACTCTGATATGAGAGAATGGACCTGACAAACGTTTTTTACTTTACATGCCAAATAAATTACAAAAAAATACGAAAAAAACGGAGTCTTTACTTTTTTATTTAAAAAAAATGGCTTAAAATTTTACGATCAAAGTACTTATTTCTGACCGAAAGTTTTTAAAAATGCGAGCGGCCGCATACTGGCCGATGACGTCACAACGTAACTCATTTAACAGTAACACTCTCGTTCGCACACCGCTTCGCAGTAAAAATCAAAATTATAAAGTCATCATCGTAGTGTAGGTAAGAAAATACTGCATTGTCCCTTATTGCTTCAATTCAAAAGCTAAAACACCTGATAAACTCTTTTTTTATGAACCTTTGAACCCAAAAATGAGGAAAAAGGTGGATGACAACCGTAAAAAGAGTTGATTCAATAGACCCTAAAACTAAAGCTGGTAAAACCATTTCGATCTAAGTATTTGTTAATAATATTTTAATAATAACTTCTTTTCTACATAACATTACCATATTTAACCTACTTAAAATTCCTCCTTGTGTACTTTTTATTATTAAAAATTGGCTTCTCAACCGACTGTATTCCGAACCGCAACGTAAACACGTTACTTAAACTTTTGAACACAATTCTCGTTTTTTTTTGTGTTTTAATTAAGCCTTCTCCCCAATCAAGCCTTCTCCCGAAGGGGTGGCAGAGGCATAATATAAGCCCCCTTTTCTCCATATGTATTCCTGTCCGACATAATAGGTGGTGAGCCCTTTCCGTGTTTAAATAGACGCAGGTTGTTTTTAAGCCGCCCAGCACTACTTAGCTTAACGACTGTCATGTTACTGGCAACCGGGACCAACGGCTTAACGTGCTTTCCAAAGCACAGAAATACTCGGAAATTTAACATACCAATAAATTACAAGTAACAAAGTGGTCACCTATCCGCTACCAGCCATAGCGAAATTTGCTTCACACAGTGCTCTTTTAATTTGTTCGTCGTCGTCGCCACGAGCTTTTAATTTGTTATAGCTCGCGTATCGTGGTAATCACCCACCACTCCTGCAGCAAGATAAACCATGCTGTCTAAGGCGATCGACGACTACTCTACAGTGGTACTGGTGCCCTGGCATGGCACCCAACTGCTCTTTTAGTAAATCTGCTTCCATTCTATACAGTTTAGTGTAATCTATGAGTCTATATATATAAAAATGAATCCCTATTCCCTTTGGTCACGCCATGACGCGTGAACGGCTGGACCGATTTGAAAAAATATTTTTGTATTGGATAGCCCATTTATTGAGGCAGGTTATTAGCGATATATTATCACGCCACTACAGAGGAGAGCGGAGCAGTAATCATAAATGTCAACAAATCGGGGAAACTTTCATACATTTTTGGAAAATTAATAAGCGACGGGATTAAATGGGTGCCACGGGGTTAGAAGTATGTCACGGACGAAGTCGGGCAAGTCAGCTTGTCGGATATAAAGGATTGCGAAAGGAAAACGAAGAAAATCGAAACAAAATGAAACGATACGCGCGTTATAAAGTAGGGGCAACCCACCGCCATTTCCGAAGTTTGGTCCCTAAACTGAGGAGGGTGGCGGCAGCGCTCTCGCGACTTCTGCCCAATACAAGGGGACCCAACGCTCCCTGCAGGAGACACTACCTCGGCATCGTGCGGAGCCTGGCCCTATATGGGGCCCCAGTATGGGCGAGAAACCTTACGGCCACCAACGTGGCTATTTTACATAGTACGCTGAAGACAATGGCCGTCAGGATGATTAGAGGGTACCGCACGATCTCCGTCGAGGTGGCATGTCTCCTAGCCGGGACCCCTCCATGGGATCTGGAAGCGAGGGCCCTTGCGTCGTTGTATCAATGGCGCAAGGAGGCGCTGGAGCGGAACAATAGGCCTGTGCCCCGAGAAATCGAGGCTCAGCGATCCCTGCTCCGCCAGGAGCTCATGGAGACATGGAAGGTGTGACTTGAGCAACCTAAGTGGGGACATACCACAATTGAGGCGGTGAAGCCGGTCATGGAGGATTGGCTGGAGAGGCAACACGGCAGCCTCACCTACCGGATGTCACAGATACTTACCGGGCACGGGTGCTTCGGTAAGTTTCTGTGGCGTATACACCGGGAGGTAACACCAGAGTGCCAGCACTGTACGGACTGCAGCGAGGATACGGCTCTGCATACACTGGCAGAGTGTGCAGCGTGGGAGATGCTGCGCCGAAACCTCGTTGCGGGTCTGGGCGTGGACATTCTCACATGGATGCCATGATCTCCAGCGGGAGCAAGTGGGACGCCGCTGCGTCTTTTTGCTAGCAAGTCAGGCTCGCAAAAGAGGCGGCGGAGAAAGAGTGAGAAAGAACTCTCCCTCCCGAGATCCGCAGTCTGCGACGAGGGCGCCGCAGACTTGTCTTCGCCCAAGACTACCGGCCACCGTGACCGGGGGCCTGAGTACGGTGGGCGGGCTGCTCGCCGTGCTTACAGAAGCAGTCCAGGGAAGGTGGCGTAGCGTGAGGGTTACACGCACGTAGCTCACTCCCTCAAGGTAGTGGTATATAACCCGAACCCCCTAAAGAAGCGAGATAACACTCGAACCCCCCAAAGAGGCAGGATACACACCCGAACTCCCCCTGAAGGAGCCTGCGGTAGCGGACAAGGTCTGTCGGGAGCCCTTGGGTTATCCTTCCGAGGGCTCACCCGGGACTCCTGGCCATAGACAGATAGAAGGGTAACGTGTGGTTTTAGTCGGTAGGAGTCCGGCATAGCATCCAGGATTTCCAGACGAAAAAAAAAAAAAAAAAAAAGTGTCACCCACCGGGCCGAATGCCGTGTCCCACTATGACGTCATAATGAGCGCGCTTAATCTGGGAAATTCAAAAAACGGGCTAAAACTGCTCACCGTTATAACTTCGGAAATACTGCATGTATTGAAGTGAAATAAAAAGTAATGTAGTGTACCTACATGAGCTACGCTTCAATTTTAGCTGTATTTGATAGTAATATTTTGACCCTTTTGTGTTCTCCATTGTGACATGAGATGTTTATAAATCATTGTAAAGCTATTAGTTTTTTTTTATTAGACTACACTACTACTAGGTACCACTGCTAATTATAATTAGTCAAATTTGGTGTTAGGTGTTAGGTACGGTCATAACCAAATGCTAGACATTCAGGTACCTCTTGCAAGGTACGTACTTCGCATTAAATGAAAGTTGTATCTCCCCCGTGGAACATTTTATCTGCTGAATTTTCACTTCATTTGATTACTTTTTAGATAAAGCCATTGTTTATTGCTGATCGACTAAACTGTTAGCGTACCTACGTAACTGTACATTATTTTTATTTATTTTATTATTTTTATATAGGTATTATTGATTTAATTTGTAAAAACTGTAATTCTTATTAAACGATTATGTCTAATGTAAAATTTCTTTCTTAAAAAGTTATTCATTTTTTGGCACCTTATATTAATTAGCAACACTGAATCGACGGTGCCGTCCTCTTTCAGTTCACAGATAAGTTGGTAGGACTCTCTGAATAAGGAAAGGAAAGGACTGTACATAATGGCCGGTCACCTTCGTCAGTCAACGTATATGTTACTAGATGTTACCCACAGCTTCGCCCGTGGAATATTTCGACCTCCCGTCGCACCTATTTAATACCGTCGTTTTTAAATTCTACAATGATACATAAAAATTTGCTCTGCTCCTCAGTGTAGTAGCGTAATGATTTATAGCCTATAGCTTTCCTCGATAAATGGGCTATCTACCACAAGAAGAATTTTTCAAATCCGAATGGTAGTTCCTGAGATTAGCGCGTTCAACCAAACAAACAAACTCTTCAGCTGTATAATATTAGTATAGATTATTGAAAAGGATTTAATTTGCACTACGCGACTTCAAATGTAAAAATATCGATGTTTTGTAATTGGTAACGAAACCTACACAGAAAGAGTGCCATACATAAACTGTGATCTAGATGAGAATAAAAATCTTAAATCATTTTTTTTTCTCCATGGGAACAATACCGTGAACGCGTGAAGCAGACGCCGCCTCCGCACCATAGACTAAAATATCCCGCTACCGCTAGGCGCAGTAGGCGGCTAGGCGCCATTACGCATCGCGTGAAAGCGGCAGGGGATGTATGCGTTTCCGTAAACAATATTTTTTAAAATGCCGTCGTGTGTTGTGAAATCTTGTAAAAACTACGTAAATAAATGTAAAAAGTCGCAAGGCATCACCTATCACATGTAAGTAACCATGATTAGTTATGAAATGACATAATTTGTTTTGTCGTATTAAATTTTTTTTTTAGTTGTTTTCGCCCATCGTGGGCAGCAAAGGAAACTTAGTCCATACAGCCTAGTCTTCAGTATTTATTATTTTCTTGTTATTATGTTTTAGTCCTGTCTAGTCGTTTGTCGATGTCAAGTCCTCAGTCCTAGGTCCTAGTCCGTTCCCCAATAAGGCAGTGGATCCCTTATTGCAGCTCTCTATGGAAATTTGGCACTAACACAAACAACACCGCTATTCATTGCAATATATCACTTTCTTTAACTAATGCAGTTCCGAACTCTTTATGTATAATATTCCACCATTATTAAACACAAAAACACGAACTTTACACTAGTTTTTGAAAATAATATACGACAAACGTGCGTCACTGCTCATCTTCGCGCCAAAAGTCTTGTATTAAATTTTTTTCTTTGCAATTATTTTATGGCCTGGTTACTAAGACCTTGTAGCTAAATCTTAATTGTTCCATACCTATTTCAGTTTTCTCATTATCTAAAATGTCCTTGTCCTTTATGTCTTAGTTAAGTCTAGTCGTAAATCAGTCAGGTCAGTCTCACCCCAGTGTAATAGTGGTTGTTATACTGAGGTTTTCAGTGTTGTTTACACAGCAAGATGGGAGATCGTATTTGACTGCATATATATCACTGTCTTTCACTATAGCATGTTACCACAACTTTTAAGTCCAAGAAACCACTACTCTCGCACTTAAAACAAGATAAATGTTTTGAAAATAATATACAGCAAGCAATTAGTGTCAGCCATTTGGCCGCCTAAACTTTAGATGAAGTATACTATAGATTTGACAAGACCGTATAATCGACAAAGACCGATATAGCGTACGTGGGGTTACCAGATGTCTAAAGATTTAAATAAATAAATATTAAATATTGTGGGACACTTTTCTCATAGCGCCATCTAGCCCAAAGTAAGCTAATATGTAGCTTGTGTTATGAGATCTAGATAACTGATAAACATACTTATATATTTCTAAACACATATATATTATAAATAGGAAACACCCAAACTCCGAAACACACATTTGTGGGAATCGAACCCGGGACCTCTTGCGCAGCAGTCGGATACACTCCCACCGCGCCACAGAGGCAGTCAATTTTATTTATTTATTTTATTTTACCCCTTGAAGTAATATTTAATGGAGTACTTTTCCTTATTGAATACATAATATATCTTTATACCTACTTTGGCAAATTTTTGATTTGTTGCATTCGGTTTGACATATTTTGACTAATTTTTTAGGGTTTTTTAAATGTCTCCGTGGCGGAGCAATCCAAGCACACACGCGCATAAGACTTGAAATTAAATCTATGTTATTCCTGGTGATTTTGGTTGTTTTGTACCCCTCGTCCTTAACATATAACCTCATAAGAAATAGTCACGAGACGTCGCGCGCGGGCCATTTGTACCAATCCATTTTTGGGAAAAGTTATGATTCATATCTGAATAATGTGAATGATGACTATTGTGAGCTGATGCTCCATTCTCTTGAATATGTGGTAGTAGGTCACAAGTTATGACGCCGACCTTAAATACAGGTTTACGCACCACGAGCGGAATGTTGTCTTGAAAAAAATGGTAGTCATTTCGAACTCCTACGTACTTAATTCAATTAAATGAGTATGTGTGTTAATCATTGTAGATATGATGTTTCATAGTAATATTTACTGCTTAAGACCTACACGATATCCAAATAGAAAAAATATAAGTTTAATTATGCGAAATTTTAGAGTTTTATTCCAGACTCCTGTAAAAACAAAATTTTTAATCTATGAATGCAGTTCAAAACAAATCTTTCTGTGTCTTATAGTTTTTGAGTTGCCAACTGTATATTAATATACCTAGCGTGCGTTCTCATATGTGTAACGCATTTATAGCAAACTGCGCTTACCTGCTACTTTCCCGCATATATTTAAATAAGCGAGTCATTTCAGTTGCGGGATGCTTCGAAGTAATTGTAAGTAGGACGATTTATCTTAATTAAACGTTGGTCAAGAGAGGTGGATAATTGTCAACGCATTACCTCTGCTTCGTTTACTGATAACATGCTTCAGTTAAAAGTAACATTTGATACATCAGAAGCTCACCTCATTAGGTATCTTCTACACACTTTGGTACCTGACTGAGTACAATGTACAGTTATACTATATTCATTTTCAAACTCGCCAGATAAATAAAAGCTGATGAGCTTCATGAGGTGTCATTACATACCACTCAACTTATAGTTCCCTGGTAGCTGACCGAGTGAAATAGGTATAGCACAATAGTAGTTAGGTATAATATATTAATTTTCTACTTCACCAGATAAGTTCACTTTATCATCTCCTTCCTACTTTATTGCCATGGTTTCTAACAAAAGGTGTTGGAGTTTGTTCCTTACAGTTACCAAACAAACTCATACCCTATCTTTCTTAAATTGCCCATAGAATCTTTAATTCGTTTATGTTTAATAGATTTCAGATTATAATAGATTTTCAGATTTTTATTTATTTTTAATAGATTTCCTACAAAACATTATCGAAAAGATGAGTGGATTCGAATCATACGAAATTGTAGAGGAGAAAATAATTGGAATCCGTCACGCTTTAGCACAGTGTGTAGTGCACATTTTGATGATGACGATTTCAAAACATCAATTAAGGGATTACGTTGCTTAGATCGGTTTGCCATTCCGAAAAGGGTAAGTTTTTCGGTCATTAATAGTCTAAATATAATTATATTTATATCTTATGAATATTCGAAACATTATTAATTAAACACAATGTGGGGATATAACATTCAACACCCAAGAGACCCACCAGTCGAGAAATATTTTCAGTGCTGCCGTTTTAGCGGATTCCCTAATGTTAGGCGCGTTCTATTTGGTCCTGGTACGAAGACTGGACGAATTTACCGTCTTTTCATAAATAGGGTCTTATCCGTCCGCAAGTTCATCAGACATAAACGAATGTAGTAAATTCATTTTATCGTGTTGTAAAGTTAAAGGTTGTTGTAAAGTTCACTCGATTCATCTTCAATATCACGAATGTGTGGGATAATTTGGTATTAGTTATTAAAATTGATAGTAATTGATTTTGAACAGAATGTAGAATTTATTTAATAGTTGATTATTTGAACTACCGGTTTTGTGTACTAAACATTTTTCTTCTTTCTTTCCTAATTGCTTTACGTATATGTTTTCATAAATCGTTTATTCCTATTCGATTGAGATATTACTTAAAAACCTGCCTAACTTGGGTTTTTGAATAATTTATCAATATCATCGATAAAAATGCATCGCAAGACGAGCTTGAGATTACCAATTATGTTAATAATAGTTATTTTTTACAGTTATTATCAAACTCTCCAGAAAAACAACCACAAATACAAACGCCTTCAACGATAACCCTGCAGGTATTATTTTTTGGTATTTATTGTAATAAACGCTTTGTTTTGTTTGTGTCCCAATTTTTTTTTAATCCGCCTGGTAATCTTTATGAATTTCACCTCATCAGAAATGCTGTTGGATACGTTGGGCTCGTACTGACTAAAACTACAAGGCGCTCCTATGCCATAATAAGTCAAGAAGCTCGATTAGAATTTAACACTGCATGTAATCCAAGCTACATCTTTGTATGATAAGAGTGCCGAACTTTATACTTCCAATTTATTTGTCATTTTTAGGTGCCTGTAATCAAAGAGGAAATCGTAGTTAAAGAAGAATTGGCATTAAATGGATATTGTCGACTATGTGCAGCTTCAAATTGCGACAACAAGCTAATAAACGTTGATAGCGACAATGTTATGAAAGAATTAGTTGTGAATATGTTAAATAGACTGAATACCAACATTGACTTCCAACAAGACCACCTTCCAACATACCTCTGCAGTTTGTGTGTCCAGGCATTATATACTGCATATGATTTCGTTGTTGGTATAGACCTGGCACAGACTACATTAAATAAAATATTAGCACAGAAATGCGCAAATGAAATATCAGAAAATTTTAATTTAGGGAACAATATGGAATTATCTAGTACATGTTATCAGCAGGTATTTCAACCAATTCAGAGAAGGATTATTACCATTATTGATTTGTAGTAGTAAAATTGTTTCTTTATTTTTACAGACATCACCTAAAATTGAAATTACAGCAACAGAATTTTATCAGCCACAGTTAAATCCATCAAGCACAACTGCCACGTACCAGCACGTTTGTTTCCTTTTTCTAAGGCTCATTTTTTTTAACTGGGGCTTTGCAACTTAGTTGACTTTATTCTTTATGTTATAGCTGTCACCAGCCACTGAAACAGCTCCAAGCAATTTTGAACAGCAATCTGTATTAAGCTCGCCTATTCCTATTTCGGTTGTTACACCTGAAGAATTTCGATTGAATTATTTACTGGATAAGAAAAACCGATTAATTAATCTCTACAGAAAGAAAATAAAACAATTAAACGAAAACGTTAGACGACTTCGGAATCGAAATGAATCACTTAAGAGTATGGTAAAAATCCTTAAAGAAAGAAATTACTCTAAGAGCACAGAACAATTAAATGGAAATATGATTGCTGCTGACTTGTATAATAATTTAAATCGTAAAAACCTCGACAAGCATCTGATATACTCTAAAGCACTAAAAATTTTTTGCCTAAGACTTAATTATTATTCACCAAAAGCCTACGAGTACGTAAGACAATCATTTGAAACTTGCTTACCTCATCAGAAAACTCTTGACAAATGGTATAATCAAATTAAACAAAGGGTAAAGAAGACTTAAAATACAGTACACTTGAAGTTTCTGAGGTACTTATTTGACAATTAATATATATACAGTTAAATATATGTATAAAATAAATAAAATAATATAAAATAATAATAATAATAATTATATAATAATATAATAATATGTATAGTTACTGATTTATTGCATTTTTATTATTTAAGGAACCTTTGCAGTATCATACTTAAAATAAATCACGTCTTTTTCTTCGAATCGGTAGTTAAATGCACACTGTACCTACTGTACCCACTACAGTTTAATTTTCAAGTCACTCCACTGAACTTAATGGAAGTCGATGCCATAAATACATGTTTTCATTGTCACTCAACATTGAAATGAAAGCCTGCATAACATTGTCTGCCCTTATTCGCCTCATACGAGACTCGTTGGCTGTGGCCATCGTCGAATGTTATGAAATTATGTGAGTCTAAATTTTATTATAAGGAGGCCGATTTTTCCAAACAAGTATGGCTATAAAATTTGTAACAACATAAACATGAGGTAGGTATCACGACAGCGCACATCATAAAAATAAATAAAATGCCCCGTAATTTTCGACAACTTCACCCATCATTTAGGTCAATCCTAAAACGAAAAGCTTACAATAAATTTATTGCATAGGTGTTTTTGGTTAGTATTATAAATAGTTACTAACTTCGACGGGTTTGAAAAAAATAATTTTCCAAATTTTCTGAAGCCTTCCAAGAATTGCTCCAAAATGTCTAAAATGATAAAAATCTTAAATGTATAGTTTAACAATTATCACACTTGCAATGTTCATGTTGAAGCACAAAAAAAATATTAGTTAACAATTGCATAACTATTTGAAAAATTGTGATAATTTATTTTTTCAGGCGGATTATTGTTCATTTATCTATCCAGTAAGCCCCTGAATTTTTTCATTTCTTTAATTTTATAATTATAATTTATAATATTTTTTTATTAATTAGGTGTCCAAAGTAGGCGTGTCTTACGGAAGCCACAGCACCCGTTTTCGGCCGTATTTTCATCCCTCTGGGAACATTATAAATATTGGTCCTACAGTTACGGGAGTTGAGATTTTTCTAGGAAATTTCCTCCTCTTTTCGAATCTTTTTTTATTTGAAAAAATCTTTATTAGTTTTAGAGATATTTGCAAAAAACTAAATCCCCCTTATTTTATTAGTAAATTGTTAATAACTTTGCAATTTTTGTCTGCGGAACTTCATTTTTTTTTAAATCATCTAGATGCCATTCCGAGTCGAATGACACCTCGCTCATAATTTTCGGAGACTGCTGAAAAAAGTTGGCCAAAAAGGCACTTGACTATAAAGCATTTTTAACAAAGTACTTTTTGATCAAGTCTAAAAATGATGAGCTTATAAAAATAAAAAAAAACACTTATAAACATCATCTTATCGACATCGCTGCAACCGAAGTAGGCACTTATCAGATGGATAATAATCCCACTGATAAACCCCCTTACGATCATAAGCCGGTCGCTACAGCGTTATACCGCCGCGATGCCGCTCTGCAACCCCTAGGAGAGCACCACGGCCACTCCGTTCTCCCCACCAGTAGCACCTGTGTAGTACAGCTTGTAGCTTTTCTGCAAAGGCTAGGCTCTGTTGACTTTCCATCAAGTCTCTTGCAGCAACTCCATGTCCATCCTACGCCTGGAGAGTACCTTGCCCAACTCAATCGCGCGCTCAGTCAGCATACTAATGTTCCACGTTGATGAGTGGATACGGGTTGGGGCAAACTTCTTTAGCCGTGCTGGGCCTACACACAGCAGCCCTAGCCCATTTGCTACATGAGTCGGGCGGGGATCCTGCGCGCTGTTTTGCGGTGGCGTCATATCCCTAGCTGCATTATTTTTCCATTTTCCCATTTTGCTTTGGCAGATGGGCTTTTAGGTGAGCAACTGCCCTCAGACCTCTCAACCCCAAAAGGGGAAAAGCTGACGTCAAAGCCTCGTTCGTTATTTAGCAGGTGCACGAAATCGCGCGTGAGGTTGACTTGGGCCCCGAAGGTCTTGGTAGGGTCCCATGCAGCTTTTTATCTTGCATTGCAGGATGAAAATATTAAACAGGAACAACATAAATTGCAATTAATAACTTAGTGTAGATTGAGCAATAAAACGAAATAGAAAAGATTCAAGGGTTTACCTATTACCTAGTCTTGCCATAAATATTGTTATATATTAGGGTAATTCCCTACTTATAACTTTCGAATTTTTATTAATTGAGTTTCTATGATTAAAGTCGGGTTGTAACATGTAATATTTATTTTGAAAATGGGAAACATTTTCAAATGTTCAGTTTTATCGAGATTTTCTGGTAAGGATGGGCACTGCCCCGCCTAGCCCCGTGGTAGCTACGCCACTGGTAGGTAAGCACTTTTGTCCCACGTAACAGGCGATGAGCCCATTGGCATGTTGAAAATGGACAGACTCAGGTTGTGGTGACCGTTTATTAAAATTTTTAAAATAATAGGTACAATTTTTAAAATGGCAGTCGTTAACTCTGGTAAGGTAAGGCCTTATAGGCGGCTTAAAAATTTCAACAGCAGGTAGCCACAACCTGCATCTGTCTATTTCAACACGGCAATGGGCTCACCACCTATTACGTGGGACAGGAATCCACACGGTGAAAAGTGGGCATATAATATGCCTCTGCCCCCTTCGGGGATAAGGCGTGATGGATATTTTTTTTTTAATTTTTAAACTTTACCTAGGAAATTGCCGGTCTGCAGTACTGGTCATTTCAAATCAAAACAATTTTTGTTTGGCTAAGAATTCTAATTTCACGTTAATTTTATTTTAAAAACATGGATTTTGTACAACAACACATTTTGTGAACAAGCGGCAAGCAACATCAACGACGTTTTCGGAGCTAACACTACAAACCCTACGAACTCTATGATCGCCAGCGCGAAGTACACGTTTGAGACGTGCCTTGCACTGCTCAACAGACACACAAATGAAGGAATTTTGAACCGCATTGTTATTTGCAATGAAAAATTGATTCTGTTTGATAACCGCAAGCGCTCAGCAAGTTGGTTGGATCCTGGTTCAGCACCTAAACAATGCCCTAAACGAAAACTTACCCCAAGAAAAGTGATGGTCACCGTTTGGTGGTCTAGCGCCGGTGTGATTCATCACAGCTTCTTACCTAACGGGGTGAGCATTACTGCAGATGTGTACTGAACACAATGATGGACATGCTGGCACATCTCCAACCAGCATTGGTCGATCGCTTGTCTTTGCTGCTCCTGCACGACAACGCGCGATCTCATACTGCACAGCAGACGGTCTCCAAGTTGCAAAAACTGGGGTTGAAAGCTCACCGTCATCCGCCCTACTCACCAGACCTTGCGCCTACAGACTACTACTTTTTCCAGAATTTGGATAACTTCTTGGCTGGAAAAAAATTCAATACCCGAGAGGCAGTACAAAATGCCTTTGAAGAATTTGTTGCCTCCTTTCCAGCTGATTTCTTTAAGAATCAATCATAGGCATCAATAAACTGCCACTGCATTGGCAAAGATGCATTGATTGCATGGGTAATTACTTCGATTAATACAAATAAAAATACATGAAAAAGAATTGCTTATTTTTTTTCATACTAAACGGCAATTTCGTAGGTAAAGACCTAATAAAGTACACAGTAAATGACTCAAAAATTATAAATTATTAATAAAGAACTGTAAGATAATAAGATTTAAATTTTCTTTTAATTTTATCTCAATATTTTGTAAAAGTCACCAAATGATAAAACCAGAATCAATAAATTTTATCGAAAGTGACTAGGTAATGGTGTAGACGGCGCTTGAACCAGTAACCTTTTGCCTGTTGACTTGTATATATCACTCTCCAGCGTGAAAGTCTTTATACCGCGATACAGAGTTTGGTTTTCTTCTTCTTATCACAGTATAAATATTTTTTTTTTGAGCTAGTCATGATCGAAAAAGAGGCGGTGGAAAAGGAGCAAGAGATAACTCTTATTTCTTTTAATTTTTGGACTTTCTCCTTCTCGGCATGAGTAATACATATTTGACTTGAGCGTATACCCGAAAGAAGACCCATATAGCGTACTTGGGGTTACCAGATGTATAAAGATTTTACCACTTGAAATGGTACAACATCGAATACATAATATTTGGTACGTTATATTGTTTGTATGCTCAGATTGCAGTAAATTTAATTATTGATATATTATGTAGTATCTGTCCTGGCTGTTGGCACATTGGTTTGTATTGCTGTAGTAAATAAAAACCAAAAAACCTTTAAAAGTTGGAAAAGCGTACATTGTTTCCGCTGAGGGAGCGGGAGCGTACGGGACAGACGCTTCCACCCCGCCGTCGTGTTCGGGGGCGACGACGTGATGAATACATGCGCCCCCGAATAGTGTCTGGCCGTGGGCGCATGGTCGGGGGACCACATGGCGACGGGCACCCTTTCTGTGTTTCAGGGAGTGCCCCCTTAGCGCACGCCCGTACCGACCGCTCTCTACCTCCTCTGCTTTCAGAGGCCCCGCTAGAGAGCGGTGGAGGTGCGGGCTAGATTCTTCAGCTCCATAGGGAACTCCGGGGTGGTCACTTTTCCGGCCGCCCCGAGACGAACCCCTACACTTTGGGGTGCCCCTTGCCGCGACGTCCTACCCACTAAGCGCCGCGGTGTTCTGCCTCACCTTAAAACCGGCTCGCAGGGTAGGCCTGAGGTTAAATCACTGCGAGCCGGTTTTAAGGTGAGGCGTAACACGCGGCGCTTAGTGGGTAGGACGGCCACTCTATCGCGGGCCGGGAGCCTCACACACTGTCACTGTTGCCCCCGCAGCAGGGATGACTGTGCGTAAAGTCATTCCACGCGAAAAACAAAAAAAAATCTTGAATTTCTCTGAAATCTTGCCATTGGCAAAAAAACTAAAACATTGGCAATTGGAATGTCATATTTATCCCTAACTAATGACACTTGTTTGGATCCTCTACCGGTTCATTATTTTATAGGCCCAACGATGTTTGGGAGATGGGAAATATCCTTTACATCACCTGTCACTTGTACTCCTAGGATGAGTAATAGGCAAAGACAAAGATAGACCTGTCACACATATAACAGAACGGCAACACCGTGAATTAACGTCAGCTCCGTCTAGTGTAATAACAGTAGGCGGAGCTTACGTTAATTAGTTAGTCTAAGATATGCTGCCCAATGGCTCGCCACATATATTAGTTATGTTAGGTTTGTATTTATTTTTTGTTTGATTTTATTCTTGTCTTAAAATTGTGCATTATGTATCTCTTTATTGAGTGGTGTTTATCAAAGTGAGACATTAACCTGCCAGACACTTTTAGAAATTTTAATTTTAATGTGGTAAACATTTTCAGTCACGATCTGGACTTGAACCAGCGTCTTCTGGTTCAACGCACCAGACGCGTTTACCAGCTAAACCACAAACTGACAATTTAATTTACCTCTTTACGTTAAAAGCTACAAAGCATCGTAAAAAAGCGACAAAGCATCGTAAAAGAAGCACGACTGGCGATTCATAACGCAGTGCTAGTGCCAACTTTGCTTTACGGTAGTGAAACCTGGGTATGTCAGCAGATGCATGAAAGTAAATTGAATGCTGTGGAGATGCGATCACTTCGAAAATTGTGCGGCGTTACCTTGGCCGACCGAATACGTAACGAAGTGATACGCAATATGGCAGGTTTGAATGAAAGTGTCAGTGTTAAGCTGGAAAAAGGCGTGCTCCGTTGGTTTGGACACGTCCAACGAATGAGTGAGGAACGATTGACGAAGAATATATATTGTTCAAAAGTAGAGGGTAGAAGGAGTCAGGGAAGGCCGAGACTTACATATGAAGACCACGTGAGCAGATTGCTCAAAAACGGAAAGGTCAAAAGTACTCGGATACCCAGACGTGCGTGTATGAAGCGATTGATGAATCTCGAAGAAGCGAAAGAAGTATGCATGGATCGCGAAGCCTGGCGATCTGTCCTCTCTGACTACCCCGTCAGGGATACAGCGTGAAGATAGTTAGTTAGTTAAAAGGTGACGTAAGGCGCCGCACATAGCAAAGTTGCAGCAATTCAAATTTTTTCGAAATAATTGAAGTACCTCATAAAATTATCATTCTAATAACAGAACCAATAACGTCTATGTTTTTGAAATGTAAGTATACTAGTTTTAAAACATTACAAAATGGAACAAGTATAATTATTCACAATTCTGCCGATGAGTATCATTATAGTCAATTTTTACTTGAGGAATCCTGTCGGCCATGTTTTGTGTCATCGTATATTCGAATATAGCGTATTATGCTAAGCAGTAAATGGAGCTGCCATGTTAGTAGGTATGGCAGCTCCATATGTTTCTACCTTATACAGAGTCTTTAAAAAATTTTATGCAAAGACTCTATGGATTTTTTTCTCACTCTACAAATTATGGGACTCTATAAATTATGTTGGTAGCGTAGTTACAATGTTGGTAGCATTGAAGCGTCGTAGTTTGAAGATCCAATCACGAGCCAGTTAAATTTTGAATTATTTTCTAGGTGGGGATTTCGATGTTCTGTGCCGCCATATTGTGTTGAGCAGTGAGTGCTAGAAGTGAATAAATTACTTATTTCAGTGTTATTACTTTGAAATTATTTTTGGGACTGAAAAGCCTTAAGGTAAGGAGTAATTCAATATTAGTTTTTGTCATAACTATCTCTATGTTCTAGTATTTTTTTTTCACTAAGACAATAACTAGCCGGTTCCTCAAATATTTCCAGCATCGAAAGCACGAATAACAGAGTTTAAGCACGTATTTCGTTTTCAAACTGTTCGTTAAATTATTTTTATCACATGTGTAATATAAAATTATGACACGTTTTTCTTTATTTATGTAATATAAACCAGATTCGAATTATTAAGAAGCTAAAATGAAGGTACAGTTTTTAAAATAATGAACAATGAATACTTCAGTACTCACAAAAATGTACAGTATTTTTATTGATAGTTTAGAACGATAAATATTATTATCTGTATTTGGATTATTCATTCCAACATTCCGGCGAATTAGTTCTTTGTGATTAACTACGGAACGATGATTCATCGTTGTGAATAATGGGGGAGACAGTAATCTGACAGACAAGGGTGCCCACGGTGTACCTACACGTACTACATTACATTATTTTCATTTGGCGACAAATTCATTAGCTAAGTACATACAAAGTTTATGGACTTAGAAAATAAACATTGGTGCGATTTAAATAGCTTGTAATCATTTTTACAACGGGGCGTTTCCTTTTTACAATGTCTGTACAATTAAAATGAACTCGTGTAACCGAAACTTATACCAACACTATCTTGATCAACAAGGTCCAACAAACTTGTTTCAAACAGAATTTTTAGTCTGAATCAATGTATCTACATATTGAGGCAACACTAAATAAAAATTAAAAGGTGAAAATACCTAGGTCAAAGTCACTCAAATTAAACGGCGATTTTGCAACAACTGCTAAAAAGTAAAACAAATAAAGTACGCGGATTACCCAGACGTGCATGTATGAAACAATGAAACTGCAGGAAGCGATAAAAGTATAATTGGATCGCGAAGCCTAGCGATCTGTCCTCTCTAACTACCCCGTCGGGGATACAGCGTGAAGATAGATACTGCTTAAAATAGTAGATGGAAATTAATTGATTCTGTTTACCTGCAAATAGTTTTCATTATTTATTCGAAACTAGGTGACCCCCGGCTCCGTCTGGGACATATTTCGAACTCCCGTCGGTTATAAATTGTACAATAATGCATAAATATTTGTTGTGTGAAATGTGCTATCTAATTCACACTCGCGTTCAACCAAATACACAAACTCTTCAGCTTTATAATATTAGTTTCGAAATTATATAATCAGAGCGGACTAATCCAACTCTACTTTAACCTTTGTTTATACCTGGCATTGTGATCTTATCTGTTGACTCTCATGATGAGGCGCTTTGTATTTAAGGGTTGTGGGCATCTAGGTACCTATTTACAATATCTAAGTAAGCTATCAGACCAGCGATCTGGAAGAATCTTTAGTTCTACTATGCCATGGGGTACCCGACGAGAATCAATTGCCAACACGAGCAATAAATCAGTTAGCTGAAAAGGGGTTGCTGGGGTATAAAGTACCCACTTGACCTTACCTATGGACGAGGCAACGACCCTGGTGCCTTTAGGGGGTTGGAAGGTCGCTCCCAAGAATTTTGATAATTAAACGAAAGCATCTTCTAGCAGCCAAATATCTCTCAGGCTCCAAATTCAGGTAGGGTTTGTAAGAAAGTAGGAAAGTACTTTAAGATTGAAGAAGAGATGGGTGTTGAGAAGTCCCTGTCTTGGTTAGACCTGAGATAAATATCCAACATAGAGAGATATATTTTGTTTATGGCTATCCTATTCCAAGTAAAAGACTATAATAATTTTGAAATCCTTTTATTATCCTACTAGCAAACTCCTCGCGGTTTTACCCGCGTAGTTTCAGTTCCTATGGGAATATGGGTTTAAAATGTAGCCAAGTTGGGTACTTGACTCTCATTTTTACTTTTCTTTCATTTTCTACTTTTTTTAATATGTACATGAAACTATTTCTATTACTCTTTTTTTTGTAGTTAAATACATAGTATACGGTGTAATTAGTACGTATTTCTTAGTGTAGCGCTTGAATCCACCTAGTGCTAAAACTTGGTGTATCAAGTCAACTCTTTCACTCGCCATGTTAGTTACACTCTAGGATGATGGATGACTAACCCACGCGACTATAATGGGTGAACTTGTGTGACCGTTAGGAACAATCTGAACTCCTTAGAAAAAGAAGCATTATAGCCATAGCACTCCTTGACCAGGTGGACAAGAAGTGCTGCAAGGTACCTTATACGATTCCTTCCCATTTCTTTTTTTTTTTTAATATTACACTTCAATCAACCTTGAATATGGTACAGATAGCAAAAATTCGTAGGTTGACGCATACTTTTCCACGATAACAAACAAAACACCTTGACGCCGTGGCGGTTACGGAGTGTTTTTTTTTTTCACACTACAACATCGATACTTGGTGATTTTTTTTGTCTGTTTATGCTAGTACTCCATTAACAACGGTAGCAAACAGGTCTATAGTAACTGGTACCAATTATGGACACTATAAAAGAAGCTATTAAGTTTAGAACTACGTAGCTCACTTTAGTTTCGGTACTGCAATGTTAATCTGTAAGTACGTTCACGCCTCGACAACTGATTCTGCAGTGAGGTCTCCAATTACTAATAGGAATTTGAAATCTCACAGAGGATTCAGTGGCTGCAATATTTGTCAATTAGCCAGATGAGTAGTCAAATTCTGTAAGGAGCACTAGGACATTTTTCCGAGGAGTTACCCGGGGCACCCGACAATAGACATATATTATATAGGTAGTGACCGTCTGGTTTTAGTGGGTTAAAGTCCAGCATTACATCCGAGGAGAATACACACTTTAAAAAAAGGGGTTACGTTGTCGTAAATAGTAGCGTCTAAGCCTTTCACTTCAGTTCTTAACAGCATCTACAAAGAATAGTGGAAGATATTTCATAAAGGTCTGTAATTCATTGACCCAAAAGCAAAATTTTCAGCTATATCACAACCGATGGACCCTTCAGAATTTTTATGTTTTGTAATAATGTGTAGAATATAAGTTTCCACATATATAATATGTATTAAGTAATTATTGGTATACAATAAATAATAATTTATTGGTGTTGGCGAGTTACCCTCTCAGAGAGGGTGATTCGCGCAGAATGAATTACTATAGTAATTGCAGCCTCTCCTATGATCCTTGGTCTTGGATACCTTAGACCATTTAATCCAGAAGCCCATAGCCTAGTTTTACAATAACTCCAAATTGAAGTGGTCTACTACAGTTCTTCTACCTAAGGCGGGTGAGTGATATCGGCAATGAGTGACAGTCCCATTTTATACTAAACTAGCTGACCCCCGCAGCTTCACCCGTGACATACTTTGATTTTCCGTCGCACTCATTTAATCCAGGTATTTATAATTTTACAATAATGGAAAATTAGCCCGATTTGATGACATTTATGATTACTGCTCCGCTATCCAGTGTAGTAACGTGATGGTTGATCTGAGCTTATTGCCTTCCACGAGGAAGGCAAAACTCTTTAGCGTTATATGTAGATTAAAATTCTCAAATGTCGGACCAATACAATGTAAATAAACATCTTACAATTTCAAAAATACCGGATATCGTCAAATAACAAAAAAGACATGATGTTCTTTTTCGATATATGTATAATAATACTATTTTGATGCTATTTATAGTACAGTATCTAAGTTTATTAATACTCACTTTGAAATCAGTAAGGAATCCAGGGCAAGGACAGCACGTGAATAATTGTACAAAGGAACTGCTAGGTAAGCCCTAAGGCCGATTTTTCACTGCGCGATTATCGGCATACGGCTAGGTTAGCTACTTGTATAAAATTGGTCATGGATGCAATCGCAAAGTATTACGAACGTCTATAGGTACGGTGATCACCTTTTTTGTTAGCCTTGAGTCGCAAAAGATTAGTCCTTTCACTCATCCTCTAATCAAACCAAATCGATTATTCGCGCTATTCACGCCATGTGTTCCGGTAGCCATGGGATTAAATTTACCCTTCTGTGTTTGATCTTGTAAATTGAGAGTGAATGAAAATGCCATGGAGAACTACATGGCAATTTTAAATCTTACTATACAAACACCATCATCCTGGTATCGGTTCTGGACGTATTCTTTACATAGCAATGGTCGCCCTCATTTCTGTTAGTATATCTTCGTTTACACGCGTAATTTAACACCCACCGCTGTATTTCCGTGTCTGTATGCAGCTTCTATTGTCCAGAATTGACCCGGATGCTATAATACCCAGCCTTCTAAAATACAGGCCAGTGATGATTACTTTTAAGTTGTGGTATGTCAACCAAACCCGCATACGTCAATTACTATCTTGTACATCACTCATTGAAAGTTTGAAGGTAATATGTTTGACTGGTTTGAATGAATATATTCACACGGATTTTACATGGTCCTAGCTGATATTCGAATTAACCGATGCTCTTACAATGCCGAGGGCTAGACTTATTAGTTCCAATTAAGATTTTATTTGAACCCAAGTATCAAATATATTGTGTGTGCCGTGGGACCCTACCAAGTGGTTAACAATGGTCCTGAGTGAATCAATCGTTGGTTTGAATGATCAATTGGTCAATAAAGAAGTTATTTTTGGTGTTCGGCTTTATTGCTTTGATGATTTAATAATAAAGATTAAATAATTGTTTTAAACCAGCGACGCTGTCTCCGAGTTTTATTCTTTTAGGACAATGAAATGTTTTTTTCGTAACGTCGCAGATGTTCCTTAGCATAGTCCAAGAGATGAGCAAAATACAAAGCATAGCTTTTACGTACGTAAACCCTAGCGGTCTTATTAATAAAAATGGCTTATTCTTACTTTACTCCACTCTTACACTTAGACTAGTTACTCCCAGATTAGCCAAGGAGTAACGCTGTGTTAACTACGTTATTAATAAACAGAGAGTAAGGTCCGACTAACAACGCATACCTTACTCCTGCATTAGTGCTTATGTAATGGCAACATTTCTATATTAAACTGAAAAGAATGAAGATTTGACCGAACAAAACGTCATTTGACATTGTTAAAAGTGATTTACTTCAGTTTTGATCATTGCTTTGACAATCTGTCCTATAAGTCTTAAGAAAGCGTCTTCGTTAAATTGTCTAGAAAATTTGATAAAAAAGAACTTAAATAACCAAAATGTCTAAACGTCCTCGTTCTATTAATTGGGATGAAGAAGAAAAGGTAAATTCATGCAGAGTATTATCATACGTGTCGTACGTATCGTGTTTATTTGATGTACCTACTTATATCATTGTATACTGTTTTAGCAATTATTCCGCAGTGTCCTTAAAGACTATACACACATTATAGAAGCAAAAACATTGACAACAAATTCAAATAAATTGAAAATGAAAGCATGGGAAGATATTCACCAAAAGTAAGTTGATTTCTTGATATCAAAGCAATAGGTGTTTCGTTATAATACTTACATTGCCTATTTTATTTTCCATATTAGATTTAATAGCTTGAATAACCGACAACGGGATCTAAATCAACTCAAAATACAGTGGAAAGGAATGAAAATACTTGCAAGAAAAACATACACTGCTTTTAAAAAAGAAAGTAATAAAACAGGTGGTGGAGCAAGGCCGGTCACTCCAGATGATGTAATAATTGAAATACAAGATTTATTGAATCCAGCAGAATTGTTGACAGACCAAAACATCTATGATTCTGATGGGATGGTAAGTAAATATTAATATTTTGTGGTTTGTTTTCACGTTGAGAATATCATATTTTTGATTTTTTTATTACAGTATAGTATAATCTTTTTTTTTTCAATAGGTTGGTAATCAATCTTCCTCAAAAACAAATATACTAGTTTGTGATGTAGCTGATGAGGAAAGTACACTGCCAGCACTACAGGTAGTTGGCTTATTTTAATTTTATTATGGTCTATGAAATTATTTATAACTAACACAATATAATATTTTCTTTTTAGGAAGCTACAATAACTATAAAACAAATAGAAAGTGACGAGACTAATATTCAGGAACAAAATGTAAGTCTACTAAGATATAAGATGCTCTTGGTTATTTGCGAGTGTTTCTGTGCTTTGGAAGGCATGTTAAGCCATTGGTCCCGGTTGCCAGTAAAGGCTTGAAAAATTTCAACAGCAGGTCGCAACAACCTGCGGATGTCTATTTCAACACTGCAGTGGGCTCACCACCAATAACATGGGACAGGAATACACATGGTGAAAAGTGGGCATATAATATGCCTCTGCCACCCCTTCTGGGATAAGGCGTGATAGACATGATTGATCTATGAAGTTATTTATAACTAACACTATAATAATTTCTTTATAGGAAGCCACAGTAACTAAGATACAAGTAGACAACGATGAGGAACAAAATGTAAGTCTACAAAGATATAAGATGCTCTTGGTTGACACAATAATTCCATGTATAATACAAATGCAGTTTTGATTTAAAAGCATTTTTTCTTATTGTTTACAGAAATCTATCCATGATTCTGTGGTCACGCCCCTCGGAAATAGGCATACAAAGACAAGGAAGGTCTGTATATAAATCATTGATAAAATAAAACGACAGTCTTTAGTCATGAAATGCCTAAAAAATATTCTTTTTTGTTTTCAGAATACTCCGCGTAAGATGTTGCAAAGTCGTACTTTGAAATTGCAAAAGGTTTGTATGTTATTAAGACTCAGTTTAATATATAGTGAACAAATGACTTCTTATTTGTCACTACTTAAAAAAGGTAGATATTATTCTGGCTACTTGATAACTTGGATGGTTTAGCCTCCGGTTTAGTTATAACTCCAGTGGTTAATTATGCCTTTGACTTCATATGCTACTGTTATGTAGCACCTGAATATTTATACTCCTGCCCACTTGCCACATGATATAGCTCTCACTGTACAGTGTTATGATATGTAGGTCTACTATACCCCAGTTCTTTTCTTTTTTATTTTGATAGCCATCATTATGAGTATTTATTCATTTCCAGAATCATGAAGACTACGTATCAAATATTACACTTCATTCAAAAGAATTAAAAGACCGAGAACATTCAAGAAGAATGGAAATGGCCGAAGAAAAACATGCCTTAGAAATGGCAATTTTGAAACGAAAATTATTAACTGCTCAAATAGAGCAAGAAATTGCCGAAGAAAAATTAAAAAAAATTAAGTGTTTAGAGTAGTATATTTATTTCTATCTTATAATATATATTTTTATTACTTATATTTTTTAATTATATTTTAAATTAATAATAAATAGTTTATTATTTGCCACCCAACTTAACCAAATCAATAAATATTTACTCATTTAAAAACTTCATAAAATCTTTATCATAGTGTATTCCCAGATCCTTCCAAACCCTACCTGGATACACCCAGTTCATTAAGTACTTCTTTCACATACACGTTGGTTACAACAATACAACAAAAACAAAACTAATTATAATTTAATCAGTGTATATTTATAGAAAATATTAAAAATTTTCATTAATAAATGCTGCTCTTGATGCATTTCCTCTCATGTTACTGATTGAGCGAGTTTCTAAAGAAACAAATGTTCCATCATCTACGATGCCTTCATCTTCAAGTAGGTCTTGTTTTTGCATTGCTATATTGTGTACTATTGCCAATGCAACAATATACAATTTCGTATTTTCTAATGTTGTAGTAAATCCACGCAGTAAGCATCGAAACCGCTGTTTCCATACACCAAAGCATCGTTCAACGGTGTTGCGAGTTTTTATGTGTGCATGGTTATAATATTCTTCTTTTTGAGTATGTGGATTCAAGAGAGGAGTAAATAAGAATGGTGTACAGGCATAACCTGAATCGCCTAATAGTCTACCCTTAAACTCTCCCTGCTCAAATCTCTGTTTCAAACGGCATTCATTAAAAATTCTTGAATCATGTGTGCTGCCACGCCAGTGTGCCACTATGTCCATAATTTCTAAATTTGCATTTGATACAACCTGTAATAAAATAAGTAGGTAAATCCAAGTACATGACGCATATCTTGTACCTAGTCTAACTCAAGAACAACATACCTACTGGGGAATCATGGATGAAACTTCATAATACCAGCAGAAAAGGTAAGTCACATATTTATAACTCAGGCAATAGTACAAGTTATGTAGTTATATTCAGGGCAGGGAGGAGATTGATGTCTGTTGTAATGCTTGTTAAATGGTTATGTAGGGACAAATATTGGTATGGGGAATTACTTACTTGGACATTTATGGAACTATATCCTTTCCTGTTTATATAATACTGTCCAATATCTCCACCAACTTTTGGTATACGTATATGTGTGCAGTCAATGGCTCCGATGACTTTGCGAAATCCACATATGGAATAAAAATCTGCTATCACTTTCTTCTGTTCGCTCACATTTTGTGGCATTTTAATCCATTGAGCAAAATGCGATACAATGGCTAAAGCAACTTGTTTGCATATTACTGATATCGATGGTTGACTCATGCAGCTAATATCACCTGCATCATCTTGAATCTGTCGAAATTATAAATTGATATCACTTACTTTTGAAAGTAATACAAGTAATACCGAATGGTTTTTTTGAACAACGATGATGTACTTACCTCTCCACGTGCCCATGTCCGAATTGCACTTAAACATTTTATATGGGGAGGGATATGACCACCTCTGGTGTCTCCAGCTAGATCTATTTTAACCATATCTATTATAAAAATAGCAGTACTTCGGGAAAACCTATATTTGTATTTAAACTCTTCTTCACCAAGTTCTTCAAGTGGATTATAACGGATTTTATAAAATTTTACACTTCTTAGTAAGGGAGTGTTATTTTCAATTTCATTGATTATTTCCAAATCATCTATATAATAGTCTCTTTCCATTTTTAACTTCCCAAAATAACGAAAATAAAGTCTAAGGATGAAGCAAAAGATAACAAGATCATCTGACAGCTAGCTCCATAGACTAACACCGTTCTTACTCCGTCGCTAAACTAGGCAGCCCCCAGGTTTAACTTTTACTCCAAGAGTAAAGTCGGATTAGCTTACTCCGTCCTTACACAGTGTTTATTAATAGCGAAATTTGTTACTCCTGTCTGAATACTCGGATTATAGTTACTCCAGGTTTACTCTATGTTTATTAATAAGGCTGTAGATGAATACGATTATGACTATTTGTATACCAACTTATCATACCATACTGGAAGCAAATAAATTCCATTTCATTTATAAGTATCATGGTTCTCTTTCTGTACAATTAATGGAAATAAGTAACAAACAGTAAAATGTTGACTCATTAAATCAAATAATCCAGAAATTTCCTGGACTTCATTAAATTTACCATCACTACCTCTAAAAGTTTTTTCCGGACTGCATTGAATTAAAGTTGGGCTGGATCACATGCAGCAGTGCATTTGTAACATAATTCCTATACGAATTATCAAATACACGGCCAGTCGTTTCCAACAATGCCGTAAAAAATATCAAATTCACACACAGCTGTCACAATACAATCGCTAGCAACCAATCGCAGTGGCCCCAGGCCCCAAATTGGAGATACGATCGAGGCACACCGAGATGAGATATGAAATACACAATGTTTTAGATAGAAAACCCTGGATCTGCAATAAAAGTAACAAGCATGAGTAAGATTCTTATGTCGATTTCGTGTTACTTGAAAAATCGTTTAATAAAATTTCTCTCACTGAAATCATACTGTGAATTTTGCTGTCAAGATATGAATTATGATAGAAATTACAAATATTAATATCATGGAGTAATTCAACATAATTTTCCCGTTGCTCATATAACAGTACTGTGTTACTTGTGGTTTAAATCCGCAACTGCTGCTGCCTGCTATCGATTTTCCATTCGCAGTGCACGTGCTGTGCTACTCGTACAGAATAGGCACATAATGCATGTATTTAATGCAGAATTGTATGTATTCCCTGCACTGCTTCATTATATAGTATTAGCAATCATAATCTTTTATAATTTAGAATAAATAAAATAAATATCCGTAAATACGACATACACGTGTGTTGGTCGGTTTGTCACTATCCTGCTGTTTTACTGCTATTGCTGTATTATTCCATTACTTTCCCAAAACAACATTGGAAGAGAGAGGCCTACGTCCTGCGATTTTATTGTTGGATTAAATCAACTGTCCTAAAAGGGTCAAATTGCGAACCGCATGTATTTGAAAACCCAATGTCTTTTTAAAAACTGTCATAACTCCAACAACATCATTTTATATCGTAAATACCCAAAGATTTATAGTAGGTTTTTCAATTTAAGACCGCGAACTTTCCTAACCCATCGCTGTATTTTTTCAATACTACACTTTAAAACATTGATTTTCATACTTAATAAACAACATCGTTCTTTAAGTCTTGTGTTTGAGTCCTGATCATTACTGCATTAGCAAACTATTCTGTCGGGCAATCTTTGTATTAGGTAGTGTTAATCCCAGTTTCTCCCAAATCCATTCCGATTTCCGGAGCACGGATTCTACTCGGCGTCTGCATTAACATGACACATGTCATTTTGTGTGTGCGTTCATATTTATTTTATGATTTGCCGTGCCACCTAACCGACAGCGTTACCCTCGGGAGTGGTTTGTTAGTGGTTTACTCGCCACCTAATTATTGCGTTCTAGATGACCCCCCGCGGCTTCACCCGTGACATACTTCGAACACCTGTCGCACCTATTTAATCCTGTCGCTTATAAATTCTACAATGATGCATAAAATTTTGTCCGATTTATCGACATTTATGATTACTGCTCTGCTCTCTAGGGTAGTAGCGTGATGATATAGAGTCTATAGACTCCCTCGATAAAAGGGCTATGCAACACACAAATATTTTTTTCAAATCTGACCAGTTGTTACTGAGATTAGCGCGTTCAACCAAACAAACAAACTTTTAGCTTTATAATATTATTGTATATAGTCAATTCCCCTTTGAATACTGCCAACCCCAAAGTTAAGTACAGGAGAAAGCTGCAGTGGTCCTTATATTCCTCTCCACGTGCAAGGTTACGGTACATGCAATACCATACGTATTTTATTATAGGATATCTCGATCTTTAATATAGATATCGTCGGCAGATTCGAAAACTTGCTTAGCTTTCGGACATTCAAATCACCTAAGACCTATTTCTGTCGTATTATTCAGAAATTTTACAACTTGAGATGTTGCGATTGAAGAACGCATTCACATTGTCTAAAGTAACTTCGAAATTGTTTGTATTATATCCTTGAATCGTGTTTGACTTAATATTTATTTTAGTGTTTTAGTTCCGTATTCCAGAATGTTTCTCACGGCTCAATCGACGCTTGAGAGTAGATTTTATAAGACCAAATCTAGCCTCAAGCGTTGATTTAACATTGAGAAATGTCCGTATTCCAGAATGTTTCTCACGGCTCAATCGACGCTTGAGAGTAGATTTTATAAGACCAAGAACTAAAACACTAAAATAAATATTAAGTCAAACACGATTCGAACGTTCTGGAATACGGACCTTAGAGTATCTGTATATTTTACATTGTATCCCAATTGTCGCTTTTCCGTCGACGCGCCGGACATGTTACGAATTTACACAATCATCAACTTGCGGAGCCGTCGACCTTGAGCACGCCCAAGTCAAGGGCATCGAAATATATCAGCTCTTCAAAAAAGTAACAGCCCTACTTAAAAGTGCCTCCTATTGTATCAACGACAATCGGTTTGGGTTGACTGGTTCAGCCTAAAAAAGTCGATGTTAAAGAGAGGGGATATGTACGTAGGTCAATAACCTCAACGCGTAAACTAATTTGAAATAACTTCCCATCATGCCATGATGAACGCTCTCTGAGCAACGTTCTCTATACAATCAAGGACAAAAGATGTTTGATGTTTTGAAGCTGTGTAATTGTATAAAACATAATAGCGTGTTGACAGCTTCCACGTTCAGAATTAGGTACTTTTTTATTTTAGTATTGCGCTTTTGATCGAATTGATGGTTGAAAATCAGCGGACGAGTTTGTAATAATTATTATCCACCTAAATATCTCGACACAGTCATTACAGGAATACCATAGTGGGTAGTGGGACGATAAGTTTAAAGTATGCTATCGGTAATGACAAAGATAAGGAGGTCTTGCTAATTGTGTGGCGCTCGTTTATATTATTTGGTATTGCTGAGCAGTGAGTGCTCAACGATAAAGATAGGGTACGGCGTGACTAATGTGACTACTATTTACATAATTATATTTGTTGAGAGTAATTAATGGGGATAACGAACGATAAAGCCAACGAAGCGCTTGGTATTCAGTTGAGTGCTGATGGTCAATGTGAACAATAACCATACGCAGTTTGTTTCACTCTCAGTTTCAGTTTATACATCGTTACTGTAGTTCGTTTCTAGTTCTCTGTGAGTATTGTGAGTTAAGATTATTTCATGCGTTAATTAAAATATGATGTGTACGTTTGTGTATGTGTAGGCTACTATACTCGTAAACAACAGTTAGGTTAATATGATTATTACGAGTACAAAGCCGGCTAACAGATTTCGGTGAATCATCAATGTTGTTGTTAAGTTTTATTGTTTGTACGGGAAATAAGCGGAATTTTATGTACTGCGTAATTTGTATTGAGTGCATGAGTCAAACGCCTGGACCGTAACTAAAAACAGCCCCGATGCACCGCGATGCACTTTCGTTGAGATACTATTTTGAGCGGCAGTTAACATTTATTTCGGGCGTATTCCAAGCGCCGTGACCCACTGACGTGCTTTGTATTCCAATTTGGTGCCTTATACCTGTTTTTTTTATCTCCTTTATAAGAAGATCTAGTAACATGTTTGTGTATAGAAAGTTTGGTTGAAACTAGTGGTGATATAATACTTCAATATTCAATTAAATATTTTAAAATAGCTGTACCCATGGTAACTATTTCTGATGAATCTTAAGTTACTATTAATAAATAAAATAGCTATGCACCATATAATAAACAAAACATAAAATTATAATTTTACTAGATTTAAAATGCTGAAAAAATAATGGAAAGGTTTTTTGAACTTGGTAATCCAGTAAAAGCTCTTTATGTTAGCTGGTTATTGATCCAATCTAGCCAGTGCCTTAGTGGTAGACGTGAGAGCTTGACATCGCAAAGAATTTAACCTCTTTTACACAATCCATATTACTCATGTTATACTACAATCTTTTTGGATTTCAAATCTTTATTACTTGCGGAAAAATGTAGCCTAAGCTACTTCTTATAACATCAACTGAAAGTACCGTTAAAAATCTGTGCAGCTGCTTCATACATTAGCCGGAGCAAACGATAACGATTTAAATAGAAGAATACACCAGTTTAAGCATAGTCTTAACAAAATCAGTAGACTTTAAAGTTACAATGGATTCTTCCATTCGTCATATTAATTTAAACAAAATTATCATTACAAATAGATACATTTTGTATAGTTAGTATCTAAAGTCACGTCCACTATTCTAAAACTGTAGACGAACGGAAGGAATCTGAAGATCGTAAATTGGTAGTATTTGTAGAACATAGAATTATATTTATTAGGTGGCGTGTGAGATTTCTAACTAACTGTATTTATTTATTTTTTATTCTCGATTGTTTTTCAAATAGTCTAAGAGAACGCATTTCCCATCGGTCAGCGGTCTTGTGGTTGCGTTTTGGGTAGAGGTAAACTGAGTTTACTGTACATACTTCTACGATATCGACTGAACTCCAAAGTACCAGACGGCTGACCGCAAGACAGTATGCGCCCAAAACATATATTATATTTTATAATTTCTTCAACAGGTGAACATAAAGCATGGGTGCTAAGCAGAGCAAACGCTCGGTCGACATAAGCGGCAAGGAGGCGGAGAATGCCGGTGAGGTGGCGGCGTCGATCGCTGGTGGCGAGGGTCGCATGGAACCACTGGCTGACGCCGACGCATTAAAACCACAGCTTAACGGCGACGCACACATACACGAAACGGTAATGTACTCACACGTTTTGACAGACAACAACGTGCATTGTTTATTTGTGTTCAGTAGCAAGAGTGTAAAATCTACGGTTATTTAAGCCGGGAGAGGACGCCAATGCCTGCTTATCGTCACACGTTTGTGGTAAAGTTGATGGATATTCTCACTGCCAAACAAAAGTGCTGTATGTATTCTTATTCAACGCTTTACAATTAGTTGAATTTAAAGTTTTGTACTGTCATTACTACTAACAAGAGTTTGTGAGACAAAAGCCAAGAAGCAAATAAACCGTACAGATACGAAACCGCAGACACTACCGCTGCAATATTATATAATGGCGTCTGAACGAAGCTTGACTTTTCTTCTACGTGTGTTTTAGCTATTTTAATGATATCTTTAAGGTCAAGGTGAAGTGATAGTGACCGGTTTTGGAGATATAAAAGTGCGCCACAATGTTTTATTCCATCTTTGGAAACAAAGACCAGAACTATTGACTATAAAACATAGTTGCTATACTATCTATATTGAACTAGCGGATGCCTACGTTTTCCTTCGTTTGAAACATCAAATTTATCTAACACCTAGTGCTAATAGGTATCAGTCGCTGATTTAATTTTCTTTTTACAACGAACGAAGTTTAATTTTATTACATATTCATACTTATCGCATACAAATCTTGCATGAGGCACTTTAAAAGCAGTACCATAGAAAATAACAGGACAATCAAGCCGGCTTACATAAGTACGAATACTCAACACATAGCAGCAGGTCTTGGCCATGAACTTTGTCGCATCTCACAGTCGTTCTTGGCGACTGGCCAATTCCCGGTGCATTATAAATAAACCGACTGCTTTTCGGGTCACGCGCCGGAGTTGCAAGATAATGCAGGTTCACTGTTTAATCTCTTACTGGCTAAATTAAACATTTGTATAAACACTGGTCTTTAATTTTGCCAATCATCGGATACAGTTCTCTCATTAAAAGGTGTAATTTGACATTTGTTTGAATCATATTATTTTGTTGCATAGGGTTCTCTCTCTTCCTCTCGTTATGGCATTGTATACGAAACAGATGTCAAATTACATCTTTTGAATTTTGGTATCTGTAAAGTACCTGTATGATATGACTGATGCAGTAGTGTGTATATATATTACTTATATAATAAAATTAACAAGCATTTCTGAGGTGTAAAAAGGCGTGATTAAAATAAAAACATACATTTCAGAGGCTTACATTTCGAGGTTAGAACCTTTGATTTCAAACATAACCCTTGTGTAGCAATGTCCAATGGACATTGGCCATCCAAAATTGCCAATACTCAGTCGTCCAAAATATGTGAACGATGTTCAGAATACCTCAAAAACATGCCTATTGTAAACTGAGAATATGGTTTTCTATTCCGTTCAAAAAACCATTATATATTTACCTACCTACCTATTTCTAAAAACATAAAATACTTCACCTGTATGTTTTATATTTTATTTCCGATTGTACCCTTTGACCTTCGTTAGTATATGCTTAAGTTCCTGGAGGATACTGACCGACGTATTGCTTTACAAATACTCCGCTTTGATACCTGAACTATTGCTTAGCGATTGGCAGTCTCTATTAGTTAAGTACTGTGGCGCTATTTAGGAAGTTCGAGCCGTTAGAAACATCCGCTAAGCGGTTACTTATCGTTTCTAATATTACGCTGCTATATCTATTATCTACTACTTGGGTACAGCAGAAATGCAACATGTCATTTCCTGTATAGATAAAAAGATTTTAGTGGCGATTTGAGGCACGATTATACCATTGTCAAAATATCACTCTATTGTATATTCAGCATTGTATTATGCAGTGTATACTGTGTAGCTTACATATTTATGAAATGATGTCATTGCCGTCGTATATTGAAAATATTACCCTTTTAAATATAATTTATTAAAACTTCAAGAATTGTGGCAAACAGTAGTTCGCACTATTGATAATTTTATATAATTGTTACTTCGCTCGTTTTATAAATAAATATCATTAGATTACATACATTACGGCGCTTATCCCCAGTATTAATTTTACAGTTACAAGTACTCCCTATTTGCAAGGGATGATGCCTAACCTAACCCGTTATTGATTTTTTAACGGCCTACATGAACCTCTAAAGAATTGCGTGAATGCAACATAGAAGTACTATTATTGGAAAAACACGTTTGTGGTGTGAGACTAGGCACAACATATTCCATTACCTCGGTCAGGGTAGTTTGCTACAGTTACGATAAACTGTAACTATGTGTGCTGCTAATATGTACATTTTTCTTTGTGAGATACATTTTCTCAGCCGGTAAACTTAAAAGCATAGGTAACACATACAGTGGGCAAGGAATATAGTATACATGCCGCCCTATAAAGATTGATTTTTTAGAAAACAGTAAATATTATGATGTCTATCTTGTACACACTCATTTAATAACAATAGCAAAATTCATGAAAAAAAAAAGAAGTGTATGCTTCGTGAAGCGCGGCAATTTCCTCCTCCATTCTCCTCTCCTCTCCTGTTGTTGTTGTCCTTTTCCTGTGAGCTCATTTCAGCGTGAAGAAGCCCAGTCCGCAGCGTAAAGATAGAGGTTTACTGAAAAAAAATCAATCCTTATAAGGCTGCCTAGAATGTTCCCGAACTTTTATATTTGTATTCTAGTTCAATTCTGATCAATGTAATCTTTATAGGAAGAAAAACAAAAGGATTTGGACAGTGGCACTCCCGAAAATGAAAAAGACGCTACTACTGAGAAAGAGACCAAGCAGCAAGAAGAGGAAAAGGAAGCATCTCCTCTAACAAATGGAGATAGTGAACAAAAAGTGGAGAACGGAGAATCTACCCCCACACCAGAAGATGGCAAGAAACCCAAGAAGGAGAAGGTGTGTATTACAGCTGATGTAGAAGTCCTCTTTTAGTACAGTTAACAACATCTAACGTGTGTTTAGTATTGCATGAGTGTGTCGATTTATTATTTATGTTATTAACACAAGCATGTAATGGCAGGTCAAGAAGAAATGGTCTCTCAGATCAATCAGTTTTAGCAGAAAAGACAAACCGAAACAAGACAAAAAAGCTAAAGATGAAGAACTCAAAACGAATGGTGAACCAGAGAAGGTACCAGAAGAGGTAAGTTCTTAGTGTCATTATAAAATAATGTTAATAGGGAACGTGCTTGAGAAATAATTACGAATTTTATTACTTTCGTGGGAAAAAAACAGAATTAACTAAAGCTACTGTATGTATTTAGATACCTACTTTGATAAAACTCAACCCATATTATTCAACATATACCAGGAAAATTATATTGTTTTTATTCATTATAGAAATTATAGTTAAACTATCAATACATAAAAGAAGTTTTGACTATTTGACAGTCATCTTTATTTGTCATAGTTGTGAACACTCAATAAATGACACTAAATCCTTAGGGCAGAAAGAGGTGCGAGTGAGGAAATTTGAATCAGTGGGGGTGGAGATTAGTCTATCTGTACGTAGTATGTATTATGACAAATATGTCTTTGCATTTAAACAACTCACTAATATCTTGATATCTAAACCATCTGCTTAGTTACCATTCGCTGAACAATTCAAATTACAGAGACACCAAATAGAACCCATTTACTAAATTACTTCTCACAGTATCATAGTATGACCTGGTTTATTTGTTCTTAACCCTTTGTACTTATGTATATTTTTTACTCGCCTAAAAAGTCATTGCTCTCAGTGAAAAGTTGAGGACATGTGAAATCGCGCATATGTTTACCACATACGAAAGCGTCTATATGCAAAACATGCTTCGTTACATACAAACACTGCTAGTGGCTGCTGTAGACTTACTAGTATATTTACAAGTTAGAATCTAAGATTAGATTTATTTACAAGTTATTTAAACTTATGTGGTTTTCCCGTCTGCAGAAAGAAAATATATTTGTCGATCACTATAATGTTCTAACCACACCCCGCGAGATCGCACGTGACGTAATTCAAACCCCAAAGCTTTATTTACACAAAACATTTTCCTTTGACTTAAAGTAATTTATATCAACTAACGACCAGTCTCATTTTTCACTCTGTAATGTAAACAGAGTATAATAACATATTTTTAGGCTATTCTAGTATTCTATCGGATGTTTTTTCTTAATTCGCTAACATAACCGCAACGTAAGGTTTTTATTTTTAAACCTTTTTTATTTTGTTATTTCAATAGACCAAAATCAAAATTCCTTATGCTATTTACCTTCTTAGCCTTACATGCATCACAATACAGGAATTAGATGTTCCACATTAGTTAACTCTGTATGAATGAAATATCTTTATTCATGTAGGTCATTAAGTAACACTTATGAACGTCAAGATTATTGCTTCTACATTTTTATTTACTGCCAGAAGCAAAGCAATAGGTAGGGTCTGAGGAAGAACCGCCTGTTTTTCTAACATTAGTTTTATTTTACCAATTATATAGTAAGTAATGAGTTTATACAAAAGAAACAAAATCAAATCAAAATGAGAGCAATTCTAGTCGCTAGTTTAAAGTCAATGGATATTCTTATCAAATGTAGGTATGATTTAAAAATTTTAACTTACATTGTTCTTTTGTATTTATGTAAGAACAGTCGACTAAACTTAGTTTGCCTTAAATTTAAATAATATTATTTGTAATATTTGCTATAACAGCTATGAGCTGACCAGTCCCATCAGACGGCACCTGTTTCTGGGTTCGGGGTATGACACATAAATGGCAATTTTTTTTTTAAATACTTAAATGAAAGTGACTATGGTTGGGCAGAAGAAATGGATAGGTACATACTAATTTCTATTAAATATGTAATTTCATTTTATATGGTTACAAGAATCCTAATTAACTTTTTATAAAGTACGTGTAAAAGCTCATTTCCTTTGGTCAGTAGCATGATGATGTGTCGCCTTCCTCGATCAATTACTATCCAATTCGATCCAGTAGAAATATAAGGGCCGTATTCCAGAACGTTTCTCAATACTCAATCGACGCTTGAGGCCAGTTTTTGCCTTACAAATACTACTCTCAAGTATTTCTTGAGTATTGATAAACGTTCTGGAATACAGCCCTATGAAACTATTTAGTTTTTCACTGTGTGAATGCTGATATGTTTGTGCACCATCGTTTTTCTCACTTTACAACTTGAAGCGTCGAGGGCCTTCAATCGCAATATGTCTTTGTGGGATAAGTGATTTAGAGTACGAATGAGCTAGCAGACACGGAATATCCTCTGTAGACTTAAACGGCATTTTCAATAAGGTAAGCAGGTCTTTCTGTCAGTCCTTGTTCAGCTCTGTAATTTATTGATTAAACGACGATAATTGTCTATTGAACTTTATAAAAAAACCACTGCACTTTATTGCAGTTTCAGTAATGATTATTATCCTTGATTTTATAATCGTTACCGACGAACATTAATTTACAAATTAGCTAAGGATACCTAGATTTGGTTGATAGTAACCTTATTTTTGTGAAAAGCTACGATTACAACCTTGGTTCATAGATATTACTGAATGATTTCTATTACAAGTATTGCGACGTAGTGCATTGCACCCAAACCGGCGCACCGCGAGGGACAATACGCATTATAATTCAAAGTGCTGCTATATCCGTGCTAACCAACGTGAGCTGCCATTGTCGCTGACGATATCGCCCTATTAGTGACACTAATTCATTGTGACGGGTTCTGAATGTGACGGTATGTCACTTTGTTGTATTAATATAGCTCACGAGTACACAATTCAAATATTTCGGACGTGTGACCCTAAAAAAGTAGCGCTGTTTCATCTCTTATTTTGATAGTCTTATATAGTATTATAATGTAACCCAAAATTTAATGTTCATTCTATAGAATCATAATTTATTCGCAAAATACAGTAAAATGCAGGTCGTATTTGTGACTTGGAACTCATTCATTTTAAAAGTCTCCAAAACCTTGAGAAATCTTTTTTTTTCTTTCATTATGACCTTTGGCGATGTAAGCCCACAATTTTGCCAAAGTAAGACACCATACGATAGAGATAATTATGTTGTAAAGAATTTAGGATTTAAGTACATAATTAAGCTGAATGTATAAGGTGTTAAGCACTAAATAGAAGAGTCATGAATAGCGTATACAGTGTGTACACATCAATATACCTATTACAAGTACAGGCATAATCTTAGGGTTGTCAACTTGCGTACCAAATAATTATACCTAACTGTAGCTACGGTACTACACATACTATTAAGGGGTGCCCTTTCGATTGCAAATTTTTTTTCAGCTTAATGTATTTTGGCATAACAGTTTCGGCCGTAGCGGCCGGCGATGCGCCAGAATAGAATCGCTCGTTTTAATCTACCTATTTTCTTTTTGTATTTTATTTATATATTCTATATATAAGTGTTGAAATTTTGAACTTCAGTATAGTGACTATAGACATTTTTAATCAGTGGGCATTTCAAACTGAGACAGTTCAAGCTTAGATATAAAAATAAAAATATGTACTCGTGAAAATTATGGTATTCTATATGTATGGCTTGTAATCTTTATGCGAGAGTGAGTGATATGCTAATAAATGTTATGATTAGTAATCGTTATTGTAAAAAAAATATGCGTAAACATTTTATGCGGGTATATCATTATTATAAAAAAGTTATGGGAAAATAAAGTATGCCTAATGATTTATTCTGTTTGAACGTTATGCGAAACGAAGAGTATGCCAAAAAACGTTATGCAGTTTTAAGTTATGCCTCTAAAATTTATGCAACCCAATACGGACCCACTATTAAGAAGTTACAATTATTATTTCAATTTCGTGTAGTGAAGAGAAGCGCTCGTGGCCCCGCGGACGTAGTGTTCTGTAAACGATCACTGCGTTCAGCAACTTTCACTATGGCTGGTCCTCGGATGGGTGACCACTTTGTGGTATTTATATTTGCGAGCGATTCTGTGCTTCGGAAGGCACGTTAAGCCGTTGGTCCCGGTTGCCAATAACATGGCAGTCGTCGTTAAGCCAGTTGAATGCCTTACGGCGGGCGGCTTGAAAAATTTCAACAGCAGGTCGCCACAACCTGCACCTGTCCATTCCAACACGGCAATGGGCTCACCACCTGTTACGTGGGACAAAAAGCAAAAACATACGGTGAAACGTGGGCGTATAGTACGCATCTGCCTACCTCTTCGGGGATAAAGGCGTGAAAGTATGTTATGTTATGTCGTGTAGTATTTGTAACCCCATTTGAAAATAAATGGGTTACAAACACGTTACAGTTGAGCTCCATGCGTTTGTTGACGTGCGGTCATTGACATTAACCTCCCACTACGAAAGTTCATCATAATCATCTTTCATTATATAACCAATTTTTTAGGTAATAAGTATAAACTTTAAATGGAAGTAGTTTAATAAATTAACACATATCAGTAATAGGCACTTAAAGTTAGCCATCTGTTTAGTGTTTTTAGGTTCATTATTGTAGGCACTATTTTTGTTATTTTCAAGAAATTACGAGTACCTTATACAACAGAATGGCCAACTTGATTAGACCAAAGAATTTTTGTTTACTAAGGCAAGTGTCAACCCTGTGCAATCTATCAACTACATACTTCTTGAAAATTAGTACATATTTGTGTAGTATTTTCCTAGACATCAAATCCGACTTACGAGGAGGGTTTAGTAGCAACTGAGAATACGCTTACACGAAGCGAAGACTGTTAAAAGCGTAGGAATCGAGATACCTACCTATATGTAAAAAAAAAACAATTTTTACTTTGACCTTAAAATAACTTGAGACGCGATCACGTAATTTTATGAGACTCGAGGGAATATTAGGATACTTAAATGAAGGTAAATTATACAAGTTTAAAGCTTATTATTTCAAATTCTGAGGCCGCCATTAGACTGGACTTGAGTAGGTACTTTAGATTTCAAATCTTGTTATAAGAATAAATCCGCAGTTTGCGTTGATGGTTAAAATTCTTATTCTGTAAACTCCTTTTCTTTGCATTACTCGAAACGTATTTCTCGTAAACCTCGGTATGTTCTCTAACAAAACCGAACGGTTTTAATAGTTGCTCATGGCCATTAGATATTAGAAGAAAAATGGAAATGATTTTTTTTTTACTACCGGGCTTTAAACATAATCCGAGCAATAATTAAATTAATCATTCCTGGGTTCCTGCACTATACAAAGCAGTAACATTAGAAAGCCTTTAACCATTACTAAAATCATAGAAATTGGTTCAGTGATATAGGCTTAAAGACAAGTTGGTTTTGTGTTAATGTCGTAGTTGTGTTAATGTCTGTAGTTTAAAATACAATATTAGTAAAAATATTTAATACCATAAATATACGAGTTAAATTAATAGATACCTTTTAGTAACTGGTTAAAATACTTCAATTAAAATTGATCCTTTCATCGCTAAACGCGTTGTGGCCAGCGGCTAGCTCAGACCGACATGGAGTTTTTGTGTATAATTAGTCCGTCATGGCAGAATGTATAAAAAAGTTCAATGAATACGAGAATGTGCACGCAGAAGGTCGTTTTCGGCACCACTAAATGTTGCCTGCGGTTCTGCTCGTCTAGACTTTTTTTAGTAAAAATGCTAGTTCCTTTTGGTAGTCAAAAGTTGGACCCACTCATACCATCAGGGCTTTCACGTTGTTGAATCGATTAGTAACCTTATTTTGGAAATATTTACTTTGTGTCAAAATGTTTGCCAGCGTGGATAACGTTTTAAAACTGCAAAAATAACAGCGTGTCCTACACTGCTGCCGAACAGATGTTCGAATATGTTTTTTAGCGTGGCGTGTTCTTTCGTTACGGTCCATCTACCTACTGCGTGTCTCGAACGATTAAAATGTACTGTTTAACATGTATCTTATTATAAAAAAGAAACGTCTATTTGTAATGGATAATCTCTGTGACTATTGAACTTTTTTAATAATTGCATGGAAAGGTGGCAAAATAGTGCAAAATATTTTTTTGCACTATTTTGCCACCTTTCCATGTTTGTTAACTTATAAATTTCTTTAAATAAATGTATAGAATGTTATTAAATACCTAGGTTGTTGAATATCGTAGGTATTCAATAAAGTCGCTGATACGATGACGCAAGACCAACTATTGGCATTAGGAAACGAGTTCTTGGGAGTGCAAAATAAAATTAGCAATCCTTGACAGGTTTCGCGACGATACTCGTGGGCGGGTAGTAGGTCCAGAGCACGGACGGGTTGTGAGCCTGGTACGTAGGAGGTTGGCAAACCACTTTTCCACAACCGCTCTCCTTGTGAGCATGTAATAAAAGCCTGTATTTATAATATGAACTTTATAAAATGAACTTTATAAAATTAACTTTATAAAATTAACTTTATAAAATGAACTTTATAAAATGAACTTTATAAAATGAACTCTTAAAATAGATTTGTCATAAAAATATCGATTTGGTATCGATTATCAACTGAGTTATGTAGAGTGTTAAGTATTCACATTGATGTATAGACACAATCCATAGCATAGGCGAAGTGTTTTCATGTGTGTTGTTTCACCCGTCAAATTACGATACATGATGCTATAATGCACGAACAATAAGTCGTACTTTAGATGCACGCGTGTAGGTAACAAAACGGATTAAAGGAAACCACTACGAACACATAGAGCTCATATTGCATGTTTATTGAACGACGTTGGTGAAGGCGGTAGCAAGCTGTCCACGACGCTTCGTCATATTTATCCGATGTATTTTCATAATACAGCGGCTCAATAGTGCATTGACATAACAAGCAGGGCTCAGTTTTCTATATTGACACAGTATTGTGTGAAAAAAAAAATTGTTACCATCAAACATCGTAGATTAAACTTTTACTTTGTCTTGATGTTTTCATAAACATATTTACAAGTACAGACAATGTGTCTATTACATTGTTTATTATATATGCTAGTTTGTTGAGCAAGTAACCTATGCCAAGACAGGACAACCTCTGATAGCGAGTCCGCATCAGGAGTCCTGACTCGTTATTATTACAGCACTTAAAATAATATATCGCGCTTGATGCTATCTCCTTCAGTTATTTATTATCCATGCAAATTACATCGCCTACCGGTCATACGACGCCTAACTCTGTTCTGAGATCTCTTAGGCACTTGACACTCTTGTGTTTACTCAGTAATAGTAAACACGATATCACAGTGTTCTGTTGTAATTCTATCATGCCATATTTGAAAATATTTAAAGAATGATCCATAACAGCGGCATACAAACTCATTTCTCTTAATACAGAAAAGATATACGTCATTTACAACATTACGTAGAATTTATAAATCAATCGGCATGAGCAACGTTTTGGAGCGGAAAGTCATTACCATAGTCATGGTATTGTGTAGTGTGTAGGTACACAGTGAGTCATTCCACAGTCACATATTTTACCGCTAATTGTTTGATAAATCACCACACAGTCAGAATGATGTTTCATTTACACTACGCCATTCACACAAAATCTCGGCATTCATGTACATATAATAATTAATGAGTTATCTATAAACCATTGTAGATAGGTATGCAAATATGTATGTACTTAATTGTATACACTACCGTTCGCACCTATTGTTCATTACAATAGGATGGGGATAATTACAAATTGTTATTGACTGGATGGTGGTGGTACGCGATTGAAAAATTGCTAACTTTGTGTCAGCCTTCGGGTTACAGTGTGCGAGACCGATGTTTGACACAGGTTTTACCACGCCTTGACTATCACGTAGGTAGACGAAGACGATAGGCGTCCAATGGCCTAAGTAGGCTTCTTTGAGCCTACCCAACCAAATCGATCAAATCGCTAGTAACAAATAAATAATGGACTACGAGTCTGTTCTGTATTTGTAACTAGCGACTCAGCCCGGCTTAGCACGGTAGCAATGTACACACCAATTTGTCAGTATTATACATATAACCTTGCTCTTGAATCTCTATCTATTGCTGACAACTTAGATTATATAAACACCCAGATTACTAATGCGCGCGACGAAAATGCGGCCAAAAAATAGGCACTAGTTCGGGTAAGTCAGTCAATCCGCCCGCCTGTGACCGTATTGCGTCATCGCGAGTGAACATCTACCGAGCTGCGAGACAATATTTCGAAAATGCCTACTTGTGCGGCCTAATTTGTAAAAACTATGATACAAAAAAAGATTAATAGTGACATCACATTCCACAAGTAAGTATTTAATTTCACTATATATTTCTATAATAAACATTTTAAAACAATTATTATGTCGGTGACTACTACTTGCACACAGTGTTGCAAGGAAGCGAAATCTATTTACCCGTGTTTTCTTAATAAGTATTAGTAACTTCAAGTATTTGCTAATGATGTATTGACTGTTAGTTTATTTATTTTTTAGATTACTTTATATGCGTTATTTAAGTTTATTGATTATTAAGTGGGTAGGTAAAACAGGCCATGAGCCATCGATGTAACACTTAGAAGACGTCTCATTCTAGCAGCGATATTATAAGAACGTAAACAAGTCTCAAGTTTTTTTTAAATTATAAGATACTACCTGATGCCCGCGTTTCCACCCGCATGAAATTTGGTCACTACACAAAAAGTGCTTCCCATGAGAATAAGATGTTTTTTTTTTTTTTCAGAATTAGAAGTACTATGTATGTTAATCCAGTCAATGTTTTAGCTATATGCCGTTTTTTTATTTAAATCGGTTAACGCGTGCTTGAGTAACAAACATCTTCACAAACTTTAATATTATAATATCAGTAGAAATAAAAGACGCCTGCAGCTCCGCACGTGTGAAATTCAGTTGTTTTCTGGAATAATGTTGATCAGTTTATTATATCACTGCGAGAACATTGTTTTCATAGCGATGATATTGTTTGACTTTTTTTTACACAGTACCATCTAGCCCATAGTTAGCTAATATAAGCTAATGGTAACTACTATAGACATACTTAAATATTTCTAAATATATACATATCATACATAGAAAATACCCAAACATCGAAGAAAACATTTGTAAATCACACAAATATTTGTTCTGACCAGGGAATCGAACCCGGGACCTCAGCGCGGCAGTCGCATTCACTACTTCTGCACCACCGAGGCAGTCAATAACAAATGTTATTATCTATAGATTTCCAGTCAATCCAAAAATGTTAAATCGTTGGACAGAAATAATAAGAAAATCAAGAAATGAAAGTTGGTGGAAACCCAAAACAAGAACATGTATTTGTTCAGTTCACTTTCATCTCGAAGATACTTACAAAACGAATGGCTGTCGTAAGAGAATAACACCCGTATTCATAAACATTACTATGAGGTCTCACAGTGTGCGTTGACGCACAGGGTTTCAAAAACCTATTCATAGACAATACTTGAGTGGCGACCGGCACTATGCGTCCCATAAAATGAACGCACAGTCAAGGTAGTATAGGTAGTAACGCATAGTGTACTTTTTCGTTTTGACTCGTGCAAAAATTTTAGGTTATTTGTTTTCTCATTGATTGCGGTTGTTTTCGATAATATTTAGCGTCATTTTACAATGGATTACAGTAGTGAAGAAGAATTTGATAATTATATAAATGAGCAAACCAGAATAAGTACCAGAAAAGTGATACGAGATTTCCAAGATTCTTGTGATTATTACAGTTCGGATGAATTTAAACGACGCTACAGGTTTTCCAAAGATGTGATATTCTATATACTCTTGCCACTGATAAATGAAGACCTGGAGAAATTAACGGCGAGAGGTCTTCCAGTGCCACCTATGTATCAGTTGCTAGTGGCCATAAGATTTTATTCTTCTGGTAGCTTTCAGATGATCACTGGAGACCTTATAAGTGTAAGTGTGAGTCAACCAACTGTCTCAAGAGTGTTGCTACTTTACTTAGACAAGTATCGTTTGTGAATACGTGTGTAAGATCAGGTGCCGTTCCTACAAAGGTATTATTATATTGCGAGTTGAAAAACTCTCCCTGTACATATTACTATAAACTATACAAACTTCAAATGAACCATTTAATTCAATACCATTGAAATGAACAATTTTTAAACTGTCACCTATCTCTCATATATTATTATAAGCTAAATCTCCCAATATTTGGGGTAAATGTTTTTACACGCTTTCCTTTACACTACGCACACAAACGCATCGGAGTACGTAATATACTCGCGCCGCGCGCGGCTTACCCACACATGGCTAAAAAAGTAGCAGCAACTTTGACGGCACGCGTTGTACTGGACGCGGTATCTAGGTGTTTATATAATCTAAGGCTGACAACTTCATTAAAATCCGTTTTGTAGTTTAAAAGATATAAACGCACAGACAGCAGAAGCTACTTCATTTTAAAATATCGAATGTTAAAGCTATATATATGTCTGAGAGTTATTCGATATCCGGTACAAACACGAATCTCATTTCGTTTGTCTTATTGTTATTAACGTCTCTGAGGATGACAGACAGCTAATTTTTTGTACTTACACGCCGCCTACTTTGTTATACAAAAACTTTTAACGGTATATCGGTTGACGCTTGCGCAGATGTGTTATTGTGCAGTCCAAAATGTAAACTTATTTCAAAAATCTAACCATATTTACGAGCTTTGCTAGAAATATAGACAAATCATCTGCAATTATTTATAATGATAGTCATTCATTCGGTCCTGTTTGAATATAAACCGTTAGCTTCCCGGGGCCGGGTCGATGGCGAAGTGGAAACCATTGTTCATGTTCCGTTCGTTACGGACGGCGATCGCGTTTTGTATCACTACTAAATGGGTGGTTACCTGCCCGCGCTAAGTCTCTTTTTATGTCACGTATTATTGTACCTACCATTCGACACCAAATATCTTTAAAATATTATGCGATGCAGGCGCATTAGTATACATATATGAATATTATTTAATGATTAATAGTAGGCAAGTATTTATAATATTTATAACATGTAAGTACTAAATGGGTATAGTTAAACACTCACAGCGTTCGTGGTGTCAGGTCATTGCACCTCGTTCATAACAATCAGTTTACAATTAAATTATAATAAACAAGCTGCGCGTACTGATTATAGACCTTAATATAGACATCGTCTCTCTTAGATTATACACATGTTATAAAAAATTGGAAGACCGAGCTTTAACACAATTACCAGTGCACTGAGATCGGAATTTTGTACTGTGTTTGTAAATATTTTTTGTAACGGTAGACTGTTCTCGATGCCGAGTTACATGACCATTATTTACAGTTTTATAAAGCTGGTAATCCATAGATCCTTATAAACACAAAACTCAATGTTTGCTAAGTAACTAGATTTTTTGACAGATATACTTACACTAACTGAGCCCTGCGGCTCAGACACAGACACTTCAGCTTAATATATTCCATACTAGTTGATGCCCGCAGCTTCACTTGCGTAGAGATGTTTTTCCGTTCCCGTTTTTCACAGGAACTTGTTCCCCCGTTTTTCACAGGAACTTGTTCCCGGGATAAAAAGTAGCCTATGTGTTATTCTTATGTATAAAGATATTTAATTAAATTTTCATTAAAATCCATTCAGTAGATTTTACGTGCAAGGGTAACAAACATCCATTTTTACAAACTTTCGCATTTATAATATTAGAAGGATATGATGAGCAATTTTACTGTCTTGTGAAGAAGATTAGAACCTTTAGCCAAGCCTCACAAACATTCATTACTTTATCTTCAAAGTCATTTTATTATTTATTATATACAATAATATATTATTAATAAATTGGTACTATGTAAATAAAATTGATAACTGCAAATAAAATGTGGTTTTATTTTCACACACAAAGAAATCTTACCCACCGTAGTGTTATACAGAGTTCCATTTAAATATAGATCAGAATATTATTTTTAGTTTCATAGGTGGTTAAGTAATAAATAATATATACAGCTAGGCACTATATTATGATAAAGACGTCTCATTATAAACAAAAAACTATAATCTAAGTATATAATCATAATAAACAAAAAACTTTATTTATAAATCCAAACAAAGGCACTTCTAAAAACTATAATTATATTACGCGTAGTAATTAGTATGAACGAATAGTATTGTGGCGTCATTAGCCAATATAGAACAGAACTGCTAAATAGCAAATCAATACTATGAATAAATCTTTTAGCCCTACACACAGGTATATCTTTCCACTTCAGTAAACAAAGACGACCTTGCGTATTAGTATCGTTTTATTATTTGCCACAGCCCTGCGGTCGGTTGTACCTAGAATATGAAATAATATCTTAACAATTATAACTAAAGATGGAATTCGTACCTTCCAAAAGATTTTCATACAAAATTCGAATTCCATTTATTCGAGTTGTCTGTTGGTTTTCTTTTTTTAACCTTTGAGGCGTTGAGGCGGGAAGAAAGGGAGTACTTGTACAAACCGTGTTAATATCGATTTTCGCGGGAAACCAACTAAAAGCAATAATAATTTATTATGCGTAGTAGGTATAGAAGATATAAAAGTTGCATAATGTCACGCTTGAAAATGAATATGTTTAATTTTTATTCATGTAGGTAGGTCACAAAGTAACACGTCGTCTTTCGTATGAACGTCCACATTATTGCTTCTACATTTACTGCCAAATTCGCAAAGCAATAGGTAGAGCTTGAGGAAGAATCTGGCAATAAAACTCATGGCCACTCTCTTCTAACCGTCAGTAATTACAGTAGTTTGATTTACATGATATTTGACTAATTATGTAGTAACGAGTTCATACAAAAGAAACAAAATCAATGTTGTGTTCGAAATTAAATCAAAATTAGAGCGATTCTAGTTGCCAGTTCTAAGGGCAGCCTACACTGTATGAAGAAGAGATATCTCTGAAGGGGTAGGGTAATAGTTACTGTCATGAAATTGCTAATTATAAACTGTTTTGTTTTTAAAACCCAGTCCAAAATCGTCGGCAAAATCAGCATTTTTTTTAAGTTTCTGCAATGCTGTTGCGGTTGATACTGCAATTACAACAAACTAATTATATTGCAGTCACTTCTTGGTTGTTTTGTTGCTAAATATATGCTAACTCACCAAGAAACCTCTTCCACCACCTTGTCACCTTCACGATTGTATCCCATTTTATCTTGTCTGGACAAAATGCAAAATGTTAACTTACATATCACTATCAAATGTTCCTCAATATTATATGTAAAATTATTATGTTACAACCCTATTCTTAATGCAATATCATGTGTTCATGAGCATTGAAGGGTAACTTTATCTAGGAATGGATGCCAACTGTCCGTTACAAAAGAATCGACTATAAATTACTATGCGCAATTTAATTTCCCTTCAGTCTCTGATCAGATTTCTTAGGTTTCGCATCTCACATTATTATTCGACATGGCCGATAATAAGGTACATATTGTAACAACTGTAGAAAACAACATCCAATATTACCATTGTTACACTAAAATATATCGGACTTAAAAAAACGATTTTCTGTTTTAGACGGCTGAAATCGCTGCCGACGCACATGTGGTCACCGAAAATGCCGAAGAAGTGAAGACTCCAACTGAAGTTAAAGAAGATAAAACACCAGAAACCCCGGTTACAGAACCTATCACGAATGGAAGTCCCACCCCAGAGTCGCCTAAGGTTGAGACACCGATCATTGAAGAACCCGTTGAAGTTCAGAGTTCCGAAAATGAAAGGCAATTCGCCAAAACGGAAGTAGAACCTGAGCAGTTACCAGTAAACGGTCTTTCATTAGAAGAACCTACAAAGGAATCTATCGAAAATGAAAAAAATCTGGACAACAAGGAAGAACCCACCGTCGTCGAAACAACTGAAATCGTACCTGAAATTACCGCCAAAATAGAGGTTTGTGTTGAACAAATGCCTTTGATAGATACCAAGCCTCCACCACTTCCTGCAAATCCCCCTCCTTCTTCTGTGGCATCCTTTGCCGTGACCACTATGGCACCTGAGTTGTCCAATGCTTCGCTAGCTAACACTGCTGATAACGCAATTCTGCCACCACCATCACCTCCCTCCCCTATAGCTAAAAATGAAATTGAACCAGAAATCAATTTAACAGTCGCCCCAACTGTTATTGGTGAGCTTTCCTCTCCTGTTGAACAATTGGGCGAGGTACCAGAACCCATAACCGATAATGGTGTAGAGTATGATACTAAAGAAACTGTGATTCTCGATGCTGTTCCTATAGAATGTAACAGGCTTGCTGTAGTTGATAATGTTCAAACAGAAAGCGAAGTAATTGAAAAAGAACTTGTTGAAGAGGATAAAGTACCAGACAGTATTTCTACTGAATTACCTTCTCCTCCACCGGAATTAATAGAGGATAAAAGGTCTGTTTCTCCTAAAAAAAATTTTGAGCCAGAGATACCTGTAGTTGAAGTAATAGAAGAACCACAAATCGGAGTGGAGCCGATTTCTAATGAGATGCCTTTAGAACAAGCCGAACTGGATATGCCTCCTCCACCACCAGAATTAATAGAAGAATCAGTAAAGATATTAGAAAGTATTGAAATTGAACCAGTTGTATGCCCAATTAAGGAATCCTTAATCGAGCAGGAAATAAAAACAGAATTAATTTGCGTATCAGTGATACCTGCTTCTCCGTCACAGAGTTCGGTACTTGAGGAAGCAAGTACTGTAGATAATTTACCGGACCCCTCACCTCCGAGTGACGATGAGGAAGTTAATGGTCTAGTGGAAAATCACAGTATTCCAGAAAATAGTGTAGACATATCAGACGCGACAGAAATCGTAATTAATTCTAACACTATATCTGAAAGTTCAAAAGTAATAGAAAATACAAAAGAATTAATCGAGTGCAACGGTAATATTGAAATCGACGTTGCCGAATTGACACAATCAAAGACAGTAGTGAATGGCACTGAGGTTGCAGACGTAGAGTGTGACAGAACTGTTGTGAATGGCGAGGAGCCAACGCCCGTCGAAGCTGACCTGCCGCCGCCCGAACAGAGTGGGCCTGAGCCCGGATCCGAGCCCGCAACCACCGTCTCATCGCCTCAGGTGAATACAGCCCGGAAAATCTTGCTCTAGTAGTGGAATTAGTACTGTAATTTCCGAAGCGTTTGGTACATCCCGTTAACATCGTATTTAGATTCATGTGCATTTCTTTACCAGCATGTATGGACCGTCAATAACCAGAAGAGTTGTGTGTGTGATCGATTCGATTCGTTGAAATCATTGAATACAGCCAGTGGCTGACGTCCTGTCCTTTACCTTTCCTTGGCTTGAAATTTAGTATAGATTCATGATTGAAATAATGCTAGCATGTTCATGAGTTATGCTTTGGTGCTAACACATTCATACATTCATTAAATTGTATATATTATGTAGATGAATAACCTTCTTTCAGCATCTTAAAACCTTTCATTATTATAATATTCACTTATGATATCACACATAATATGGACTTTCACAATTGGTAATAGGTATATAAATGCACTAATGTCAAAGTTGAAAATTATCAAAATTGTTATTTATATTGTTGGTTGACGATGTCATTGTTATTTCCAAAAATACATTCAATGAAATGTGGGCAAATAGTATGCCACTGCCACCCCTTAGAGGATAAAGGCGTGAATGATGATTTTAATTGTCCTACTGATCAATCAGTCTTCGGGTCTTTCAATTAACCATGACTCTTAAAGGGGAAGCAAAGTACGCAGCGCATTTCTTATAACTTTATTTTCCCAATAAATATTCTATAGTCAAGAAAACTCACAAGTGAACCCCCAACCCTTTTAAATGGATAACCACTTCAGTGCCTATAGCCTCAGATAAGGGCTTGTCTCTGGCTATCTCTGTCAAATTATGCTGAAAGAGCAGTAATGTATACCAGTTTCATGAGGCCAGGATTCGCTATGCTAATATACGAGAATATCTATGTGTAATATTTATTTTTCCTTTACATGCCCATAGCTTCGCTAGCAGTGTTTTGTAAACAATCACTAAGTTAAACATCTTACGTTATATCTGTTGCATTTCCATTTTGTAAATGTTTCCATGCTTCTGGATTATTCCCAGATGCCAGTATCATGGTGGTTGTTCAGCCAAATTAAGGCCTAATGGGTGGCTTGAAAAAAATCAACAGCACATCTTGCCCCTGTCCGTTTTAACACGGTAATAGGCACCACATATTATGTGAGACAAATATAACTCTCACCTTAGTAGTGTAAAATCTTCCTTATGACGTCATATACTATTTAGCGTACGTATCACATACACCACGTTTATAAAATATATATGTAAATATTTAATGCTATATTTTTAACAATTTTACAGTTTGAATAACTCATGAATAAGTTACTTCAGATAAAACACATTCTTCTTTAATTTCAAAAAGAAATACTTTTATTGATATAGGTATAAAAGACCATTGTATATAAGTATTTATTTATTTACAATCACACAACATTTTGAAATACTTACCTGTATGAACTAATTATTTCATCACATTGCTAGTGATGATTATTTTCATGTCAACCAAAACACATCTGTAAATCGCTAAGGACACTAGACATCACAATTAACCAATATACTTTCATAAACCTCCACTAATCATTGATGTATTTGACAGGAACCTGTCCCCATAAGCGACAAATTGGCAGATCTGATACCCGAGCTCCCAGAAGTACCAGAATTAAAAACAGAAACGGTGAGCTAAACAAACATGTATGAACTACTAACTACTACTTTTTTCATATAGTTACGATTATACCGAAACATAGACAGGATGGCCTATTTAAAACGGTCAGTATTTGCAACTCTGAAACTATAAGATATAGAAAGATCTCTTCTAAGGAACCATGTCACCGATTTTGATGAAAAAATAAAAACTGCAATCATAGATTTAAAATAACACTTGTACTCGAGTCGGGAATCGAACCTGGAATTGTCGAAGAATAAAACTTGCATTATTTTTTATTGAATACCGATTGTGTATATCTTAAGCAGTAAATATTACTATGAAACATGATATCTAAAATGAATAACAGGCATCGTTCTTCATATTAATTTAGTTGGTTTTCGAAATGACCATCCTTTTTTTTTTCAGTACTACATTCAACTGTTTAACTAATGATTTTACTATCGGATTTTGTATCTTTAGGTGGTGAATTAGACTTAAAATTGAATCTATGGTATTCATGGTGTCTTAGCCTTGTTTTGTACACTTCGTCCCTAACGTGACCTCACAAGAAATAGTCCAGGGCGATGAAGAGATAGGTGACATCAACATCGCGTGTGGGCCATTTGGCAAGGTCATTTGTACCAATCCATTTTTGGGCAAAGATATGATTCATAGCGATTTGACTATTGTGAGCCGGTGCTCTCTAGCCATTTGACTATTTGAGTTGGTGCTCCATCTTGTTGAATATGTGAAAGCAGCGTATGTTACCACACCGACAATAGTTACAATTTTACGCGCCTAAATGAGATGTATGTACTGATTAAAAGGATGGTTAATTCGAACACCTAGTAAATAAAATATAATGAAGAAAGATGCCTTTTATTCATTTTAGATATCATGTTTCATAGTAATATTTTCTGCTGAAGATCAACACAATCGATATTCAAATAAAATAATATAAGTTTTATTTTTCGATAATTTCGGGTTCGGTTCCCGAATCGAGTACAAGTATTATTTGAAGTCTACTAATGCAGTTTTTGTTTTCATCAAAATCGGTGACATGGTTCCTTAGAAGAGATCTTTCTATGTCTTATAGTTTCAGAGTTGCTCCTACTGACCGTTTTTAATAGACCACCTGTATAGTATGTTTACTAATAGCTTTAATTACTTTTTTTTAAATTCCGGCGTTGAGTTCAGCCTTTCACTTTCGCAGGACCGCTATATATATGTTAATTAGTATTTTGTTAAAATTAACATTGCAGAACATAATTTTTATACAGCTCTTTTAAGCCCAAATTAAATTAGCTGTTATGTGATGTAGACAATTAATAAATATGTATTTCTACTATATATATGTATAATAGTATATTGTACGTAGCTAATTTCGAAACAAACTTGCGGATAAGATAAATAATTGGATCTACCTGGAATTCAATCCCAACACGACAATAAGTGCACCACCGAGGTAGTTCTTTGTTTAAAAAAGACCTTGTGACAGTGTCGCCACGTAATTCGGATAGTAAAACTAAACAATTGTAATTGTAACATTAGTCGATGGTATGTGCACATCAATCCAATGCAATACAAATTAAGTGTTTTATGATAGTTGTATCAAAGATCGATACAGCTTTTTTGTCTTACAACTATCGAGTTGACAGTATGCTCGCTTTAATATAGACATATGATACACAACTAAATAGTTGTTCAACTACAAGTGGTATATATGCGCTAACCCTAATGCTTTTACTAACTGTGATAATATTAAAATCGATCGATCTTTAATTAATGATAAATATTGCACCCAACATGTTTTTAAATCAAATCTGAGAGATATTTTGAATGAAATAATATAATATAATGGTGAAGTGTTCATTCGTCAGGACCTAGGTACTTTCATTGAATCGATTACAATAGGCAAATTCTTAGAATCAACATGTTGTTACCTATTGTAACCATTTCAAATAATTGCATAGTTTCTGTCTATTTGATATTATAATATCACTTGAGTGACCCAGGTCGTCTTTCGGATTGCTTCGTTATGAATTCGATCAAGAAGTGATACTCCGAGCATAGCTCTCTCCGTCACCCAGAGGGTGATGGCCAACCGGCCTGGCCAGTATGGTATACAGCAACCTGTCTATCAGTTGAGTACTGATCGTAGTTCCTACCTTACCTTACCTTACCTTCCCCAATTTCATTTTAGGAGGTTATGTAGCATTTGCTAGCTGATTAATCTCTTATTCCGGTGTGTTGGATACAGTTGCAGGTGAGCACGAACGAAGCAGCGGTCGCCAACTAGTGGGCCGGGCGCATCTCCGGTCCGCACCCATCGTCCCGACACGGACTGCGTCTGACATGAGCCTTTAATTTATTTCCATTTACGACTGTGGTGTGTTGGCGAACGAAGTTCGCTCAATGCGGTTCTCGATTTCAAATGTGACGTTCATAAAGAATGATTATACTATAAGTTTAGAGTGCTTTGCTTCTATAAAATTAAGATTTTATACATTTTATTCGCTAGAATCGAGTTTTTTATAATTATATTACATTAACAAAGTTATATAGACAGTATACGGTGCGATACGTTGGTGCCATTATTACAGGGGTAATAGTTTGACGTTGTCACATGTCACTCGCTCCAAATTCACACAAGTCGTGTGGTTTTTCAGTAACCGTTTATTTAGTAATTAAAGAAGATCTATAAATTCTCATTTTAAGCAGTCAGTAGGACATTTTCGTTACTCTGTGTCATATTATTACATATTTGAAAATATTTTTATTCATCTCTAACCCAAGCTCGTTAGCTGTGACTAGAGATATTATTGTATTCGAAAAATTCGAAAGCCTTTGAAATGTTAAAGGCGTTTAATGGTTTGATATTTACATTTTTTTTAAATATAATATATACTCCAAACTGTATTTAGCTATCAAGTACTGGTATGAATTAATTCAACAGATTACAAAATGTGATATGTAATTAATTTTTGCAAAATATATAATATTTCATTTGTATGGTTTGTATTCAATAAACATTTAGTTCTTTTTTATATTCCGTCGATAAAATTTCGACGATAATATCTATTACTTGTAATATATATCATTTGAAACATTTTATTATGTATATATGAATACAGGTTTCATATCTCATATACCTGCATCTGTTAATTGTCAAATTGAAATTACTTTGTAAATTGTTAAGTACCGAGGGAGTAATATGAATTTCTTTATTATCTCGATAGTGTATTTCTATATCCACTATGTTTATTCGTAGTCTTTATATTAGGTTGTATAAATTTAGTGTGTCAGCAGCTCTCTGTAATGCAAACTCATGAATTAAATAGTGTTGGAAAGGGACACTGCATGTTGGGTTAGGTGTGCAGTTACTACTCGGACTCGGAAAGGACCTAGGTCTTACCACACTCAGTACGTTCTGTCGTGTCTTCGCCTAGCATCAATATACCACCGATAATCTCTCTGGTCCGAGTAGCAAGATTGGATATTGGCATTTATTGAAGCGTGAATCGAAATTTAATGGATGTGGATGGATTTTGATTACATATTTAAAAATTGGTATTCAGTGGCCAAGTTTGTGATTATACTATACAATTTATAAACTTATACAGACATTATTATACTATGTAGAATGTAGCAACGTGTAACGAGTTAGTGAAGGCGGCACGGTTATTATCTGCCGCCATTAGTGTATTGTTTTCAACCTCATTCATATGATACAATTAGAAGATCATAAGGTTTGATATTATTATACATACACCATTAAGGATTTTTTCTACATTTAATCCGTATCCAGTAATGTAAAGTTTTTCCACATGAGTTTTGTAATTTTATACAATTTTTATGAAATTTTATGTGACATCCGCAGTTTGGAAAAATATTTCATTACGATAAAAGTGAGTGAGACATTCCATATCAAGTTTAAACTACCGCCTAGAACTATGCGAGGTATGCGCTCCACTTCCTATGTTAGCTGATATGCGATCTCATAACAATCAACGAAGTGTACACAATATACCCTGTCCGTAGTCCATCAAACATACAAAGTTATAGTACATGTTGTAACCGTGTGAATTGAATTCTTTTGGAAATCGTTACTAACTTTTCATTGCATCTGTAAAATCATTGCTTGTCCAAAAGTCGTATAATAGGTTTAAGACGACATTCTAATTGTAATGACAATGGTACTCGAAATTGTGAGTTTCTATTGTAATTCAAAGAAAATGTAACTTATTTGCTCATTATTGCAGCGTGGAATTTGTATGATAATTAAAATAGGTAATTATGTTATTCCAATTATTGAAACTTAATGTTGATGTGTGAATGTCTCTAATCAATAAATTTTAAAATACGAATGTGATATTTTTATTTTACATATTATAACCTTCTCAAATTAGCGTCAAAGTAATCATAGGGGTCATAGAATTCTAATGTAATTTCTTTTCTGCAGATATATGACCATGGTCGCGCGACAAAGGACCCTGGTATTTTTTTGCCTGTCCGAAAATACAATACGCGACTGTCACTGTCCCAGTTGAAATAGTAGAGGGGACTTTAGATTTACATGAAAAAATGTGAAGGGGTCCTCCCAGACACTTAATTCTGTAAACATGAGACGCTTCAAGAACAGACCTCTACATTCCATACGCATTAACTTATTTATGTTAGTTAATTTTAGGAATCCTAGAAATATTCTAATGATAATAATAAAAATATTCTAATAATTTCTAATTCTAATATTCTATTGTTCTAATTCGCATGATCGCGGAAAAGTTTCTGGCTCTTAGCCAGAAGGTTTTCTGCGCTTTTGTGGATCTAGAGAAAGCATTTGATAACGTTGTGAGAGAAACGCTGTGGGACTTGCTGCCAGGATATGGTGTGGACGGCTCGCTACTGCGGGCAATACAGTCGCTTTATAGGGACTGTAAGGCTTGCGTGCGAGTAGGGGGGGATGTGTCACCTCTTTTTGATGTCTGTACAGGCGTCAAACAGGGATGTGTCATGTCCGCCTGGCTGTTCATAGTGTATCTGGACAGCTGCCTACAGAAGTTGAAAGATTTTAATATGGGTGTGAATTTGGGTGACTTTACAGTAAACTGTCTGCTGTACGCTGATGATGCGGTGCTCATGGCCTCATCAGAAGCCGACCTACAGGCATTAGTCACTAATATGAAAGAGGGGTGTGAAATTAAGGGTCTCCGCTTGAATGCAAGTAAAACTAAGGTTCTAGTATTTGAAAGAGGTGACGTAAGAACTAAATGCGAGATTAGAGTAAACCAGGAACGTCTAGAGCAAGTGAATGAAATTGTGTATTTAGGAAGTATGGTTAGCGCGGATGGAAGATGTGATTCGGATGTAGAACGGCGAGTAGCTGCCGGAAACAAAGTTAACGGTGCTTTGTCCCAGTTAGTAAAGCGACAAAGCATCGTAAAAGAAGCACGAATGGCGATTCATAACGCAGTGCTAGTGCCAACTTTGCTTTACGGTAGTGAAACCTGGGTATGTCAGCAGATGCATGAAAGTAAATTGAATGCTGTGGAGATGCGATCACTTCGAAAATTGTGCGGCGTTACCTTGGCCGACCGAATACGTAACGAAGTGATACGCAATATGGCAGGTTTGAATGAAAGTGTCAGCGTTAAGCTTGAAAAGGGCGTGCTCCGTTGGTTTGGACACGTCCAACGAATGAGTGAGGAACGATTGACGAAGAATATATATTGTTCAAAAGTAGAGGGTAGAAGGAGTCAGGGAAGGCCGAGACTTTCATATGAAGACCACGTGAGCAGATTGCTCAAAAACGGAAAGGTCAAAAGTACTCGGATACCCAGACGTGCGTGTATGAAGCGATTGATGAATCTCGAAGAAGCGAAAGAAGTATGCATGGATCGCGAAGCCTGGCGATCTGTCCTCTCTGACTACCCCGTCAGGGATACAGCGTGAAGATAGTTAGTTAGTTAGTTAGTTAGAAATATTCTCTTTGCTTTAAGGTTCCACGGAATAGCTAGCGAGCCTTATTGCCTTGATAAGACCAGAAGTGTACCAGTACTCCGTACATAGAACAAAAATGCACAGTATCCTGTCAAAGGTCTGCTCTGAGGTGTTAATTAATATGATGCACACGGCTACCTTCTATCAACGCACCGCTCGCAATAGACAAGGTGTTCACCCTCACACTGCGTCCGGAGCGCTCGCATACGGTTTTGGTCCGATGAGGCTTTATTCCACGTACGCTTAGATTGTGGAATGAACTCCCTGCCCGGGTTTTCCCGAACGTCTACAGTATAGGTTGTTCAAAAGGGGTCTTAAGGTTTATAAAGGGTCGGCAGAGCGAGTGGTGTTACAAACGTCCATAGGTTAAAGTGACCACTTTCCATCAGGTGGGCTGTATGCTTGTCTGCCACATCAGTAGTATAAAAACAATCAAGTCGAGGGATGTTGAGAAGAGAAATAGGCTATCAAGACGGTAAAATGTCAAATAAGACTCCCATCACTATCTGACACTTCGTATCGCCGCACCTGCCGAGTTACCGCAGGGCGGGGTGTAAACTGAAGCAGTGGTCGCGCCTAGAGGTGACGAAACCGACACCGAGTATAAAGTCTGGTTTTGTTGTCAACAGAAATTTTATGCAGCAAAATGTGTACGCCACATGCATACAACAGGCACTCTAATAGCGACGTTGGACTAGTTGTGTGAGATTTGTTTTTAATACCACTGTAGTGGAGACAAGCGGGGCCCACCAGAAAGCGGTCACCGTTGCCTATGGACGTTTGCAACACGATTAATTATCTTAATTAGATTGACCAGGCAACATTTCGTGTCTCCAGACCAGCATGGTAAGGTTCCCTGTATGGCTATAGCCACTCCTTGTGGTTGCCATTAAAATTTCCCAGAAGCACTAACTGGGTTGTACTTGTACTTTCGTCGAGCCGCATCCATCGCCTCATTGAGATAATCGATGATTTAATTATCTCATGTTCCGCAGAGTGCACAAATTTTACTATCTATTTAACAGAAATATTTAAATTTTCCTATCTATTTAACAGAAGTATAACATGTATTTGCATTTTATTACTTACTAGCTGACCCCAACTTCGTTAGCGCCACTTAAGAGATTTGTTACAAAAAATGTGATAAATGAAGAACCGCTCAACCGAGTTTTTGCAAACTTCATATTAACTATCTACTAAATAGTGCGAAAAAAGCCTTAACATTTGGTTTGGATAGGTGAGCCCGTTCTTGAGTTATAAAATTACACTGAAAAGTGGCATAGATTTTTATATATATAGGATACCTACTAGTTGACGCCCGCGTAGAGAAGTTTTCCCGTTTCCCACAGGAACTTGTTCCCGGGATAACAAGTAGCTTAGATGTGTTATTCTGATGTATAAACTATATTATTGTAAAGTTTCATTAAAATCTACAGTAGTTTTTACGTGAAAGAGTAACAAGCATCCACACAAACTTTCGCATTTATAATATTACAAAGCTACATAGCTAATTTCTGTTGGTTCCATACATTGCTTCATCACTTCTACCATTTAACATGATCTTTTTTTTGAGTAAGTGATTTTATTTAATCACGGGATTTAATATTCCAATTAAATTTTTTGGTTGGACGGATGTAAGAAACACGATTTACATTAATGAGGCCCTGACCCAAAAGGGGGCCCACCTACACTTCCTAGCACGTGAGTTTATAAAGAAGAACAACTGGAAGTTCTGCTGGACAGCCAGAAGCAAAGTTATTATTAAAAAGGAGGATGGAGGCAAGGCTTTAGAAATAAAAAGCGCCGATCAACTGACTCGCCTCAACACTGGAACAGTAGAAATATGACTATGTCTTCTAAGATCATCAATGCTTGCTAATTCAACTAATTACAATTATGCACTATCAATAACTGTTTCAGGAAATTACGGTGTCTTAGTTATGTTTATGGTTTCAGCGGCGGACGGAAAAAGATTGCGAAAAAAATTATTCTTACATAATTTACACTATATAATTTTTTATTATATTTTTTATAATTTGCTATACCTAAGGTGCATACTGTTAGACTTTAACGACCTAGCTGACTGTGCTAATCCGCCCCATCTAACAGGCGGTCCCGCGGCACTTTACTGTGTTACAGGGTATTTAGCCGCAGGTAGTGTGTCTCCTCGCCTCGTACACAAACAACTACTACAAACGGGAGTTCCATATAAAAGTGAGGGAAGCTACAAATTTAAAATTTCAAAACACAAAAAATCTAAATGTTGTTTATTGTTGGGCTACGTGACTAAGCTTCTCGCTAATAATTTAGCGACGGGACGCACGGAACACGCCCGCTTGCTACATATGCGCTGCCTATCACTTGCAGTTTATCATGTAAAAGTGACTATCAGTTACCTACCTAATTTATATGCTTGCAAATGTATTCCTTGCTGTATGGTACGTAGACCGGACGGGGCGAATCGTGCAAAATTCATAACGGTTAATTTAATATACCGCTCAATCACTGTATTGAGATTAAATACACAATATGCAGTTAAACTATCTCATTCACACCTACACTCACACAAACACACCCAATTGATAAAAACCAACCTGACTATGCGACAAGGTGAATTTGTATACCTCCAAAATAATCGAGTTAAATATGCTTCCGGTACTGTTTATTTTTCAATTTATTTACTTTTTAATAATAAACAATCTCATGGCAGATGATTTCATGCAAATTTCAACAGAACTGGAAGCATTATCGGTTTCTAAATCCTTAATATGCTCCCCAGAGCAGTGTCATAAATACGTTGGTAAAGGAAATAAAGCTATATCTGCTATACATATGAATATTTGTAGCATCAATAAAAACTTAGACCAATTTAAAGTACTCCTAACGCGATTAAAAATTCATTGGGACATAATTATACTTACTGAGTGTTGGCTATCTAAAGCACCCCTAGTACCGGGTTTAGAGGGATTCAACTGCCATTACACGAAAACTCTCTCAAACCAGAACGATGGAGTTGTGATTTACCTACGAGAGGATCTGTTCTGCACTATAACGGAACCAAAAGTGTTTCGGGATGCTAACTGTTTGATCTGCGATATAAACAAATCGATTGTTTTTGTAGCCATCTATAGGTCCCCCTCCGTGCGTAACACGCTTAGCTTTATTCAGGACTTGGATACTCTTTTAAATTCATATAAAACGTATAACAATTTATGCATTATAGGGGACATTAATATAGATATAAAGGACAGTACCGAGGACGACAGATCAGCGGATTATCTTAACCTATTGGCTTCGCATAGAATTCTACCGACACACATAATACCATCATATTATGCTAAAAACAAGACACCAGTCTACAGCTTTGGTGGTCCAATCGTTTATCACAGACCATTGTCCTACTATAATATTCACCTCCTCCGAAAATAAATATTCCGTACCCCCGAGAACACAGACAAAAATAGACTACGACTCAGTGAGAAGTGATATGTTTGGGGTTGATTTTTCTCCAGTGCTGTCTTCGCAAGACCCAAACGAAGTCATTGGCTTCCTGGTTTCCAAGATTACAGACATAATTTCAAATCACACAGTTAGCCACACAACTTCTCGTTCCGCACGACATATCAAACCGTGGATTACTCCCGGACTAGTGCGATGTATCCGACATCGGGACATCCTTCACTTAAAATTGAAACGAGAACCAGCCAGCGACATCTTGAGGATTAGTTATTTGCAGTACCGAAATTTTACAAACAAATTATTAAAAAACCAAAAAAGAGCATATCTGGCATAAACTCTAAATGATGCACGAACCTCCAAATCGATCTGGGAAGCGGTTAAAAATATTACTCATACTAACACAAAATCCTCTTTCAGCGACGCCTTACTTAAATCTCGGCCGAGCCCCGCAGAGTCCGTGAACCATGCGAATCGATTTTTCGCTGGTATCGGGAAAAAGTTAGTCTACAAAATCAAGCCACCGGAGACAAGTATTAATAATACAAAACCCCAAAGAGTCCCCCCAAAGGATTCGATTGTGCTGTTGGATACCGACCCTAAGGAAATAGAACAAATCATACTAAACTTACGGAATAACTGCGCCGTTGGTTACGATAAAATTCCAACAACTTTAATTAAATCCTGTCGCTTCATATTAATACCTCTCATAACACACATTTGGTTTCCCGGAGGCCTTCAAAAGAGCTGTAGTACATCCCATTCACAAGGGAGGAGACAGGGATGATGTGCATAACTATCGACCCATATATGGTTTTCGGCGAGGATCGTCCACTAATCATGCTGTTTCCTCGCTGATTCAACACACTATTAGTCGCATGGACGGCAGAGATGCTTGCATTGGGGTATTCCTCGATATTTCTAGAGCCTTTGATACGGTCTCTGTTCCCTTATTGCTTTCTAAACTGGAAACCCTGGGAATCAGAGGAACCCTCATGAAACTGTTCTCTGACTACCTTGCTAATCGGAGCCAGGTTGTAAAGATTGGCCAGTATGTTAGTGAGAGCGAGAATACAACAGTGGGCGTACCACAGGGCAGTACTCTCTCTCCGACACTCTTCTCCATCTATGTCAATGAACTGTGTGAAATGAAACTACCTTACTGCAAAATATTTACTTATGCGGATGATACTGCGCTTATTGTTCATGGTCGTGACTGGGATAGCACGCGAAATAACGCAGAAAATGCTTTTGTCCATGTGACACAATGGCTATCATCCAACTTACTGACAATTAACATGTCAAAAACTGTCTTCGTTACCTTTGGTTTCAGAGAAAATAGCATACCCCCTTCCATCAACCTCAAAGCACACGACTGCAACGCCTTGGCCTCGCACTGTACCTGCCCAAATATAAAGCGAGCGTCACAGATAAAGTACCTGGGAGTAATTATTGATCAATACCTCAAATGGACCGACCACATACGTGCACTGTCATCACGAATAAGAAAACTCATCTATGTCTTCAAAAATCTAAGACAAGTAGCTGACACAAGAATTATGATGATGGTCTATTACTCTCTATGTCAGTCACTCTTGACATACTGCAACACAGCGTGGGGCGGCGCGGTAAAAACAACTATGTTACAATTAGAAAGAGCACAACGCGCAGTCCTGAAAGTTATGATCAAGAAGCCCTTCCACTACCCTACCGCCCAGTTGTATAGGGAGGTACAAGTACTGGCAGTGAGACAGTTATTTGTGGTGTCTGCAGTTACGCATACACACACTACACTGGAATATGACCCCTCAATCTATTCGCAGAGACGCAGACATGACAGGGTATGTAAACCAATACGCTGTAGAACAACCGCAGCCCAAAGACATACCTATTTCCTCGGTAACCACCTTTATAATAAAATTAATCGTGCTATATATATATACCCCTTGACAAGGCATAACCTTAAGAAAAAGCTCTCTGAATGGCTGCAGTCCTTGGATTACGAAGCTAGTGAACAACTACTAAACCCATAGGTTTACTGAAAAGAAAAAAAAATATATACAAATATAAAATATAACATAAATAAATAAAATTAATCCTAATTTACCTTTACACTGTTTTTAGCATGATTGGAATTCTCCAGTCACGTTGAAAATAATACAATAATATATTATCTGTTTGTTGTAATTGTTATGTTTGTCTAATTATTATAATATTCTATAGTAATTCCTATTTCCCTTCAACCCAACGTAGTTCACCTTATCTTGTCGCTAAAACAGTAAACACAAACATAAATACAAAAGATATAACATAAACTAGTACACTCAAACACACTCACACCCCTATACACACACATACGCTCCCAACCCAATCACTTTACTACATTACATGCTGCATAACCTCCCTAGTAAGTACCATACGCGAAACTGGCTGCAAGATAGAAGAATGACTAATAAGGTATTATTATACATAATATCAACACTAAGAACAGTACAGATAGTCATCCATATGTCTACAGTCCAGTCCATTTTACTATTTTTATTATATAACATGTACGGCCTGCTGAAGTCATACATAGAAAACAGATTCTTTAGAGTGAAATCAAACGATTCATACTCTAAATTCTACGATATTAAGGCTGGAGTACCCCAAGGTTCAGTCCTGGGACCAACTCTCTACCTAATATACACGTCTGATCTACCGACCACAGAAGGGGTACTCTCTGCCACTTTTGCTGATGACACAGCTGCCTTATGTAATGACAGGGATCCCCTTAGAGCCTCAACATCACTACAGAAACATCTTACTAAGGTAGATATGTGGATGAAAACATGGAAAATAAAAGCTAGTGCCAACAAATCGACACATGTGACGTTCTCATTGAGAAAAGAGGACTGTCCGCCTGTTACACTAGGGACAGACCCACTTCCACATGCTACGACAGCAAAATACCTAGGTATACATCTGGACAGGAAACAGACATGGAGATATCACATAGTGAAAAAGCGTGACGAACTTAACCTCCAACTCCGGAAATTTAAATGGCTCTTGGGAGGAATATCGCGAGTGTCCCTTGAAAACAAATTACGATAAAAAAAAAAATTTTAGAAACTACTTGTATTAATAAACAAATATATTGATGGAAAATTATTTTGAATTGTATGATGTTTTACACAACGCCATCTAGCTCAACTGCCCTACAGAGCGCCTCACACCTTACTTTTCTCATCTGCATTTATTGCCAGTTAAAACAGAGATTGATTCTGCCAAATGGTAAACACACATCTGTAATTTTATATACCATACAAAAGGCATCACTATAAGGATATTTTGTTAATTAATACAGTATCTTTTTATATTTGTTTTCAGGTGTTTCAGGTTTATGTTTTTGATCTCTTAACGAATCACTAGACAGGCTTAGTTGTAGTTATTGTATGTTTGGGAAGGAGCCACACGCACAGTCAAATTGAACCCACTAGTATTGGTATCATTGTTTGAATGTTTGGTAAGAATTTCTGGCAACACAAATGGCTTCTTTATTTAGCTGCTGCTGGAAACCAATTTGACTCAGTCAGACAAAAGCATTGTAACAAATTGGGAATTAAAAGGCAAATATTATTGACTTATATTTTCTAAAACATTTATCATTTTTAATAACATATCTTTTTTAACATCATATGAAATTATATTCTGATGTCCATTTTTGTCTTTAGTGGTCATTATCAATTGCAATAATGGATATCTTAACGTTTTTAATTCACTTGTTCCAAAAACTAGTTTAGCAAGCCAATCAGTATTGACTACAGTTTCACCATATGCACTATTGTAATGACTGAATGCTGCAGTAACAATGTTGGACCATTGTTCTTCCATTAACTTCATGAAGCCGTTTATCATCTTCTGATCCCATCCTTTATTATTTAGCAAAGTTATTACATTTTCTTTTTTAAAATCGCAGTCTGAAAGAATCGTCTTTAAATCTTGCTTTGCACTATCTAAGACACCTTGTTCTAAAGTTGTTTTTGTTTTATTACTGCAATATAAGCTTGATAATATTTCTTGTGCCACCTAAAACATATATTACGCGTAAAGTGTTGTCGAAAACTTATAAATTCTATAGTATTACAGTAGTCCTGATGATGCAGGTAAGGCCAGGATTTGATCAACATTGATAACTACTAAAATTCACACAACAAATAGTACCTATTTTTTGTGTAATACAATCAATTTGAGTCAATTTATGGAGAGTGGGCAATCGTGACATTCAGACAAGTTGTCTTTTTGAAAATAAAGTTAAAGTGGTGAAAATGGATCTGTAAAACTTACATTCTGAAAGTTATCAATGTCTTCTAATTGAAACACTATATCCATTTGTTTTTCCTTAAAGTTAATAAGAATTAATTCAATCAATTCAATTCTTATTATGGCTTTTTGTAGAATTAATTCTATATAAATTACTCTTTATTGATGGTAAATAAGTTTTTTCAATTTGTTTTTTTTTTACTTGTCTTGGCCCATCTTTGGCAGGCAAAGGAAACTTAGTCCATACAGCCTAGTCTTCAGTATTTATTTTTTCTTGTTATTTTGTTTTAGTCCTGTCTAGTCGTTTGTCGATGTCAAGTCCTCAGTCCTAGTCCGTGCCCCAATAAGGCAGTTTTTTTTTATTGTTTTGGCGATGTCCGGCTTGGACTTAGCCACGACGTATATTATATTGACTTTTTCTTATAGTGATAATTTTCAAGTAGATAATGAATATTCTTCATTCAAAAGTAGTAAATTATTCTTATTGATAGCAGCGTATTCATGTATAGGTTAGTTTAAAGTTCTAATTTCTAGGTGACGCGATTGCCAACAACAAAATTTATTGAACTTCCATCTTCTATTACGTATTAAATTTTTCTTCTGTAGTGATAATTTTCAAGTAGATAATTAAATCCAAATGAAGATACGGCACAAAGGCCTAAGTAGCCATGCCATTAGCAATAATAATAGTAGATAATTAATCTTCTTCATTCAAAAGTAGTTAATTATTCTTATTGATAGCAGCGTATTCATGTATCACTTTCTTTAACTAATGCTTCCGAACTCTTTATGTATAATATCTTTTTTTTTTTTATTATTACCATTTCAACAAAACAACATTAACAATTGTTTCTAGCACTAAAAATAAAACCTGTAGGGTTTGTACACAGTGCAAAGAATATAACAAAACTCATCGAACAAAGGTATGACACCACAGTACCTACGTTAATAGCTAGTTATGTTGATTTATCCAATACAAAAAATACAAATAAAACAATACAAAGTCAGCATTCTGAGGAACCACGTAAGGAATTTTTGGTAATTATTTACAGCTGAAAATAATCATTAAGTGTAGTACCTAACTAGTACTACACTTGAAGTGAGGTACAACATTTGAAGTAATAAGATTTAAGACTTTGTTTATAATTTTCTCGCGATAAGTTATTTTTTAGGGAAGTGGGTAGTGCATTAATAAATCTTGGTAGCAGATACTGAACGGTGCGTTCACCGTACATATTGTTAGCACGCGTTATACATAGACGTTCATGAGCAACTGCACGTGTGTATATAGGATAATCCACTTTATTGCATAAGCTTACATTAAAATACTGTTCTTTAACCAAATTATATTTAAATTGAATATGTACCGGCAGGACTTTACAATGATGGAATAGTCCAAGTTCGTCATTTTAAAATTTTATTTTTATATATAGATTAACCAGCTGTTTTAATATCTGTACTTGTAGTTTCAGTATTCTGTTTAAATATGTTTGGAATGTACGCCCATAACTACTAAGACTTTATAAGATATGTGATTGTGCTAGTGAGTTAAAAAGCATTAATTTGACCTTGAAATAGTATATTCCTCTGACTGATTTTTTTATAATGCCCTGGTTACAAAGACCTTTTAGCCAAATCTTATTATTTTTATATATTATTTCTTCAATCTTATCTTCTAATTTAGTCCTGTCCAGTCTTTGTCGCTGTCGAGTGCTCAGTCCTAGGTCCTGGTCCTTGCCCTCAGTATAATGGTGGTTTTTATACTGAGGTTTTCAGTGGACTTCACGCGGCACGATAGCAAATAGCATTTTATGCACTAATGGTTGTTGTTGTTAGTTGTCTTCGCCCATATTATTAAGCAAGCAAAGGAAACTTGGTCCATACAGCCTTGTCTTCAATGTTAATATATTCTTATTATTTAGTCATGACTAGTCCTTTGTCGATGTTAAGTCCTCAGTCCTAAGTCCTGGTCCTTGCCCTAGTAAAGCAATGGACCCTTTCTAGTAAAGGGTCTTTTTATGGAGATTTGGCACTAACATAAAGGTCATAGAGAACTCCTCTGTTCACAGCAAAATATCACTATCCTTCACTCATGTACATTTTCGATCACTATTAGGTTCCTAATCCACCATTATACGGCGACCGTGCTGTCTACGGTGCGCCACTAGGATCAAGTATCATAACTTGGTTTTATTGGTCTTAGGTGCGCCATTGTCTATTCTGCATTATAAATGGGCAGACAACAGACAAAGAACCTTTGTCCATTCAGCCAGTAATTGAACGTGTCCGTCGGCTGGTTCTTGTGATAACGCTTCACCGCACTGAGCATGTAAGTGCTAGCGTGCACTGCCTTGCGTTTGTCTACATATTATAGTAGTAGCGCGCGCACTGCGGTAGAACAATCGCATGGAGATTTAACATACTTTAATGGTAGAAAAATGCAATTGCGGTGCAGTCCTGTGCTGGCATTTGAGCTATATCTTGCAATTATTTGATAAAATAGTTGAGTATAACGATTTGATTATAATAAGACTAGGTGACTCCCCACGGCTTCGCCGGTGACGTACTTTGAATTCCAGTCGCACCTATTTGATTCCGTCGCTTATAAATTCTACAATGCATAAAAATTGCCTGATTTGTCTTCATGAATGATTACTGCTCCGCTGTCCAGGAAAATAGCGTGATGAAATATAGCCTATAGCCTTCCACGATAAATGGGCACAAAAATATTTTTTCATTTTTTAGAAGCGCTCGTGGCTCCGCGGTCTCAGTGTTCTGTAAACGATCACTGAGTTGCGCAACTTTCACTATGGCTGGTCCTCGGATGGGTGACCACTTTGTGGCATTTACATTTGCGAGCGTTTCCGTGCTTCGGAAGGCACGTTAAGCCGTTGGTCCCGGTTGTCAGTAAAATGGCAGTCGTTAAGCCTGGTTGAAGGCCTTATGGGCGGCTTGAAAATTTCAACAGCAGGTAGCCACAACCTGCGTCTGTCTATTTCAACACGGCAATGGGCTCACCACCTATTACGTGGGACAGGAATCCACACGGTGAAAAGTGGGCATATAATATGCCACCCCTTCGGGGATAAGGCGTGATGGATATTTATTTTATTTTTTATTTAAATATTTTTTCAAATCTGACCAGTAGTTCCTGCGATTAGTGCGTTTAACTAACCAAACAGACTCTTCAGCTTTATATATTGAGTATAGATTTAGATGGTTAATATGGGACAGAAAGTCGAAATTATTTAAATGTGAAAATAAAAATCAACTCCTTCTTTATCGTACTGGTAAAACGTTTAATTTTTTTCATATTAATACACATTGAAACAAAACTTTTATCTTAACTTAGTCGATAGGCACAAAAGTGATGACTACTCTATTTTATTTCCTAAGTAGAGTTTTTCTGAAGTAGGGCAGTTTCTTTTTTACAAATGGTACACTAACATTTATGAACAGGATAAATTCACAGAGACGCAAGTACATACAGTATAACACATAGAAAAAAGAATACTACATAGTTAAAATTGAAATTGGCAGTAGATTGAATCTCATCTTTCTTAAGTGTATTCTTATTGTAAAATGTTATTGTTATTTTATATAGTTCAGTTAAACATTTTAACATGTTCCACGAGGATAATACCTATTTCAAAGATACGATCAACATAATAAAGAAAAAAAAACGTATTACGATTTTGTATAATAATGCAAGAATAATATAATTATCAAATGCAACAATGCTAATCAGAATGTGATGTAAGTTATAGCCGTGTATTATAAACGACAACGAAACTATTGCAGTATTTATTGCAACTTTTTTTGGCAACAACATAACTGCCCTCTTAAAATGCCTGTCAAAATTTAACTTCCTATAGTTGCAAAACAATGGTGTCGTTAATAAAAAAAACATGTAAATAAACAATGTTTATAATACATATACGAGGTCTAGCTAGCTATTAAAGTTACACCTAGAATATAGTAAGTACCAAACCGTAATTTAAATAAATATAATGTATATAAATAATAATATTATAACGAGTTTATGAGGTTGTACGGGGGTACTAATAAACCGATTTTGATAAATCTTTCATTGTTAGTATTATCCCGGTAACAGGTTTTTTCTGTAGGAAATAGGAATTTCCCAGAAATATAAAAATATTATCTGTATCCGTAGTCCTATGAGGGTTTGAATAACATTTATTATTAACGTAACGCATGGTAATTCCCTGCATACCCCTTCGTGGAGAACGACTTGACTATATGTCTATATGTACGTATGGACGTATATCTAGAAAATTATCAGAAAATAAAATTTGTAGTATAGTTTGAACTAAGTCAGAAATGAAATATATTTAGTTATTAAAATAAAATAAATAAAAGCTATATAAATAAATAAAGTACCTATTTGAACTTAGTGCTATTTTGAGTGTTATCGATATTTCGCAAAACTGCTCATTATAAGTACATAAAATGTTTCTAATATCCAAGGCAAGTGACGTGTGAAAACGGCAATAGTCTCACCACCTGTTACGTGGGACAAAAATGCATAGGGTGAAATGTAGGCGTATAGTATGCCTCTGCCTACCACTTCGGGGTTAAAGGCGTGACAATATGTATAATAAATTAACACTTTATATTTTCCAAATTAGTTTAACTTTACACACAGTCATAGAATATAAGGTAAAGGATGAAAGTAGATACGTCAGTTGTCAAAAGTTTGAATCCTTGTATTGCTGTAAATTAGGAAATTGAAAAATTATGATTTGAAACTAAAATAAAATTATTAATGTGATGGATAATATGAGTCGTATTACTTACTTTAAAAACATGAGATCGTTCTTTTTATAGGCGTTATAGACTTAGGACACAAGTCTAAAATGAAGCAAATATAAAAAAAAAAAGATTTTATTTAAATATTGGTGTTGCTAAAAACTCAAAAATTATAAAGCCCTTTTAAAATAATATATAGATTGAATTCAATAATTTGTAAGTACTAGTATTTGTTAAGTATCTCAATTAAGTAAGCATTTTATGCTACGAGTATAGAAGTTGAAAATATTATTTTCATTAAATGATTTATGCTGACTTAACGCTGTGGCCTAAAATTTTTATACCTCAGATATGCCCTGTAACATGGTCTTTGTATATCCCGCCGTACCAGTCTTGAAAACCATACTTTAAAAAATACAAGATACTTTCACTGCCGGGTATGTACGTCTTCGAAGTAAGCGTATTTGTTAAAACAAATCCTAATTTATTTAAAAAAGCTAAAGATATATATCCACGTAGCACGTGTGACAGCGATAGGCTGGTTCTTGACTTTACACCAAGAACCACACTTTTCCAAAAAAACTGCTACGCCATGTGCATAAAAATTTATAATAGGGTACCGTTGGTTATAAAAAAATTACCCGTTAAAAATTTAAGGTCAAATTAAAAATACGGTTAATTGAAAAAAATATATACAGCATCGATGACTTTTTAAATGAAAAGTAATTTCTGATATGGTTGTCATTTGTATTGTCACATGGATTAGACAAATTATTTTATATTATTTAAATTTTGTGTAGCTTGTATTTTATTTATTATATTTGACGTGACATTTAGCAAAACATTTACTTAATTTTATATTAATTGACGTTAGTTGGTAAAGATTATGTTTATTTAGCAATAAGGTTTGCATGTCAGAAAAGAACTGATGGAGTGTGTGTTCAAATTCATTATAACAATTACAGCTTATGTACCATACTTCCGCAAATAAATAAATTTCAATTTCAATTATCAAAAGTCACATAAGAAGGAAAGAGATGCAACAATATCACTCACTTTCGCAACAAGTTAAAAAGTTGACAATTTTTCATACCTGAGCCTTATCTAAGCTTTATAAAAATGTTAAGTTTGACTATATCTATAAAAAACAAGTAAATGGTACTTATTTATTGAGGTAACATACTTATATTTGAGTTCATATTTTCATTCCCTACAATTAAGTGTGCGACATGCGTTGCAATGAAACGTAAACACACGCATACAAGGAGTAATGGCAGTACGTATATTCACATGCAATCTTCAGTTCGTTCAACGTGACAATTTTTAAAAAAATATAAATAACAACAACAACCGTAATACGATCATGAAAATCCAATGTTAATGCGATTTAACTAATAAGTATGGGTCCTCACAATACACACAAAAGTAATCGACAGTTTAAAAATGAACAAGAATGAACTATTATTCGTTCGTTTAATTTATGTATTATTTATTCTCTATGGGAGACTATCCAACTACTTTGTTTCGTAATCAACTTTACAGTATTTTTAAATAACAATATATAAGAAGTGGGAAACGATTAAAATATTAACATTTAAATGCTTAGTAACATAACAAGCCACCATTTTAATTTAGAACATTAATTTAATTATATTTTTATTTAGAAATGGGTTTAAAGAGAATTAGTGCTAAATTACAATGATGGCGGGCAAACGGCTTATACAAATGCGGCATTATTTGAACTTACCTAACTAATATACCTATTACTGAAAATCATAGAAATCTCACCCTGTCATGAACCTTAAGTACTACCTATGTATTTAAATATTTTAATGTTTACATTGTTTGTTGTGTTTTTGTATTTTCTTACATAAAAAATGTGTTATAGGTTCTTTGTAACCGTTGAAACACAATGGCCAGTAAATCATTGAGCTTTTTGAAATGTTAGTATTCGAAAATTAAATATTAAACAATACTTACAGAATACCACTGGTATTATATACATTATTATATAAAATATTCAAAAATGTATACATCGTATTATATGTTCATACAAGTAGCTACAACAAGATAACTGATAAACTCACACATCAATAAAAAATAAATTATATAGCACAGTAGCAAGTGACCTCGACAATATATTAAATATATTATAAAAAAGTAATTTTCAGACGGATTCACTGACTTTCGATAAACTAATCTAATCGAATCAACAATAATGATTTAGTATCAAAAAGTTTTGACATCGGCCGCCATCTTTGATTGAAATTTAATTGTTATTTTTAGAACAGGCGCTGGTAACATTTTTTTTTATTATTTATTATTCACCACAATTACAACATCTTTACAGTTACCACGGTATTAAAATCATACTGCCAGCTGGGTGAAGGTGTTGATAAATTGCTGGACCAAAGTGCCTTCAGAAGCAACGAAACGCTCGCAAATGAAAATCCCACAAACGGTGACCCCTCTCAAGACTATGCATAATATGCTTAATGCAGTGATCGATTTATGAACACTTTATCTAAAATTAAATGTCGATTAGTTAGGGAAAGTTAGTGAATCGGCCATCTCGCTACAAATTTTTCAATTCAATGAAAACGAACGTAATCTATATATTAATTTAATTAACAAGACCGGCATCTTTTGCCATACTGTAAAATATAGAGTTTTTATCCTGTAGTAGTTGTTCTGGAGGTGCGTACTCAACTAGCTGACCCTTGTCTAGCACCATGACCTTGGTGGAATCCATAATGGTGTTGAGCCGATGAGCGATTGTGAGAACAGTGCATGATGCGAACTCTGATCGAATAGTTTTCTGGAAAAATGTTAAACGTTGAAGTATTTATACAAATTCTTGAATACATTGCTCACCACCTACTATGTGGTACAAAATATAACTGGTGACATGTTAGCGTGTTTGACTCTGCCTACCCCTACGAGGAATAAGGCATGACTATGACTGCCTCAGTGGCGTAAGTGGCAGTGTATCCGACTGTCGGGCTGGCCGAGATATGTTAGATTCCCAAGAGTCAGAACAAATATATCATGTGTGATCTGCAAATGTTTGTTTCAGTGTTTAGGTGTATAGTATTCATATATATATATATATATATATATATATATATATATATATATGTCGCCGCACCATCATTTACTTTTAATTAATAAGTTGATTTAATAATTATGATAAATTGCATAAGTTATTTCTACGAAATAGTAATGTAAGATTATATTATAAATAGTTATAGAAGGTATTGAAAACGATAGTGAACTAATTAGGCTAAGTATGTAACTCTGTAACAATAAAAAAAGTACGGTTAAATTCTTGCTAACAATTAACACGAACATTACCGGTGTTTATAAAGTCTTTAACCAAAAACATGATTTGTTGTATATATATATAATGTATATGTATGTTTTAAAAAAATATAAGTATATTGATCAGTTGTCTAGATCCAAAAGTAAGTTAACTTTGGGTTAGACAGTGTAGCGTAAACAAAAAGTTCCAAACACAGACACAGCGAACTTTTATTTATTCCTTTCTTTTTTTCAATTAATTTATATTATGTATATTATATTAAGTTACCTGAATAAGTTCGTCAGTTTCCAGATCAACGGCGGCAGTAGCTTCGTCAAGTACAAGGAGAGGGGTCTTCCTTAGAAGAGCACGCGCGAGGCACACTAGTTGTCTCTGTCCCACCGACAGATTCTCACCACCTTCCGACACCTCGTGTCGTAATCCTGCCGAGAGACCTAAGGACAGAATCGAAAGTGTAACCAGTGTGAAAAATGTGTATGAAAGAAGAGTTCATAGCCCTAATACAGTGTTCTTTAAACGAACACAGAAGCGCTCGAGGCCCCACGGACTGTGTTCTGTAAACGATCACTGCGCTAAGCAACTTTCACTATGGCTGGTCCTCGGATGGGAGACCACTTTGTAGCATTTACATTTGCGAGCGCTTCTGAGCTTCGGAAGGCACGTTAGGCCGTTGGTCACGGTTGCCAACAAAATGGCAGTCGTTACGCCCAGTTGAAGGCGTTATGGGCGGTTTGAAAAATTTCAACAGTAGGTCGCCACAACCTGCGCCTGTCTATGTCAACACGGCAATGGGCTAACCACCTATTACATGGGACAGGAATACACATGGTGAAAAGTGGGCATATAATATGCCTCTGCCACCCCTTCGGGGATAAGGCGTTATAGATGAATAAATAAATTAACATTGCGATTTATGCTATGGATATTCTTGAGAGGGGTGACGGCTTTGTGGTACATTTTCATTTACGGGCGTTTCCGTCTTTCGGAAGGTACATTACGCTGTTGGTTTCATTTGCCAGTACGTAGTAGTTGTCAAGGCAAATTGCAGGACTTTTCTTAAAAATGTCAACAGCCGGTAGCTACAACCTGCATCTGTCCATTTCAAGATGGTAATAGACTTACTCCTATTATGTGAGTACTAGTTGACGCCCGCGGCTTCGCCCGCGTAGAGAAGTTTTCCCGTTCCCGTTTCCCACAGGAACTTGTTCCCGGGATAAAAAGTAGCATATGTGTTATTCTGATGTATAAGCTATATTATTGTAAAGTTTCATTAAAATCTATTTAGTAGTTTTCACGTGAAAGAGTAACAAACATTCATACAAACTTTCGCATTAATAATATTATTAAGATTGCCTCTGCCTACACCTTCGGGGATAATGACATCACTATAATATATGCATGCATATACATGAAAATTGGTCTTGAATAATTCTGGTAAAAACCTACTGCTTTTACATTACTTAAAGAAAAATTTGCTGATGGTTTTTGTCAATAATTTCTCTACTGACAATGTATATTATACCAAACAAGGCGGACTCCTTCGCACGCCAACTTCACACACAAAGGTTTCTATTTGAACTCCGGACGCGAAGAATCATAACTTTTTATTCAAACCCAGGAATGCGTTTGAATAAAAAGTTTCGAAAAAATGACTAAATTATTTGATATAGTTCGAGACAGCTGTAGACATTTTAGGATCAAGAGATCAGCACTAATATATCATAGATTTGAGTTCTTCTTTTTCTTAAGTGTATTTCCCTAGTTTTGCCAATCCTACCTAGATTTAGAGCATGGGGCCAATTTTTATTCGGCTGCAAGGATTAGTTATCGATTGAGGTTAATTTAGAAACAAAATCACAGATTTAGTCCAATAGTATCAATAAAAAAGATACAAAGAAAACATCAATCATCATCATCATCACTGCCTCTGTGGCGCGGTGGGAGTGTATCCGACTGCTACGCAAGAGGTGGGTTTGATTCCCACCCAGGATAAAACTTTGTGTGATGAGCACAATGGTTTATTTTGTGTCTGGGTGTTATTTATCTATAATATTTATGTATTTAGAAATATATAAGTATGTTTATCAGTTATCTGGTTACCATAGTACAAGCTCCGCTTAGTTTGGAATCAGATGGCGTTGTGTGAGTAGCCCCAATGTTATTTACATATACTTATTTATATTTAAGAGATCAGCACCAATATATCAGAGATTGGAGTTCTTCTTCTTAAGTGTATTCCCCTGTTGCCAACCCTACCTAGATATTATAGATATAGAACAATTTAGAAACAAAATCACAGATTTAGTCCAATAGTATCAATATAAAAGACACAAGCAAATCATCTCACCTTGTACAAACGGCTTCAGATGTGCGTGTTGAAGTGCGCGCCAGATATCGTCATCCGAGTACGTTCCGAACGGATCCAGGTTCATCCGCAGCGTTCCCGAAAACAGCACCGGGTCCTGCGGGATGATGGTGATGCGAGAGCGGAGCTGGTGAAGGCCGATGGTAGAGATGTCTAGACCGTCGATGAGAATTCGACCGGATAGCGCTTCCACAATCCTGGGCAAGAGTTTGTAATGAAGTGTTCGTATGGAGATAGAGTTTTAACAAAACAATACAGAGTGGATTTTTGAGAAGGGACAGTAGCCCTTACTGTTTGTCCCTTCTCAAAAATGTATTGTAGGTTTTTTTTTTTGTATTGGTTATGTCCGGCTTGGACTTAGCCACGACGCAGTAAAAGGTTAGGAAGCGGTTAATATATAAAAAGGATTACGGAATTTCGGGAAAGGATCAAAATGGTTTGAAACAATACATTCTTAAAGTAATATTTAGATTTTTAAATGATTAACAGTTATAAATAAAGATATGGTTTTATAAATATTAATATCAAGATTATGTAATAGGGTGTTAATACAAGATGGAAGAGGAACATGGAGGGATATTAAGGATTCGAATAATTCTGTATGGTTATACAGAGAGCAAGCGAAAAAAATATGGTTTAAGTAGCCTATATCTGAACCACATTCACAAATGTCACTGTTAATCATTCTAAATTTAGCAAGGTGCACTGGAGCACATGTGTGACCCAATCTCATTCTAGTTATTATTGAAGTTGTCGTTAAACCAAATTTGAATTTTGAAAACCAAGGTTTAACAGGTATTGTAGGCTGAATTTGACTGAAATGTTTACCTTTCACTTGGCTGCTAGTGTGCCAGTCTTCTCCCCAGGATTCAAGTAGATCCTTTTTAGAAAGAGACATTAAGTCAGAGCAGTAGTTTTTATACGGGAACAAATCCCCACATGAAACTGCCTCATTAGCAAGTCTATCCGCATAGTCGTTGCCAAAAATACCTTGATGACTAGGTATCCATAAAAACTTTATGTCTAAACCGTTAGATAAACATTTCTGTAACAGATTTCGACATTCAAAAACAACAGTCAAATGGTTTGTTTTAAATGGGAATCGCTGTAGAGCTTGTAAAGCACTTTTGGAGTAAAAACAAATAAAAAAAAAATTTTGGAATACATATTAATAATAATATGTATTCCAAAGACTTCAGTAATCCGAAGCATTCACCGGTAAATACTGATGTCTCTGGTGGGAGTCTAACTTTCTGGACTATCTTGAACTGGTGGTGATATACTCCTATTCCGACACAATCCAAATTACTATGCTTAGAAGCATCACTGTATATATGATGCCAATCTGGAAATTCGTGATTGAGATAGTAGTTGAAGTTGGAATTAGCATTAATGTCATTTTGAAGATCACAGTTTAGAATAATACAAGGTGAAATAGTTAAGGAATCATAAGATGTAGAAAAAAGGGGGAGACGAGAAGATCTGTGAGTAGGGGATTGTAGAGATAAAAATTTACGAAAGCTGCTAATAAGGCAAGGAACCTTTTTGTGAGACCAGTAACTGGAGGTTTCTATTACGTCTGAGAGTAATTGGAGTTTATGATGTTAGGGGTGGTTCGTGATTTGTAAAGATTGAAACACAAATCGGTCACAAAGCTATTGTCTACGATGTATCAGTGGAGGTTCAACACATTCAACTTGAGCGTTGATGGGGCTGGATTTCATACAACCTGATATAATTCGAAGAGCTTTATATTGAACACTGTCAAGTTTATTTAGGCCAACTATACCACAGGGTTCTAAAAGAAATGACCCGTAATCTAGAAGACTTCTAATCAAAGCGTTATAAAAAAGTTTTTGGGAAGTTGGATGAGCTCCCCACCAAACACCCGACAAGCATCTCAAGATATTTAAATTACGTTCACATTTTGCAGTAATATGGTAACAATGTTGGAGCCCAGATAATTTAGCGTCTAAAATAATTCCTAAGAACTTTGCATGCTCATAAACTGGAAGTCGTGAGTTTTCATAAAAAACTGATACAGTAGGAGGACACCGCATTCGGGAAAATAATACAACAGAACTTTTGGGCACTGATAGAGTTAGGCCATTAGTATCCAGCCACGTTTTAAGGGAATCAAGAGCTGATGATAACCTATCAGCTGATCTCTCAATCGATTGCCCCGAAGTATAAATGAGTAAATCGTCTGCATATTGTAAGATATTTATGTTGCTTTTCACTACTGTACTTTCTAGGTCATAGGTATATAAATTATAAAGGAGAGGACTTAATACAGATCCCTGTGGTAAACCTCTCGAAGTTATTCTAGTAATTGTGAGGGAGTCCGGAAGGATAACCTTAACACATCTCTCAGATAGAAAATTTATGATAAAATTTTGTAATAATATAGGGACATCTCATTTAAAAAGCTTTTTTTGCAGTATATGTAGCTGGACACTATCGTACGCAGCAGCTATGTCTAGAAAACAGGCCAGAAGTGAGTGATTATTTGAAAAAGCTAGACGAATATCAGTGGTAAATATGGCTACACTGTCTATGGTACTTTTACCCTTTCTAAATCCATACTGACTATTGGATAATAGACCTTTATTTTCAATAAACCATTCTAGTCTATTTTTGACGAGGTGTTCAGCCAGTTTAGCAACCACAGGGGAAAGGGCTATTGGACGGTAAGATGACGCTTCAGCAGAAGGTTTGTTAGTTTTACGAATTGGAATCACTTCTTGCACTTTCCAAGCTGTGGGGATGCTGCCTATATAATAAGAAAGACTAGTATCATCCATGTGAGTGAAAAATGAATAGGGGATATTATCCAAGCCAGGGCTTGAATCTTTAACATAAGTTAGAATGCCTTAATTCATTAAGAGTAAAAGGCTTGTTGAGACTTGAAGACTGCATTTCCAATTTATACTGGGTTTGCAAGGGACAAGGAGTAATATTAAGAGGAACAAAAGGAGGAATCAGGGAATCCAGAAAATTTTCAACAACAGTTCTGTGTAGAAGTAGAGGGTTTGATTCTTTAAAAGCAGATCTGTAGCGTTTGATATTTTTCCAAACTAAAGTTGGGTGTGGGTTTTTAATCTGTTCCCGACATTCTGAATCCCACCAAGGAGGAGCGGGGATCTTCGTTACTTTTGTTTGACGTTTACTTGGAAACAATGAATCAGCTGTTTCAATTAAAACCTTACTAATTAAATTATTACATTCGTCTACATTACTGTCGTTAATGTTTGGAAGTTGTGAAAATCTATTTTTAACCTGTTGTTGAAACGCATCCCAGTTAGCGTTAGATAATTTATGTTTGAGTCGAGATTGACGTTTTTGTAATTGGATGCCGGAAAAGTTATTAGGAAATGAAATGACAATAGGGAAGTGATCACTACCGTAGGTAGACTCCAAAGTGTACCAGGACAAAGAAGATGCGAGATTGGGAGAACACAGAGTTAAATCCGGTGCGCTAATTAGCTCATTAGGAGTAGTTCGCCGAGTAAGGGAACTATTATTTAGCAAACACATTTCAAAGGTATCTAGCATTTCCAAAACTCGAGCTCCATAGTAGTTAGATTTAGAACTTCCCCAACATCGATGTTGTGCATTAAAGTCACCCATTATCACTAGAGGCTTTGGTAGTGTAAAAAACATATTATTTACTTCATCATAAATCTCAGATGATGGGTGAGGGATGTAAACGGAAACAAAGCATATGTTATTTATTTTTACAGATATTATCGAGAAGCCGGTACCATGGCTAGGTAGCTCTACATGAGAAAAAAGAAGAGAATTTTTCACAAGCAAAGCAACTCCACCATAGCCATCACTTCTATCTTCTCTCAAGCAAGAGAAGCCTGAAAGTTTAAAATTATGTTCTGGCTTAAGCCAGGTTTCTTGTATAGCTATTAAAGATGGTTCATATTTATTAATCAAGTAAATTAGTTCACTTTTTCTGCGGCTTATGCTGCAGCAGTTCCATTGCATTAGGGAGAACTGATCCATTATTAATTGTGTTATTTACTTCTGTATCTGATAGTATAGCAGCGTTGGGCGGTAATTTAATCATATTACATTGTTGTAAAGAGTTGATAAGAGTTTAAATTAATTGTTTAATGGGAATTTCAGATAGAGAATCATTATTACAGTTATTGAGAGTGCCAATAGAGGGTAAAGGAATTGTATAATCTTTTGTTAAGTTAGAATGGGCTAATTGATCATATCCATATCTTTCAAATTTTTGAGGTTGCTTCGGTTTTAAGAATACTGTTTTCTTGTACGAGTTATTATGATGAGTATGATCTGGAATATTTTGTTTTGACCTATGTTGAGGAGCAGACATGAGAGTATCAGAATAAGGTTTGCTAACAGGAGGGTGTAACTTCAAGGCTTCAGCATAAGAAATAAAACTTTTGGCCATTGATTCCTTAATCCCCTTTTGCCTAGAGAATTCAGGACATTTTTTATTAGTTGCAAGATGAGAACCTGTACAGAGACAGCACTTAAACTCCTCAACTTTGCATGTCTCCCCTGTATGCCTTAGACCACATTTAAAACATCTTGGAGATGATCTGCATTGGCTGCGAATATGTCCATATCGACAGCAATTAAAGCATTGTATTGTGGGATAAATGTATAAATCAACAGGAAGTGAGTTATAACACATAAAAATACGTTTGGGTAAAACTTGCCCATCAAATGTTAGGACTACAGTTTCTATGGGAACAAACTCTGACTTTTCATTGCTAATTACTTTTCTTTTCAGCCTCCTTATTTTTATAATTTGGCCGCAACCTATGGGAACTGATATATTACTTAGAATATCCTCATCGCTCCAGTCAGTAGGAACACCTCTCACTATACCCATGCGTGTAACATTAACAGAAGGAATAAAAGCTTTGTAATTATTAGATTTTAATGCATCATCATCTACTAAATTGTTAGCACTTTCATGTGACGAAAAAGATAAAGAAATACGGTTGCGCCCTATTTTTTTAAGACTGCCATTGACAATGTTCTTGAATGAGTTATTTTTAAGAAAAAAGCCAAATGCTACAGGATGAATGGAACAGTTTTCATTGGGAGATGAAGAAAGTTTCTGAATATGAACTACATATGGGGCAGCGTCAGATGAGTTGTAAACATTTCGGCCAATAGGAATACGCGATGAATTCTCGTTAGCATTAGTCTTGGTAGTTTGTGAGGTGACAATTTGTGAGGGTGATGCAGATACAGTGAAAGTGTTTGTTATTGATCTACATTGGCAATCAATCTCGGTATTAGTAGAAGATTTATGGTGATATCTGCGTTTTTTTTGGCAGTGCTTGCAAATCTTAGATGAAACCGATGCTCTCTTTCGCTTATGGGACCGAGAATTGGTCTCGGAGCCATCTGTGTCTATTACCGATCCTTCCGTATCCATTCCTGATCCATCTATCGTAACAGTATTATACACTGGGGGGACAATTGTCCCCCCAGGGTCTTCTGGATCACCCATGTACTACAATATAAATACAAAAAACTTACCTACTATACAGGAACTATACTATTTACAATAATAAATTAATATATTTACACTATTTAACCTATTTGATCCTTAAATTATAGTTGAATAATTAATAAATAATAAAAAACTCAAAAAACAGTCGCCCGCCTAGTTTGCGGTTTCCCGCGCTTTTCTAATATCGTATTGTAGGTATAATGCTCAAAATTTACAAATATAAAGTGCCACCCGATAAGGATTGATTCCTTTTATAAAATATTTTACACAATTCTATGATAGATACTTGCTGTGGTTATTATAACATTACATTGTTTCACGCCTTTATCCCCTAAGGGGTAGGCAGAGGCGTACTATATGCCCACGTTTCACCGTATGCTTTGCTTTTTGTCCCACGTAACAGTTGGTGAGCCCATTGCCAATGCCGTGGTTATTATACCTCATAAAATATATACAAGATTTAGAAAAATAACTATCTGTATACTTGTATCCTTTGCTTACTGTACCCGAAGCTTTATAGTTACAGGTAAACCTTCATAGAAGACTATCTGTAACTTTTTATGATATTATAAACTGCATTCATAGATTTTGGAAATAAGTCCTTCTTAATTTTAAAGTGTATTTCCAGTTGCTTTCTAACTCCACCAGAATTTGGAGCTGTTATTTGTTGGCTTTCTAGGGGCAGCTATAGTTTGGCTTTTGATTTTCATCATTGTTGGGAGTGACTGGCGTCTGGTCTTCCAGTCCCGTAAGATGCGTGCGTGCGTTGTGGCTTCGTCCGATAGTCAGCATGGGCACCTCTAACAAGTCCTAACTTGTTAGAGGGACTCCAACAAAATCTCCGATGCCTCAGTGACCTATCACTGGGGCATCGGAGATTTTGTTGGAGTCCCTGGAGCCCCAGATTTTGTAATAAAAGTAACCGTTAGCAAGAACATGCTATCAATAAATAAATACGGGTTGCACTCTGGGAGTGCCGACAGAAGTGAAAGCTAAATTTATTAATAATTTATTTATGATTCGAGATTTTATATCAACTAAAAATATGTGTACTGCGCTAAAAGAAGTTTTCACTTCAAAAATTGACCGGGATCGACGTTAATGATGATGAAAAAAAATTCTTCACTGAAAGTCTTCATTGATTACGCAATATTTTTTAATAAGACCTTCAACGAAAATGATTATATAATTTAGTAGCAAGGTATGGAATCTACCAATTAACTATTAAAAAAAAAATCTAGACGCGTTCGCGGTCTGCTATATGTACATATATATATATGCACACACTATAGCTGCGTCTGAACCAGAGATTTTATCTCATCTTAAAATATGCGTACCGCGCTAAAAGCAGTTTTCACTTCAAAAAAGCTGGAATCAAAAATACATTTAAGGTATGAATACTAGAAATGACAATAATCACCAAAAACTTATACAGTGTACGTACCTGAACAGCCCGAGTGTGAGCGTGGACTTGCCGGCTCCAGTACGGCCCACAATGCCGAGTTTGTCCCGCGGCGCCACGGTGCACGTGACGTCACGCAGTACCGGCTCGCCGCCCGCGCGGTACGCGAGCGTCAACCCTTCCAGTTGCAATGCTCCCGTTTCAGGCCAAGTGGCTCCCGGCCCGGTCGGCTTAACCCATGGCGCTTCCTATAACAGACATTTCTCATGCTGATATTTCAATGATGGTGTTAATGTACTGTTGCATAAAGCCGCATTAGGCATTATTATTTTTTGTAACCAGTGTACTTTATGACCTTTTTGAAAATATTTTTTTTTGAGAATGCTGTGTTTTACGAATGTGGTCTTATAAGATTATGATATTTAGAGAATATGAAGTTATGAGAATATGATGTTTTACGAATATCATGTTTTGCGAATGTGGTGTTTTACGAATATGGTCTTTTGAAAATATGTTATTCAGCGACTGAGCTTTTAATACGTGAATAGGTATACATTTGACCCATAACTATCAAAAGAACTTGGATACCCAGACGTGTATGTATATAGTGATCGTTGAATCTGCGGAAGCGAAAAAAGTATGCATGGATCGCGAAGCCTAGCGATCTGTCCCCTTGTCTAACACCTTTAGGAAAACAGCATAAAGATGGTTAGTTTTAGTTTATATATTTAAAAAAATAATTAAATTAGTCGGCAATGGGCTCATCATCTATTTCGTGGGACAGGAATACACATGGTGAAAAGTGGGCATTTAATATGCCTCTGCAACCCCTTCGGAGATAAGGCGTGGTGGATAAATAATGAAGAGTCTTTTAAATTTTATTCGAATTGCGGGTTCCAATAGAGAAGAAATTTTCCGTTAAAGCGGATCCAGTATGTTTGACTTCCAAAAATAGGCAAATAGTTTTTTTTGGAATTAAATGAAAGAGTTTGCTGACGGACTGTATGACAATTCAAATGTACATGTAAACAAAAAACTTCTCTCAGTGACACTGTCAAGAAATAAAACATATGTATAATATACCTATTAAGAACTGTAATAGTAACCACAATGTAACTATACTTAAGTCGATTTAATCATTAGATGTAAGGCTTATAAAATAAATACATACATATATACATACATATTGTCACGCCTTTATCCCCGAAGGGGTAGGCAGAGGCATATTGAACGCCCACATTTCACCGTATGCATTTTTGTCCCACATAACAGGTGGTGAGCCCATTGCCGTGTTGAAATGGACAGGCGTAGACTGTGGCGACCTGCTGTTGAAATTTTTTAAGCCGCCCATAAGGCTTTCAACTTGGCTTAACGACTGACATCTTATTGGCAACCGGGACCAACGGCTTAACGTGCCTTCCGAAGCACGGAACTGGGGTGGGTCTAAAGGGCCAAATAAATTTAATAAAATGTGTCTATTTTAGATGTTAAATTTGGAAGAAATTTTGAACCCGTTGCCTTTTTAGTGAGGTGGTAACAAAAAGGCTAAAAGGTCTTATGTGCTAGACACTAATTAGCACGACCAATTAAAGTCCTGGTAGTCTGGGCCTCCTTATAAAATAAATGAGAATAAAAAAAAATCATTTGACATTGCAAATTACCCGTAATATACTATTACCTAAGTGTAGTGTACTATATACATCTAGTTGCCTTTCAGATCTCTCACTTTGAAAAAGAAGGAAGTGGAGTAACTTTCTAACACCCTCAATTAATTTCGATGCAGGTTCCAAGACACACAAAGTTCTCCTGGGACTTTACCAAGTTCAAACTCTGTGTCTGTGTTATTTTAAATTCACTCACCTGATCAGTTTCAGCGTATTCCTTTATTCTTTCTACGGCAACGATGTTCGTTTCTACTTCTGAGGTCATACGAACGAGCCAATTTAAGGTTTGTGTTATCTGAAATTTAACAGCTTGGTGTAAAGATTTGGAGATCACGTACAGTCAGCAACGAAAGTAGTTTAGTATGGCAGAACTATTTTAAACAAGTGTACACGTTTTTAAAGTATTGACAAATAGAAACAAACATTTAATTTTGTATTCTGTTATTTTAGAAGATGTTAATCTACTTCTAAGATTCACATATAATGGCTATTTTATGGATTTGGACATATTTTCTTTGTCAAACCTGCAATTTAAGCGGAAAGCAATTGAGCTACTAGTCAAGTTACAATTGCAGATTTAATTGGATGCACATATTATGTTGTTTTTTTTTTTAATTTGAACTTTAATTTTTTACTTAAGTCTTATTGTAATGTCTTCTCAAAAAGCTATTTTGTGACAATATACAATTACAAAACTATCTGTTCAGATTTTTCAGTTAATTCGTGGACAATTGTGTGGGTTGCATGATTGTTAATATTGTTTACCTAATATTTATCTTAATAATATTATAAATGCGAAAGTTTGTATAATAATAATAATTTTTATTTAAGATTTTTTCTTAAGTTTAACTTACAATATTCAACTTAATAGTATATCAGGTATTAACATTACAGCTTATTATAAAGACACCCTGATCCTAAACTAGGTCGAAACCTGTGCTATAGGTATCACGGCACTTCCTCCCTCCTTTAAAACTACCTGGAATATAACATTATGGTACCGATTTTTTTTTTGCCTTAGAACATTTATGCATGCGATGTGTGTAGTGTTATGTGTCCGAGTGTGTGTGAATGTGTGTTAGGTGAGTGCTTGACGAAGTTATAGCGCATGGGCAAATGTGTGTTAGATAAGTAAGGACAGTTTGTTGAGCATCAGTTTATGATTGTTTTTATAATTTTATAGGTTGTATTAAACTCTCTGTATCGGTATAATTCAAACACCGTAGCCAGTCAAAAAGCAATTTTCTAACCTTATTGCTATTAGCGGATTGAAGTTTTTTTGTTTATGATGTTAAAGAGATATTTGCCGAGGAAGCAGGGAAATCTATTTGTGAATATAGTGTTAAATCTAGGCACGTTAAATGTCTTATGTTTAATGCGTTTGTTCTGATTAATATGAGCTCTCTCTGGGTCTATCAGATTATGGAATCGTATCATTAGTCGCTGAATGAAAAGTTGCCTCACCGTCAGTACATTACTATCCTGATATAGTTGGCTTGTGGGATACTGGAAAGGCCGAAACTGGCTTACCTTAAGGATGGCTCTCTGGGCTCGTTCGAGAGTCAGCAAGTGGGTTTGAGCTGCACCTCCCCAGGAGTCAATGCAGTACGAAAGCAGCGACTCACACAGAGCGCGGTAAATAGTCCTCATAAGTTTGGGACTTCCAGTATGACGAATGTTTTTAAATATGGCTATCAGTTGGCGTATTCTCGAGGCAAGTAATTCAATGTGCAACTCGAATGTCAGGTTGTTATCTAAAATAATTCCGAGGTATTTTACACTTGAAGTTTTGCATAACAATGGGCAGGTACACGAAGATTCCATTTGGTGATCAAGACAAAAGGGGTGATGGGCTTTAATTTTGTAATCGTCTGCAACCAAGGCCTGACTGTTATTCCTCATTGAGAAGGTTATATAATTAGTTTTATTAGTGGTAAGGCTAAGTAGATTTTTCTGTAGCCATTGTGAAATTTTGTTAAAACCAATTTGAGCACTTGCAAAAGTTTCATCCCAACTCTCTCCCCAAAAAATACATGCAGTGTCATCGGCAAAAGCTATTATACGACCATTTTGAAGGGGCATATTGCATAACTGATTTATAAAAATTAAAAACAATGTTGGGCCAAGTATGCTCACCTGAGGGACCCCAAAAGTCACCTCACGTGGACTACTAACAGTGTTTTCAATACGTACACATTGTGTTCTACCCCTCAAAAAATCCTCAAACAACTCCAGCTGGGAACCTCTTATTCCGATTTGCTCTAGTTTTTTTATTAGCTGTTCAATGGACACGGTGTCGAACGCTTTAGCGAGATCTAAGAAAATAGTGAGACATTTCCTCCCAGCATCCAGCTTTTTTACAATTATATCGGTTAATTTAAACACCGCGTCGGCTGTCGACCGTGCTTTTCTAAAACCGAATTGCATTTCAGAAATGAGACAGTTACTTTCCAAATAATTAATGAGCCTACTATTGAGAATACGTTCTAAAATTTTTGAGAGAGTAGGGAGAATAGAAATAGGTCGGTAATTACTAGCTATGGTCCTGTCACCATTCTTATAAATTGGTGTCACTACTGATCTCTTGAAAACATTAGGAAATTTACTAGTTACCATTGAAAGGTTGCAAATATGCACTATGGGATCAACTAGTACATCTATATTTTGTTTTATAATTTTTGAGGATACATTATCCCACCCCACTGAATTGTTATTCTTGAGAGAGTTTATTAAAATTGCGACCTCGTTATGGTCAGTTTCCAAGAGAACAAAAGATGATGAAGGCGATGATAGCACAACTCGTGTATTGTTAATAGGATTAGTATGATTTTTAATTGAATTAGCCAATGTTTCTCCCACTCTTGCAAAATAATTGTTAACACATTCAGCAGCAGCCAGCGGAGAAGAAAACCCGGCCAAAAGATCATGAGAGGTATGGGTCTTAGTTTTAAAATTAGTGATGGAATTTATAATTTCCCATGTCTTCTTGACACTAGTTCTACCCGCCGTCTCAAGAGCCGACTTCTCATACTCGGTTTTTAATTTTCTGAGCAAAGATCTACAAAAGTTTCTGTACCTACGATAAGTCACACTGAGAATTGTGTTATAGGGCTCGGCCTTAAGTTTTGAGTGCATCCTATCCCTCGTTCTCAAGCAGCGCAAGATGCCAGGGGTCATCCATGGCTTAATGGGAGATTTTCTGCGCGAACATGTGATCATGGTAGTATTATTATTTATTGCTGTACAAAGAATGTCTTCCAGTAAAGACGCAGATTCATTAGGGTCATTTGAATGTAGGACTGTGGAAAAATCAGTCAAATTCAAAGCCGAAGAAACACCCCAATAGTTAGTCTTTGAGACAGTCTGGTTGGCACTATTTTTAATAGTAGGAATTTTAATATCAATAGACATTAACACTGAATAATGATCTGTCATTGTATTTTTAACTACTAAGGTTGTGCACAGGCAAGTTAACCAGTACATGATCAAGACATCTGCCTAATCTTGTTGGTAGAGTGTGAGCCGGTATCAAACCATGCATGGAGGTCAGATTTAGGTAGCTGTATGAGTCGTTCTCAATATTTTCAGATTGTGCATTAATATTCAATCAGTACAATGTTTTTATGTGTGCTCAATGACATTAGGAGCCAATCCAAGGAGGTTTCAAAAACGTCCGTTCTCCTGAAAGCTGGTGGCCTGTAAATGGCTATAATAGTTAAAGAATTTAGTATGGTTGTAACAAGACAATTTGCCTCTGCAAATCTTGATTCGTAGCTATGAGTTATCAGATTACTTTTCACATACATTACCACTCCATCATTTTGGTTATAAAGTATTGTAGAAGATATTGATAAATAATTGTCCATTTGGGGTATATAATGATTGGACTCTAGCCAGCATTCCGTTAACACTATAATGTCCGGCGGGACGTCAATTCTAACCAATAAACACAAAAATTCTGAAATATTACGCCCTATACTACGTATGTTTTGCGTTATTATCTTTATACTATCGCTAGATGGCTTTATGAATGAAGCACACTGTTCCGGATCACAAACAGCTGAAGTAAACAAGTTCATTTGGTCTAAGTTGGTTACAATATGTTCTATATCATTCATTATGAACAGTAAACTGTGTCAAAGTGGTAAGACTCGAGACTGGAAAGAGAGTACCACCAAAATAACCTGAGGCGCGACGCGAGAGTCTCAGGTGCAGCCAGATTCAATGCTTGAATGAGGATGAATATAATTGATGTAGGGCCCATAATTATGAATGATGCATAATGCTCACAAAACAGGACACAGGTGCAGAAGTCTGTGATGTGTGTAATTTTCCGAGAGGTGTAGTGTGTGAGTACATGTGTGTGTGCGAGGAAAGTAGTATGGTAATGTTGTAAAAGATTTTGTTTGTAGTATACCAATAAGCCTGAAATATGATGCTTGTAAAGTGTATTTACACGGTAAAATATGACTACAAAACTATAAAGCAAGGATATATAGTTACGCACATATATAAGTAAAAATAAAATAACATTGTTTTGAAAAGTTAACCATAGTCAGATCACTGCTAAATTATAAATGTCCTCTTCACATTTAATCGGAACGGATCGCATTTTGTCGCAGGTACAGTTTTCCAAATTGTATCCAACAGCTGGCATTCGGGTGCTGTTTCACATATTCTCTAGCTAGGTAGTGAAGGTGTCTAGTCTTACTCGTCAAGCTATCCATAATGTAAATGGGGTTACATTCACCTTGAACTTTGATATGACTAGTGTTCAGCTTGTGTTTGTTAGTTTTGTTAAAAGTAATTACCGCTTTCATAAATTTTTCTTTCAAAATTGTAGTTGTAAAATCAGCAATTATGGAGCCTGGCTTATTAGATTTATTTTTAATGCGAAATATGTCTCGAATGTCAGATTCCTGTATAGGTTGATTCAATATCTCGCCAAGGTTTATTACATAGGAACATAGGTTTTCTTTCGTTTCTGTTGGAGTAGGATCAATATTTCGTATTTCTATTGCCGATGACTTCGAGTTTCTTTCAAGCATTTCGATTTTATTTTCAAGGCCCTTTATATGAGCTTTATAGGTTATGTTTTGCTGTTCGGCTCTGTTCAACTTTGTCAGTAATTCATCGTATTTAACGGAAAGGAACTCTAAAGATTTTTGAGTATCGTAATTCTGCTACTTTATTGTGTTAAAGTCACGCTCTAGTTTAGAATGTTGTTCATCTTGTTTTCGCTGAATTTCGCACAGCAACTCCTTTAATTCAACATTTGCTACATCCTCAGTTTTCCGCTTGTTCCTTCGCGTAGCTTGAAAGGAGCTGTGTTGGTCAGAATCTGATTGCATTCTATCAGAGGCCGTATCAGAATCAGGCTTTGGCTTTGCGATATAGATCTTAGGGGGAGTGCGAGGGACATGACAGAGATACTGGTGTTTGACCTTAGTAGTAAGATTGTGTAATGCTATTTTGTAAATACAGGCGCTAAGCAGGTAACAATTTCAGTGGTCCTCAATATTGCCCGAGAATTTGTGCAGGCGCTTTACACATTAGTTGCCGGGGGTATCCTTACAATTTATGTATAAAACAGTTTGTTTATTTCGGATATTAAAACAGGATAACACCTCAAATAAGAGTAAAATTTTGCACTCTTCACCAAATATAACGTCTATTTAATGTCACTGATCACTTTATAGCCGATTTACAACACCTTAAGTAATTTAAACACTTTAAAACTACGACAACAATCACAATACGTCGGTACCGGTTGACAGCTCGGGGGGGGGGGGGGGGGGGGGGGGGGGGGTGTATGGATGTTTGTTACTCTTTCACGTAAAAATTACTGAATGGATTTTAATGAAACTTTACAATAATATAGCTTATACATCAAAATAACACATAGGCTACATTTTATCCCGGGAACAAGTTCCTGTGGGAAACGGGAACAGGAAAATTTTATATATAATTAAATATATAATAATTTAATAATTGTATAACTGTCTTATCATGTAACTGTTTTTTGTCCCCAATAAATAAATAAATAGTCTGTGCCATACTACTCATCTCTGAGATAGACTGTTTTGCTAATACTGCCAGGAGTTATAGTATAAAAATATTATCTGTACCTGAAGCGCATAAGTGACTGATAACCCCACCAGGCCTGGGCTGATAGTTTCTCTGTTTAACACAGCAAACATGGCAGAGAAAAATATGATACAATTGCCCATCATCTCGAGTCGAACAGCCAACCATCTGTTTGCGATGCAGCTTGGATAATAACAAGACTGGTTGTGGTCGACACCTCGTTCTGATTCCGCTATAAATCTGAAATTGATACAGTTACTCTATGATAAAAAATAAACAGAAATTAATGCATTCAAAATAACGATCACCGCATTGTTACTAGAAAAATTTATTATGTACAAATTCAAAACAATAAAATGAGGGAATACAAATTAAAAATCTTAATTGGAAAGATCACCAGTGTATTTATTTTTACGGTAATAAATGCGGTTAAATTGTATACGATTTCAATCCTGTTACTAATTGTTGTTCTGTATTTTATTGTTTAGTAGTTTATTTCAGCAAATAATTAGTACAATATACACAAAAATCTACCTCTGAGAAACATCATAAGCACGAATAGTGGAGGCGCCAGTGATACTTTCTCCGAAGTGAGAATAGATGGGTGACCGAGACACAGACTCCAGGCGCTTCAGCTGTCTTGATGTTGCGACGTAAAACCGCTGGATTATGTAGTAGAGAATACCGATGGGTATGATCATGGCCATAAATATTGGTGTAGAGAGACTTATCACGAAAAGTGTGCCCAATACCTAAGAGATATTAATTATACCATTAATAGACAATACTTACATTTTAATCAACCAGTTAGGGATAAAAATTTGTTGAACATTTAATGTTATATGAAGCTTAATTATGTACAGAAAACATATTTGGGATCAGTTTATAAAATAAAGTTGAATTAGTAATGAAATTCTTAATAATTATTATAATGGATTTTATGAATGATTCATCTAAACAAACATAATATAAAATGCTGAATTCATGAAAAATAATATACTGTATAAAAGCTTAAGAATAGGTAATAATGATTATAACTTTTTAATTTGATACACGGAGCTTTGACATGAAACAATTATAATGCATATTTTCCTTTAATAATAATTCAAAACGCAAATACTTTCGAATTGCCGGAATAAAGTGTTAATTGAGCAAAATATATACAATAAATACCCACCAACAAAAACAGCTCTAGACATAAAACTAAAGAGGTTAGATTACCTCAAAGAGGCACCACATGAAGTCGGCAAACTGCGAGGGAAGGGACGTGTCCAAAACTTCAATGTCTTTAGAAAATCTAGCTAGTATTCTGCCCACTGGCGTCACTTCGAAGAATTGCAACGGTGCTTTTAACACATGGTCCAATAATAGTAGGTGGAGATATCTCGCTGCTCGCCAACACGCCAAGTATGGCATTAAATCGGCGAAAAACGATCCTATTGCTGTAACAACACACGACGGACACGTATTTTAGTAGCTAACCCGACACAAATTAGTGACAAAAACGGACACATAATAATGAATACATTGTTTACGATATCCACACAGCTAACGGCGCAACAGAGCCAACAGCATCCACATTGATGATCATCGCGAATGAGTCTAGGGTGCACAATAAAAAAAAAGCTATTATCTACGCTAAAGCTAGGATGGTTAGTGACATGCGGAACGTGTTTATTTACACGACTTTTACTGAGTAAAAAGTGGGGTAATGAAACCCATTTCAACATAAAAGCTGTAATTGCCTTGTAATTAAAGCAACGACGTGCGGTACGTTATTTTATAATTACTTTACAAACTGATCCCGTATGAAAATTATACAAACTGTTAAAAAAAGGCTGACAAGGAATAGTTCCATGAATGAAAAAGGTATTTTTTTCGGTTAATTCACGAATTATGTACAGTCAGCAACAAAAGTTTTAACATTATCTAGATAAGGATACCATGAAGGGTAATGTGCGATTTTATTTATTCTATAAATTGCTATCATTGTTGCAGACTGAACAAATTTATAACACAATTGTTGGAAGCTCAACACAGTTAATGAAGCAAGTTCTATAGACATAATAACATTTTTAAAAGTTAACTATAAGTCATACATATAAGCACATTTATATGGCATTTTTTATAGTTATCAAAATACCTGTATTTTTTACTTATCAACATGTATCGATATCCGTGAGAGCTACAGCTAACCAAACTGAAGTATTATGGTATTTGATAAACTTGTAACGTGTTCATTCCATTTGTATTTAAAATAGCCCCTTTCGAGATCAACCAGGAGCATTTTAAGTCAGCACTACATAACATAATAGAAAGCAATAACACAATAAAACAATGCCGATAATTGTAGCTACAACTACGTAAAACAATCTGTACCGTGCCCACTGAGAAAATGCGTTAGATGCAACCAGTGTGGTTGTACTAGATCGTTCAAGAAGTCCCGAGACTAACTTGGAAAAGGGCGTATATATTAAAAACCCTTTTAATTTTAAAAAAGTACTGGCCTTCAATAAATGATATGTCAAATTTTTAAAAATCGAACTTGAATATATTGATTTTGCAGACATTTAAGTGCCGCTACGCTTGTAGTTTCGATACAATGAAAAAAAAAACGAGTTTCGCGTGTTGATAAAACATTGCTTTTCAATGGGAAAAAATACCGTTGAAGCACAGCAATGGCTTATAAAATGTTATGCGGGATCAGCTCCCTCTAAAGCAACCATTTGTGGGTGGTATGCCGACTTCAAACGCGGTCGCATGGACACAAATGATAGGGAACGCTCAGGTCGTCCAAATGAAGCAGTGACTCAACAAAATATTAACCAAGTCCTCAAAATCGTAGATAGCCGAGATAGTGAAGATTTCAGCTGGTAATGTTTTCACTATTTTACATAAAAAATTGGCCATGAATAAGCTTTTTACCAAGTGGGTGCCGCGTTTGCTTACAACTGATCAAAAGGAACAACGTATCAATGATTCAGTAATCGTCGTAATAAATAGGTTTTTTTACGTCGGTATGTGACAATAGATGAAACATGGATACACCATTTTACTCCGGAATCCAATCGGCAGTCAGCGGAGTGTAGAGCGGCTGGTGAAAGCCGCCCGAAGCGGCCAAAGACTCAGAAATCGGCCGGTAAGATTATGGCGTCTATATTTTGGGATGCGCATGGAATACTTTTCATCGACAACCTTGAAAAGGGGCAAAATATAAATAGTGATTATTACATGTGCTTATTGGAGCGATTGAAGTACGAAATTGCGGATAAACGGCCTTAAATGAACAAAAAGAAACTGGTGTTTCACCAGGACAACGCGCCTTGTCACAAGTCTGTGAGAACGATGGCCAAAATTAATGAATTGGGCTTTGAATTGCTTCCTCATCCCCCTTATTGGCCAGACTTGGCTCCCAGCAATTACTGGCTGTTTGCAGATCTCAGAAAAATGCTCCAGGGTAAGAAATTTTACTCAAATAGTGAAGTTATCACACCAACGGAGGCTTATTTTGAAGCCAAAGACAAATCGTTCTACACGCATGGGATAGAAAAGTTAGAAAACCGTTGGAGGGACTTTATCGCTCTTGGAGGAGACTAGGTTGATGAATAAAAAATAATTTTATAAAAAAAACCTTGTTTTAGGACTTAGTCTCGGGACTTATGGAACCACGTGTTATGTGTAACCAAACGACCGATTCATAATAACAGTGTGAATTAAAGTGCAATCAGAAACGCATTCTCTCGGCAGCCGGACTCATATTAAAATCACATACTATGTGGAGCTAATAATACAACAACGAATTAAACATAGGTTTAAGAGACTTTGGTTAAAAGAACTTTGCTCTTGTTTGTCGAAACATTTATTTCTTACAGTTTTTTCGTTAAATATTCACAGCATTTATCGTTAAAAGGTAAGACAAAAAAGTGTGCGAATTAAATGCGAAATGGGCGAATAAGGCAACTTGTAGTAAAAGGGAACTGAACCAAATGAGTCGTTACTGGCCATGGTTAATTATGTGCTCGGAAAAATTATGTAGCGGGCTCTCGAATGAATATTTGCATTTCTGGAAGTTGTAATTTATTGTCGTATTCTCATCTCCACTGTGTATATAAAACATCAAGCTGCGTTCAATGATAACCAGATACATAACCAATATTTATCAAAAAACGTCCTCATAAAGAACACCAAATAAACTTTTCTGATGACTTGTTTTAGCAAAGTACAATATTTTTTCAAGGTAACATTTATTTAAATTAAGTAAGCGAGGCTAAGGGTTAATTAGTTTAATTCTATTTAAATAAAAAGAGAACGCCTTTTGCACGGAGAATGTATCGAATGGTTATTATGTGGTGTGTGCGGTGAGAAGCGTGGCATACCGCGAAGAAGCAGGAGGTCCATCCCCTGAGCGTCATGGGCAGAACATTGTCGAGCACGTCGACGTCCTTGCTGAAGCGGTTGAGCACGCGGCCGACGGGCGTGCAGTCGAAGAAGCCGATGGTGGGCGCGTGCAGCACGCCAGCCAGCAGCGCCGCGTGCAGCAGGCGCGCCGCCGTCAGCGTGCCCAGGTACAGCGCCAGCGACGACACCGACACCGACACCACTGCGGGCGCCCAAACCTCGCTGTACCGCGCTACCCGCCCCGCTACCACTCGACCGCCAACAACGCGCCCCTACCTTTCCCCTGACTACATTAGGTACGTTCCACTTAACGCCCGTGACAGCATTCCACTAACGTAAAAAGACCGCGGGCGCTGTGGGCAAAATTTATAGGTAAAACGCACATGCCCTTGAAAGTCCACTTGGGCGCGATGCGGACGCGAACAGTGACGTCATGTATGATGTCGAGCGATCACTCGCAATGACCACGAGCCTTAGGTGGTTAGATACTATAGGGCGTTACAATCGTTGCGGGCGTTAAGTGGAACGTAGCCATTGTGAGCGCCCCGAAACAGACGGCAAGGCGGGCCGTGTCAGACAATTTGACGGAAATCCTACACTACCAACGTACATGGCGACGCGGCATTTTATATTGAGTATGCGACACGGGCTCCTCACTGGTTCTCTGTTTCTTGTGTTTTTATAAAACATGTGTGGCATATTGGACAGAATTTTAAGTTTCATATCCGAGTGGAATGTGCGTTAAAGGATATTGTTAGTAAATTACAAAGGATCAATCAATCCTCATTATTTTGGTTGAGAAGTCATCGAATAGCAACTCACGTTCATCGCCAAGAGATAGATGAGCTTTTGCCAATCTGCGGCACCACTTGTTATATATTTATTTGTGTTAATGTCACTTTTAAAAGATGGCTCGCCTCGGATGCTGGCTTTAGACGACTCGGTAAATAATAGAGGGATAGCGCTGCTTGTGGTCGAGTAGTAATATCTTATAATTGATTTGGGTTTATATTAAAGGAAGCTGTTTTAAGTTCATTTCAAATTGGTTGTTGTGTGTTTCTCTCCCCCTCTCTTTCTATGTGTGATTTCATCGATATTAAACCAATGTTATCATCTATTGTCAGATTCCTTTAATATATATTACATATCTAAAATAAATTTATTAGGTATGTCCAACTTGAAAAACTCGTCACTAATACCTATTGATAAAACAACATGCAGTTAAGTTTACGAATTGCAAGATTAAAATGTAGGATTAAGTCACAATTTACATAATCTCGAACCTAGCTGATAAACTCAGAAAATTTTGTTTCTGGATGAGTATTTTCACTAGCTGCTATTTAATAATATTAATTTTATTCTGTATACCATTATCTTAAGCAAGTGAAAAGTAATAAGCAGTTGTGCTTCCAGATTTATAAAATTTCTGAGTTCGTTTATTTTGTGCCCTGTTTAATGTAGACACAGTAAGCTGTTGTTTGAATCTATCGTTATAATAAAATCCATGCATGCTGTAAGTTAAGTCGTTATAAGTAATGTTAAAAACCATGCAGTTGTGAATGACAGGGTTAAAAACATCATTGTTATGTAAGAAACATTTACAGGTTAACTAAATAAGTCATAAAATGTTTCGATAGTAAAAAATGTATTCATTATTGTAACTTTTCACCTCATTACCTCTCCCAAAATACACTAATATGTATTATTTCTATATATTAACCGAAACCAAATAAATTACTAGTGTCTGCAATTAATTATGAACGTGTATGCAATTCGGGTTATTCGAGTTTTTACGTTATATCGCAATTATTCCCAAAATGCTAAAACCATGCAATCATTTTGATGCAGCATCTTCTCAGGGATTTTAAGGCGTGTTGGTAAGGAATATGGATAGCATCTAGTATATTATTTGAAGTCGGTTATATGAATTAAAATATAAACACTATTTTGAAAAGGCTAAGAGCGGTTGAAACGCATTCAAAGTTCATTCTGACCTAAAATTTTTATAATAGTCTTCTGATACCTGCATCAATAATACCATTAGTACTTACATTCAAGTATAATACAATTATGACAATATTAGGATCATGCCTAAAGAACTTCATAAATACAAAAAAAAATCTAATAATTCTTCACTTTTAACAATATAAGAGCGCGAAATATGATATTGACTTTTTTTAAACTTTTCATTTAATTATTCATATGGATTATGATATTAAGCCGTTGGTGCCGGTGGCCAGTAACATGTCAGTCGTTAAGCCAAGTTGAAGGCCTTATGGGCTTGAAAATTTTCAACAGCAGTTCGCTAAAACCTTCGCCTATTAATTTCAACAACAATTGGCTCGCCCCTGCTTACGGTATTATGTGGGCGTATATATATTATGCCTTTGCAATAAAAGCGTGATTGATTAGACGTAGCTCTTTTTTGGGTGTGGATTGTCTGACATATTTACATAGGAGCCAACGCAACGGTCAGATGGGTATATAGCAATCAAATAGTTCAAAAAACACGGGTGACTGATCTGATAAAATAACTGGAAAACAGAATACGCCCTCAGAATAAAGCTATGAACAGCGGTAGATTATATGAACTCGAAAGTGACCTCTTTCCAGAGGACACGGGTCATCATCAGCTTGGGTCTGGTACTGCTAGCGAGAGCCAGCTTTATCGATAGTTCTGTAGTAGTTCAGAGATAATATAACATTCTGAGGTACCGGAGGATATTAGTTACCTCCTTGCACACACTTCATCTCAAAATGAGATGACGGAATTCCGCGTGGTCTCGTTCCGGACCAAGGCAATTGTAAGTTTTCAGTGTGCACACATAAGTTTATCTTTGCGGGTTCTTTAAGAAGGCTATTATAATTTATTGACAGAAAAGCAACACTTGTGCGAAAACTCGATATTTCTAAAAATGTGCTAAACGAAGTGAGCACAAAAATAAATAAGTAAAATGTGTAATTTAGGCAGCTTGTTGGCTTAATTTTAGGAAATGGCGAAGTTTTGAATGTATGCATGAATACTTTATCGCTAAAAAGTGGAATACAAAGATACTATATTATCATAACTATTTTGTAACAAATGAGTTTCGTTTCATTACATTTCGTCCATAATTGAAATGAAAATGTTTCGTTAAATGATTAACTTTAGTCAATGAAAAAATTAATCACCAGTATTACTATCAATTAATATATTATGTAATTTAGATATAGATTGACTATATTTATATTATCTTAATTTGGTATATTTTTAAATACCAAGTTTTGGCAAAAATCCTATATGTTTGTTTTGTTGTTCAAACTGTAAACAACGTTTTCCTAAATTCCATAATTATAAACTCTTGAGATAAAGAATTATGAAAATAAATAAAGATTTTCAAATTTCATACAATATTCAGGTAGATCCGTTTTTCTTTGCACTCAGTTTTATACTTCATTTTGTAGTAAAAAAAAACTTGATTCATCACATTTAAACCATTGGCCTTTACCTATTACGAGTAACGAAACCATTTTAAAATTTTCTTCAATATATTTAAAAAGTTTGCATTCTGAGTGTTGAACTACATCTAACCAGACCGAGTCGCACTTTTCCATACTTCTAATCTTTTCATACAGACATACATACACATTGTCACGATTTTTTTTATTTAACAATTTATGTACACTAATTATAATATAAAATTGAAAATAGCAGGAAAATTGTACAACGGTACTGCTTATTTCTTAAAGAAATCTCTTCCAGCAGACCGGCGAGAGGAGAGAATCAAGAAATCATTGAAAGGATAGAAATGTGTAAGTAAGTTTTAAGGAATGAGAGTACAGACACACACAATAAAAATATATGATATAATATACACATACATATAATAAATACACCTATAAATATATAGACACATAAATATATATATAAACATATAACTACATATTTTAAAAAAGAATGAATAAATATCGAAAACTTTATCGAAAGATCAGGATAACGAGGAAAGATAGTGTTCACGGACTCTATTTTTGAAAGAAGAGATAGTACGACTTTCTCTGATGACTGGCGGCAAGGAATTCCATAATCTGACTGCATGAACAGTGAAGGAATAAGAATAGAATTCAGTTTTGTGGACAGGGAATTTGAGGTTGGAGCGGAGGTGAGACCTGCAAGGAGCATCAGGAGATCGTGTAAATGAGAATCGCTCCTTCAGGTAACAAGGGGTTTTTGGATTGTATAAGATATTGTAAAGAAGGCACACAATTCGAGTATTTCTGCGAAGGCGGATTGGGAGCCACTTGAGTTCCTGGCGAAAATATGACACATGATCATATTTTTTGAGGTTGTAAATAAAACGGATATGCAAGTTTTGCAGCCTCTCAGGCTTGTCGAGTAGCTCCTCTGTGACATCTAAATAGCAAATGTCAGCATAGTCGATAATGGGCTGGATGAGAGTTTGGGCAAGGATAATTTTGGTTTTTAAGGGCAAGAACGACTGTAGGCATTTTAAAGAGTGGAACGAGAAATGAACCTTCTTGCTAACTGCATTAACTTGGGAACTCCAGGTTAGGTTGGTAATGGATACATTAATACTCGAAGGTTTTTGACGTTGTCTGAATAAGGAATCAGAGTACCATCCAGCAACACAGGTGGAAACGTGGCCCTTACTGAATCGGTACATATGTGTCTACTGCCAATTATTATGGCCTGTGATTTTTGAGGGTTAATGAGTAATCCGAACGACCTTGCCCACTCAGTGATACGGTCCAAATTCTGGTTCACAGAGAAATGACGGTACAGCTGCAGATCGTCAGCATAGAGATGGAAATTACAAGAGATTATACTTGAGACTGAGTTGATGAAAATGGAGAACAGAAGAGGAGAGAGAACACCACCCTGGGGCACGCCCGCAGTGAGTTGACACCAATCTGATGACTTACGATCTAAGTTTATACATTGCGAGCGCCCTCGAAGATATGAGTCAAACCAAGAGATAGATGATGAAGAAATATTGATAGCCTTCAGAGTACCAAGGAGAAGGTCAAAATCAACAGAGTTAAAGGCACTACTGAAGTCAAGCAACGTCAAAAGTGTTAGTCTTTTGCCTTCCATGGCCAAACGAATGTCGTCTGTAACTTTAACAAGAGTAGACACTGTGCTGTGCCCAGCGCGAAAGCCAGATTGAAAAGAGCTGAGGAGATTATTTGCAGAAAGAAAGGAGGAAAGCTGCTCGTGAACAATATGCTCAAGAACTTTCGACAGGTAAGGGAGAATTGAAATTGGTCGAAAATCAGTCATTGCAGAAGGATTAGATGTTTTGGGAAGAGGGATAACATGGGCAAGCTTCCAGGTGTCAGGGAAGGAGCCGGAGAATAGAGAGTAGTTGTAGATAAACGTTAAGACAGGGAGCAAAGTGGAAAGGATTGGGAGAATCATCCTTGAGCATATGTTATCGTTACCAGTAGCAGTCGAAGAAATAGACAGGAGAGATTTTTTGACATCCGATTCAGAGACAGGATTAAATTGAAAGGAAGTAATCTGATGTATGGGCTGGTTTGAAAGACTTTGCGGAGCAGAACTTTTAGCAACCGCATCCAATGTAACTGGCGGTAATGAGAAGTGTCTGTTTAAGGCACTTATGTCAAAGTCGGTATCTTCTAAAATAGGTGCTTTACCCATACCAACAGTTTTTAGGAATCTCCATATATCAGCACTACTTTGATTATTAAGACATTTAAGGACTTTTATCACCGAAGGGGTAGGCAGAGGTATACTATACGCCCACATTTCACGCTATGCATATTTGTCCCACAGGTGAGTCTGTTGCCGTGTTGAAATGGACAGGCGTAGGCTGTGGCGACCAGCTGTTGAAATTTTACAAGCCGCCCATAAGGCAGTCAACTTGGCTTAACGACTGCCGTGTTACTGGCACCGAGACCAACGGCTTAACGTGCCTTCCGAAGTACAGAAACAATCGCAAATGTTGTTCAGTTACTTAGAATCGTCATTTATAACAGCAAGAAAGAGACCAAGTAAGTAAGTATTCATGGATCGAAGTCTGGCGATCTGTCCTCTCTGACTACCCCGTCAAGGATACAGCGTGAAGATAGACAAGATCAGGAATGCGACAGCGAGTGTGGAATCGAGGACGGGCTTGCACTCTTGCTCTCCTTTTCACTCTAGTAAATGATGGTTCTAAGTACCAGAAAAGGATAGAAGCATAGAAAGGTACGATTCGGTACGGCTAGATGTAGTTGAATACCGTTTTACAAAAAAAAAATGTAGTTACTCTTTTATAATCGTAATTCAAACACGTAAATTTAGGCAATTTCTTTAGGCGCGATCGTGATATTGTGAAAAGGCTAATAAGTGTGAGGGAAAACAATAATTTAGCTTACCTTGCCCGAGACCGAGGGCGCCGTATACGCCTAAGTACATGTCACGACGTTGAGTGTCTATGGTGCCGTTCACAATCTGCAACAAAAATATCACTACATATAATAAAACAAAGTCGCTTACCGCTGTCTGTCTCTATGAATCTGATAAAATGAGATCTTTAAAATTACGCAACGAATTTCGATGCGGTTTTTTGTTCGATAGATATTGTGATACAAGAGAAAGGTTTGTGTATTTTATTATTTATATATTTACCTAACACACTTTATCCCCGAATGGGTGGCAGAGGCATATAATATGCCTACTTTTCACTATGTGTATTCCTGTTTCACGTAATACGTGGTGAGCCCATTGATGTGTTGAAATAGACAAGACGCAGGTTGTGGCTACCTGCTGTTCAAATTTTTAAGCCGCCCATAAAGCTTTCACTTGACTTAACGACTGCCATGGTAATGGCCACCGGGACCAACAGCTTAACGTGCCTTCCGAATTTTTTGTGTATCATTTGTTAAATTTTTGTATACATTGGCTTATATATATTTGTCGAGGGTGTTGGTAAAAAATAAGCCGTTTGGGAGCTTTTAACGAAAATCCTTTGAGATTAACAAAATACTGTATGGTGGAATTGTGTACCTATATATATATATATATATAGGTCTACAAAAACTCCGCGACGGTATATGTCTATCTCTTAAGGATTACATACAAACCATTTTAATACTTTAAAAAAGCCAGCAATTATAAAGCGGTAATTTAAAGCCTATTTACAGAAATACGTTATTAATCCCTATCATCCCTATCATCGCGGTCTCAGTGTTCTGTAAACGATCACTGAGTTACGCAACTTTCACCATGGCTGGTCCTCGGATGGGTGACCACTTTGTGGCATTTACATTTGCGAGCGTTTCCGTGCTTCGGAAGGCACGTTAAGCTGTTGGTCCCGGTAGCCAGTAAAATGGCAGTCGTTAAGCCTGGTTGAAGGCCTTATGGGCGGTTGAAAATTTCAACAGCAGGTAGCCACAACCTGCGTCTGTCTATTTCAACTCGGCAATGGGCTCACCACCTATTACGTGGGACAGGAATCCACACGGTGAAAAGTGGGCATATAATATGCCTCTGCCACCCCTTCGGGGATAAGGCGTGATGGATATTTATTTTTATTACGTTAGTTGGCTTCAGCATTTTATGAAGATTATTTTGTCGTTTTGCATCTTGCAAATTAAATGAATATCTTAGGAGATATAGCAAAATCAAAATAATGTGCAAAGAAATTAATTTCATGTAACCATAATTCAACGACAAACGACAAAGACGTGTACAAGATTTAGTGAATTCAACTACATTTTATGCATTGTGTGAGATGGGTTAATCTGCATGTAAGAGGGTAGACGAATTGTAGCTAGAAATATTTACTGAAATATATATAATAATATCGTTGAGACAACTCACACAACGCCATCTGATTCCAAACTAAGTAGAGCTTGTACTATGGTAACCAGATAACTGATTAACGTACTTATATATTTCTAAATACATACATATATTAAATAAATAACACCCAGACACAGAATAAACCATCGTGCTCTTCACACAAAGTTTTATCCTGGGTGGGAATCAAGATGGCAGTCTAAATCAATTAACATGGTATACATATACATCCTTTATGATGTGTGTGTGCCTGTGTCAGAGTTTAAGTGAGTTGTATGGATAAAACTAAAGCTTACCATTTGTTTATCGTTGGACCACGCGGTGAGCCAGTAGTTAGAGCCAACTTGGAACACTTGCAGTATAAGGTTCATTACGACTGTTATGACGGACGAAAAGATGCCCACACTCAGTAAGTAGTGTTTGTACACGCTCCATTTCACCTGCAAATAAATCATCCGTATTATAATACAAATATGAAAGTTTGTATGAATGTGTGTGTACTTTGTACTACAATTCTACTGAATGGATATTAATTTTTTTTTTCAGTATTATATCTTTTACATAGGAATAGGACATAGCCTACTTTATATTCTGGGAATATGGGAAATGGGCATTTACTAGTAAACATATTGTAATAGGAAATAATCATCTCATTAGGGTTAGCACCTCTGGTGTAACAAAAATCACCTATCTATCCTATACCACAAGCTTACATTAGCATACTGATCTTTCCTCTCTGACTACCCCGTCAGGGATACAGCGTAAAGATAGTTAAGTATAACATTTTAAGGTATAGTCTGCTTGCAACATCGCCCCTTCAACACAATTTTACCTAAGCACTTAAAACATGATCCTAACGCAGTTCTATCAACATATAAGAAGTTTTTAACCTTCTGGAAAATGAGCTCGCTATTTCACATGGAAGACTATTCTCCACTTCCAGCGCTCTACGGATCCAGCGCTGCACACATCAGTGCTTAGTGATCTAGTTGGCCAAGACCTAGTGCTGTAGAGATACGATGCATGAAGGACCGACGTTCCAAACAATCAATTTCTTCTCTAAATGCACACTCCAGGACTTCTTTTTTGTTTTATTTTTTTATTTCTGTAGTTATACTTGTTTTGTTTTTGTGCAGGAATATTTCACAATAATTGAATACCCTCATTGCCAGCCTTCACGTCATAGAGGAGTCAAAGAAAATGGCAATGAAAACATTTGACATCAATTTATTGAATTAATAATTATATATCTATTTAATATCTTTCTTTATTCATTTTGTCTGTGATTCAGCGCCACTTACGAAGCCCGATGGAAAAAGAATTCAACGCGATGCGAATTTAGACATTATTTTTGCAAATAAATTAATAATATCTCTGAGTGCAGTGATGATGACAATATTCTCGTTGTAATTTTTATAGTTGTCTGATCTTGTTTCAAAATTTACGATTGAAAACGTTAGGTAAAAATTACACTGATAATTTTTAGAATACAATTACAATTTTCAAAATAACTGATCCGATTCATATATGTTTGAAGTCGGTATCGGTTCATTCACATTAATCGATATTTTTAATCATGTCATGTCACTAACTTAAAAAAACTGACACTTGTCAAATGTGGCTTCTTATAATGACTCAACTATAGGACGATTTAACCAATGGACGCGTAATGTACTCAATAAAGTATGAAATTACTTTCAACCAACTTTCGTGCGAGGGGGAAGCTACACACATATTGTTTTCTTACTCTCGCATGAAGTGTTGTCACTGTCTAACAACCAATAAAAATGTAGCTATGCAATACGAATTTGAGACAATATTATTCGGCTAATTTGAGATGGTAACTCTTTGTTTAATGTTTATAGAGAATAATAATAATAATAATATATTGTGGGACACTTTTCACACAGCGCCATCTAGCCCAAAGTAAGCTAATATTAGCTTGTGTTATGGGATCTAGATAACTGATAAACATACTTATATATTTCTAAATACATACATATTATAGATAAATTACACCTAGACACAGAATAAACCATCGTGCTCATCACACAAAGTGAAAAAATGAAAGTATTTTGAATATGGGCCGAGTAAGACAGCGACTTAGCTAAAAATTCTTAGCAAATGGCAAGCGGGGTATAAGCGCAAACGGTAAGATAGCGCGTCCATTGGTTAAATCGTCCTAGATTTGATACGACCCGGGAATCGAATCCGGGACCTCAGCGCTGCAGTCGCATACACTACCTACCACTACCGAAGCAATCAATAAGAGGTCATAAAACCGTTTTGTATAAAGAAAAGCATTATCACGCACGTTAGCCTTGGACTGATTTCCCTTCAAATCAAAAGGAAGAATGTAGAAATACGAAGCTTTACCAGAACGAAAAGGTGATAATAAAATAAAGCATAACATAACATACTTTCACGCATTTATCCCCGAAGGGGTAGGCAGAGGCATACTATACGCCTACGTTTAACCGTATGCTTTGCATTTTGTCCCACGTAACAGGTGGTGAGCCCATTGCCGTGTTGAAATGGACAGGTGCAGGTTGTGGCGACCTGCTGCTGAAATTTTTCAAGCCGCCCATAAGGCATTCAACTGGCTTAACGACTGCCATGTAACTGGCAACCGGGACCAACGGCTTAACGTGCCTTCCGAAGCACGGAAACGATCGCAAATATAAATGCCACAAAGTGGTCACCCATCCGAGGACCAGCCATAGTGAAAATTGCTTAACGCAGTGATCGTTTACAGAACACTACGTCCGCGGGGCCACGAGCGATTCATATGAGATAAGATAAAAAAGAAGAAGATAATAAGACAAGATAAAAAAAGCGGGTTTCTTGGACTGTTTTATCACCTCTTCGTCTTGGTAAAGATTCGCATTCGCGACATTCCCAATCAAAGGAAGTCAGTCTGTATCCACGAGCATATCAAATCAATGTACATCTCCTAAAAATTCGCGACAATAGCTATGGGATGATCTGTAACACTTACGCTTCCAGTCTCAGCTTTCTCGGTTTCAATCAGTTTATTTTTCTCTTTCAATTCGTTTGGACTGACGCTGTCCGGAGATTTTCTCTTCACGCTGCCGGCGCGATCTCCTGTATACACATTTGTTAGTTAAAACTAGTGTTTACACCCCCCCCCCCCAAACCAATATCTCCGGGGTCTAAGCGACGTCACCTGCTAGCAGCTACTGGGGGCCAAGTATAAGGGGGCGTCAGAAGACAATAGAAACCATAGCTCAATAGTGGACTACGAAAAAAATTATATTTTCGTAGTCCACTATTACAATTGCGCTCCAATAGAAGTTATATAAGCGTATGACCAGAGCCATCTATCGAGCTACTCGATCGAATTGTCTTTTTACACTTTATTAAAAAAAAAATGAGAAATTTAGCATAATAATTGCTTTAAAAAATATATCTAAATATATAATAGTTTTAAGTTGACTACCTAGTTTTGGAAGGGATGATGGCACTAGTGTTGGCGGCTAAGGTTGGTTTGGTACAATTTCGTAGATATGACAAAAGATTAGTTACTTACATAGAAAAAGGACAGATAGATAGAAAAAAAAACTGAGTTTTGGTACATTATCAAAACGTATACATGTAAAAGGATATTAAGTTCATACCTGCAGCAGGCTGATCGGACTCCGAGGCACTTTCAGACAGCGACCGAGCTCTTTGTAACTTGTGTTGGAACTCAGAGCCAAGTTTACTTTCTAAGTCCTGTTTGATCTCGTTCAGCTCTGAAATATAATTAAGACATTATTATATAACAAACATACACGCACACAATCATGGCATTTCCCTAATAGTAGCAACTTATAAGTATGTCAGTACTTAAGGTACTATTGTCTGGACCAGAATTGAGTAAGAGGACGATACCCCTTGCAGATCGTGTGATCATTGCAGGGAAAAGCTTTTTGGCATTACACTTCCTAAAATTGTATAGTTGAAGTTGAGTTTCGCTTCATGAATGGAAGGGATGGTGGCAGATGGCGACCGATAACTTAAACAAAAGCCGTAAAACCAGTTTGGTTCGGACGACACAAACTACTATATTTGGGGCCCTGCTAAAACTCAAAACAAAATCCTATAATAACTCATCTAATCATCATCCTCCGAATATTTATTCGATGGGGCCACTGATGGAGGATAATGTGACGGCATGGCTACCTGTGGCCCAGCGCGAGCCAGTAGCTGTGAATTACCCCCACGACCTTACATCCTCTGGAGCGCCATATATAACTCTTCTCTGCTGCAGATGCTCAACAAGGTGACGTCTCCCACTTTATCTTGGGATACGTCTCAGTAATCTCGCTTACCGAACCCACCCCTCTTCTTCTATTATAAATAAATATCATTGGGACAACTCACACAACGTTTATACATTTATATATTTCTAAATACATACATATTATAGATAAATAACACCCAGACAGAATAAACCATCTTGCTCATCACAAAAGTTTTATCCTAGGTGGGAATCGAACCACGACTTGCTTAGCAGTCGGATATACTCCCACCGCGCCACAGAGGGAGTCAAAATTTAAATTATCTTCTAGCTAAGTAACATTCTAAATTCTATTTCTCTTCATATTGCTTTATATAACGTTTAACAATTTTGCTAAATATATGTTCTTACAAGTACAACTTTCCTTCACCTCTGTGCTTAAATCACCCTAGATTCACCCCAGTCTAAGCCTCAACGTCACAATATATTCCATTACCTTCCGGTGATGTTCTCTCCGCATCACTGAGATGATGAAGTAGGAATTCAGCGAAGGCGCCCTTCTTCTCAAGCAGCTGTTGGTACGTTCCGGCTTCTGACACGTTACCTTCGCGCAGTACTAACACCATATCGGTGTGTGCCAAATACGACACGTTATGGGTCACCCACACACGGGTCGTGTTCTTTAGTAGACCGTTAGGCCCGATTACCTGTGGGTTTAATACAACAATGGTTAAATTTATCTCAGTCAACCATTTTTATTATGTATGTCTGTTGCCTTAATGAAGATCCCCATCATATTTTTTCTCATTTATCTTCGATGTACAGACAGCGACCACTTACAGATTTATTATAGTATAGATAGTTTTATCCGTCAAAGAACTAAAGTACCCTTGTCCGTTTTTTCTAGTCACAGTCTGCCTCTGTCCATTACAATACGGCAATAGGATTGGGAGCGTAAATGTAAGTAAATTTTCATTTTTTTTAATCCACTGTGAGTGTGTGAGTGACACTGCGGCTGTTGAATATTTCCATTTCACCCATAAGGCCTTGATCTTGGCTTAACTATTATCATATTATTAGCAATCTGGAAATTCCGAAGTGTTCGTGAGCCCACTTACTGTGTTCTGTAAACGATGACTGCGTTAAGCAACTTTCGCTATGGCTGGTTACAATCATAGCTGAACTTTCGTAACCAGCTAACCGCTTTGTAGAATTTTCATTTACGAGCGTTTCGTGCTTTAGCAGCAGGTAGCCACAACCTGCGTCTATCTTTTTCAACACAGCAATGGGCTCACCACCTATTACGTGGGAATGCACACGGTGAAGGGTATATGCCTCTGCCACCCCTTCGGGAATAAGGCGTGATTGGACATTCCGACGCACAAAAACGAACATCAACCACACAACCAACAAAAGGACCGACCGTATTGTAAAATGCTTCACGCAGTGATCGTTTCCAGAACACTGAGCTAGCAGTGATACGACCGCTTATGTATAATGGGTAAAGGATATAAATATATACAGGACTGCCTAAAAATATAAGTATTTTTTTCGAAAATTCCTGTTATTATATTTATGACATTTGCTATAATTATTAAATGAGTTTAATTGTGAAACCATACAAAACCATAAAAAAAATATACAGGATTTTCAGAAAAAAAAAAAAAAACAAATGTGCCTCTCACAAAAACAAATCCCTATGAGGATTCTGCACGCCTCACAACGTGTAAGCGTGTGGGACTGCTTCACTCTCGATAGGCCGCTATGTATTAAATTTCACGAAAATCTATTTGGATTTACAGTAGGAAAATCTACTATTGACGCAGCGATATCAGTGCGAAAAACTGTCACTTCATCGGTTTGTCAATATGTGATGGCTATCTTCCTAGATATTTTCGGGGCTTTCGATAATGCGTGGTGGCCAATGTTATTAATAAATTAAAGTCTCGCGGTTGTTATAAAAATATTTACTCTCTTATTTATTCATATTTTTCACAAGGTACAGCAACTTTAAAACTAGTTCATTATTCTGCTACCAAAACGTTAACAATAGGCTGTTCTCAGGGATCTGTGCTAGGTCCACACTTGTGGAATTCAGGATTTGATGACTTTTTCATTTTGCCATTACCGGGGCAGGGCTGTTCAATTACCGGATACGCCGATGACGGTATGTTACTCGTTCAGTCAAATACGCGTGTGGGACTCGAGAGCTTGGCCCACACGTGCTTGCTAGTCGTTGCGGAGTGGGGCGTGCGAAACAGGTTATTTTTTGCTCCAAACAAAACATTTCCGCTGCTTTTAAAAGGAAATTTGAAAGTACCACCGCGCATTAAATTCAATTACATTTACATTAAAAATTAAGACTTCGGTTTGCTATTTAGGATTGATTTTAGAGAGAAATTTTGCATTCGTTGAGCACATAAAAACTGTAGGTGAAAAGGCTAAAAATTGCTTTTACGCGTCGTTGTCGAGAATATCTACTGCTACATGGGGACTTTCGTTCAAAACACTGAAGGTCGTTTACGGGGCCACTTATCTAGACTGTATGCTACTATTGGGGCTGCACGGTTAAACTTACTGCAAAATCAACGCCTTGCCTTGATATTTTTATGCAAGGCCTACAGGACGGTTAGCACTGAGGCTCTGCCGGTGATGGCAGGTGTCCTCCCGGTTGACCTCGAAATTCAGAGACGAGCGGCTTTATACTATTCGGCTAAAGATGGCATGGATGATAGGTTTTTGTTAGCAAGAGATCGCCATAGAATTGCCATGCTGTATCGTGAAAATGTACGTGAAGAACTTTTAGACGAATGGCAGCTGGCAAGGCGCCACCTCTACCAGTTTTTCCCAGACGTTCGTGAGCGTCTGAAAATATCCTCGCTGGAGGTTGATCACTGTGTTGCTCAATTTCTTACAGGACATGGTAACTTTAGGAGCAAATTACATTCGTTTAAGCTGGTGGAGTCACCGTTCTGTCAGTGTTCAACTGCTGATGACAAATATGATCAGACCGCCCATCATATACTTTGGGAGTGTAGCATTTGGCAAAACGAGCGATATAATATGCTTAATTGTTTACAAGTAACATCGGGAGTAGTTTACTATGCGGATCTCGTGGCATTGAGGGGGAATTTTCGGGCTTTTAAACGTTTCTGCCATACATATTACTGGAATCAAACATAGCTCACATAGGACCCATACCTTGTATCTACTATATCTCTACTATATCTAATATTACCGTGGTGCTTCCCTATTTCTATAGGATTTACACCTAGTTGCTTTCCAGGTCTCCCTCTTTTCAAAGGAAGAGGCATTACGTTCTTTTCCTACTTCCTCACATTATCTTCTGATTAATTTCGTTGCGGGTTCCAAGACATGCTAACTTCTCCTGGGACTTCACCGAGATCGAGCTCGGTGTAACTTTTCTGGTGTTTTGGTCATTGCTGTAGATCCTGGTTTACAGGAGTCACAGTAATGGGAATGCGGGTGGGATAAAATAAAAGGCCGCTATGTGACGATTTTACAACATAAAATCGCTCTTATATCCAAAGTTAGACAAAAAATAAATAAAAAAAAAGGTGTTTTGATAACTAGACATATTAAATTATAAAGTCAGCGTATTTCTTTTAGTATATATAGCAAAAATATGTAGTTTAAAAATTATTAGTACTGTCCGTTGGTCTGTGCACTTGTTTGTGTGCACGTTTTAGAAAAATTTACGCAATTAATTGTAATAAATCCATTTGCATAAATTTCCACTTATACTGAGGATGAACCCTATTTCTTATTATAATTGAAATGATAACCGCCTTAAAGATATTAATGAAATTCAATGGAATTTATTTACTGGGTTTCTTTTTCGTATTTTTTTTTATCTCTTACTTTTATTACATGAATAATATACTTCTTTCCCTTTCTTACTTATTTTTTTTCCAAACTTTTCCTTATACTATTCTAAATTCGAATGTCAATAGATGTTAGAACGTTTTATTCATTCAATATTCGATAAGTTTCTCTTCTAGTAAATTAATTTGAATTTGTAATACAATACGAGTGTGTGGCGTGCACTTTTGGATTTTCCAAACTTTTTGTTTTTTTTTGCGCTGTACACTTATAGCCCACTGTTAATAAACATAGATAGCGGGAAGCAATTTTGTTTCATATTATAAGAATACACAACTATAACAAGCTCATAGAAGGCTGTACTACCTTCTCGAAGATGTGTTTCCCGACATGCGAGTCGACAGCACTGAGGGGGTCATCTAGAAAGTAGTTGTCCGCATTGCAGTACACCGCGCGAGCCAGAGACACGCGCTGCTTCTGACCGCCGGATAGATTTATACCTAAAGATAACAAATATTTTAATATAATATAAAAAATCTATACTACTATATAAAAAGCTTAAGAGTTTGTTTGTTTGTATGTTTGGTTTGTTGAAAGCACTCATCTCAGGGGAACCACTGTGTCGATGAATTACAATAAAAAGTGCATCATAAACGAAGCTTCATAATACGTATAACATAGAGGTTTATAATAATTTGTCCAACAAATGAGTGAGAAACGATTGACGAATAATTTATACTGTGCGAAAGTAGAGGGTACAAAGAGGTGAGAATCAGATCAATATGAAGACCACGTGAGCAGATTGATCGAAACCGGAAAGGTCTCGTCTAAACTACTCGGATACCTACCTCGGTGTATGTATGAGGCGATTAATGAATCTGCAGGAAGCGAAAGAAGTATGCATGGCTCACGAAGCCTGGCGATCTGTTCTGTAGACTACCCCATCGGCGAAACAGCATGAAGGTAGTTAAGTTTAAGTCAAGTTTTTTCTAATAATATACCTTTCTCTCCAATCTCAGTTTGATCGCCTCCGGGTAGAACTTCAAAGTCGGGTTTGAGTGCGCACACGTTTATTACATCAACGTACTTTTGTTTGTCTAATGTTTTACCGAATAGAATATTATCTTGTAGCGTTGCATTTTGGATCCAGGCTTGTTGTGGTACGTAGGCTATGGTACCTGAAAATTGAAGAGGTATGTGGACTAAAATATCACGTGTACTGTTCTACAACAGGGGGCCGAGTCTACTATTGACAAGCCGTAGAGTAGAAACAGAATCGCTGTCAAAATGTTAGTAGACTATCAAACATTCAACTGACAAGCGGACACTGGCGTGCTACGTGTTACTCGTGTTAGTATTTTATCGGCCGACCGATAGAAGTCTATTGGAGTACGATTGTAACAGTAGACTACGAAAACCTGTGAAAATTGTACCAGCTGCTTTCTATTGAGCGACGATTTCGATTCTATTTCGACACGATTGAAATAGCAAACTCAGCCCCCTGGTCATTTTTCGTCTTACGGCGTTCTCGACGTCTTAACAGGACAGAATCAATCAATCGATCACATCAGATCTTTAAAAGGGGTATCGTAGCCTAAGGACTGTATACAATTAATCCTTCTAATATTATAAATGTGAAAGTTTCTAAAGATGTTTGTTACTCAATCACGCACTAACGCCTAAAGCAATTTGGCTGAAGTTTGGTATACATATAGCTGACCTTGGATTCACAAATAGGCTACTTATAATTCAGAGAACTAATTCCTGTCGAAAACGGTCACAGAAAACCTTACCACGTGGGATGAGCTATGGCCGTACCCTAGTCCTACTAATATTATAAACGCGAAAGTTTGTAAGTATGGATGTTTGTTACTCTTTTACGCAAACTCTACTGAATGAATTTTGATGAAACTTTACAATGATATAGCTTACACATCAGAATAACGCATAGGCTACTTTTTATCCCAGGAACAAGTTCCTGTGGGAAACGGGAACGGGAAAACTTCACCACGCGTGCGAAACAGCGGGCGTAAACTAGTAATAAATAAACAGATAGAGCCACGACTAAGTGCATAGGTCGTCGTATGACGTCCTAATCTTGTAAACGACACTCCCAGTTAGTTGTTATAAAAAAAAATCCACAATATGATGTGGATATTAACTAAAAAATCTTCAGAATAGTTCAGGAGTAGAAAAGGTATCACGGGCGTTGACTTCAAGTTAAGCTTTAAAACTTACCATTAGTGTTGACCCGTCCAGAAATTTTGTTCATCTCTCCTAACATGGCGGCTAGCAGCGAGCTCTTACCAGAGCCGACCGCGCCTACAACGGCCACCAGCGAACCGCGAGGTATATGCAAGTTTATATTCTTTAATGTAGGATCGCCGTTCTGATCTCCCCATGTGAAATGACCATTCTCAATTACAATAGGGTTTGCTAAAACAAGCCACTTTGTCTGTTAGTGAAAAGAAAGTAATAATCCTAATTTCCCTCCTCTTACAACCCAGGGTTCTATAAGCGCGGCGTGAAGAGTCACAACATTAGGCCACTAACTTGAAATCCGATGTCAATAGTCTTGTAGACTTTGATAGTGGCCCCCAATTCCCTAGATATTGCCATGGCCTTCCATCAAGCGGGCGGCGTCATTTTGGCGTAGTGAATATAAAAATTATGAAATTGATAAAATAATCCAGGACTAAACAAGTCCAACGGTATTTCGATATACCAACAATTATAGGAGCAAAAGTATCGACATTTAAAACAATCAATACAAACAAGAATTTTAAATGAGCTTGTATAGAACATTTTTAATTAATTATCAACTAAATTTCAATTAAATTTTAATAAAGTGGAAAAGACAATTCGATTCGAGACAGGGACTGAACCTGTGACCTTTGCTTAACCAGGGCAATGTTCTAGCCACCTGAACTACCCGAACCGTATCGAATCAAGTTGAAATTCTCCACCATATTTTAATCGTCATTTTAAGAGTATGACCAGAGCCATCTATCGAGCTAATGAACAACTCGATACCAATGAACAGTGTTACAACCATTTTTAAACATTAATGCAATGGACTCCACTCAGTATATTGATAAATTTTTTAAAGCAATTTTTTTTCTAATTTCCTCTTTTTCTTTTTCTCTAATTATTATTCTAATTGTCTTTTTCCACTTTATTAAAATTTATGAGAAATTTAGCAAAATAATTGCTTTAAAAAATTATCTAAATTTCAATTATTTTCACATAACACCGTTATACTAATTTTACATTTATATTATTTATTTTCGCCACATATATAATCGCTTGCATAGTTATCATGTACTGTAGAATTTATTTGTAGTTTCGTAACCCTTCCAACAAAGCTAAATGTATTGTCCAGTGAGGGTTCCCATCCGTTAGACTGAATATCGGATGCTAAATTATGCTAAAAGTGTCGGAATTGATCAGATATATTCAATACCCCGAGTATTGAATATATCTGATCAATTCCGACACTTTAAACAATAGGCACAAAATTGACAACAGTTCTATTTTAATATCGAATCTGAACTTACGTTCTTTAGGATCATGTTCAACAGAAGTGTCATCTAATTCATCACAGTTCATAAATTTGTTCAATCTTTTTATACCGACAGATGTCTAAAAATGGAAAAAAATAAATTAGATATCGCACACAATCGCACGTCATCTAGACAAGTAAAGAAGCTTAAATCAGCACCAACGAAATATTATAGCAATACGAGTACTATTCAAAATACCCAAAACCATACACTAATTTAAAACAAAAGCGTGCACTTAATTAATTGCAAAACAAACAGGAGTGTTAAAAAAGTGTTACGGAACAATGAATGGGTTTTCTAGTGGAATTAATTTTTAGATATATAAAAGCAGCTGCGAGGCAGCTATTTAAAAAAAAAGAGACTGTTGATACTTTTTATTTATGGCACTTGGTGAAACTTGTTAAACATCTTGAATGATAATACTTGTACTGTATCTACATATTACAAATCTTACCTTTCCCTACCACATACTAACAAAGGAATAGTACAAGTATTATCATTCAAGTTATAAAAAGGAGTTAAATTTGTTAGAATTATGCTAAATTATAAGAAATTACTACCGAAAAGCTGCCTCACAGTTCTTATTTGAAACGTAAATTTAGAAAAAAGTTCATTTAAAAAGGTTGAACATCACACAGTAAATCCAATATAAAACTTACTTGTACAACATTCGATATAACGTTAGGCAGCATTGATAGTGGGAAACGTAGAATGTTGAAAAGAGACAGCGCTACGAAAGCTCTTTCAGAGTCCAGCACTTCTTTATCATTTACCAACACAAAACACCCGAACGACATCAGCGATACCTAAGAGACCATACCAGTAGTTATAAAATGGATCTATGCACCGGACATGAGCATTCTATGTTTACATTGTGTAGATGACCAGACTCGTATAGAGTTTTAAGCTGTAATTCAGTCTGTCTATGATCAAAGAACACAAGGGAAACATAGTAGAAAGTTATCATTATTACGGTATGTCGCGATGTGCGTGTTAGTGAGTCCTTATGGAAAAGAACCAATAGCCATATGTAGATTATACTAAAATGTAAACACTCTGTGGCACTACCTCGATCACCGACACAATGATGAGTGGCAGTAAACCTAAAGGCAAATGCATTGTGTAAAACAGAGACATCGATACGAATATGTTTTCAGCAGTCAGGGTATTTTTCTCAGGGTCGCTTATCAGAAATGTGAAGAATGTAAGGAAGGTTACCTTGAAATAAACATAATTATTTAATATTATAGCTGAGATTGGCGTTTACTAGATTTATTATCTAACTGAAGTTGAAGATAATATATTTAAGTAATGTTGGCATTGCGCCCTTGTTCTTAAAGCCTGCAGTATATTCGTTGGCGCAAGTACCTAAAAATATGAGCATCAGTGCTTCCATATTATTTATTTATTTAACATTTTAAAGTCATATGTAAAAGTCGAGATATAGCTTAATGACTAATATACCGTGCACATAAATTATTTATCTTGGTAACTGTGACCGCTGCAAATGATATTTGCTCACTCTATCTCGACTATTAAAGTTGACTGTACATACACACAACTAAGACATATAAATAACACATATTAAGGAAAAGAAGAGTACAATGGTACTCTATATTTTCTAAAAAAAATATATCTCTTCCAGGGAGTGATTACCTTGAAGAAGGAGATCAAAGTAGATCTGTGATTAGTTTGTGAGGTTCATAAGAGGTACAGTTTTTGATCCAAAATTCTTCTTCTCTTTCTTACTCAAAGTATATTCCTAGTAGCTTTCAAACCCTACCGCTACTATCGTTTAAGTTTTGATCCCCCGTTCAGAAATAGGCGCCTGTTAAGTTGCCTTGTTAGTCAGCAGGTGCACCGCTAACAGTATCTTGGGTTCCGGAGATTTCAGTGATCCCTTACACTAACTTTTAATCATATTTGAGAATGTTTAACAAAAAATCCTTCAAACAAGGAATCATTCAACATTATAATAATGCTTATAGAAGCATTTTCCTTGGGGTTAAATCCAACCTATAAAACGTATAAGTATAATCAGATTATACCACACTCATAAAAATTAAACCCCAGGGATTTTAAAGATTAAAACCAGTAGGAGATCAAACATCCTATACTTCTCTTAATATTACAATTGTTATTTCCGCTATAGTAACTAATTCAGACTTTAGCACTTCCCCTTGACCCTAAATGTATTGTTATATACGATTTTGAATTATCATATATCCTACTAATATTAAAAAACTTGATAGTTTGTAATAATGTATTGATGTAGGTTTGTTACTCTTTCAGTCAAAAATTACCAAATGGATTTTGATAAAACTTTACAATAATACAGCTTACACATCAGAATAACACATAGTTTACTTATAACCCGGGAACAAGTTCCTGTGGGAAACGGGAAAACTTAGTCTAGTTATATGATACTATACTATCTTCACGCTGTATCCCTGACGGTGTAGTCAGATAGTTATATGATAATTCTAGTAAAAGAATACAAATATCAATACGGGAGTTGAATGAACTTACTATTTAAATGAAAATGTGTTGTACTCTGTGTACACAACCGTATGTTCAGTTCATAAGAGATAATATTATATCAGTCAATCAGTGAACTGTTCAAACATATTATATTTAAATAATCGAATTATCAGTTTGATTTGTAACATTAAAGATAGGTATTATCAATCACAATAAAGCAGTATTAACTGGTACTTAAGCGTGTAATCTACAATGATTCCATTCAAATTCAAGTCAATCGTAATTTATTACATTGATATAAATCAATTTAATTACTTTCAGTTAGTTTTATTTGGGCGGAGGTGGTTTGAAATGGTTTTATGATTAATTAGATGTCCCGAATAGTTTTTCAGCTATTTATTTCATTTATCTCCTAAGTTCTATAGAACATGTAATAGAAAAATAACTATTCTCTCTTTTACTTTTAACTTATTCTGTTATTCAGGGTGGAGACAAATCCAACAAATCAACGAGCATAAATATTGTACCACCATCTATAACTCGAGAAAGAGAGTTATAGATGGTGTAAACGACTTTATTTTATGTATATAGAGTAGAGACAAGTCGACTATACCAACTATAGTGGAATGCAATAAATGAGCAGTTCATGTTCAGTAATTTTACCTATCCGTCACAGTAATTTCAATATAATTATTTTTTACTCTTTCAAACGTGTTGCAGATATGTAGCATACTTACCAAGAAAGGAGCACAAGACCAAATAAACGAAGTTGCAGAGTTTAAATAAGCGGCCTGTTTCAATACATTCATTTCCTTATTCCTAATTTCAAGTATTTGTTCTTCAAAACTCGGCTCCCATGCGTACATCTTGAGAACCTACAAAAACAAATTATTATAAAATGTTAAATAAACATTACGTGAAGACGGAAGAACATCAAACTTTTGTACCTTTTAAATGACCGATCTAAGATGTCGTCATCTAATGTGAGACATTCAGGGACAACTGCATCACATACATACTACATATTATAAAACAAAGTCCCCAAGCGCGTCTCTCTGTTCGGGATAAACTCTAGAACTACTAATGTTTTTAAACTTTCGCGATTGTCACTCATATTTATGATATTTCGGGTTGACAGTCAACCCGTAACCACGGCTGGTGTAATCCGGTCGAAACGTCGGGAAGTATAAGGTAGGCTTTGTACCTAATAATATACGTCTAGAACTACAATACCAATTTTCATGCTGTTGTGTGGATATAGTAGTTTTCACTATATAATTTGTAAAGCTTTTGTATAAGTTTCTTTAAATATAACGATATTTGTTGGAGATGTTGGAAAAAATAAGCCTTTTGGGAGCTCAACGAAAACACTGGCTAAACCCTTTGAGATATGACAAAATATTGTATGGCGGAATTGTGTATCTTATATAGGTCTACAGAAAAGTTCGCGACGTTATATGTCTATCTCGTTGGGATAACATACTAGCTCACTATTACACTGGGAGAAAAAGGTACCGTGCGTACGTTCAACAATCCCAAAAAAGTTATGTTCTTCTTCAAACTTCTATATATGGGACTAACCCACCCGCATTCCCATTACTGTGACTCCTGTGAACCAGGATCTACAGCAATGACCAAAACACCAGAAAAGTTACACCGAGCTCGATCTCGGTGAAGTCCCAGGAGAAGTTAGCATGTCTTGGAACCCGCAACGAAATTAATCAGAAGATAATGTGAGGGAGTCGGAAAAGAACGTAATGCCTCTTCCCTCCTTTGCAAAGCGGAAAGAGACCTGAAGGCCAATTCTCCTAATTAATAAACATCACAGAATAAACTGTTATTGAATCTATACTGAATTATGAAGTGAGTGAAAATCGGTATTCTCCTAACCAAAATTACAATAGCATGTTGGTAAGGTTTTAGTTAAATGATAGGTATGATTTCAGTTCAGACTCGTGTCAATCCCACGAGAAAAAAATCATGTTACAGAATAAATAATACAAGTGCACCCATCACCCCTTACATGAAGTATACTTTTTTTGAAGTGAAAACTTCTTTTAGTGCGGTACGCATATTTTTAGAGGAGATAAAATCTCTCGACTCGCGACCATAATCATCATCATCATGTAACGTTGATCCCGGTCATCTACAGGTCTTATTAAATAATATTGTGTAATCAATTAAGACTCTTTCAGAGTAGAATTTTTTATTCATCATCATCATCATCATTAACGTCGATCCCGGTCAATTTTTGAAGTGAAAACTTATTTTAGCGCGGTACCTATGCATATTTTTAGATGAGATAAAACCTCTGGACTCGCGACTATAATCATCATCATCATCTAACGTCGATCCCGGTCATCTACAAGTCCTATTAAATAATATTGTGTAATCAATTAGGACTCTTTCAGTGTAGATTTTTTTTCATCATCATCTTTAACTTCGATCCCGGTCAATATTTGAAGTGAAAGCTTTTTTTAGCGCGGTACGCAATTTTTTAAATGAGATAGTATCTCTGGACTCGCTACACCGTTACGATACGTACGCAGCTATAGTGTGTGCATATATGCATGTACATATAGCACATCGTAAATTCATTCACACAAATTCCATGAAGTATTCTTCATCTAAGCATCACCCAGAGACAATTAATATAGAATTTTATTACCACCATCGTAAATATCCGCTCATATTTAACACGAATCGCGTATTAACCGAACAAAAACAGGTTTTCCGCAGTATTCCGTCGATCTAGTGTTGATATACATTCAAACTTATATAAATGTCAATTTTGACATATGAATTATGACGAGAATACCAAATACATTTCATTCAAAATTGAGTCTCAAATAATAAGACTAGCAGAATACTGATTTTGTCATTTTCAACTTTCAGTCTCAATTCGATTTAATCAACTTACAGGTAATGTTAGATGCATACAATTTTGTTACGAGAATAACTTTTTTAAGATTTGGGAGTCTGAGCTTAGATCGGAACTTAACTTTGACCGTGCTTTTATTACGAGAATTGGCCTTCAGGAAAGCAACTAGGTGTAAATCCTATAGAAATAGGGAAGCACCACGGTAATAGTAGATATAGTATGGGTCCTATGTGAGCTTGTTTGATCCCAGTAATATGTATGGCAGAAACGTTTAAAAGCACGAATATTCATCCTCGATGCTACGAGATCCGCATAGTAAACTACTATTTAGGATTTTTTTTTGTATTAAGTTCGTCCAATGACGACATCTAACGAATTGATGGTCAATCTCACAGTTCACGGGACTATTGACAGTGGCCCTAAAGTTGGTGGGACTACTAATGATGTGCCTCTTAATGCTTTGCATAAAGAACTCTAGGTTGTAAGAGGAAGCATTGAGCGCAGAGCATTCTTAAATCCAATGGACAGAAATACAATCTGTTTTGGCAAATATTATCTGATATGTTTAAAAAAAAAAACTAATAATATGTAATCAGATTTAGAATATTCAAACGAATGCCAAACGAATGGATGATATAATAAAAGAACTCGTTGTGTGTGTTGTTCAAAATTTCTAGTCGGAGTTATTCAGTAAGTTAGATCTTTATGCATCATTAGTTACAGCGGTTGATAATTTAGTGACTACAATTATTTATCTCGGGAAGGTTAAACAGAAATTATAGATGATGATTATACATATTGGTGCGGCACCACGAACTTTTGTTTTAGCATAGTTCGAATCATGAGTATTTTTTTCAAGAGCACAACCTGTTTGTTCGTTTCGCGGTAATAGCACGATGTATCAGCTATATTATTGTAAAGTTTCATTAAAATCCATTCAGTAGTTTTTACGTGAAAGAGTAATAAACATCCATACAAACTTTCACATTTATAATACTGTTAAGATATATATATATATATATATATATATATTATATATATATTATATTTTGAAACGTGGGCGTATAGAATGCCTCTGTCGAACCTTCTTGGGGATTAAGGCGTGACTATATGTATGAATATTAAATTGTAATTCCAAAAAAATAACAACCCGCCGTTTAAGAGAATACTGTGTCAATTATTTAGTGTTAATTTTTATTTTACAAGAAACACATCTAAAAATTAAGAAAACTATACAGACAGTAAGTTTACTTCTTTACTAATTGACACACAATTACCAAATGAGTAAAGCTACAAGTATTAACGTATATATATAAACGTATTGATTTAATAAGTAATAGTAAGTGTCTCAGAGAATCTCTAAGAACTAAATTCACATACTGATAAAATTTAATACCGATATACCTATCTACTGTCAACACAAGATAAAATAAGAACATTATCTATTGTGCCGCGACCTACACGCAAGTAGTTAATTATCAGTTTGATATGACATAACAATATTGAACATATGGTTGTATTTGTATAAATATTCATAGCAGGGCAGGGAGTTGACCTAAAGGTCTCCTAAATTGATGTATCATAGAGGGCAGATGTGTGCTATCAGAGGTTAGAATGGATGACACACATGCCATGTGGAGATGCAGGAAAGCAGATTTCGGTTGCTACAGGGGTGATGATGATATACGGGAATTCTTTTATATAATTTCTGATTGATTTCACATATCTCATTTATAACAATTTTCGACAGGGTCTTTTAAACTGATTTGTTTTATTTTAAATATAAAAGCCTATTTGGGTCTTTTAGTAGACGAGTAGCATTATAATTATTATCACCAAAATTAGTTGACTAAACAAGTCACTTCTATAAGAAATTTGTGCAAATTGACTATTAATTAACGACCACTTTATCACATATCCGAGAAGGTTTACAGTATTTACTAGTAAATCTATATATGTATATTCTTGGACAGCTAAGAAAATGTAAAAAAGGGAATTCATAAAAATGCTTAAAAATTATAATTAATATGTTTATAGCAGACTAGCTACTTTTAGAATCGGCGACCGGCGTCGACACTTTAGTTGACTTTCAGAAGCTAAATGCAGCGATCGAGTGCTCCACACAGCACACTTAAAAACGCCAGTCAAGGTGATAAGAGTCGCTAAAACGCGCGACACCGATGCATTCGAAAAATACCAGTGTTATAACCACAGAGCATGGAATGTTGCTCGATCTCTCTCGCTCGCACCGTAATAGAGACGAAACTAATAATAATACCGCGTGCCAAGTTTACATCCGGCTGAAAACGAAAATCACATACGTGACCTGTCAGTTGCCTACCATTCGTCTGTAATAGATTAGTGAATTCGTATCAGTAAATGGTAATGCCCCCTGACACGCTTGATTGTATCACAGTACAATATATGAGCAGTAAGGAAACTTCATACAACGTGCGAAACGGCCTACCCACACAGACGCACGCATCTACAGGACGAGTGAGCGGACATACCAGTGCTGCGTGAGTTGGCCAGTCATGGTCGTTGTAGTGTCCATGTTATAATTATTGAGTATTGTTTGTTATATGTTGATTGTAAGAATTTTAACCCTAATAATATAACTCTTTTAGTGCCAGCGTTATCTATTTCAGGTAAAGTATAATGGGTCTGACAAACGGTTTTTACTTTAAATGCCAAATAAATCTACAAAAAAAATACGAGAACAACTGTGTTTTACTTTTTTATATTTAAAAAAATGGCTGAAATATTTACGATCAAAGTGCGTATGACACAATCCTGCTCATTCAACAGTCGCACTCTTGTTCGCACACGAACGCCGCGCCGCGCCTTTTCGCAGTCTGCGCGAGGCTGTGACGCCATAATGGGCGCGCCTAATCTCGGAAATTCAAAAAAGGACTACAACTTCTCGTCGTTATAACATCGGAAATACTTCATGTTTTGAAGTGAAATTAAAACTAATGTAATGAACACGAGCTACGCTCCAATTTTAGCTGTATTTGACCCTTTTATGTTCTTCATTATGTTAATAAAATATAATGTCCCAGTGGAGGATAAGTACATATCTTTTAAATTTAGGCCTTGTTTCCTTACTGCTCGCATATGTACTGTGTTTGTATGAAACATAATTAAGTAGAGCAAGAGTGACAAATTGACAACGATACCTGGCTCGTAAACTACAACGAATCCTAAACATATAAAAATAATCTACTAGATTGTATTTATAGCTATGTTACTCCGTTTTATTCAAACATTAAAACTATCACAATGTAAAGAAATCTTTATATACAAACAATTTAATATACTTAAATATTATATTCGTGCAAGAAACAATATAGTATTTGTATAGCGATATGTATGTTTCACTAGCGTTCTCTGTTGCATTAGCGATACGTTGTACAGAGTTTAGGTACTTTAACGAGATAAATATGGGTATTTAAAAATGTATTACACGGTATTGCGCAATTTGTGCAATTTTAAAAAATAAATAAATATCGTTGGGACAACTCACACAACGATCACCATCTGAATCCAAACTAAGCAATGCTTGTACTATATATTTCCAAATACATACATATTATAGATAATTAATACCCAGACACAGAAAAAACCATCGTGCTCATCACACAAAGTTTTATCCTGGGTGGGAATCGAACCCACGACTCTCTCTTCTCTCTCTCTCTCTCTTGCGTAACAGTCGGATACACTTCCACCGCGCCACAGAGGCAGTCAATATTTCTAAGCAGAAATTTTTTAAACAATCGCTACGTTTTATGCAGAACATAACCACAGACTAACTTTGTTGTACTTTCTATTTTTTTTTCATTTCACATCTATTTTTCTTATATATTCTTCGTCATTTAAATATCGAACATTATTTGTATGAATTGCAAGCGTTATCAATTTATGTTTGTTTGGTACAAAACTTATAGAAAAGAGAATTGCTGAATAATATACATGAACATCATTCCTATATGTACGGGGTGTGCCCGTCCAATGAAATATAGGGTGAAGGCCACATCAGGGTCGCTTTAATCAATAAATATATATGAATATTATAAAGACTACCCCGTCAGGGATACAGCGCGAAGATAGTTAGTTAATATTATAAAGATGAAACATTGTGAGTTTGGATGTAACAAGTAGGTAGGTAATCTTAGAGATTACAGATTAGATTTTGAAAATTCTGTCACTAACAGTAAGCTAAATTATCGGTGACTGTTACAGGCAAATATGTTGTGTTTAATGTGCAAATTAATAAATTTATGTGGATATTTATCAATTAAACCAGCAAAAACAGTGCATACTTTGCTTGAACGGTAAAGATTATACAAAATTAATGTCCATACTCTCCAGATTGGGTATAATTGTTAGATTTCAAAAAAAATATAGGGACAATTATGTCCAATATTCCCGATAACATACATATTGTCCCGCCTTTATCCCCAAAGGAGGTAGGCAGAGGCATACTATACGCCTACATTTCACCGTATGCAGTTTTGTCCCACGTAACAGGTGGTGAGCCCATTGCAGTGTCCGAATACATTTCACTAAAAATGTTTTAATGAAGTGTCATGGCACCCATTCCGCATCCCTTTCATTCATTAGAAAAGAAAGGGATTCGGAATGGCTGAAAATTTATAAAAAAATAAATAAAAAAATAAATAAGAAAATTTAAAAATTTATAAATAAATAAATAAGAAAATTTAAAAACTATTATATATTCGCTTAATAAAATAAACAAGATTATGATTTTTTAAGTACTCTGTTAATACTCATTGTATAGAAATATATTGCAGAAAAACTGAATATCATGATTTGGCGTAGTTACCATTTCAAGTGCCTATCGACCCACTAAACTTCTGAGATAACAAGTTATCTAATCATTTAGGTTTTCAATTTGATATATTGGTTTTGATTACATCAATCCTCACGAGTAAGACTACATGCAAGATTTGTTGTACGATTGTGAACTAAGTACTTCAGTGATACATTTATTTGTAGATTAGCTTTCATGTGCTTAGCTTATGTTAATATTCTTTTAAAAATCGCCGCCGCTTATCAATATATTCAATTTTAATAGAATTACCGAATGACTCACTCACTTATCAACGCACAGTCGTAATTCTTGGACCTAGACGATGTAGACACCCACTAAGAATGGGATTTTCAAAAATCCATCCCTAATTAGGTAATATAATAGTGCGTTAAAGTTTATCGAAGTATATCACAAACGAAGCGGGGGAGTACAACTAGTTATTTATAAATTTACATTTCGTCATTTCATCAATGAATAAATCAGAGATTTGTAAATATTTGCAGCGAATTTCCTTCCTCTTACAACCCCAGGTTTTTCAAGCGGAACCTGAAGAGGCACATCTTGGGTCGCCCAATTGACTGCCATTGTCAATAGCCTTCTGGACTGTGAGAATGACCCTCAATTTGATAGATGACGTCACTTCTAACAGGCGGGCGGTGTAATTTTTTCCTCAAAATTCGAAATATTTAAAAAATCCATTACTTCTACTGAAACTTACTTTGATTCCATTAAGAACTTCGTTCATAAGTTTCACTCGTTCGTCTTTATATTTCATTTGTTTGATCTGCAGCGTCTTAACTCTGTTAGCGATTAGTCCATTGATTGGAATAAGTATGATCATCACGGCCAAGCCAGCCAGTACTGAGGGGCCCAGAACTGCCCAGAGGAAGTATAGGGCAAGAGCAATCTGTAGCGGTGCCGACCAAATCATATTCAAGTATGCTGTTAGTTCTATAAACCTGTAAAAGTTTGGTTAAAAAATTAGACATGTGCAAATTAATGAGATGCTATAAAATTATCGAGATTAATATACTAAAATATTAGTTTAATTTCAAACCAAGATTTTAGTTTTGTGGAGACTTTCCTTACGGAGTGTAAGGAAAGTCGCCGACGTATATCGAATGCCTCAATAGCGCAGTGGTGTGTGCGACTGCCGTGCTGATGTCTCAGGTTCGATTCTCGATTCGGAAAAGTATTTGTGTGATCCGTAAATATTTGTTTCGAAGTTCAGGGGTTTCCTATAATGTGTATGTATTTAGAAATATATGCGTACGGCGAAATGTGGGCGTATAGTATGCCTCTGCCTTCACCTTAGGGGATAAAGGCGTGACAATACGTATATAAATTTATGTATATAAGCCCTATTTCTGTCGTGAGCCCTGGGGCTATCCTTCCGAGGGCTCACCCGGGACTCCTGGCCATAGACAGATAGAAGGGTAACGTGTGGTTTTAGTCGGTAGGAGTCCCGGCATAGCATCCATGAGGATTTCCACATGAAAAAAAAATATAATCTCAATTTGGGTTACATGTTGTTCTATGCAAAATAAAAAAAATGTATCAAGGTAAATGTGCTGATGGCGAAAAGCGATGAATGGTTACTGCATTTCCAATCCTGTATATCTGTACCATGCCATGTCTCATGCACTGTAAGAACTCCATTGTCATAAGAGAAAAATGTAGATGATAGGGGTTTCTACAGCTGAACTATAAATTTGCAAGGAGAAACGACATTTTCTTTAACGTTACTTAAGCGCTCGTAGCCCCACTGACTCAGTGTTATGTAAACAATCACTGCGTTAAGCAACTTTTGCTATGGCTGGTTACGGATGGGTGACCACTTAGTGGCATTTCCATTTACGAGCGTTTCCGGGCTTCGGAAGGCAGATTAAACCGTTGGTCCCGGTCACCAGTAGTCGCCATCCCGTTAAGCCAAGTTGAAGGCCTTATGGGCGGCTTGAAAAATTTCATCATTCAGTCAGCCACAACTGCCTCTGTATATTTTAACACGGCAATGGGCTCTGCACCTATTACGTGGGACAGGAATGTATACATACGGTGAAATGTGGGCGTAAAAAATGCCTCTGCCACCCGTTCAGGATAAGGCGTAACTAATAAATATTAAAGTAACAAGTTATATAGACGTCGTTTACGGTCATGAGCGTAAAATGCCATGCAACGACAAGATGGCGTCATCCGTGTTTAACGATGTTTTTCGAGAAAAAACAGTAGTAAATTCACATTCACTTTGAGGATTTAGCACCGTAATGCTTATTTGCAAATACTTAAGTGTATACATATAGGAAGCGGTATATTCAAAATATATGGTGAAATACTCTGTTTAAGGAAATAGGTTATCAAAAAGATTTTAAGCGTAGGTATGATAACATTTGAAATCTACTGTTTATTTTCACGGCTAAGTTCATGATAAGATTATAAATACTTGGCAAATTATCATACATGAAAAAAAAAATGCATATTTTTAACAGTATGTAACGAAAATAAATCTCTTTCTCAACTCGACGACAAGGTCATTTGATATCTGATGCATCCAAAGCATATATTGTCGGGGAGCTTTTACTGATTTACTACTTCGTAAAATGACTGAAGATTTAGGTGTGAGAGCAACTAACATCTAACTTCCATTGTGGTGGTATAAAAAAAGACAAGCATTAAGGACGTTTGCAACACTAGAGGTGCGGCATTCGCTGCCATTTAAAAACCTTTTAAGGGCCATATTCCAGAACGTTTCCCATTACTCAATCGACGCTTGAGAGTAGATTTTATAAGGCAAAAACTAGCCTCAAGCGTTGATTGAGTATTGAGAAACGTTCTGGAATACGGACCTAAGACCCCTTTGAAGAACCCATACTGTAGACGTTCGAGAAAACCCAGGCAGGGAGTTCATTCCACAATCTAAGCGTACGCGGAATAAAGCCTCGTTGCCACGCAAATGTTGGCTTTGGCACCCGAAGGCTTTAGTGGGACTGAATCCATAGTCGCTTAACCAGTACTATATTTAGTTATCTGTGGTATATTTAACGATTATATTTTTATACATAATTAGGCTCGCATTTGACCACATCGATTTGGTCTAGGATGGAGCACGCTCACTTAAAAGAAACCTGTTATCCAACTAATATTATAAACGAGAAAGTTTGTAAGTATGGATGTTTGATACTCTTTCACGTAAAAACTACTGAATGGATTTTAATAAAAAAAAAACTAACTAACTATCTTCACGCTGTATCCCTGACGGGGTAGTCAGAGAGGACAGATCGCCAGGCTTCGCGATCCATGCATACTTCTTTCGCTTCTTCCAGATTCATCAATCGCTTCATACACGCACGTCTGGGTATCCGAGTACTTTTGACCTTTCCGTTTTTGAGCAATCTGCTCACGTGGTCTTCATATGTAAGTCTCGGCCTTTCCTGACTCCTTATGGATTTTAATGAGTTTACAATAATATAGCTTATACATCAGAATAACATATAGGCTACTTTTTATCCCAGGAAGAAGTTCCTTTGGGGAACGGGAATGGGAAAAATTCTTTACGCGGGCGAAGCCGCTGTCGTCTATATTTGAAAACTTTAAAAATGAACGAAAATATTTGAAAATGCTAAATGTTCATACCGTATCATAAGAAGGTACCATATTGATGGCATTCAACGCGAGTTCGGTGTTGAATAAAACCTGTTTTCTGAAACTAGTTGCTAGTTTAATAACAAAATGACGATAAAAATATACTATTTATGGCATAGAGTTATAGGTTATGATCTATGCTCCAAGTTTTTAGCGTTTTATAACACGAGATCATCAGGGACATAATAATGTGTGAATTTGACTCCATTCAAACAGATTAAAGTGCTAGTTTTGATGAGAGAAATTACGCAGTGTCAATAACTGTTAGCCGGCAACCTAGTCAACGGTGATCGTGAGAATAAACCTACTTTATAATGATGACTCATCTTGTTCGCGATTCAATACTCTCCTATCGAGTTGACCAATATTTTGTCAACGTTGATTTAGGTTGCGATAAGTGGACATTGTCATGATTACGCACTTTAGACTTTTCGCATGCAACACTTGCATAAAATATTTTAGCAGCCAATCCTATATTTAGTGAATGGGATCCCGTAGGAGCACACTTTAGAAGCAAACAGTGCATACATTCAATATTTTAGGTGGATTTTCAGTTTCAGTACATAGTCAGTTCAGTGTCAGTACAGATTTTAGGTACTTGTATGAATGAAAAAATGAAAATAAATAGTTATTAGTTCTCGTATAAGCCTCAGAGAGACATGTGCTAACAGCTTGTATAGGTACTGTGACGTGGGTACCAAAAGGTCCTAGGAAAACAACAAGGATATTGAATCAACTGTAAACTTTTTTCTTACCTTTGTGCATCGACTGACATGAGGTTCACAATTTCTCCAACGGTAGACTCCTTTCTCGCTGCGTTAGACATTCGAAGTGATTTCCTGTATATCGAGCTGGTCAGCGCTGTTCTTATTCTCATACCCACTAGATACATTCTGGTGAAATAGTGCGCCAACAGCATAGTCTGTACGGTAGCGCACACGAAAAGCGCAACAGCGTACAAGTAACCTTTCCATATAGCCTCATTGTGTTTTACGAATCTGATTAGAAGACTAAAACATAACAATAGATTAGTAAAGGCTGTACTTTGAAATATTTTCAAGTAACTTACAAAAAAGGTGGTTCTCAATATGACTACAATGTATGATTCATTAAGTTGGTTACTTCATAACCCTATCAGTTAGGCATCACGACAAGAGCGTCAATCGGGAAGATATAGTTTGAACACGACCGCTGTACCGCTCACTGCGTACAATTTTGTAGTGAGCTTTACAGCGGTCGTGGTCAAACTATAGTTCATTAAAGAGCAATCTCCTCCAACGTGGGGTGTGTCTTTCCAGAGTTCAATTGGGTAGCTGTCTCCTCTTTACGATGTATTGCCGTGTCCTGCGACGATTCGGAGGAAACATTATCGTTGTCTAATGAAGTTGATGATAAATGAGCTATATCGTCGCGGAATAGACTCGCCCGTGAAGTTGTTGCCATATGGATCGATTTGGATTCTTCTAGCTTCAATTTGGTCCCATTTAAATTTCATAAAGGTCAGTTTCAAGCAATGAATGAGATATTTAACTTTTTGTGAAAAGTATATATATATTTGAACAAATTCCGGGTGTTTTTTTTCCCGTTATTAATCAACATACAAAAAAAAAACTTTAAGGACACGTTAATCATCTATATCTGAATATAAATACCAATGTTATAATATTCATACAAATCAACACAACAAATTAAATAAGTAACGAGTGAAGGATTTCTGTATGACGCCACCGTTTTATCTCAAAAATGTACTTACTGAGAATGACTTGTGTAATTTAATATAACTTGCCTGAGTAGTTGTGGTGACAAGAACATAAGTACGTCGTTGAACAACTTTAAGAGTGATCCGAACAGAAACTGTCCTCCAAAGGCTAAACATAACGCTGGCAGGATGGATGCCGGTTTCTTTTCAGACTCAGGTTTGAAGTTTACGCTGGCTGAGTTTATGCGGTACGAAGCTTTTGTGCCATTTAAGCTGTATAAACCAAACAGATTTTGATTAAATACAAAGAACGAATGACTGGTGAAGCAGACGTGTTTTAAATATGATTTGGTATACATAAGGACTGACAGACTAACTGAAGATGGTCGCAGAATGGAATTAGATATTGATTAGAGAGATTCTTCTGTTGACTTTTTCTGCGATTCCATTCTGCGATCATCTTCAGTTCGTGCGAAATGTCCAGCAAACGACTCCCGATAAAATGATTCATGATTTAATAACGATTTATTCGGTGGTAACGGAAAGCTTGGCGTTACAGAGAGCAGAGGAATACGAAAACCATTTTAACAGCACATTTTGCACATTACACACGGGCGCTGCAACGCGCTCGAAACGTCGGTGAATGTAAGTACAAAATTGTTTCGTGTGAAGTCCCGAGTAGTATAAAAAATATGAGTTTAAACCGCGTAAGTTTGAAAATATTATTTTAAAAGCATCCAGTAATGATATTTCTTATCCCGTTCGTCAAAGGGACTTGGCTTGTATTATGCTGTGACCGAAATCTAAGTTTCCTGATTTCAAGTCAACCTCAGCTGACTTATGGACAAGTTATACAGCAGAATTCGAAATAGCGCTCAATAACGGTTACCCCTAGCAACCGATTAAAGCAAACGGTATTTATTAATCTCAGCTTAACAAGGAATACTCCTTGTTAAGCAGAGATTAAGTCATACATAAAGATTATAATAATACTTAATACATCGCTGTGAGCATGTTGACTGGAAATTACTTAAGACTACAGTAAAATAATAATTACATATATAATAAACAAACGTGTTATCCTTGAAACGTTAAATTTCTCGGTAAAGGAAATATTTGATCGATAATTATTAACATGACCTTCTTACATAACCATTTCCGATGAACCACCTTTACTTACATTTCACGTTTTTTTAACGATTTCTCCCAGTACTTGTCGAATTTGGGTACCACTTCTGTAGATGAATCTGGAGGATTCAAAGCCCATAGATCATCTTCAGTCAAGCTTCTACGGAATCCTGTTAGGGCCAAGGGATCGAACCAACTGAATGTGAGACGACTCGGGAAGCTTGAGGCCTTCTCTGGACATTGGTTCTAACAATACAAAAAAAAAATATCATTTTGGATATTGACCTCGAACTTGAGACTAGCTACGAGCTTGGACCGGAGGTGTATGATTACGTAATTTGATATTTCTGGTGAGCGTTATTTTTTCAACTTGACCTTTTATGTACAAAATTGACGACTAATGGAGGTATAACATTTTAGGATAAAATTGAGTCATGCATAATATTCATGCCGTTAAGATCGGATGTAGTCACGTAGAATATTGATTTTATCATGGATTATGACAACTCTTAACTTACCTTTTCATATTTGTAAGGTGTATCTCGTGGCGGTAGGTCAGCGAAACAATTCAGTACAAACATAATTAGTATCAATGCATAATACACCATGTAACTGACAAAATTATATTTGACATTTTCATCTTCATCGCTATTGTAGTGTGACACAATCTGCGATCTAAGCTGAGGTAAGCCGGCGAAAATCAATAATAACCAGAAAAAGAATAGCACGCCGGAGGCTCTCATGCCATATTTTCTATTGTAGTATAACAGCGTCGCTGATAAGGTCTGTTGACAAATAAAAATCAAGTTAATAACTATAATATTAATGTAAGTAGGCACTATTTTAACTATTTCTTTTTAAAGTCCGTCAAGGATAACCATAACCGCGTCAATGGCCGATACTATCTCGTGCGTAATGTATTCAGTCAAGAGCTCTAGGCCATGCTCGACACTATACAATAAAACTTAAAAGTTGTAATTTACAAGTAAATTGTCTTTTGTACCATGTTTTGTCGTTTCGGAATATTCCTCGTTTTTATGAATTGCCGCCCATACGTATCGATACACGATGACGATAATATTTATACCGTGATATGATCGGATCCATGGACAACTTAAATACCTGGGGTCATATATTATATCTAATGAGTCCAATATTACGACTACGTTGTGGACACACACATACGTGGACCACGTGTGAAATACTCGCATCCGAATCCGAGCTTGCCTTCATGTCCGTGATATAGTAGATAAGTCTTCGCTAGTATTACGACTTTTTAAGAGAACCAATCGCATATGTGGGGAACAAATGTCTGGCTTCGTCAGGTCTCAGGAGGCAGACCTAAAAAGTCGTGACTTAACGTGGTGGTATGACATGCGCGCTGTAGTTGACCTCACAATGAGATATGCTGAAGACCGTGCTAACTAGAGCAAAAAGAGATTATCGCTTAAATAATAAGATCTTCGTAAGTATTTAGTAAATGGTCGATTTTTAACTTCGTAACCTATCATGTGAAATACTACGGATTTTTACAAATTTGTAAAAATCCGTTTCTAAAATACAAGACATTAATTACGTTCGTGGTTCTGATGCTTCATGAAACGATTGATGATTTTACAGTAGTGTGTGGTATTGCACAATAGCACCACAATTACAAACAACGCTCTCCAACCGACCGAAGTCCGTTTCATTCTATCAGTGTGTAAGTTTTTATAAAGATTTTTAATACTGTTGTGATTATAGCTCAGTCAAGGTCAATAGTTAGAAGATCCGTTCGTTGGTATCTGCGCTGGCGGCCATATAATAATGAGCGTGGTTCCTATTCAAGGCATTTACTCTATTCGTTTACGGGTTATGTATTTTTGTTGCCATGTGTCATTAAACAAATTGTTCAAGGGACAATACAAACAATTTAATGAGCTTTAATTAATCTTCGTGAGTAGTGAGGAGGCAACTATATTTTAGTGAGGTTAGAATATAAACGGTTAATACATATACTAGCATAATTTTGTAATTGATAAGCTATGAGCCTAATCAGTGATAGCGAAGTTTTTATTTATACTCATTCATGACAGGGCAACGTTGATAGTAGGATTCTAATGAATTGATGTTATTCACAGACTATACGAGAGTCCCATATTTCTGATCACGTTCGCGTGTGTGGGTGTGAATGTCTTTGGAGTGATACTTATATCGGATTATTTTAGAATTCCGTAAACAAAAGCTTGTTGTTAGTCCACAATATCAACCTCAAATTCACATTTATGTGCTTAAGATACCTACAATATTAGGGTCTAAAGCTCCAATTATAATCTATTTTTTCGTCTTTCGACGATTTCATATTTATTGCACGTATCATTTACAATCATGAATGTAAATTCATTGTATCAATGACAGCATATTGTTGTTTATGAATAGTGGTGTGTGTAGTGCGAAAAAAATATAATCAGGTTCTATCTACGGTCCTATTTACAAAATGAGAGCAGCTTACAAATATGAATAATTCTGATACAAATATGCATAATTCAGAGAGTTACGGTACATAGGCCTTGCTAGTGACATTGCTAGTAGAAAGTGCAAATATAGTTTATGTATAACGTAATTCATACTAAACACTTCATATAATTATTATAGGCGAATAATCAAGTCCGTAAGGTAATTCTCGGGTACGTTCGAACCGAAGTTGAAAAACTAATCGAACAAATGAGTCACGAGACTAAGTCAAATTACCTTAGTATTAGTACCTGTTACCTAGGGTTAACGGGATATTTATCTTGTGTTATTGTTTTCCTTTCCATGGTCTCTGTGATAATGGCGCTTGTAACAGCGCGGAAATATCAGGAATACATACATATTAACACACGGTAATTATCCTGTTAAAGTAATTTGAAAACAAAGGTGTACGTTTCTCTTTTCGGAAGAAATACGTTAGTTACCAAGTAGTGCCCTATCCACTCTGACGTTAAGGCGACTAGACCAGCCTATTTTTTGATATCCATCGTTCAAAACGCCCGCGGCTCCAAACGCATGGAGAAGTGTAAAATAAAAAGTAGCCTATGTGTTATTCTGATGTGATGTGTTGTAAAGTTTCAGCAATATCCATTTAGTAGATTTCGCGTGAAAGAGTAACAAACATCAATCTGTTTATAATATTAGTAGGATTGGTGGGCGATGAATTCCGAACGTTATTTGATGCTTCCTAATCTAAAGTACTCTATTTATCAAATTAACAACGGAACCTATTAAATGTAAGGACTACTGTATAATACTTTGTTGTATGTTTATCAAAGCTAACAACAAAACAGTTCGGCGAATATCAATGTTTTGATACTTGCGTGAAACAAGTTCTTTTTCTTAACCTTGATGTCTTCAAATTGCTTCTAAACACAACCTGGCTTTGTCGAGTGGTGTCATCTTATGAGGGACTAAAATTTTATTTAGGCATAGTTGGAAGCGACTGCTGTCCGACCTCCCAACCTCGTAACAGGGCATGCACCAGAGCCTCAACTCTTTGTGCAATAGGTGCCCCACTTGCAGGTGAGGTTGGCTTGACCCAGAGGATGTTAATTGGGCCTCAAACTTAGTTTTACGTACAAATGTGGTTTAATCAAATTAATCATCAAATCAATCAAAATCAATCAAACGTAAGGTACAATGTGGTTTACATTTCCTTGACGGACAAAGTAAAAAAATATACTTACAAATGTTAAAATTTTAACGATGGGGCTATAATAATCGGCATTAAACACTTCTGAGTCTTCTTTCGATGAGGTGTGTACGGTGATTCCCAAGTCTACGAACTTCAAAACGATCAACAAACAAGTTATAACTAACTTGCTGATGTTTAATACGTTCCATGGTATATTTCTTTCTTTGCTATTTAGTATATAGTATGTGTCAAGAAATGCCGCGACCCACAGGTACAGGCAGGGTGTCCATACTAAAACTGTTTTCTGGAAGCATGGTGTTAGCTCGGGGTTTTCTGTGTTCCACGTGAGAGTACTATTCTAGAAAAGAAAAAAAATACATGATTATTAAATTATTTCAAATCTTTGACGGCGCGCACGCACAAGCACGCGTCTCACAATTTACAACGCAGTCGCGTATTCTTTGTATAAGAATCCACGGACCCGCGCACTTCACATATAATATAGCGGATAGGTGAGCGTGGGAAAATAAATTTCCATACAAAAAATTCCAAAATGAGTATGGTACATCTAAAAAGTTCTTCCGATATTTTTCGCTGTGGGTTTCAATTTAGCTTTTGTTATCCAAAATCTAGAGCTCGAAGTATGGTGGTTGGCTCCTAGGCTATAGACAAAGTAAACAAATGCCCTGGCGGCTATGAAAGAGCTTTATTACTCAGTCAGGGGTGCATCAGCTTGTAGATGAGATGTTAACTTATGTATGTATAATGTATTGTCTCAACTATAAACTAAGTCATCAGACGGTAATAGAGAAGAAGGGTGGGAGACGAAATGTGAGAATTACTAACTTGAGAAACTTACCAACTCTCTCAGTATGAACAAATTAAGTGTTTTTTTGGTGTAATGTATATCTAGGTATAAAATTTATTGATATATAATGACATTCACCGCAGACAGACATCGCATATATGATACGTAGTAATTTGATTTCCAAGACCATGATGATCTTAAACTAAATCAGTTAATAAGCTGGTTTTTCTTTGTTTTTACGTGTAATCACCTCATTCAACAGAATTTAACAGTAAGGCTCACACATGTATGACCAAACAGACTCAAACCACTAAAACCCACGGGTATTTTATAATCTTTGAAAGGAAATCGCTGGAACGTGTCCAGCTACGGCCGCCAACGATGTACCCTAACAGCCTAACTATACCCTATTCTATATATAAGCTGAATGACCTTACGCAATACTCATTCATTAGCGGACCAGATTACAGAGTGGTGGATGGAACGATGTCATTATCGAAGAAAAAAGCTGAAATATTTGCGATCGCCAAATTTGCGGCTGTCAGAACTAAAGAGGATTACTCAGTCTTCTAGCTTAGTGGCCCATAGACACACCTCCGTATTGTGTATCCATTTGTTACGCCGATTCCCCCATGGTCATACTTGATTCACCATCAAAAAACAAGCACGCCTCGCAATTCACAACGCAGTGCTAAGTGCCAACTTTGTCTTTTGGTAGTTAACCTGGGATATCAGGGTGCATGAAAATTGAAGGATGGCGAGATGCGATCACTTCTAACATTATGAGGTGTAACGTTGGCCCACCGAATACACAACGAAGTGATAAGGTAGGTACGCTTGAGCAGATGAAAGTGTCAGAATTAAGCTGGAAAAGGGAATGCTCCGTTGGTTTTGACACGTCCAACGAACGAGTGAGGAACGATTAACGAAAAACATTTATTCTGCGAAAGTAGAGGATAGAAGGTAGAGGGTAGAAGGCAAAGTAGACCAAGGCTTATATACGAAGAGCACATAGTCAGACGTGCAAGCAAGAAAAATGCATGCATGCATCGCGAAACTTGGCGATCTATCTTCTCTAACTACACCGATACAGCGTTAAGATAGTATTTCTTGTTCAGATTTATAATTTTTTTTTTACACTGTATTTTTCTCTTGCGGCACCATAGCAATTTGTAACGAGTAATTATTTGTACCTACAATAGAAAAGGTTTTTCGGTCATGGTCAAATAGTTTTAGTTCAATAGTGAACAAAATATAAGACTCAACTATGGGAACTATGTATGTAGTTCTAATTCTTTAAATCCTGTCGCCAAAGATTTGAAATAGCTTCGATAAGAAATCTCACGCGATAAAAATACGCAAACTTTTATCTTCATACTTAAACTGATTATCCTGTAGCGGAAGTGTAGCATGACATGCAAAGACGAACTGTCAGAATGAACTCTTTGGACCTCAAGTAGACTTCGCATAAAATTTCATTCTGTACATGTAAATTTCCCAGAACTTTGAATCTCAAAAAACTGAACTTCATGTTATCAATACAAAATTAATAATAATCTCCACAAAAAAGGGTTTTACAATACATACTGTAAATGTCCAAAGTTCTACATTTTGGTAATACCATTTTATGAGGAATTCAACATTCTGGGAACTCAACTTTTACATCTGCGAGTCGATTGGATGTGCCGAAGGGGTAAGGAAGAGCCCTTTGCATGCCCTCGTTTTCGTTACGACTATTTGCAAGTATCTATCTAAGTTACCTATTTTTTTTTTATATCGAAGGCATATTACAATGCAGTTTTGAATATTAATCAGATAAATATGATCTACCAATTTCCGATGCATAATTTGATATCTGATTGCAAATTCAGCGGTGTCGAGATTTTAAAAACGACATTACGGACTCAAAATGTCCGCGGTGCAATTATTGTACAGCAGGGCACCGTGAGGAGCACTATTTACCCCGCTGTAGTGTTCGGTGGGACTGGGGTTGGTGAAGTACTAAATGAAAACCGCAATGCCAGATCGTGCTTGACCGTTTATTCTTGCCACACAATCTGCCACAGTGAATTCTTGCTAGAACTATTCTTCTGGTCCAGGATTTCTTCAGGATTCTTGAGGATTTCTTCTGTAGTGGACTGTTCTGTTCCTGAGGACTGTTCCTGGTTACTGTTGCCGGTTGACTGTGTCGATACCTAAAATGGGTCGTGTATTTATTCAATTTTCGCATTATTTATTATTGGACAAAAATACAAGTCCAATCAGAATGTCTACATTTTAACCAATAGTAATTACGCAATATTTACAAATTTTTACTAAGCTACTTCGAAACTTTACCGTAACGAGAGCCGCGGCACATTTTTGTCGATTTCTACCTTAAAATCTAATTAAAAGTATATAAACTATGTATTTTCTTATTTACTACGTTATTACACATCTATAAAAAATATAAAATCAACAAAAAGACTATATAATAAATCATGTAAACAAAACAAATCGAAACCACAAGTACTGTACGTACTAGTCTATAGATACGTAGGCATCATTGTACTATGCGATCTTCAAGTCGTCCCGTACAATTATAGATTTAAAAAAAATCTAATTATAGTGTTTTATTTTTAGGTATAATTTAAACATCTTAAAAAAAGGAAGAGATGCAGCAACTAAGTATGTATGGAAATTCAACATTGTAGTCTAGAAGTAGGTAACATGCAAAGAGGAAATATAAGCAACCACATTGATAGTAGGTATAGTCTTTGGTATAGTGCTTCCTGCAACTCAATGAGACCATACTATCAAAGCGGTTACGTTTGCACCATTCATGGTGCACACAAAACTAATTTACCTAGTCTGCACCATAGGCGGTGCACAAAATGGAGCATTAGGTACCACGGGCCTTTTTAATGTTAGTCCCCTTTTTGAATTGTCATTTAATAGCAGAACTGAATTCTTGATATTATATTAAAATAATTTATTACATATACCTAGTAAATTAATGTATTTCGAATTACGTTTTTGAAGATTTAATTTAAAAAAAATGTTATTGCAGTAATGTCAGTTTAGAAATATGTACAGGTGAAGAAATAGATTTAATAACAGACAATGGTATATTCATTTTTGTTGTAACACAGACACTGAGTATATTTTTGGTTATCATGGTTAAGTGCTCAACTCATTGCCCAATACAAAAACCATTTTCTAAAATGGTATTAATCCATTTATCGGAAGCGAGTGTTATTGATCACCTTGGGTGCCGAAGTCTCCACCGATTGGGTGCTAGGAAAATCAGATTTATACATCCATCACGCCTTATCCCCGAAGGGGTGGCAGAGGCATATTATATGCCCACTTTTCACCGAGTGGATTTCTGTCCTACGTAATAGGTGGTGAGCCCATTGCCGTGTTGAAATAGACAGATGCAGACTGTGGCTACCCGCTGTTGAAATTTTTCAAGCCATTAAAGGCATTCAACCAGGCTTAACGACTGCCATTTTACTGGCAAGCGGGACCAACGGCTTAACGTGCCTTCCGAAGCACGGAAACGCTCGCAAATGTAAATGCCACAAAGTGGTCACCCATCCGAGGACCAGCCATAGTGAAAGATGCGTAACTCAGTGATCGTTTACAGAACACTGAGACCGCGGGGCCACGAGCGCTTCGAAAATCAGAATTGTTCACGTAAATCTTATCTAAACGGACAACGTAAAATTGTCTAGTCACGATGGAACTCAGTGGCAAGTGTGACTAACGTGTAAGATACCCAAAAAGTGCTGACAATTGTGAAATCCGGATTTTTTATTTTTCCGCTGCCTAAGTAATTATTTAATACAAATCTATCTTGTATAATTAGTGTGTGTTAGAGTGTTACAAAACCAGAACTGTTCAAAATGAGAAAATCGAGTAGGTATAGTTGCACATATCGAATTTATACAGTGTTTGAGGCATTACTATTATTCATAGTTTCAGTAACGCGTTCATGCCTCGTTTAAAGTATAAATACGGACAAACACGTGTACTGAATTCTTGGCCCCTTTCACAACAGAATCGATTTGTTTGAGATGGAATTGTTTGGGGCAACAGTCCGTGCAGCACGAATTGTTTTAGATTTGGAAGGGCAGAGGGCAGAGCGGGATCAAGTGAAAGAGTAACACTTGGTAAAATGCTGTCAGAGTCAAAACATTGTACGCGACTGCAGAGGCTAAACGGTGTCATTGAACTTTTGATACTCAATGATGCGTACAGCTTGTCGCTATTAACTGTCAAAGTAAGCTCTCTGCCAAGAAAGAAAAAAGATAATAGGTAGAAATAATTGTTCTAAGTACCTATGAACAATTGAACATTGCTTAGTATGCAGGGTGTTCTCATGTTATTATTATTTACTTTGTAGTGAGAAGTAGTATAAAATTATTAAAACCAGCTATAAATTTGGTGCGTAGCCACTTCTCGACTTGATTTATCCCCAAGTCGCGAGTTGGAATGAGTGCGTGCATCCGAGCATGACCCTGTTAAGCGTCTGCTACATTATCACACAACACCTTCTGCTTCTTGCATGTAATCAAAACATACTAGCCCGTCACAGGTGACCTTGGTAAGGAACCAATTCATCTTTTTTAACTATGCGGTCGCCAATAGTGGTCATTGACCTCTGACTATGTGACAAGATTCTGTGTGTGATACTCGAGTTTAAAGATGTGACATGGCGCTGCATTCAACTAATTATAAGAGAGTAAGAGTGACTTTGACGTAACTTATTTGCAACAGGATACAATTTTTTTTTTAAATCTCCCAAGCAACACTCTTTTTCCTTTAGGTTTTTATATTCATTACGGCTTAGATCCAGCTTACAGACATGGTAATTCAGAGTAGAGGTCTATAAACTCTTTTATATACCTACCTACACACTAGCTGACCCCCGCGGCTTCCGGCGGCCCGTGACATATTTTGAACCTCAGTCGCATTTACATGATCCCATCGCTTTTACTTTTACAAAAATGTATGAAGATTAACCCGATTTGTTGACAGTGCTCCTCTCTCCTGGGTAGTAGCGTGATGTTATATGTATAGGCTATAGCCTCGATAAATGAGATATCCAAAAATATTTTTTGAAATCCGACAGGTACTTCCTGAGATACGCATGTTCAACCAAACAAACTCTTCAGATTTATATATTAGTATCTAATAGATATGTCTCAGCCCAGCCATTTTATCGGCCCATCTCCAAGATTTTTTTCAAATTACTTGCGTAGTCGCATCGTCGACTTGCCGCGCTGCTAATAAATGCCACGCTGAATAGAAACAGAGCAAGGATGAATCCCTCATAGTGTATTTCGATATGAAAGAGGCTATTCGCCACCAATCATGGTTCTATTTTTCACACTGTGAAATCGGAATAACGATAAGTCCAAAATGATGTCACTGCAAGTCCTCAATATACATAAAAACCCTTTTCCATGTCAAGCAGCAACAGGTATTAGGAATTTAGGAGACGCGTTCTTCGTATCCTCTGGGTAAAAAAAATCCTACAAGACCTCACACTCAAGCCGTATTTCGTCTTTATGTGATGTGACACTCAGCAACCATCCCTTGTTACTAGGCGCACAATGTAAAAATTATGAGCACGATATATTTTTCAAGGTCAATACTCAATGCTTTTATAGCACTGATGACGTAATTGCAAATGAATTATGTATTAAATACAATGAATATAATAAAAATATTCAAATAAGTTTCATAGAATGCTCTATATTTTCATAAACTGAAATATAAATAAAGGTAAAAATATTGGTCAATCCCCATTGACTTCTTTGCAACACCTAATGTCCTCCATCAATAGGAAATTGTGTTAAATCGCGTGCTTATATTGCTACTTAAGTACTTTTGTGAGTGATGAACTATTTCATCATTTACAAGGGTGTTCGGTTTGGACATGGTTCGGGTTCTTTTTAGATTTATTAACTTTAATAATGAGAGAAGAAGGCCATACACATGTTGAGAGTATGGCGCCTACCTTTATTATTAAAAGTGCCTTCTCGTTACTTGTACCAAGCCCACTTATCCGCGATCACTCTCAAATTTTTTTGCACATCAACATTCAAGTCTTCTACGAAAATACACATCCTTAAATATTTTGATTAATTTAACTAACTAACTAACTATCTTCACGCTGTATCCCTGACGGGGTAGTCAGAGAGGACAGATCGCCAGGCTTCGCGATCCATGCATACTTCTTTCGCTTCTTCGAGATTCATCAATCGCTTCATACACGCACGTCTGGGTATCCGAGTACTTTTGACCTTTCCGTTTTTGAGCAATCTGCTCACGTGGTCTTCATATGTAAGTCTCGGCCTACCCTGACTCCTTCTACCCTCTACTTTTGAACAATATATATTCTTCGTCAATCGTTCCTCACTCATTCGTTGGACGTGTCCAAACCAACGGAGCACGCCCTTTTCCAGCTTAACGCTGACACTTTCATTCAAACCTGCCAAATTGCGTATCACTTCGTTACGTATTCGGCCAGCCAAGGTAACGCCGCACAACTTTCGAAGTGATCGCATCTCCACAGCATTCAATTTACTTTCATGCATTCTCCTACTAATATATTAATTTTGCCTACCAAAATATCACAAAGCACTTCCTTAAATAGATTTCACAATGACATTCTTTCCGTTTCACTACAATCGAACTGACTGTGATTGAGTGCTTATCAGATTTATCAAAACTCAAGCAATAGGTAATATGTACCATGATGATAGGTTGCAGTCACAGTTGACCTTTCGTCAACAAATCATTCTGGAGCTACTCTGAATGCATCAAAGCTAGTCCTAGTAGTAGCATCTGGTTATTCAAGGATATGAGCTTGGTACCCAAAGACAGAGTTGGGAGCTCAGTTAGCAGACTCTTCCCACAATACCAAATCATAGCTGTCAATGCCAGTAACTGTGTTTTATTAATAACAAATTGTATGAAAGGATAATGTGCTTTAATTGCCTCACTTCTAGTGCAGTTCTAGTAGTCCTCTTAGGGAGGACTTCAAAATTATCAGGTAACAATAAACTACTGATTTACAAAGCAGTACTAAAGCCCACATGGAGTTACGTAATCGAATTATGGGGCACCGCTAAAAATAATAACCTTGAAATACTCCAAAGATTTCAAAATAATGTCCTGAAAAACATTGCAAATGCACCATGGTTCACCAAAAATGATGAATACCTGGAAATGCCTACCATAAAAGAAGAAGTGGAACGTAGCTGCAAATCTTATAAGGAAAATATTCTTACTCATGTTAATAGTTTGGCGTTGGCACTAAAAGACCCTCTGACAATGAGAAGGCTGAAAAGAGCTCAAACATGAGATCGAATCTAACTAATATCATAGATAGCCTGTCAGTGGAGAGGCTTGTCTAACATGACAATTTTCCACCCTACAGCAGCTGCTTATAGTCCCTGGACTCTTCGCATGCTAGAATACAAAATATATTTGAAAAAAAAACTTCTAGTGCAGGTCTAGTGTTGAAAGAATAGTAAGAAAATTAATTGGGGCTTCGAAATTTCTTATGGAACTGGTGCTTTTTATTGTATATATATTAATTACATTGCATCAGTTAATGAAATAAATGAAATTATTAATGAAGAATTCCTATTCAAATTTGACCTCTGAAGATTTTAGTGAAATCTTCAATATAAACATTGCTCATTATAAAATTAGATCCTTGTCATTTTAAAGGGTTTTTACCACAAAGAAGTTTACTGCTACGAGTCTTGCTGAACCATCAGATTCTATAATTGTACAGAGAATTAATCCTAGCACATTCTGTGTGGTCAATTCTATTGGAAAGTGGTTCGCTCTCTAGTAGTATAAATATAACTAAGTTCTATCTATACTCGTGCTTCGGAAGGCACGTTAAGCCGTTAGTCCCGGTTGCCAGTAAAATGGCAGGCGTTAAGCCTGGTTGAAGGCCTTATGGGTGGCTTGAAAAAATTCAATAGCAGGTAGCCACAACCTGCGTCTGTCTATTTCAACACGGCAATGGGCTCACCACCTATTACATGGGACAGGAATCCACATGAAATATGGGCATACAATATGCCTCCAACAACCTTTATTATCCGTACACCTTCATAATATTTTTTATAATTCGATCCAGAGTATAGATAAATAAATATCCATCACGCCTTATCCCCGAAGGGTTAGGCAGAGGCATACTATACGCCCACATTTCACCGTATGCACTTTTGCCCTAAGTAACAGGTGGTGAGCCATTGCCGTAATTGTCATAATCTCACACAATAAAAAAAATATCCCCAGTTAAATATAGCTAGTAGTTTTTGGAAAAGTGAAAGACACAACTGTGTAGTAATCACGCCTTATCCCCAAAGGGGTGGCAGAGGCATATTATACTACAACATTTCACCGTGTGCATTCCTATCCCACTGTACATGGCACAGTATAAAAACTACATACATTTCAAATACAGTGTAAAAAAAATTTGTGGATACTATATCCATAAAGATTTATTTAAACTAGGGTTGGGTATGTTCAACAGTATAGTAATTTTATCAGAATACTTATTTAAGTATTTCAAGTTTTGATTGTGAAACAATGTTGCAATAATATGTTTACCTTGTTTATTCTTCATTATAATTAACAAATTGTACATTGGAATAGACTGTTCATTTAAAAAAAATTGAGAAATTAATGAAAATATCACTTTGACATACATTCTATCGGCGCCTCTGCGGTACATTACTCATTTAAAATGTATTTATAAATATTGGATACAATTTATGAATTGAGAACATATGTTTTTAAGATCTTTGGTTGTAAGTTAATCGTAAATTGAGCTCTTCTAAAACGGTCTTTATAATATTTAGGCGCCGCAGAACAGGTTAGGTTATTATTAAAAACTTAGTATTCACGTTTAGAGGTAGGTGCCACAGAGTGATTTACATTCACCAACTGCAGTAAACCGAGTGTAACGAGAAATAATAAGTACTTACCCAAAACATAGAGCCACAGAAGCTATCAAGCGTGGAATTATAAGACATTTTCACAAATTTTGTATTACAAATTTATTGTAACAGCCATAAATACTTGGGTATCATACAGTCACTGCAGGTATATTATATATATAAACCACCTTTAATATATATTTACACTGAGATAAGGTCTAATATGTTCCATTTAGGTAGCGATTGAAAGAAGATCTAACAAAGTAATAAAATATAGAGAAAAATACTCGACTTAACACACCACATCACATCACACCGACCAAACCGAAACCGAACACGAGTCACGAACACTGACGAGTTGAACGACGAACACGAACTAATCTTTTTTTTTATAATTATTGAAAGGCCTGGTTACGAAGACCTTTTAGCAAACTTTTTTTCGCATCATATTTCTTCAATCTTATCTTCTAATTAGTCCTGGCCAGTCTTTGTCGATGTCGTGTCCTCGGTCCTAGGTCCTGCTATGCAATTCACAAATCTTGGATCCAAATCCGCTACAGCGCAAATGTCATTGATATTCGAGTTCTATGAATATCGACATTTGCGCCGTAGCGGATTTGGATCCGAGATTTGTGAATTGCATATCTGGTCCTTGCCCTCAGCATAATGGTGATTCTTATACTGAGGTTTTCAGTCGACTTTTCGCAAATAGCATTTCACTGCATATATATAATTGTTTTCACTATAGCACGTTAACACAACTTTTATGTCCAAGAAACCACTACTCGCGCACATAAAACAGGATAAATGCACTAGCTTTAGAAAATAATATACAGCAAGCGTCTGCACTTGACAATCTTCCCGCCAGAAGTCCCACGAACGAATCGAATTAGTCCAAACCACAGCAACAAAACGGTCGGTTTTTTTTTTAATTTTTTTTTTATGGCCTGGTTATTAAAACCTTTTAGCCAAATCTTATTTATTTGGTATTTCTTCAATCTTATTATCTAAAATGTCCCCGTCCTCTACGTTTTAGTCATGTATAGTCTTCAGTCAAAGTTATTAACGCTACTACAACGTTAATGGGGTACAACCTACGACTGGTTGTACCCCATTAACGTTGTAGTAGCGTAATTAAGAAAGATGGAAAATAGCATTTCACTGCAATACATCACTGTCTTTCACTTAGGCACGTTTACACAATTTTTATTTTTAAGAAACTACCATTTTTACATATAAGACAAGTTTAATGCACTAGTTTGAAAAATAATATAGGGAAGGTACAGCAAAACGCTATTCGAGACATTTCCGCACAGTCTGCACCCCTCTTTGTCATTTGACACTTTTGTAGAGTTGGGATGGGAAGCACCGAAGCACCCTAGAAAGAAGAAAGAAAGAAAACATGTTTAATTCCACAAAGAAAAAATAAAATAAACATGGGTTTAGCTTCACTATAATGTAAAAAAATAAAAATAAATAAAAAAGAGAAAATAAAGTTTAAACAAAGATAATTAAATAATATCATCAACAATATCCGTAGTCTAAGACAATATGAAACCCAAATGTCGATGTGCATCACATCATCTACTACGCGGAATAAGGCCCTCTTTCAGTGATAAGCTGCCCCAGGAACAATTAAGTTGCTCCCATGACAGCACTGGTTTTCAACAAAAGACCTATTAATATAGTCAATAACTCTAGAGTCATAAGTATTCCTACCGATAAAAATGAGGATGAGGCACCCGCATTTTACGTCAAATATGACAGGTATTTGGTATAATGTGTATAAGTAAATAAAAAGAGAGCACAACATAGCATTGCACAACAAAGAAAAGATTTATTGAAAAAAATAAAATAATGTTATACTCGTATAAAACTAGAGCAGAGGCGCTAGGGGAGCATGGTGGTGCCCGCTACCAAATGGCTATAGTGAGCGGGATCTCCCATTTCCCCCATTAGCAGCGCCCTCGCGGAGGTGCTTGTCAGTTTCGGCCCACTTCTGGAAAGATCGTAGAGTTTTTGGTCTAGTTGTCAAATAAAAATACAATACTTAACCTACTTTTGTGTTGAGTTTTTTAAATATACGTTGTTAACTTTAAAACCCCGTTAGATTTATAAGGGAAATTTTCAAAGATCCTTTCGTTCATATGTCTTAAAAAAAAAAATTTGTTTGCGAGATCTCGGTTCGTTAAGTTAAATAAAACATAGGATATAGTTAATAAACAACCTGTTTACTAACTATATATTAGACTACTAACTTATCAGGTCTGTTTTAAACCAGCCTGAATTATAGTAAAAGAAAACTAACTATAATATTTATTTTGAACGCTTGGCAATCACATTCGTCATAATTTGTTGACTCTGCTCCTCGATTATTGTAATCGCTAGGATTGATGAATTGGGGGTTGTGAGATCATCAGACGGCAGTCGCTCTCAACAATATCGAAAATCATAAATGGAATTATAGCTGCTCCTAGCAGCTAAATAAAAAAATAGCCAATTTTTAATTAATAAATTAATTCAATAATCCAGGTAGGGTTTGGAACGCCAACGGCCATGCCTTCGAGGTCCTGGGGATATCTTCCACGGGAATACCCGGGTCTTCGAGCACACAAGGCACATGGAAGACATCGTGCAGATTAGTCGGTAAGTTAAAAAAAAGGTAGGGTTTGGACGTAACTGGGACAAATTACACTCAGGTGAAGAGAAGAGAGCATCGGAATCAAGAAATGATATAACACAACATTCTCTTTTGTCAATTTTTTATTAGGCCCAATTTCATTACAGTTGAGTAGTTTTGAGAAGATCTGAACTTATCTACTTATAACACATACATAATTATGTACATTAGGAATAACATCTTGTTAATATAGTTGGCCTTGGCATCATCGCACATTATAAAAGTCGTATAAACCCTGCTAATCCTGAAGCTATTTACCTATATTCAGCTATATTTAGCTTACTAGGCCACTATCTTTTGCAAGACCATAGAACATTGATTTCTTATCCTGTAATAGTTGTTGTGGAGCCGCATACTCAATAATTTGACCTTTATCTAGCACCATGACCTTAGTGGAGTCCATGATGGTTTTAAGCCGATGAGCGATGGTGATCACAGTGCAGTCAGCGAACTCGGAGCGAATGGTTTTCTGCAATATATGACAGAACAGACAAAATTAAATATCTACGCGTAGGTATGAGAAAATAAAGCGTCTCTGGGTACATCCATAAAAAACTCGGCGTGAATTTGAGAACCAATAATAAAATAAGGAAAAAGTGACTAAATTTATTCAATAAAATTAATCGAGTAAAATTATCGCAGATTATTTCTGGACATTAGTCTTTCAATATGGCGAATAGGATGATTTGATGACGCGGACGTCTGAAGGGGTGGGGAGATACAGAGTTTTGTTTTGAATTTTTCTTTTTCTTTGTCATGACCATGTCCGTATGTCACCAGATGTACCACTTGCAGACGAGGCTGGTCCCATATAAATCGAAAAAACTGGAGAAATGCCATACATACATACATACATTCGTGTCTCGCCGCGAGATGCTCAACGTGCTCAAGATCATTCGCAAACGACACAAAAGAGTGTTATTTTGATCCCAGGATCCCCATAGTTTGGTTAAAATACATCGTTCATGTAAATAAATACTAAATTTCAAGCTTTCGCAAGCAATGGATAATATCTATGGTTCGCGATTCCAGAACTAGTGAAGGTTTTGTGGAGGAACGGGTGGAGATATTCCTCTGACACAAACGGTAGGATCCTCCGATCAGGCAAGGTGGTCACGCTTGGCGAGCCGCAGCGCAACGGGTGATGTTGGGCTGTTGTATAATTATTCAGCGCGAGAACTCTAATAGCGCGTTGTGAGATTCTTAGTATCGATGTAGTTCGATAGATAATTGCTATGTGGTACTGGTCGCCAAAGTTTAAATCGTAAATTGTTGAGCATGTCGCGGCGACACACGAATGTCCCCATTTCTCCCGATTTTACGATTTCTATCCTTGTACCCCAGAATTTCAATTGGCCTCAAATGAAGAGCTCGTGGCCCCGTTGACTCAGAGTTCTGTAAACGATCACTGCGTTAAGCAACATTCACTATAGGTGGTCCTTGGATGGGTGACCACTTTGTGGAATTAACATTTGCGAACGTTTCCGTGCTTCGGAAGGGACGTTAAGCCATTGATCCCAATTGCCAATAAAATGGCAGTCGTTAAACCAGGCTGACGGCCTTATTGGCGGTTTGAAAAATTTCAACAGCAGGTCGCCACAGCCTTCGCCTGTCCATTTCAACACGGCAATGGGCTCACCACCTGTTACGTGAGACAAAAGTGCATACGGTAAAATGTGGGCGTGTAGTTTAGCCTTTGCCTAACCTTTCGGGGATAAAGGCGTGACAGTATGTCTATGTCTCTAATCGAAATTGTGGGGTACAAGATTCACTCAAGAAACAGACATTCCTATAATGTTACACGTATATTTCACCAGTTGTATTTGGTCCCATGTAATAGGAGGTAAGCCTGTTGCCTGAAATTAGGTTTTATTTCATAAGCAGAGAAGATTTTAGCAGACTTTACCTGAATGAGGTCGTCGGTTTCCAAGTCAATGGCAGCAGTAGCTTCGTCTAGAACTAGCACTTTGGTCTTACGCAGCAGCGCTCGAGCCAGGCAAATTAGTTGTCTCTGTCCCACAGAAAGATTCTCACCACCTTCCAATACTTCGTGTCGAAGCCCTGCTGGTAACCCTGTGGTAAAAGATACCTATTTCGTTACCAAATCTATACCTACCAGTATATTAAGCTGAAGGTTTTCTTTGTTTGTTTGGTTGAAAGCGCTATTCTAATAACTACGGGTTCGAATAAAAAAATCTTTTTGTGTTGGAAAGTCCATTAATCGAGGAGGACCATAGGCTACATAACATCACGATACTACCCACAAGAGTGAAGTAGTAATCATAAGTGTCAACAAATCGGGAAAATTCATACATTTTTGTAATAGTAATAAGCGACGGGATTAAATGGATGCTACGGGGATTCAAAGTATGTCACGTGCGAAGCTGCAGAGATTAGCTAGTATTGGATAAAACTACATGGTCGTACTTAACATTTGCGATACTTAACGTATCACAGAGAAAGGAATATCGCTTGGGAGCAAGCGATATTCCATTCTCTCGCAATCTCGCACCCTAAAAGACGAAAGAAATTATAATACCGTGTGCCAAGTTTACGTCATGCTGTAGACCAGAGGTTCCCAAACTTATTTTGTCAACTGCCCACTTTGAGACTAAATATTTTTTTAGCGCCCCCATTTTTTCATCTACTTAAAAACCACTATAACTTCAAATTAAATTAATTAATTGTTGTGAGCTATATTAGCGGAGATTAAACAGTCATTCTAAAATAGTTAAATTAAGTAATTATCTTTTACTATAATCCGCAAGAGTTAACTTGAGACCTGAGCACAGTATGTAGTACATAACGACGCTCAGGTCTCAAGTTAACTCTTACGGGCTACACCTGCCAATGAGAATAATTATTGAAACGCAACTTTATAGTATTCAGACAGAGTATCCTTTATTCAAAATAAAACAAACATAATCGATTCTTGTATAAAAACTAATGTGAAGGATGAATCTGATGCTGTTTATTAAGTTTGTTGATATCAGGTTCCAATTTAATCAAGAACAGCCGCAAGTCGCCACGTTCGGTAACTAGCAAACGATTTCTCTTTTTAGTAAGCAGTCGCCTCAGCACTAAATCCACGTTTACACAAATATGACGATGGGAATGGTATCAAGAATCGTTGAACGATTGACCACAATCCAGGGTACAATTGCGGGATCGGTTTTTGTAGCCAAATTCTTGATAGCCATTCTAGAACTTGAGAACTTTTCTATAAGTTATTCTTCCAGCTGAGGTGAGATTGCTGTGTTAACATTTGAAAACGGATCAAACACCCAGCCTGGTATTTCCAAGTTCAAAATGTCCTGGTATCGTTCGGTGAAGTCAATGTGGAGGTTTTCCAAATGTTGGCAGTAGGCAAACAAGTCGTCGTTATATTCTTTTTGTGTAGAAGCAGTTTGGCTGCGAAAGCAGCAACGACATTTTTTGTTTTAATTAAATTTAGTTCATCGCATTGCAGTTGGAGATGCATGTCGTTGAACAATTTATACAGGTCTGTCATGTAAGCTATATCATTTTTGATGTAATGAGCTTGTTGCGCAATTCAGTATCTTTAGTTTCCAAGAACTCTATCACAGAGTCAAACAGGTTGTAAAATCGAGTCAGACAATTGCCTCTTGATAGCCAACGAACCTCAGTATGATCAACAAACGGTTGGAATCTTCGTCATTAGTAACACAAAGCTGATGAAATAATCTATTATTTAAAGAGCTGATACGGATTTTATTGACTTAGTTTAGTTTAGATTGAAATAGTCGTTCACTTAAGTTTCTAGCAACCAAATGTTGTCTATGAATAACGCAATGTACAGCAAGTACCGCTGGAATTTTATTTTTTAAGTACGATTTATGGCACCCTGTCATAGCCGGAGCGCCATCCGTAGCAACCGATATAATATTTTTCAAGGGAATCTCTTTCTCATCACAAAACTTTTCCAATGTATTGAATATGGTTTCGCCTTTTGTATCGGTCTCTAAATTTCTAGCAAACAATAGTTCTTCACATATTTTCTCATGTTTAATAAACCTCACGTAAGACAGCAACAATGCTTCATTAGTAGATAAAGTGGACTCATCGAGCCAAATTGAGAATTAACTAGTCTTCAGATGATTTACACAATGATCCTTCAATGTTTTCAGCCATTTCATCAATTCGTCTTTGCACAGAATTATTACTCAAAGGATTTTTACGGATAATATCTGCGGCCGGTTTATAAAGCACAGTAGTTATTACTTCCTTTATTGCTGGCAAAATTAACTCTTCTCCGATGTTGTGTGGTTTGCCTTTTTGAGCAATTAACAAAGAGATATTAGTACGAAGCTCGAAGTCCGTCGTCATCTTGCTTAGCAGCTGCCGAAAATAGTTATGCTACACTTGGCTGAGTATTATGCTTCATCTCTAGGTCTTGAAAATATGCTACATTCTTGTCTTTCTTATCTGGATGCATTTTATTTAAATGATCTTGCAGTCTTGAAGGCTTCATTGCTTCATTCGTAAATGTTTTTAGACATAGAAGGCACTAAGGCGACGATGGGTTTGTGGGATTTTCAATGAATCCGAATTTAATATATTCCACAAAGTATTGCCGTCTCTTCTTTTTTACTTCCGACATTGTTTTGTTTTAAGTAATTCGTAAGTAAGTGTTGTTCTTAAGTACTGCTTATCTATTACGCGCGAAACCGCAAATGAAAATAAAATAAATATTCCGTTGTTTATATAGGACTGCATAAGCAGCACGCACCGACAGGAATAAGACAAACATGCATTAACTCTTTATCTCATTCGACGCTGAATTGTACTGAACAAGTAAGAACAAGTATTCTATGAATCAGCCGATTGATACAGGAATGCACAAATCGGGTTGTTTAACAAAAACTTGTTAAAACATGATTGCCCATGGTCATCGACGCTTATTCGACGCTCAATTGTACTCAACAAGTAAGAACAAGTATTCTATGAATCAGCCGATTGATACTGGAATGCACAAATCGGGTTCTTTAACAAAAACTTGTTAAAACATGATTGCTCGCGGTCTATTATCTACGAAAATTACCTATCTCGGAATACTAATAACTTTTAAAATGCGAAAGTGTGTCTAGTGCCTTTTTATTTGTTTGTTTGCGTCTACTTTTATTTCGAAACGGAGCGACCGATTTACAAGATTTTTCTTCTATTTATTGAATCAAACAGGACAGATACATGAACTACGCGGAAAGAAATATTCCGAGTTTGAGCAATCTCTTAAATAATATTAGTTGATGTTCACAAGTTGTAGCCGAGAGTCGAGAGCTCTGTCGGTGTCTAAAAGTCCTCCTAGCTAGATGAAATTACAAATCGCCCCCCGAAGCCTACACAAGGCCCCCAGTTTTTTCTGGGTCTGTTATCGCCCCCCTTTAGGCCTGCAGCGCCCACAAGGTGGCGTTATCGCCCACTTTGGGAAACGTCGCTGTAGACGAAAGTGTCAGGTTTAACAGTTGCCTGACATTCATCTGTCTGTATTAATTGTGTAATCGTATGAGTACTTTTTTTCTTGTTACATGTACTGCAAAACAAAACTTGACTGTTGGACATTTCGGCCTTTGTTATCAAATTTTTGCCTCTTACCTTGCACACTCACAAAGCTTGGATCGTACCTAAGTGTGGTCCAACTTTCTAAACCCCTACAAAATCCATACTGATTTGTTGGCCGAGCAATGAAGAACAAAAAAGTAATAGCCACAAGAACTAAAAAAAAATAATCGTTTGAGTACATCCTGTTGCCCCTGACACGCTTGGTTTCTATGAAATACTAGGGGACACCCGTATGGTTAAGATTTTTTTTAGTCGTTTTCCACAGAAATCTGATTCCAGAATTTAAAGTAGGATATGTGTTACACAGTAAAAAACAACACAAACAAACATATATGGTTCATACAAACTTTGCAACCCCTTTTCACCCCCTGAGAGGTTTAATTTTCATAAATCCTTTTTTAGTGCACACTCACATCATATAAAAAATAATGTTTTTAAACTTACACCACTTTTACAATACTTTATGGTTTTCGGATCTTTTTCGCGTAATATTTTATTTTTTATCTTTTAGCGCACCGCTCGAGGATTCTACTTACGTTGAGTCTACTCGTGACCACAGGTATTGCTATATAGCCGAAACGTCGAGTGGTGAGCAAAAAGTTAAAGTACACGATTAGGCGAAAAAGAGCCGAAAACCATAATGTATTTATGGAATAGTTGTACAAAATTTAATGGTCCAAGCGTTTTCTGCTTTTAGTCAGTGCAGATTTAGTCTGTCGATTAGTCAGTCAGTTTCTGCATTTAAATATAGATAGTCTACTACGGCGCGAGTACGGCAGCCTTCACGTCCGTGACATTGCAAAGAAGTTGCAACTGTGTCGCCTTCGATTCGGTCACGTCTTGCGGCAACCGCCGGGCTACGTGGGAAACAAATGTCTGTCCATGTCAGCTCCGCCGGGTCCCGGTAAGAGGGGAAGACCCAAGAAGTGCTGACTTGACGTCGTAAGTCTCACTACAGGAGATGACGACGACCGAGCGAAGTACAGGAGAAAATGTACGAAAGCGGACCCCGGGCGTCGCGAGACGCAACTGGGACAGACGCTCGGATGATGATGATGAGTCTCTACTACGGCGCGAGTGACATTGATTCCTTGCTCTGTGTTGCATATCATTCGGAAATTTTACATAACTTTCTCCCCTTCCTCCTACTTACCGAGCACGTATGGCTTGAGATGAGCAAGCTCCAGAGCTCGATAGATGTCACCATCTGAGTACTTCTCGAAAGGATCCAAATTCATACGCAATGTTCCTGAGAATAACACAGGATCCTGTGGGATGATACTGATGCGTGACCGCAGATGATGGAGACCTAGTTTAGCGATGTCTAGTCCGTCTATCAGAATACGTCCCGACGTTGTCTCTACGATCCTGTGGAAATTTGTGTAGAGAGTACATGTTGTGCATGAAAAGAGTATTAGGGATTAGAAATTCTTAGTACAGAAATTTACCCCCCCTAACCTCACAGTTCACAAATTCAATTTTGTCAAAAAAAAGTCCAGAATGTGTCTGTTACGGCTGAGCATCTAAATATGGTTTCTCTTATTATAAGAACTAAATTTGTAACCTATGCAAGCAAAACTGTTTAGTTAGTCTTTTTTGTTTGTCCCTCTTTTAAATCACAAGGAATTGATGGTCTATAAATCAATCAACCAACTATTTGAATTGGCTATAGTTATAAGTCTGAAAAGCGCCATAGTCATTACTTTTTAAATAGTAAAAGTACGAACTTTTAAACATTCGCGTTGCATGATATTAATAAATATAAAATTGCACCTGACCCTGGTCACAAGCAGACTAAGATCTGATCAGATCGAATCAGAGTCTGCTTGTGACCAATGCTGGTGCAAACCAGTCGATATGTTAACCGAAGTCAAAGTAAATAAGCTTGATCGCGTTAATACCTGTATTTTATATTTATTTCTTTAGTAAAAGTATTTTTCACTTCTTATGCTCTGAAAGTTCTTATTTCTGCAGGATATAGGCTGCACTTTCCTCGCAATCGAAGTGAAAAGCCGAGTTAATAACTCGTCCACGAAACCATTTTATCCTCGACATTACTATCAGCTCAAAGTCTCGGATAAAAATAGTTCGATTTGTGCACTTGTTGTAAAATCTACTATTGATCTCTTGGCAAACACCTGTGGCATTTCTTTTAACTCCTTAATCATCATCATATAAAGTAACTTTGTACCTGAACAAAGCTAAAGTGAGTGTGGATTTGCCGGCGCCAGTGCGACCAACGATTCCGACTTTTGCGCCCGGAGCTACCAAGCACGTGATGTCTCGCAGAGCTGGATCCATTCCATTTCGATAAGCTATAGTTAGCTCTTCAAACTCAACTCCTCCTGATTCTGGCCAAGAAGATTGTGGATCTGTTTCTTTATTCCACTCAGCTTCCTATAAACAAAGTTATAATTTGCGACTGTAACATCTTCTGCTATTAAATTGTGCGCCTAGACATAATTTATTCCAATTGATTACTTGTTCTATTTCTGCATACTCGTTCATGCGTTCCACAGATACAATATGGGTTTCTATTAATGATGTTGCTGATACTAAATAACCTAAGGTTTCAGTGATCTGAAAAGCAAATTAATTAATATCAGTTCTTAAGTAATATCGTAGATACGATATAATTCCAAGTATGATATGTACCATCAATGTGTAAGTAATAGCGAGTCCCGCAAGCCCAGGGTTAACACTTTCTCGACTGATGACGGCAAATAATGCAGCGAAGAATATTATTAGACTGCCCACCACTTGGAGCCGTACTCCAAGCCATCTATCCGCTATCGACCTCAGGTAGAAAAATGCTTGGTAATGATCTACTTTAAACTGAGACTCTTTGATAAATCTGAAATTTATAATGTAATATATATTGTGGGACACTTTTCACACAGCGCCATCTAGCCCAAAGTAAACTATTATTAGCTTGTGTTATGGGATCTAGATAACTGATAAACATACTTATATATTTCTAAATACATACATATTATACATAGGAAACACCTAAACTCTGAAACACACATTTGTGGATCACACAAATATTTGTTCCGACCCGGGAATCGAACCCGGGACCTCTTGCGTAGCAGTCGGATACACTCCCACCGCGCCACAGAGGCAGTCAAAAAAAATAAAATATCAAGTATTTTAACAATATATTATGTTATATAGTCGTACTTAACCAAAAACCTAATGAACTACAGGCAAATTAAAAAAACAAATCTAAGGCTTTTTAGCTCATGTACATTTAAAGGTATTATTTAATACAGTTGATTTGCCATATAGTATACCTATTAAATCTTTGAATAGATAAACCGCAAAAATGTACCTATAATATAATAGCGTAATGCACAGGCGAATTAATGTGTTGTGTTATAATCCACGAGCCATAGCTGAGTAAAATATATGCCTTTTTATACATGAAATGGTCGAAACTTACCTTTCCTTAGTGCCAAAAGCACGAATACTGGTAGCGCCCAAGATGCTCTCGTTGAAATGCGACAATATAGGTGAACGTGCCACAGACATGATCCTCATCAGCTGTCTCGAAGTGGGCACGTAGAACCGTTGTATAGCGTAGTACAGTATTGCTATCGGAATTATCACAGCTATGAACATGGGGGTTGAGTAGCTTATGACAAATAACATTCCTATTAACTGTAAAACAAAGAAAATTAAAATTAAAATTACCATTATCACAATACATTCCACTTTGTCACGCCTTTATCCCCGAACGGCTAGGCGGAGGCATACTATACACACACATTTCACCGTAAGCATTTTTGTCCCACGTAACAGGTGGTGAGCCCATTGCCGTAATGTTGGACAGGCGCAGGCTGTGGCGACCTGTTGTGGAAATTTTTCAAGCGCCCATAATGCCTTTAACTGGGCTTAACGACTGCCATTTTACTGGCAAACGGGACCAACAGCTTAACGTGCTTTCCGAAGACGCTCGCAAATGTAAATGCCACAAAGTGGTCACCCATCCAAGGACCAGCTATAGCGAACGTTGCTTAACGCACTGATCGTTTAAACAACATTGAGTTAGCGGGCCCAGGAGCACTTCCAATAATCACATCTATCTGCCGAAATGTGCCTCGGTGGCGCTGTGGTAGTGGATGCAATTGTTCTTACCAATGTCTCGGAATCGAATACGGTATCAGAACAAATATTTGTGTAATCTACAAACCTAGTAGCTGTCTAGATCCCATATTACAAGCATTTATTAACTTAGAATAACAAATAAAAAGTCTCACAGTATTTTTATTTATCTACAGTGAGTGTAAGTAACTGTTTGATAACACTGTACAGTACGAATGCTATCCACAGGTATCTTAATTCTTCTTCGAATAATTCTGATATAATTTCTCTAAATTGATACAAATCTTGACATTTACCTCAAATATGCTGTTGACTGCGATAGTAACTTGCCACGGAAGGGCAACATCCACAGCCTCAACATCTTTCGACAACCGGGAGATTATTCTACCAATGGGAGTCACTTCGAAGAACTGCAGAGGTGATCTTAGCAAATTCTTGAGCAAAAGATCGTGCAGCGCCTTTGCCGCCTTCCAACCGGCCAAACTTGGCAATAGATCGGCAAACATTGACACTGTTACTGCAAAGATTATATCACACTAAGGTGAACTTAAAGAATAAAGTAGACAAGATTGTATGAGGGACTTTTTTGATCATGCTCATAAAATATTTAATCAATTTTTTTACATTGTACATATCTAATTTTGGATGTCGAAGAGCTTCCACCCGGTCGAACTTGGAAATATATAGGCAAATATTGACACCATTACTGCAAAGTCATAATTAAGACTAATAGATTATGTCACTCTGAGTTATACTCGTGGTTAAAAATATAGAGGATGAAATTGTAAGTAACTATTCGATAATTTTTAAAAAATATCGGATACATTTTTTTTATGTTGTGGCGATCTTTGGACGTGGAAGACAGAAGCCTACCCTCACATGTCGGCTTCAAACATAGGTAATACATAGCGCCTGTAAGAATTTACAGTATTAGTACAGAGCAAATTAAATTATCTAAATCTATCAACATTACTTAATTCAAATTCAATTCAATCAAACCGTGTAATGGAAAATGCAGAATTGACAGGACTCACGCAAAGTGTTCCCCTAAAAGAGCGTCAGAGCCTGCTGGATACGGCCGGTTCAAAATCGAACCTTGTGGATATTATTGGAGTATGATGATAAAGTTATAGTTACCATGAAAAATACCAATGCCTCCATATACTCCTAGATACATGTCCCGTAGTTCAGTGTTCACAGTTCCGTTTACGAGCTGAAAGTAAAATCGAAAAAAAAGGTAATTAAATAAATAAATATCCATCACGCCTTATCCCCGAAGGGGTGGCAGAGGCATATTATATGCCCCCGTTTCACCGTGAGGATTCCTGTCCCACGTAATAGGTGGTAAGTCCTTTGCCGTGTTGAAATAGACAGACGCAGGTTGTGGCTACCTGCTGTTGAATTTTTTTAAGCCGCCCATAAGGCCTTCAACCAGGCTTAACGACTGCCATTTTACTGGCAACCGGGTCCAACGGCTTAACGTGCATTCCGAAGCACGGAAACGCTCGCAAAAGTAAATGCCACCAAGTGGTCACCCATCCGAGGACCAGCCATAGTGAAAGTTGCGTAACTCAGTGATCGTTTACCGAACACTGAGATCGCGGGGCCACGAGCGCTTCATCTCCAAAAAAAAGGTATTTTGGGAAATCACACAACAACAAGACTAAATATTAAAACATCAAAAATTTACCATATTTTTATCATTGCACCATCGGACGAGCCAGAAGTTAGAGCAGATTTGTAAAAAGTGTATGCTGCTGTAGACAAAAGCAGTTCCTATAACTGAATACACTCCGAGATTCCTCACGTAATTCTTGTAAACTGACCATTTAACCTGCAAGTAAATATATTCCCTGTTGATTTCTCATACACTAGGAATGAATTTATTTAAAAACTGAACAAAGTATTATGAAAAAAGACAAATTTTTATTTTTCGTAACTCTAAATTTCAGTTTGCGAAAATAATTTTAAATCTATCATTTGTTGGATTAACTTAGTTGTAATTGAAATTCATCAAAAAAGATCAAAATCAAAAACAAAATGAAGTTAGTTTTTGCCCAGCTGCACCAGCGGGCGCGTTTTACTAGAGTAGATTACCTACTAAATTTTGAAGTTTAATTGGTTTCCCTCTATTAGGTCTAATGTTTGGACGTATTTAGATGAAAAGTCTTAAATGAAAGATATTCATCTCCTAAGTGTCAAACGATGAATAATTGTACCTATATTCAATAATGCTACTCACTCTTCCCGTTTCTGCTTTTTCCGTTTCAATAAGTTTATCAAATTTATTTTCAGCCTCAATTTCATTTAAATGTTCCTTTGACTTAACGATGTGTTCACCTGAGAAAATGTTGAGAATTAAAGATTAAAAGTAGGTAATGAATGTGTTTTCAGAATATAAAACTTTCTGTTGCATTTAATTGCCGTAAAACTAGGAAAGGAATAGACAAATATAGTATACGTTATAATAAATTTACTTGCAACTTGAAATATAAAAATGTAAATTCTAAGAATTTGTTGTCAAAGTAACATTACTTACATGAAATAATTGCTTCAATTGCTGTATAACTACCAACAGACAAAGATCGTGCCCTTTGTAACAATTCTTCTTGCAATTTGGCACCAAATTTATTATTGACATCGTGTTTAAAAACCTCTAAACCTGTAAAATTATAGCTTAATCTTAATAATATTATAAATGCGAAAGTTTGTATGGATGTTTGTGTTACTTTTTCACGTAAATACTTCTCAATGGATTTTAATGAAACTTTACAATAATATAGTTTAGTCATCAGAATAACACATAGGCTACTTTTTATCCTGGGAACAAGTTCCTGTGGGAAATGGGAACAGGAAAAACTTCTCAAATAACTATTATGGTTAGTTTTAGGGCCTTAGAAGTTAGAACCTTTAGGGTTGTTAACTTTAGCGATTGCCAACTTCGACTTTTAGTTTGTGACATTTGTGAAAAGGTTACCAAAAATAGCCTTTACTGTTATGACAGTGGCACCCAAACATTGGATGTCATCATTCTTGACTTTAAAATTAATCTCTTTATATTAATTCCGTTTGCTCTACCCCCCAAAAACGGCACTCGCTTCATCAGTAATTCAGTCAGCCGAAAGTACTCGGACGCGAAACCTGTGTCGCCCGCACAGCACTTTTCTGTAATTGTGCCTATCACTATTTCTACTCCTTGTGCCTATCACATTTTCTTATAGTTAATTTCTATACTTTTCTAAGTGTGCGCTTGTTATTTCTGCTTTTATCTCCTGTGCTGTGCTGTGATTAAATCCTTCCAATTCTATCGAACTTTATTGTTTTATTTGTACTACCGCAGCTAACCCGTGAGTATTTCTAAAGACTCAATACTTACAGTGCATACTTACCCACAACTGGTGACCCCGACAAGAACACAATGAGTGATAGTGGTGATTCGGTGAAGACAATTATTAGTGGCGACGAAAATGTTACCGTACGCGCCCCGCTTAAAAAATGTGTTCCCGTTGACCGGCACGATAATTCCGATTCCGAGTCTTCAAGAAAATTTAAGATCAGGGTCCCGAAATTTTCAACAGAGGATCCAGAACTCTGGTTCGCGCTTTTAGAGAGTCAGTTTGATAGCCTCAATATAACTGATGATGTGTTCAAGTTCAGCAGTGTGGCTACAAACCTCGACATACAGCACGCGAAGACGGTGAAGGACATTATACTCAATCCTCCCGTAAGGAACCGGTATGAGAAGATCAAACCGAGCTTCTTCGTCGTTTATCTGCCCTCATGAAATGAAGGTAAGGCAGTTGCTCACGCAAGAGACGTTAGGTGACCGCAAACCCTCTCAATTTCTGCGTCACCTGCAAGACCTGGCTGGCTCATCTGCTGCTGAGGACATCGTCAAGCAGATTTGAAGCAATCAACTACCTATGAACATGCAGACCGTTCTGGCGTCCCAGCCCTCGCACTCCCTGGATCAGCTGGCAGACCTAGCCGACCGCATTCAGGAATTGACGTCACCTCCAGTGGTCGCATCAACATCAGCAGCACCGCCAACGAGTGGCGGTTCCCTAAGCGAGCTGGCAGAGCTACGACAGATGGTTGAACGTTTGGCGCTGAAGATCGACGAGCAATCACGTAGACCTGTTCGTCCGTACGACCGATCCAGAACACAACAACGTCAATCAAGGTCAAATTCACGTCCTAGGTCCAGGTCTAACTCCAGGCACCGTAAGTACCCTGTTTGTCGGTATCATTGGAAATTTGGGCCTAAAGTTCATCAATGCAACGCCCCGTGTGATTTTGATAAGGCGGAAAAAGACACGGGCAGTCGCTAATGGCGACTGACGATTGCCCAACCTCTACGGGTCGCCTTTTCATTTCCGACCGCATTACGAGAACTCAGTTCCTAGTGGATACCGGTAGTGACCTTTGTGTTTACTCCCGTGTTGCACTTCGTGAACGTCGTGCAAGAACTGACTTTAAATTGTGTGCGGCGAATGGATCAAATATTGACACTTATGGTTATACTAATTTAAATTTAAACTTAGGTTAAGGTTTTTTTTTTTGTTTTCGCGGGAAATGCATTTACGCACCGTCATCCCTGCTGCGGGGGCAGCAGGGACGGTGTGTGGGGCTCCCAGCCCGTGAGAGAGGGCCGTCCTACCCACTAAACCCCGCGGTGTTCCGCCTCACCTTAAAACCGACTCGCAGGGTAGGCCTGAGGTTAAATCACTGCGAGCCGGCAAGGGGCACCCCAGAACGGAGGGGTCCGTCTCGGGGCGGTCGATAAGCGACCACCCCGGAGCTCCCTAAGGAGCTGAAGAACTAGCCCGCACCTCCACCGCTCTCGAGCGCACCTCTGTAAGCAGAGGAGGTGAGAGCGGCCGGTACGGGCGTGCGCAAACAGTAGGCACCCCCTGGAACACAGAAAGGATGCCCGTCGCCAAGTGGCCAGTTGGGCGGGGTCCCCCGACCTTCCGCCCACGGCCAGACATTATTCGGGGGCGCGCATGAATTGTTCACGACGATGCCCCCGAACACGACGGCGGGGCGGGAGAGTCTGTCCCGTACGCCCCCGCACTCGCAATTCCTCGCGTTTTGCCGCCATCACCTCGGAAGCAAACGAGGCGACGGCGGCCCAGCACTGTTGGCTGCCGTTGCCGTGCTGTGAACTAAACCGTTCAGAAAACCGCTCTTCGACAGCTTCCACAGCTTGAGCCATCCAGGTGCTAAGGCCAGCACCCAGCTGGTGGCCGAGCGATTTGTTTGGCCTGGCTTACGTAAGGATTGCCGGGAGTGGTCACGAAAATGTCTCGAGTGTTAACGCGCCAAAGTGCATCGCCATGTGTCTTCACCATTACGACTTAACTCGCGCGCGATTTGCGTTTCTACACGTGGACATAATGGGCCCCTTACCAATATCCCAAGGGTACCGATACTGCTTGACCGTGGTAGAACGTTTCACGCGCTGGCCGGAAGTTACGCCGATGACCGATATAACAGCCGAGACAGTCGGAAAGGCGTTGATATCCTGGATATCCAGATTCGGATGTCCAACGGATGTGGTAACAGATCGCGGGCGGCAGTTTGAATCCGCACTTTTTCAGTACCTAGGAAAAGTGACAGGATTTAAACATCGTCGCACAACCGCGTATCGGCCAGCCTGCAATGCGACTGTGGAACGCATGCACCGCCAGCTCAAGGCAGCAATTATGTGTCACGCAGATTCCAACTGGGTGGATAGCTTACCACTAGTACTGTTGGGCATGAGAGCAGCATACAAAGAGGACTTGAACGCTTCATCCGCAGAACTTGTTTACGGTGAACCGCTACGTCTGCCTGGAGAGTTCTTTCAGACGTCTAGCCCTGGAACTACTGACGTATCAGATTTTACAGGTCGCTTGCGACACCTTACCTCTAAACTCCAGCCAGCACCAGCTGCTCGTCATTGTAAAAATAAAATTTTTGTTTACAAGGACTTAGCAACATCGAGCCATGTATTTCTTAGGAATGACTCCGTAAGAGCCTCATTACAGCCTCCATATACTGGCCCTTATCAAGTCCTAGATAGAGGGGACAAAACATTTAAAATACTGGTGGCCACAAGTCAGGACAGGACTCCTATTCCCCAGCCTTCCCACCCTTCACCTGATCCACTCGCACTACCTCCTGATACTCCAGAGCATGCGCCGTACAAAACAACCAGAGCGGGCCGCAAGGTTCGATTCCCGGATTATTATCGTCCGTAGTGACGGCCTCTGGGGGGGAGCTATGTGGTGGTATCGAGTATTATATTTATTTATTCATTTTAAAAGAACTATTTCCTGATTTGGAGATCTGTCGCGACATTGAGACGAACACTTACTGCGTCGCCTCGTGACGTAGTAAGAAAGGCATGCAATGCGCGGGCGCAGCGCGCGGCACTCGCTTCATCAGTAATTCAGTCAGCCAAAAGTACTCGGACGCGAAACCTGTGTCGCCCTCACGGCTTGACGCCCGTTGCGATCTACCGCGCAATATTAATTTGTTAAAAACTTTTCTGTAATTGTGCCTATCACTATTTCTACTCCTTCTGATATTTTCTTATAGTTAATTTCTATACTTTTCTAAGTGTGCGCTTGTTATTTCTGCTTGTATCTCCCGTGCTGTGCTGTGATTAAATCCTTCCAATTCTATCGAACTTTATTCTTTTATTTGGACTACCGCAGCTAACCCGTGAGTATTTCTAAAGACTCAATACTTACAGTGCATACTTACCCATAACTCCTTTTACAAAAATCAAATTCTTACTTTCAGTTGTGTCTGCATTATTGTTCAAGTGATGCAGCAGGAATTCCGCGAATGCACCCTTTTTTTCGAGCAGTTCGTGGAATTTACCGGTTTCAGATATCTGTCCGTCACGCATCACTATTACAAAATCTGTCTGAGGCAGGTAGGATACGTTATGCGTCACCCATACCCGGGTTTTGTTCTTTAACACTCCATTTGGGCCTATAACCTGTACACACAAATGTCAAAAAATAAATTTATAAAACCTCAAAGTCGTATTTTTAAAAACCTTTGGTGCTGGTAGTATGAAGTTCGGCGATTCTATTCGGTGATTCAATGCGGTGGTTCTGTTATTTACTATATTAGCTTAAACTATAGGTAGTCGAAGTCAAATATTTAAAGTGGGCTTCCAATTAAACAAGGAACTCGTCTCGCTGTTTATGAACCAATCACGCCTTATTCCCGAAGGGGTGGCAGAGGCATATTGTACGCCATTATTATAATCAAGTGTGGACGTTTATTTTTTCTCTCAAATACCCCACGGCGTGGAGTATCATTGGATAAATTATACAAAATATTGTAATCTTAAAAGTAATCGTTTCTTAATTAGGGGTTTATACATTATTAAGCTTTTACGTGCTACTCGTGCTACGGTAATGTAGTTTATGTGACAAATGTAACGACAGAAATTGGTTGAGCGGGCGAGATAAATAAATTCGAAGTGGACTGTATTTAACGATAAAAATGAAATTTACACGCGGTTGTCGACGAAAAAGAAATGGAAACGGGAATGGGTACACTACCTTGCTGCTGCTGCGAGATGCTGAGGTGGAGGCTGCCGGGGGCGTCCCTGGACTTGGATTCCTGGTTTCCTTGCACGAAAACACTATTTATCCATGGAAAACACAACTATTGCGAATGCGTCTTCGCTGCCTGTGTGTTGGCAGCGCTGCGGTGGAGTTTTCTACCGCTAGATGGCGGTAACACAGCTGTCTCGCTCTTCTCTTATGCGAGACAAGGTAGGTGCGAAAGAGAAATAGAATAAAGGGAAGAGAGGTGGGAGTGTCGACAACTAATTAATTAAAAACAAATGGAGATCGGCGATGCAACATAGAAAAAATAACGCGGTTACTTTCGAATCGTATACCGGCGAAACCAGAAATAGTTATCAGAATATAATTTAGAAGTATGCATGGATCACGAAGCCTGGCGATCTATTCTCTCTGACTACCCCGTCAGTGATACAGCATGAATATACCTACATGATCAAATAGATGTTTCCCAACATGAGAGTCGACTGCGCTCAAAGGATCATCCAGGTAGTAGTTGTCAGCGTCGTAGTACACGGCACGTGCCAGGGATACGCGCTGCTTTTGTCCACCAGACAAATTTATACCTGCATGGAAAATGTTCTTAGAGTAATACGTACAGTCAGTAATAATGATCAATATATTTTTTAGGACTATTCCTACCCACACTCCCATTACTGTGCCCTACTATATTTCCCACCATGTAGTCTCCATCCAAAGGTTGCCTGTAAGAGATTGCCTTGAGCAATAAGGCCGCCAATTGTTATGCCATAAAGTCTAATAGTCATGTTCACATTGTGTTTCCTGGTGTACAATAAAGAGTTTTTTTACTTTACTTTTTACTTTACTGTGACTGCTGTAACCGTTTCAAGTCTTGTCATTTTTGTAAATCCTGCTATAGTACTGACCAAGACAGTTGACAGTGAAAAGTTACTTCAAGTTGAAACTAGGTAAGTCCTAAGAAGTATTAGGATTTTGAAACATATCTCTGAAAAATGTTTATTTGCATTATATATCACCGGCAAAACGTTTCGTTTATAAGTTCTTCATCGAAATACGTTTTCACCTACGAACGATTCGCCGACAAATCTATCATTATTTTATGATTAATCATTTATAAGCAATTCGACAACAAATAACCTTTCCGCTACGAACGTTTCGTTGACACAATGATATCTATCATTCTGTCAACGAAACGTTTTTGAGTATATCATCGACAGAATCTTTCACCAAAGAAGTATTCATCTACAAAGCTTATTTTAATATGATTTCATTCATTCTACTGGTCACTAAATGTAAAGATTATAAAAAGTTTTGATAGGTTCAATGAGAAGTAGGTACCTATATGCAAATGAAATAATAAATAAAATAAATAAATAAATAAATATCCATCACGCCTTAATATGTAATTACGTCATCACGCCTTAATAATAATTTTCATTATGTACTAACGATTAAAACATGATAATTACAATCAACTAGTATAAAAAAAAACAAAGTTTAAAGTTCACAGGAGGCCTTATTATTATATATTAATTATGTCCTTAAATGTGAGTGAATTACTGAGATTTATGTAAAAGGATTTCTCAGTATTTGTCTGAAAATGACTGGCCCCACATTTCACATTTATGCAGAGAAACATTTGTTGGAGATATGTTTCAGAATCGTTTTTAGTATCTTGGAACCTGCATTGAAATTAAGAATTAAACAGAGTTACATCACAAAGCTTCATAAACTGTCTTAGCTTATTAAATAAATAATATATCCAATGAGAACGTCCTCAGAAGTCGGTTAAAAATCACTAAATACTGTTCGACAACATTTACATTGTAAACCTTGACCGTTTTCATCTCACGGATTCTCAAAGGATATTAATATTACAATTGTCTTACCTTTTTCCCCAATTTCGGTCTGATCACCACCAGCCAGAAGTTTTAAATCAGTCCTTAATGCACAGGCTTCAAGAACTTTATTATATTTAGATTTGTTTAGCGGCTCGCCAAATAAAATATTGTTTTGAACAGTTGCGTTTTGTATCCAGGCCTGTTGAGTAACGTAGGCTGTATTACCTGAAATGATTACAGGTTCATTAATACATTATATAATACACTATTATCACATTACAAATAATGAAATATCAGTGGATATTGTTAATAGGGTATGGGTGTAAAGATCAAAATCTCAGGGGTCTGGGCGACCTCATCTGCTGTGCATTTGCTGACTAACTGATGAGGCAACGACATAGGCGCCATATGGGGTTGGGAGTAACCCGCAACTATCAAAAGTCAAACAATAGCGGTTCCTAGCAACCAAATAAAAGTAGACCATAGGGTCTAGTTGAAGAAAGCGCTAAATCCAGGTAGAGTTTTAAAGCACTAGAAATACACTAATATGAAGAAGAAGATTTTACCTTTAATATTAACGCGTCCGGAGATTTTATTCATTTCACCGAGCAGCGCAGAGATCAACGAGCTCTTACCAGAGCCAACGGCACCGACGACAGCCACAAGTGAGCCAGATGGAATATTGATATTTAGATTGTTCAATACCGGTAATGAATCATCATCTCCCCAAGAGAAGTGACTATTTTCAACAACAACCTGATCAGCTGAAATAATGTGGTAATATGTAGTAGTAAAGGCAGGCCCAGGCTCTACCTATGGCGTTGCGAATCTGGCAGTAAATGTAAATGTAGAAGCAATAATCTTGACGTTTATACTCGTAAGTGTTACTTTGTGATCTATATGAATAAAGATTTTTCCCTTTCACTTTCAGTATTGAGATACACGAAACGAGCTGAGATGAGTAGAGGACGAGCCGAGCCAAAAGTCGTGTAGAGTGGACCGACTTATTTCAGCCTCAACGTCTCGACAAACAAGGACAGGACTCGAGAAACAATGACAAACAGTAAGGAATTTTCACTGCGGAAAGCTATGTTCGAGGAGATTGATGCCCATTTGCACTAAAGTTAGGCGTATCATAAGTTCACACGTATAGTTCTTTGAGACTTCTAATGAAAAAACACATTATACCTAAGCAATGTACCAACCCTAGGTGTATCTTAAATATGCCAAGTCGTTGCAAAGAAAATATCAACAAAGGCGATGCTTAGACCAAAAAATGTTTCACAATTAGGATTGACTTACTTTTATTGTGTTCAGTGCAAAATGGGCATGATTGTTGTAAGCTCGTTGTACGTCCACAATTGACTTCGCGAGTAGAGTGGCTCGGCTTGCACTCAGGAGGCCGAGTCTACTATTTTCAATTGAAAGCCGTTCTAGTTCTATTCTATAGAGGTTCTATTGCGATTAATCCAAAACTAGGTAGTCTACTAAAACTATTATATATTTCACAATCACACTTCTCAAGCTGCAGAATAGAGACAAAATAACTGTTTTTAGCTATCAAAATATTAATATAGACTACCAAAAATGCAAATTAAGAGCTACTTACAAGCGCTACACGTGTTAGTAACATTCTATCGCCGGCCGATAGAATTCTATTGGAGCGCAATTGTAATAGTAGATTATGAATACTGTCATTTTTTTTGTCGGCTCTCTATTGAGCGATGATTTTAATTCTATTCTGACGCGATTGAATTAGTAGACTTGGCCCCCAGGTCGTGCTCGGCTCGTACACGTAGACCCACATCTACATATTCAATTAGTAATTACTTCTTACTACTCACATTCATTTGGATTGTGTTCTATTAAGCGCATATCTAATTCTTCAGAATTCATAAATTTAGTCAACCTCTTGATACTCACGTAAGTCTGTTAATAATAAAACAATGAAATTAGTGCAAGCCAGAAAAATGTACAAAATGAAATAGGTACAGTACGGCGATAAATAATGCACATCAAATTTGGAAAGAGTGTTGCGCTAATTTCGGTTTGAAAGGTCGTCTCTGTCGCACAAAACACTAAACAGTTAACGTTACATGTGTAGTGTGCGAAAGAGATGACGCTCTACCAAACCGAAACAGGAAATGTCTCTTAACTAAGAGACACCGCAGACTAGCTACTTTTATCTCAGTCACCGCGATTGATTCGCTAGGACTACAGTATAATTGTATTAATTGTACTAACGTGCTAAAACCATCGATATAATCGAAATTAAGTAAATAGATATTTTGCAGTATTTCTAAGTTCGTATGCAGGTATTTATCGTCAGGTACTGTAGGTAATTAAGAAGAATCTGATTTACCTGCATTGCATTAGATAAAACCTTGGGCACTAATGCCATAGGATAACGTAGTACATTAAAAAGAGCCAATGCCATAAAAGCTTTTTTGGAGTCAAGAGCTTCGGTATTATGTACCAGGACGAAACACCCAAATGTTGATAGTGACACCTGAAAATCGCCAGAATCAGAATAATAGGAATTAAATAAATATACACATGTTCATTATTTATGATTAATAAACCAACCTTTCATTAACCTTTACCCGTAATTATTTAATTTTACTATATGTCTTATTGATTGCTGGTTTTTCAAAAGTCGACTAAAACAGAACAAGAAGTGTCCCGGCGATTTTACATCTTCTTAAGAAAACATTTTCATGCGAAATTTATTGTATTAGTTCAATAAATAAATAAATAATTAATAAATATCGTTGGGATAACTCAACATCGAGTCAACGCCATCTGATTCCAAACTAAGCAGAGCTTGTACTATTGTAACCAGATAACTGATAAACATACTTATATATATTTATAAATACATACAAATTACACATAAATAAGTTTAACGTTTAGCAACACATTTAGCGGTTCATTTTTATTATATGGATAAAACTTTATGCACTAACAAGTTGGTACCTGTTAAACTGTATATTATAAGCATTTTCTTCCAAACGAACTAACGGCAATGAAGGTAAAAGTAAAAACAAGTGCCAATTAAAAATTAAAAAAGATATAGTCGAAACAAGTAAGGGTAATAATATGGTAAAAGATATGGTGCATATTATGCATACTTATAAGAAAGCACATTCCTACTTAAAATTTCATTTTACTCACTAGAAAAGGTGTGGAAAACCAAATACACGCAGAAATACCTCCATAATAAATCATAGTCTTCAAAACACGTAACTCTTTATTCCTTACTTTAAGAATTTGTTCCTGAAAGCTTTGTTCCCACGCGTATATTTTAAGGACCTGGCACAAAATAAAAAGAGGTATGGATAAAAAAAAAACGTTATGAACACAAACATCTCATTCGACACTGTCAGTAATAATGATATCAGGTTGTTGTAAAACCTCTTTTGGATGTTTTTCTTTCTTTAATCTAAAATTTTGTATTTTTTCTGATTTAAGAACTATCAATTACAAAACTATGATCTCACATCAAGCTCTTTTTATTTTTCATGATAAAATAAATACAACAAACGTTATCAGCACGAAGATAAATGTGAATCAGTGAGAATATTTGAAATAATTGTGTAAATAGTGTTATTATTTCGTGAGTAGGCAATATTTAAAAGAAATGCCTGGAGACGGAGATTTGTCCATACCCGGCCATACAGGTACGAGTAAGTCTTTGCATAAAGCAACGGGTAGTATGTCTCAACAAATAAAACTTTTAACAAGTAGAGAGGGTTATTCAGACTGGAAGTTTAAGATGAAGATGTTTATTCTTCACGAAGACTTATGGGAAACATTAAATGGATACCCAGATTGCGATACGACACCTGCTCAGATCAAAGCCTTTAATGATAAGAAGGCCTTGTCCAAGATATGGCTAACCTTAGAGGGATCTGCCGTTACACACGTCAGGAACGCAGAGACTGCTAAACAGGCTTGGGATGCGCTGGCCGCAGCTTTTGAGGATAAAGGTATGGGTCGTAGATTAGCATTGGAACGTAAACTCTACCGTTATAGTCTGAGTGATTTCAATAACAATATTGAAGAATACATTGATACCATAATGAAAACGCATCAAATGATGGTGGATATTGGCGTTAAAATAGAGGATGCCACTATTGCTACAATAATGCGTGGAGGATTGGGACCTCACTATGAACCTTTGATTATGGCATTGGAAAATTCAAACGTCCAGATAACAGGTGAATTGGTCAAAGGTAGATTATTGAACGAGATCTCTAAAAGTATAGAAGATCAACCATCTACTTCAGTTTTCTATATGTCACGTGGAAATAAATGTGGAAGGAATAATTCTAAGAAAAAGAATTCTGAGATTCAGAAAAAGCCAGTTATTTGTTATGATTGTCGAGAACCTGGTCATAAGAGACCTGATTGTCCTCATAGAAAAGGTGAACAGGCTAATATGACATTAGTGACTGCGACTGCATTAAAAACTGCAGATGAATCCAGATCAAAATGGTTCATTGACTCTGGCGCCACAAACCACATGAGTTGTGAAGCATGCATGAAAAATGTGCGATACTTTGATAAGACTATCGAAGAAACAGTTACGATAGCTAACGGTGACAAGCTGAGATGCACAGGTATCGGAGATGTCCAATTTGATTCTTCGCAATGCAAAGGTAAAATTAGTGATGTTGTAATTTGTCCTGATTGGAACTGTAATTTAATTTCGATTAAGAAAGCTGCTGAAAAAGGTATTATTACTGTTTTTGATAAAGATAAATGTATTTTTTATAGAAATTTTTCTTGTACTGGTTATGTATTATTGCGATGTTTTGTTTCTGGAGGGCTGTACACTTTAGATTGTGCTGTTAATATCCCCCAAAAGTTAGTTGCTTCCCCTGTGCTTCTTGACCAGTCCTATGATATTTGGCATAGACGTTTAGGTCATCTTTGTAGGATAGGTATGGATCAACTCAAAAAGGGTAAGGCTATTGGTATTGAATATAAAGAAATCAATAAAGAGCCGCGTGTCTCCTGTGTCGAGGGAAAGCAATCTAGAAAACCGTTCAAGTGTATTACAATATTTAAAGGGTACTATAGACCACTGCATTACCTATAAGAAGACTGGTAAATACCTTAATGGTTTCGCAGATGCAGATTGGGCAAATAGTATTACTGATCGTCGTTCGTACACAGGATTTTACATGGAATTGGCGGGCGGACCGATTAGTTGGGAGTCAAAAAAGCAGCCGACTGTGGCACTCTCTTCGACTGAAGCTGAATATATGTCTCTCTGTAGTGCGGCAAAAGAAGCCATATTTTTGCGCAAATTTTTAGCGGAATTGACTGGTAAGCTTGACCAAGTAATTATTTCTAGTGATAGTCAAGGAGCACAGAAAATAGCTTCTAACCCGGTCCATCACAATAGGACTAAGCACATTGATGCAAAGTTTCACTTTATTCGTGAACAAGTTGTTAATAAGTTTATTTGTTTGAAATATTTGCCTAGTAAAGAAATGCCGGCCGATATATTAACAAAACCTCTAGGAAGATTGGCACATAATAATTGTGTTAACAAAATGAGGTTATCTTAATTTATTATGTTATGTCACATATTATATGATTATGCTATGTAGTTATGCTATGTGTGTGTATAATTTTATGTTATGTGTTAGCAATTTGTTTTTCCTGTGTTAAATTTTAGATTAAGTGGGGCTGTTGTAAAACCTCTTTTGGATGTTTTTCTTTCTTTAATCTAAAATTTTGTATTTTTTCTGATTTAGAACTATCAATTACAAAATTCTGATCTCACATCAAGCTCTTTTTATTTTTCATGATAAAATAATTATAACACAGGTTTACTGTCATATTTTTCTTCCCTTTCAGTATTAACATCATCTACCTGGATTTGGTGGGATTTGGAGGCTGAGGTTCATTTTTAAGGTTCTAGTATTTGAAAGAGGTGACGTAAGAACTTAATGCGAGATTAAAGTAAACCAGGAACGTCTAGAGCAAGTGAATGAAATTGTGTATTTAGGAAGTATGTTTAGCGCGGATGGAAGATGTGATTCGGATGTAGAACGGCGAGTACCTGCCGGAAACAAAGTTAACGGTGCTTTGTCCCAGTTAGTAAAGCGACAAAGCATCGTAAAAGAAGCACGAATGGCGATTCATAACGCAGTGCTAGTGCCAACTTTGCTTTACGGTAGTGAAACCTGGGTATGTCAGCAGATGCATGAAAGTAAATTGAATGCTGTGGAGATGCGATCACTTCGAAAATTGTGCGGCGTTACCTTGGCCGACCGAATACGTAACGAAGGTTTGAATGAAAGTGTCAGCGTTAAGCTGGAAAAGGGCGTGCTCCGTTGGTTTGGACACGTCCAACGAATGAGTGAGGAACGATTGACGAAGAATATAAATTGTTCAAAAGTAGAGGGTAGAAGGAGTCAGGGAAGGCCGAGACTTACATATGAAGACCAGGTGAGCAGATTGCTCAAAAACGGAAAGGTCAAAAGTACTCGGATACTCAGACGTGCGTGTATGAAGCGATTGATGAATCTCGAAGAAGCGAAAGAAGTATGCATGGATCGCGAAGCCTGGCGATCTGTCCTCTCTGACTACCCCGTCAGGGATACAGCGTGAAGATAGTTAGTTTAGTTAGGTTCATTTTTAATTGACTGAAAGGAGTAGTTGACATTTTTGGTTTTAGACTTTCAGCATTGTTGTATGCAACTGCCGTCTGACCACTTGAAACCCTGCGTCTTTGACTCGTCCATTATTCAGTAGGTGCATTGCTAGGAGGTGAGGTCACTTGGACTCCGCACCTTTTTCCTCCTCAGATACCTCCGGTCGACTCTAGACGGGGCCATTTACACCACAGTGAACAGTATTGTCATTATTACTGACAGTCTTTTAAGGTTATTTTCTTACTTTCATGCCATTAAGTACTTCGCTCATAAGTTTAATCCTTTCGTCTTTATAATGCATTAACTTTGTCTGGTATTTTTTCGTTATACCAGCAAAGAATCCATTGATTGGCATCATTAAAATTATTATTGTCAAACCGGCCAGAATTGAAGGACCCAGCACACCCCATAGAAAGTAGATCGCCAATGTGACTTGTATCGGTGAAGCCCACAGCAAATGTATGAGTGTCATATCGTTGAATCTGAAATACAAAAGAATTTCTCAATTTAAACAGAAAATTCTCGTTTTGGTTAGTATTGGGAAAGTGTCGAGATAGTAATAAAATTATAGATTAAGTCAGGGGTGAGCAAAACTTTTTGATAAATTAAACTATCTTCCCACTGTAGTAGTTACAGAGGACAGAATGCTTGGCTTTGTGATCCTTTCATACTTCTTTCGCTTCCTGCAGATTCATTAATCATTTCACATTTGCACTTCTGGCTATCCGAATTCGAGCAACCTGCTCACGTGGTCTTTGTATGTAAACATTTTGTCAACCTTGACTCCTTCTACCCTTTACTTTCGCACAGTAAATATTCTTCGTCAACTGTAACTCATTCATTCGTTGGACATAACAAGACATTAAAATATTTATGCCTTATCTTTAGAATAAAATAATTTTTAAGTATAATATTTCAGACTTTCATTGGAGCCATACTTAATTTTTTCTATTCAGTTCTAAAACATTTGTTAGGTATCTCGACAGCTTAATCTCTAGTGAGATTTCAAATTAAGTAAGTACGTATGTGATTTCAAAATGTTACCTTAGTTTCATCATTCTGTCTAGATATTAAAATGATCTGATATTTATTATCTTTGTGCGCCTCCTTGCTAGATATTTAGATATGATATACTATAAGTATAATTATATTATGCGTAATAGTTTGCTTCTAGTTTGTGACTTGTAAAACACAAAGCACTTGACATTTGACAGAATAAGAAATAGGGTAAGTTCGCCTGTTCGCGTCCACTTAGTGGAGTTGGTAGGTTTGAGCAAGAAAATAAAAATGATAGAGTAGTATTTTCGAATGAAAAATGGATTTCACATATTCTGTATATAGTCTTGTTAAATTTATTATACAGTTTTGGACAAAATGTTTGATATATTTATTAATAAATAGACTAGTAGCCAAAACATATGATTTTCTCATTTTGCGTCCATAAAATCCAGATTACGACCACCTGTGGACCAGTTTGCGTCCACCAACTTATAAGAGATAAATATAAGGGAGAAGTATCTTAATCCTTAAAAAGAAAGACAGATTTTAGGTGTAGTATTGTTGACAGGAACTAAGCGCAAGAGCGACGATGTCTCACAGCTCCCGGATGGAGTAGAACAGATCACAGATTTACTGAGCTCGCTGTGGATCGGGAGAAGGCACTTTTTGTAAGTGACTTAAATGTGGACGCAATCTTTTCTTAGGTCTCACCTATAGGTACAGTTTGCGTCCAAGTATAATTTTCGACGTCTGTATATATTTCTATTGCCGTTATAGTGGACGCAAGTGGGCCATCACAATGTATATGTTATTAATGGCGGAATTATTATAAAACTAATAATGTTTGTCATGATTTGTCATATAATAAAAACCATCCTAGTTAAATATCCATCACGCCTTATCCCCGAAGGGGTGGCAGAGGCATATTATATGCCCACTTTTCACCGTGTGGATTCCTGTCCCACGTAATAGGTGGTGAGCCCATTGCCGTGTTGAAATAGACAGACGCAGGTTGTGGCTACCTGCTGTTGAAATTTTTTAAGCCGCCCATAAGGCCTTCAACCAGGCTTAACGACTGCCATTTTCTGGCAACCGGGACCAACGGCTTAACGTGCCTTCCGAAGCACGGAAACGCTCGCAAATGTAAATGCCACAAAGTGGTCACCCATCCGAGTACCAGCCATAGTGAAAGTTGCGTAACTCAGTGATCGTTTACAGAACACTGAGACCGCGGGGCCACGAGCGCTTCTTAGTTAGAATTAGATAGGGCAGATAGCATCCATTGTGGACGCAATGTGGTTAATGTACAAATTTGGTGGTGCAGTACGCGTCTAGCGTTATTTTAACTGTTAATCAAATAAAATTTGAGCACAAGCATCATTACCTTATTATATGGTTCATAGTTAAGGTTTAGAAACAATAATGTATCCCGAATTTGAAACAAAACCATTAAAACCTTCCCGTGAAAAGCGCTGCTGCTCACTATTTTTATTGTAAAATATCATAAGACCGCAAGCATTATTGAATATAGAATGTACTTAGGTCGTCATAGTGACCGATATAACACTCTTGTCATTGATTAAGTTTGTACCGATGTTATACATTTTCTTAAATTATATTTCTAGTGTTTATTCTGCTTTTCCTTTGTATTACTCCAAAGCATTTCACATATCCAATAATTGAAATAGAGGATGAAAAAGCGAAGGCTGACTTGATCTTGTCGATAAGCGGCAGTGAATTGAGACACGTTAGAGGGTGTACGTCATCACGAGAAGTTTGGCTCAAGCTTGAATCCGTGTTTGCTTCTCGAGGACCAGCGAAAAAGGCTACATTGTTAAAGCAATTGATATTGCACAGGTTGACGGAGTCTGGTGATTTACGTGAGCTTATATACAACTTTTTTGATACAGCTGACAAACTTGCTGATATGAATATAAATATTCATGAGGATTTGCTGTCTATTATGCTTTTGTACAGTCTTCCGGAGAGATTTGACAATTTTAGATGTGCAATAGAATCAAGGGATGAGTTACCAAACCCAGAGAGCTTAAAGATTAAAATCCTGGAAGAACATGAGTCAAGGTCGGACACCAGTAGAGTACAAGAAGGAGTAATGTATACGTATCGGAAAAAATTGTATGGACGAAAAACAAAAAGTACGACTGAGGTTGATTCGAAACCGAGTACGACTGGAAAGAAAAAAAATTAATTCAAATGTTATAAGTGTCACGAATTCGGACATAAAGCTTTGGAATGCCAAAAGAAAGTTATCAAAGGGCAATATCCTAGTGTAAATAATGTTGATGAAAAATGTATTATTTCTAATTTTTCAGATAATGAGGTGTCTAATGCTGTGAATATGTATAAAGACACAAGGCTACTCGACAGTGGGTGCACATCTCATTTGTGCAACAACATTAGTATGTTCGGTAACACTTTGTCAGAAATAAATGGAAATATTAATTTGGCAACAAATGTAAGTACAGACGTAAAAGGTAAGGGTTTCATTAAATTATCGGCATGTAAAGAAAACTCTAGTAGAATTCTTCAGTTAAATAATACTTATTACGTACCCGATTTAAGAAGTAGTTTAGCTAAACTGGCAGATGATGGGTATTCTGTCGTTTTTGAGCGTGATCATGCTGATATAATTGATAAGAAATTTGAGATTTAGTTAAAGGCTCATCGGAGGGGTAATTTATATTGTTTGTTAGAGACTGAATCTACGTTTAATTTGAGTAATTCAAATGTCGATGTTTTTACTTGGCACGAGCGTTCAAGACATTTAAATGGCAGAGATACCATGAAACTTTTAAACAAGGTGGGTGCTAAGGGTAATTTAGATGAGATACAAAAATTATTGAATTGTGACATCTGTGCTAGAGGAAAATTGTGTGCCTTACCATTTTCTGAATCAATTGGTCCATGCAGCGAAAAACTAAAAATTATTTATTCCGATATTGTAGGTCCAATGAAATGTGAATCATTTGGACGTGCCAAATATTTTATTACTTTCATAGACGATTGTACGAGGTGGTGCGAAGTTTACTTTCTTAGTTCTAAAGATAAAGCTTTGGAGGCATTTACACGTTACAAAAGGAAGGTTGAAAATCTTATGGGAACAAAGATTAAGTACTTTCAATCTGATAACGGTGGCGAGTACTGTAGCAAAGAATTTGATTATTTCTTGCGACGTGAAGGCATTTTAAGGAGATTAACAGTTCCGAGAACACCGCAGCAAAACGGAGTAGCAGAGATTTATATAAAGGTGCCAGAACTTCTGTCGGAGTGGTTGAAGATGTTAATAAAGCGTGAGAAAGAAGATCCTCCCATTGTGAAGAGAGCTAGAGAAATGTTGCATAAATTACAGTCAGGGTATGATACATGTTTACTAAAGAAGTCATTATATGGTTTAAAACAAGCTGGTAGGCAATGGAATATAAGGCTTAATAAGAAACTGAAAGATATGCAGATGAAGCAAAGTCGGAATGATAGTTGTTCATATTTCAAGAAAGTAGATAATAAACACTTATTTGTACTGGTATATGTCGACGATATTTTAATAGATTCAAACGAAAAGAGTTTAATACATATTTTTAAAAGGGAGTTGTCTAAGGAATTTGACTTAAAAGACTATGGTGAAGCGAAATATATTCTAGGCATAGATATTCGTCAAAGTGACAATGGCATTTGTTTATCACAACAAACATTTATTAAAGAAATTTTGAAGAATTTTTTCATTGAAAATTGTAACGATTGTATGACGCCTATGGAAATTAATTCAGCCACAATTTAGAAGGATACCACCGGAAAGAATGAGGTAAAATGGCCATATCGGGAAATTATCGGGTCATTGATGTATTTGAGTGTTGGTACGAGGCCTGATATAGCGAATTCCGTAGCTAAGTTGGCTCAGTATGCTGATTGTCCCGAGGCTTGTCATTGGAAGGCGGCAAAGAGGATTTTACGATACCTTAAGGGATCACTCGAGTATGGTCTGTTCTATAAGAAAACTGGAAAGTGCGTTGAGGGGTTTTCGGATGCAGACTGGGGTAACTGCCTTATAGACAGGAAGTCTTATTCAGGGTATGCCTTTATTTTAGGAGGTGCTAGCATTTCGTGGTTATCTAGGAAACAACGCAGCGTAGCTACGTCTACTTGCGAAGCTGAATATATACGCTTGTCGGAAGCCATGAAGGAAGGTATTTATTTAAATAGTTTATTGAATGAAATTGGTTTCCCAAATTATGGTAAGGTTGTTTTACATGCCGATTATCAGGGGGCGATTTTTATAGCTCAGGACCTGGTCTATCATGCGAGAACTACATATAGATATAAAATACCATTTTGTTAGGGATGTTCTGAAACAAATAAGGACATGAAACTACGACATGTGCCCACTGGTTCGATGTTGGCTGATATTTTAACAAAGCCGTTATCCAAAGACATGTATTGGAAATGTATGGAAGGGTTAGGTGTTAAAAATTGATAAATATTGTAAAAAGTTTGTATAAATTAGGTGTTTATGTAATGAGTGATGTATTCAAGTTTGTTTTTATAAGTAAACTAATTAAGGGGCGTATTAGACGACCTAATTAAGGGGCGTATTGAATATAGAATGTACTTAGGTCGTCATAGTGACCGATATAACACTCTTGTCATTGATTACGTTTGTACCGATGTTATACATTTTCTTATATTATATTTCTAGTGTTTATTCTGCTTTTCCTTTGTATTACTCTAAAGCATTCCACATATCCAAATTATACAAGATTTTAGTATATTTTTTACGTAATGGTGGTAACGCTTACAAAACTTTTATTTATATGAATATACCTGCCACATATCCAAGCTTTCATAGAAATACCGTTCATTTTTGTTAGTGACTTGGTATGGTTATTTTCCACCGTTTCTGAAGATTGCCCCATCTTTTGGACGCGAACTGGGCGGTAGACGCGAACGGGCTACATTACCCTACGACGAATAATTCGGGCGAAACTGCGGGCATAATCTAGTTTTTAAATATTACTTTATATCGTTTGGAATAGTATGGAATAAATTTAGTACCAACTTTATAGAAAAAAAAATCATAGGTAGAAGACAAGATATAAAAGGTGTAAACAGTTTCTTCGAACACACTTTTAAGTATTCGAAGGAATTTCGAAATTAGAATTAGGAGACGGATAAGAAAAACGGAAACTATCGCAAGTTCGCAACCTCATCGGTAAAGCATAATTTGCAGCTAAGGTTGTTTTGGGACCGCAGATTTTGGCACCCCAGTGGCACTTACCTTTTTATGGGGTGCGGTGCGGTATAAGTTTCATGGACCCGTCATAATGGTTAAAATCACAAAACAAATAATTAATATCTCTCGCCGCTCTACGAGGGATATTAATTCTTTGTTTTGTGATTTGTGAAGTGACAGAAGTGAACAAGAAGAGGGAGCAAGCAACAATTAGGGGTCGCTGCATTTGTCATTTGGCTTTTATCAAGCTACTAAGTCGCCGGTTACTATACTAAAAGACGTTAGTCTGTGAAGGCCCATAATACTCGTAAACAGCGTATTGTGACGCACACATTGACATGTCTCAGACACAATGCTTATCATTTATATGCTTATCATTAAGGTATCTATTTGGCGTCTCCTTAGTAGTTATGATAAGACAAGATAATCTCTGTAAAATCTATACTAATATTATAAACGCGAAATTTTGTAAGTCCGAATGTTTGTTACTCTTTCATGTAAAAACTACTGAATGGATTTTAATGAAATTTAACAATAATATAGTTTATACATCAGAATAACACATAGGCAAACAAGTTCCCGTGGGAAACGGGAACGGAAAAACTTCTGTACGCGGGCGAAGCCGCGGGCGTCAACTAGTCTTAAATTTATGTATGCAGAAACTGACTGCCCGATCGATTAACGCACAGCTGAAACCGCTCGTTGTAGACCCATAACATTTTGCACAAATATTACGTACGTGTACACTACAGAGTATTTTTAGAAAATTCAAAGTGGGCAAAATGGGGTTTCAAAGTTTGTATGGAACTCAACATTCTAAGCCACGGCGGAGTCTAGGGCGTCTTCTAGTGGTGAATTTACCTGCTCACGTCTGTGGCCATCAGGTTCATAATTTCCCCCACTGTAGAAGTCTTTCTAGCTTCATTGGTCAAGCTAAGAGCTTTCTTAAACAGCATACTGCTTAATGCGCAGTTAATTTGCACACCAACTTTAGCTGTTTTTAAAAAGTACTGTCCTGAGAAAACTGTCTGTAGGAAAGCACAAACTAGCAAACCTACTGCGTAGAGATAGCCTCTCCATATCGGCTCATCGGTCTCAAGAAAACCTATAAGTAATCTGAAACAAACAATGTCTCATTAAGAACAATAAAATTAATTCATATCCTAAGTACTAATATTATAAATGCGAAAGTTTGTAAGTATGGATGGATGTCTGTTACTCTTTCACGCAAAAACTACTTAATGGATTTTGATGAAACTTTACAATAATATAGCTCATCATAGACTACTTTTATCCCGAGAACAAGTTCCTGTGGTAAACAGGAACCTGAAAACTTCACCGCTCGTGCGGAGTCGCTGGCGTCAACTAGTATACTAATATTATAAAGAACAAGGATTTGTTAATTCTAGTTGATAATCTCTAAAACTACTGAACCGATTTTAAAAATTCTTTATAGACCACAAAGTCAAGTAATTCATAACTACATAATATAGGCTATGTATCATTATGTTACTACGGTTACTACCTATCAGTCCGAGGAACAATAATAATAAATGTCAACAAATCGGGCAGATTTCTTTACGCAATTGTGAATAGAGGAGGCTTATATCTATTTCTATACTTCTATACTACTATATAAAGCTGAAGAGTTTGTTTGTTTGGTTCAAAGCGCTAATCTAAGAAACTACTGGTCGGATTTGATAAATTATTTTTGTGTTGAATAGCCCAGGAAGGAATCATCACGCTACTACCCTGGAGAGCAGAGCAGCAATCATTAATGTCGATAATCCGAGAATTTTTTTAGGCATCATTGTAGAATTTATAAGCGACGGTATTAAATAAGTGCGACGGGAGTTCGAAATATTTCACGGGCGAAGCCGTGGGGGTCACCTAGTGGGTTATACATGTGCTATGGCGTTTAAAGCCTTGGGGCACAGCTAGTATAAATCTAAATTGCTAATATTATTTAAAATTTTTGCTTTGACTTGACCTGCAATTGACCCGGATTGCTTGTAAGTGTGTAGACTAAAATGTATGTACTGTAGTATTCGTCCCCATATTATGTATAAAGGACGCATGTCACGGTATGGGGCCAAGCGTGCTGGCTGGTCGCAGCGACAGCCATTAGGCAAATAAATAATTATTGTTTTAAATTTAAGAACGGAAAATAAAAGAGGATAGGCTGATGTCACTACGGAGAAGAATAGATGGCTGAGCTCCGTGGCGACGACTTCGCTGCCGATTGCCATCAGTGAAAATCCGGGTTAGATATTGCATTGAAAGTGCAGTCGCGTTTGTGAACCGTATATTAAAGTTCCATGTAACATAATATCTCGCGATAAACCCAAATAAACACTTTCGTTCAGTTCAGTGCTATTTGTTCATATTTCAAATAACAATGTATCCCACGCCCCTAGCTCAGGAGTAGGCGTGGACTAGCAGTGTTTCCAGTACCGGACAGTTGCAAGCCCACACTTCATACTCCTGTTACTGTTGACTCCGGAAGGGCGTACCCCTTTACACTTTACCCTTAGGCCCACTGACCCTGGGACCTGGCTAGATCTGGCAGGTAGGAAAATAGAAGTGCCTCTGATGAGTGTCTGAGTTTCAAAACTCCACCCTCTTATCGGGATATTCTCCAACAAAAGTTCCCTTTTGACCGCTGTCGAAACACTTATGAACATTAGGAACAATTTCAAAATATATATTCTGCGTACGGAGTGGCGGTGTGTGTAAATAAAAGAAAATACTGAACTACTCTAGATCCTACTAATATTAGATCTTTACTTATGAAATTGCTGTATTGTATGAAAAAATTTAAACGATTTTTTTCATGTATTTTTTTATTTGTATTAATAGAAATAATCACCCATGCAATCAATGCATCTTTGCCAACGCAGTGATAGTTTATTGATGCCCTTATTAAAGTAATCAGCTGGACGGGAGGCAACAAATTCTTCAAAGGCATTTTGTACTGCCAGCTAGGCAGTTTTCCAAATTCTGGAAAAGTAGTAGTCTGTAGGCGCAAGGTATGGTGAGTAGGTTGCATGACGGAGAGCTTCCAACCCCAGTTCTTGCAACTTGGAGACCGTCTGCTGTGCAGTATGAGGTCGCGCGTTGTCGTGCAGGAGCAGCGGAGACGAGCAATTGACCTTTGCTGGTTGGAGATGTGCCAGCTTCTCCATCATTGTGTTCAGTTCTTCACAGTACACATCTGTAGTAATGCTCACCCCGATAGGTAAGAAGCTGCGACGAATCACACCGGCGCTAGATCACCAAACAGTGACCATTACTTTTCTAGGAGTAAGTTTTCGTTTAGGGCATTGTTTAAGTGCTGAACCAGGATACAACCAACTTGCTGAGCACTTGTGGTTATCAAACAGAATCCATTTTTCATCGCAGGTAACAATGCGGTTCAAAATTCCTTCATTTGTATGTCTGTTGAGCAGTGCAAGGCACGTCTCGACGCGTACTTCGCGCTGGCGATCATTGAGTTCGTGGGGCAACCATTTGTCAAGCGTTTTTACCTTCCCAATTTGACGCCAATGGACCAATATTGTTTTGACGCTAACGTCGAAAGCTGCTGCTAATTTGTGATAGTCAAAATGACGGGTGTATCATAAAAAAAACCAATGTATTCTAATACAGACAAAATTTACACAATCTGTGCTAAAATATACGTATATTTAAAAAAATTGTACCAATACGGAACCAAAAATATAACAAAATCAAAATACACCCGCCACTCTATTGGCGGGTGTATTTAATTCGAGCATCAAAATAGCGGTTGGATCATACAAATCTCATCTCTTATACTGCAGAAGAATTGTACACAATCTGTGCTAAATTGTACATACAATCATACCTATATCCCCGAGGGCGTAGATAGAGGTGAATTACACATCCACACTTTGGTAATAATCAAAATGACGTTTGACCGACCGTGCGCAGTGGAGGAGAACGTAACTGAGACAGTCGCTCGGGTGATGATGATTCTTCGATAAGAAATAAATATATAAATTTTAGTTGACAGCCGCGGCTACGCCCGCTTGATGAAGTTTTCCCGTTCCCGTTTCCCACAATAACTTGTTCCTGGGATAAAAAGTAGCCTATGTGTTATTCTGATGTATAAGCTATATTATTGAAAAGTTTCATTAAAATCCATTCAGTAGTTTTTACGTGAAAGAGTAACAAACATCCATACTTACAAACTTTCGCGTTTGTAATATTATTAGGCTGTTTTAAACCATAGAATAATCAATAATGTTTTTAAAGAACAACATATTAATAAGAAAATATTGTTTTTGATACCATTATTTTGCTATACGATATATGTACGTACCTTAAGAAAAAAAATTACTGGTGTAGACTGAAAACATCTATCAAAACAATAGCGTTCTCATTTCAAAAATAAAATATCCAAAAGTATGTAATTATAGAAAGAGGTCAGTCGCGCAGTCACGCACAGTAACTGTAACCTCAGGGACCAGGTGCCCAAGAAGGAAGACAATAAAAGGGTCAGTATTATCTCGCCTAGTACACAGTTCCGATATTCAGGGTCTCCAGAATCTCTTAAAAAGTAGCAAAGAGCCGTACTTTTGGTTGAAAATATTTGCTATTATAGTTTGAAGATTGCCAGTGTGACATTATATTGTATTTCAATAGTAAAAGGGAGAAGAGGAAGAAAAATCTTGCAGTTTTATTCCAGAAACTATAGAACTTTTTTATAGGGTATGAAATATGAGCAAATGATTGGTATTAATTTGTAGTCCTTTGTTACCTATGAATTCTTGTACTAAAAACACCAGCAATTATGATAAAGGTGATCGTAACATATTGTGGGGACATCTCACACAACGCAATCTGATTCCTCACTAAGCAGAACTTGTATTATAGTAACCAGATAACTGATAAACATACTTATATACTTCTAAATACATACGTATTTTAGATAAATAACGCCCAGACACAGAATAAACCATCGTGCTCATCACACAAAGTTTTATCGTGGGTGGGAATCGAACCCACGACCTCTTGCGTAGCAGTCGGCTGCACTCCCACCGCGCCACAGAGGCAGTCATTGTCATTTTAGTAGTGGTACAATTTTTTTAAATGTATATTATTATTATATTAAGTATAGGTATTTATTAGCTATACTCGGACAACAGACATCGATTAACCGGACTACTGGAATTACAAGGTAATTTGTGGATGTGATCCACAAAATACCTTGCATGTGCGAAGCGCTCGTGCCCCGCTGCTAATTTACGCCTAGGGGATATGGGCGTGATTGTAATGTAATATAATTGTTGTGTGTACAATTTAGCACAGATTGTGTACAAATTTTCTGCAGTATAAGAGATGAGATTTGTATGATCCAACCGCTATTTTGATGCTCGAATTAAATACACCCGCCAATAGAGTGGCGGGTGTATTTTGTTTTTTGTTATATTTTCGGTTCCGTAGTGGTACAATTTTTTTAAATATACGTACATTTAGCACAGATTGTGTACATTTTTTCTGTATTAGAATACATTGGTTTTTTTATGATACACCCGTCATTTTGACTATCACGCTAATACAGCCGTAGATTGTGTATCATCAGCTTCCACAATCGCCTTTAATTCGTCATTGTCGACCAAAGTCTTCGGACGACCGCGAGGTTCATTTTTCAGGTCAAAATTTCCAGAACGAAAGCAACCAAACCAATAACAAGTGGTGCGTTGGTTTGTATTGTTAGCTCCGTAAACGTCGTTGATGTTGCGTGCTGCTTGTGCCACGTTACTCCCACTCATATTCCATAATTACTCGAATTTTTGACGTATCAATGATGTCGAAAAAGATTGAAATGCGATAAAAATGTAGCACTAATCAATAAACAAATGACTACTTTTGGAAAAGAAATTCCATGTTTTTTAAATAAAATTAATTTGAAATTAGATTTCTTAGCCATACAAAAATTATTTTGATTTGAAACAAAAAAACTTTACAAAAATTATTTCATAGGTAAAGACCTATTATTATAAAAGCGAAAGTTTGTAATAATGAATGTTAGTCACGTAAAAACAACGAAAATTATAATATCAAACGATAACAACTTTGTAAATGAAATAGGTATGCAATCTTAAATCTCTCAAGATTAATATCTTGATTGCATAATAACTCATGTTTATTGTATTTGATATTAATTATAACTAATTATCATGTTTATTCAACGAACATAATGCAAACGTTGAATATGTACAAACGCATTAATATTACTTAACTCCTATTATGTATGTGTGACAGCAGCCTGTAACGCCAATTGACCGATGCACAATGATTAATGATAATTCATATGAATAGACACAGTGTTTATACTCGTAAGATATTCAGGGTCGAAACAAACTATTTAGGTGGCTAGCTGTACCAACTAGTCTGAGACCCGCGTCTCCGCGTTTATTTTATTATTTTTGAAGTGAAAACTTCTTAAGCGGCGTTGAGCACTTTTTCTGTAATGGGTATAAAATCTTAAACTCGCGTCAGGACACGTGGCCTGATCGAAAAAGCGTAAGATTTTTATCATCATCATCATCTTTACGTCGATCCCGGTCAATTTTTGAAGGAAAAACTTCTTTTAGCGCGGTACGCATATTTTTAGATGAGATAAAATCTCTGGACTCGCGACCATAATCATCATCATCATCTAACGTTGATTCCGGTCATCTACAGGTCTTATTAAATAATGCTGTGTAATCAATTAGGACTCTTTCAGTGTAGAAATATTTTTTATCATCATCATCTTTACGTCGTTCCCGGTCAATTTTTGAAGGAAAAACTTCTTTTAGCGCGGTACGCATATTTTTAGATAAGATAAAATCTCTGGACTCGCGACCATAATCATCATCATCATCAAACGTTGATTCCGGTCATCTACAGGTCTTATTAATTAATGCTGTGTAATCAATTAGGACTCTTTCAGTGTAGAATTATTTTTTATCATCATCATCTTTACGTCGATCCCGGTCAATTTTTTAAGGAAAAACTTCTTTTAGCGCGGTACGCATATTTTTAGATGAGATAAAATCTCTGGACTCGCGACCATAATCATCATCATCATCTAACGTTGATTCCGGTCATCTACAGGTCTTATTAAATAATGCTGTGTAATCAATTAGGACTCTTTAAGTGTAGAATTATTTTTTATCATCATCATCTTTACGTCGATCCCGGTCAATTTTTGAAGGAAAAACTTCTTTTAGCGCGGTACGCATATTTTTAGATGAGATAAAATCTCTGGACTCGCGACCATAATCATCATCATCATCAAACGTTGATTCCGGTCATCTACAGGTCTTATTAAATAATGCTGTGTAATCAATTAGGACTCTTTCAGTGTAGAATTATTTTTTATCATCATCATCTTTACGTCGATCCCGGTCAATTTTTGAAGGAAAAACTTCTTTTTAGCGCGGTACGCATATTTTTAGATGAGATAAAATCTCTCGACTCGCTACCATAATCATCATCATCATCTAACGTTGATTCCGGTCATCTACAGGTCTTATTAAATAATGCTGTGTAATCAATTAGGACTCTTTCAGTGTAGATTTATTTTTCATCATCATCATCTTTACGTCGATCCCGGTCAATTTTTGAAGGAAAAACTTCTTTTAGCGCGGTACGCAATTTTTTAGATGAGATAAATTTTTTTTTCATCATCATCATTAACGTCCATCCCGGTCAATTTTTGAAGTGAATATTCTTTTAGCGCGGTACGCTTATTTTTAGATGAGATAAAATCTCTGGACTCGCGACCATTATCATCATCATCATCTAACGTTGATTCCGGTCATCTACAGGTCTTATTAAATAATGCTGTGTAATCAATTAGGACTCTTTAAGTGTAGAATTATTTTTTATCATCATCATCTTTACGTCGATCCCGGTCAATTTTTGAAGGAAAAACTTCTTTTAGCGCGGTACGCATATTTTTAGATGAGATAAAATCTCTGGACTCGCGACCATAATCATCATCATCATCAAACGTTGATTCCGGTCATCTACAGGTCTTATTAAATAATGCTGTGTAATCAATTAGGACTCTTTCAGTGTAGAATTATTTTTTATCATCATCATCTTTACGTCGATCCCGGTCAATTTTTGAAGGAAAAACTTCTTTTTAGCGCGGTACGCATATTTTTAGATGAGATAAAATCTCTCGACTCGCTACCATAATCATCATCATCATCTAACGTTGATTCCGGTCATCTACAGGTCTTATTAAATAATGCTGTGTAATCAATTAGGACTCTTTCAGTGTAGATTTATTTTTCATCATCATCATCTTTACGTCGATCCCGGTCAATTTTTGAAGGAAAAACTTCTTTTAGCGCGGTACGCAATTTTTTAGATGAGATAAATTTTTTTTTCATCATCATCATTAACGTCCATCCCGGTCAATTTTTGAAGTGAATATTCTTTTAGCGCGGTACGCTTATTTTTAGATGAGATAAAATCTCTGGACTCGCGACCATTATCATCATCATCATCTAACGTTGATTCCGGTCATCTACAGGTCTTATTAAATAATGCTGTGTAATCAATTAGGAGTCTTTCAGTGTAGATTTATTTTTCATCATCATCATCATTAACGTCGATCCCGGTCAATTTTTGAAGGAAAAACTTCTTTTAGCGCGGTACGCAATTTTTTAGATGAGATAAATCTCTGGACTCGCTACACCCCGTTACGATACGCAGCTATAGTGTGTGCATATATGCATGTACCAACGCGTCTAGATAAATAAATTATTAATACATTGAGTTTTCACTTCTGTCGGCACTCCCGGAGTGGTTAGGTTTTTTTTAATAAATTATAGACTTTCCAGAAAATTTAGCGGGCGTAGCCGTAGGCGGGCCCGTAGTTTATATTACAAATACTCGAGTAGTATTTGTAATATAATTAAACAATTAATATAATTAAACATTCAGTAGATCAGAAAGAGTAACAAACATCCATTCTTACAAAGTTTCGCGTTTATAATATCAGTAGGAAAAGAATCTGATATCCCTAAAATATCACAATTACATAGTTCGAGAGAACGACCTCTCTTCATAAATATTGTGGGACATTTTTTTGTTACATAGCGCCATCTAGCCCAAAGGAAGATAATATAATCTTGTTGTATGGCATCTAGACAACTGATAGACATATGACACAAAGGAAACACCCAAATTCCGAAACAAACATTTGCGGATCACACAATTATTTGATCCGAACCCCAAGAATCGAACCCGGGACTTTAGCGCGGCAGTCGCATACGCTACTACTGCGCCACTGAGCATGTTGGGAGCGACTGCCCTATGACCTCTCAACCCCGTTAAGGCAACGCCAGTAGTTAAGGTAGTTAAGGCATTAGGCCCCGGAAATCTAAGTGGGGCCCTTTGCATCAAGTTCTGTGAACGACCATCATCATCCTCTTGTCCTTATCCCAATTTACTTGGGGTCGGCGCAGTATGTCTAAATTCCACACTGCAAAATGTTTTGGCTTGGTTTTTATGGTCGGCCGCCAGCCTGACACCAACCCTCTTTGGGAATGCTATCGTTTGGTGGTTTGCCCGCCACCACACGGGTGCCTTTCCAAGCCTTTCAGTACTACGAACCTTTACAAGAGGCAGGTTGCTTTTTCACAGGGGGAGGTTCTTCTTTGGTATTTGTAGTCCTTGTCTATACAATGCGTTGACATCTGCCATAGCTATGCAATACGGCATATCCTTGTCGTGTACCATACGGGCTTCTTGTGCAACCTGCGCTCCTTATACCATGACGTCCATCGTGCTAGGTTCTTCTTCCATATATATTTACGGCTCCTATAGTATCTAACGCTTTAAGAAACTGCCTCTGACCATCTCTAGTAAATCTGATCTCCCAAACTTGGGTGTTTAGAGCGAGGTGACGACCATAACAGTATTAATTCATATATATTGTCATGGTCTTTATTTTGATGAAATTTGTTGACAAGTTGGATTTTTGAAGTTATGCTATACCTACTTCTTTTGGCGCGTTAGGGAAAAATGATGAGAGTAAATTTTTACGATGCGCGCGCACACTTTTACGAAATCCGACACCCTGAAGTTAGCTGATAAGTGTTTCCATGAAAATTTATAACTACATTTAATGTAGTTTTCAAACACCCTGCAAACACCCTGAAGTTAGCTGTAGACAACTTTTTAGTTTTTTTTCTACAAACATAGGATAGGCGAACGATAAAATTTTTAAAAGATTTTTATCTTGTAACGCCAAAGAAGTATATCTTCTAACGCGTGTACATAAGTACACACTAACTTTCTTTTAAAAAAATATTTTATATATATTGTATAAGGTGACCCCCCCAGCGTCGCCCGTCTGTCGACGTCGTCGCTTATAAATTCTACAATAATGCATAAACATTTGCCCGATTTGTCGACATTTATGACTACTGCTCCGCTCTCCAGGTTAGTAGCAAAGATGGTACATAGCCTATAGCCTTTCCCAATAAATGGGCTATCTAACATCTCGGGCTACTTTAAATGTAACAAAACAATTTTCAATGTATCAGTATACGTACTTACCTAAGTAAAAATGGTGGTACAAATACTAGTAGATCGTTACATAATCTAAAAAGTATGGCCAAGAGGAACTCCAAACCGAACGCTTTGCACAAAACAGGAAGAATAGAAATTGTCTTCTTTTTCTTATTCTCTCCTTTCAAAGAAGCAGATTCCGAGCAGTCTGGCTCGATATTTTTTCTGAAATTAAAAATGTTTATTTCAATAACTTTATTATAATATTCTACGTTTATATTCGGTATGTATAACTATTTGGAACTCTGGGCAGGCCTGTGTTACTCACACAAGGCCGCGTAATAAGTCTTCTTCAATATCTTTGCGTACTCCCTGTTGTCTCCAAATTTGAACTGTATTTGGATCTTGGGATCCACTGATATTTGAATTCTAGGAGCTTTCAGATTTTTGCCACTGTCGCGACGACTGCCTGCGTCGTCTCGTTCGTTATTCAGGAAGTGTAAGTGAAATGCTAGCTGCTGTGATTGCTTTGGCCCCGATATCATGGCGGGGTTCCTTACATAAGGTCGTGTTATAAGTGCCTACCGAGTAGGTATTCCTGCGGGTTTTCTCGAACGTCTAGAGTATGAGGTTCTTTAAAAGGTATCTTAGAAGGTTTTTAAAGGGTCGGCAGCGCGAATATTGTACTTCTGGTGTTGCAGTTGGCTACGGTGACCACTTTCCATCAGGTGGGCCGTAAATTTATCTGCCTCACCTCAGTGGTATAAAAAAAGAAAGTGCTATTGTGGCCGGCAGAGGGCTGTCACGTGCTAGACCGAGCGAAGCGCACACATCCACACCAGAAAAACATCTCACCACGTTCCTCCACTCACAAGTCACGTATAACGCTCCTTTTTTGCGCCAGGGTTAATAAGTGCTATGTCGAAATGATATTATAATTTATACTTACGATTTATGTCTTTTCAGAGCACGTTCCCAATGTTTCTCAAATTGTGGTACTGCTTCTGCTGAAAGGAGATTGGGGTTCAGAGAACACAAGTCATTTTCTGTTAAATTTCTTCTATATCCTGTTAAAGCAATTGGATCGAACCAGCTAAACGTGAGCTGGCTCGGGAAGCCTGCCGCGTCCTCCGGAGAATCTTTCTGTTGGTCGGTACAATAGCACAGGAAAATTATTTATCATAGTCAAACCGGCAAATACCATCTCTAATATAGATAATTATTTATATAATTGTGTTCTCAATAGACCTCCATCCACATAGAACCACAAATGGATTTGAAGGATTTAAAATGTAGTTCTGTAAAGTTTCATCAAAATCCATCCAGTAGATTTTCATGAAAAAATAACAAACATACATCCATACATTATTAAGAACTTTCGCATTTAATATTTAATTTATATTACATGCATCCTTTACATTACATGCATCAGATTAGGCTTTTGAATTCACGACAATCTTTCTAGACTTCCATTCCTGCTCTTAAAAATTTTGTGAATGATATATATATTCTATTTTTCATGATGTTTTACTACTAATTTCTTTACAGTGTTGTATATGTAATTTTGATATTTGTTATATTTTATATGGCAGTTTTTATAGATCTACGAGTTGTCACAAATATTTAAAACATATATATATATATCCATCACGCCTTATCCCCGAAGGGGTGGCAGAGGCATATTATATGCCCACTTTTCACCGTGTGGATTCCTGTCCTACGTAATAGGTGGTGAGCCCATTGCCGTGTTTAAATAGACAGAGGCAGGTTGTGGCGACCTGCTGTTGAAGGTTTTCAAGCCGCCCATAAGGCCTTCAACCAGGCTTAACGACTGCCATTTTACTAGCAACCGGGACCAACGGTTTAACGTGCCTTCCGAAGCACGGAAACGCTCGCAAATATAAATGCCACAAAGTCGTCACCCATCCAAGGACCAGCCATAGTGAAAGTTGCGTAACTCAGTGATCGTTTACAGAACACAGACCGCGGGGCCGCGAGCGCTTCATTTAAACATGGCTAACTATATTACAACAAAAATTCCAAAAATTGATCATACCTTATTGCTATAGGGTGTTTCTGTCGGTGGTAGATCAGCAAAACAACTGAGTATAAACATTACTATCACAAGCATATAATACAATATGTAATTCCCAAAACTGAATTCAAAACTTGTCGTCGAAGTTTTATTATTAGTTATTTCAGTTTTCAATTGAGGTAGTCCCACCAAAACAAGAAGTAACCAAAAAATAAAAAGGATGCCAGAATTTCGCAATCCATATTTTCTGTTGTAGAATATAAGCGTCGCTGATAACATCTGAAACATATTTTTATTAGTATTGTCGAATTTTAATAGGATAATAAGAATAATACAAAGTGGGGAAGGCAGGAATTGCAACCGACTAATTTAATTGATATATTAGCGTACCTTCCAGTTAGTTTCATACATTCATCAATAATATAATTATAAGAGCACAAACACCAGGGAATCTGTGACGAAAGTGTTCAGAAAGTATCTGAGTATTGAAATAATCAGTAAATTAGGTTAATATACAATATCAATAATAGATTGATATTGCCCAGAAGATATACGTATAATATGTATAAATGTAGAGACCAGTTGAGATCTTTGTTTAAACAAATATAATTAACAATCTTTATTAATTGCCAATGGGTATTTTATTCATTGCGAGATATTTTTTTATTAAATTCAAAAATTTTCTATTTATGTTGTGGAGTTTCTTTCCTCGTTGAGGTGATAGACAATTACCCTAAAGGGAAAGAAGCATAATGATGAGCAAGGCGTGATTTACAGTTTACCCACCCTTACGTAAGGTTAATGTTCCATCATTGTATTGAATACTGTATATTTATGTCACTTAATAGTACATTACATTTTGTTAATGTTACCTATAAGTACATTAACAAATGTTAACATGTGTGAAGAAACAAACGGAGATATTCCCACGACACAAAGAGAGGATCCTCCGCCCAGACAAGGTCAAAGATGTTGGGCTGGTATATATTTCATTCTTCACTGCGAGAACTCTTATAGCGCAATGCAGGATTCTTAGTATCGATGTAGTTCAATAGCTCTTTGCACGTGGCGTTGGTCACCACACCATGGTATAAATACAAAACCTAATAATAATTTCAGAGTTGACTTTTAATTATTGTCTACGTATTGTCTGCGATAACTAGTGATGTCATAAGTAGTCTACCTGTATTTTATCATTAATTGCGACTGTCTTGTCATTGTCACTGCATATCTTTGTAGATAATAAATAAATATTTACCTATGTTAAAATGTTATAAATGACTATGTGTTCAGTTTCCCTATTATATTCCATGTTTACTATACTCTATTTTATTGGTGGCTTATTTAGAATAGATTAGAATAAAAAAAAGAGATAATGGATGTCATGTTTTGCAAATGCTCCGCCCCTTTCTGCTTTTACGAAATGCCAGACTTCTTGGGGATATTTTGTTTGTAGTATATGCAAGGTGTATTGTGAAAGCTCTCTGTATACTTTCTATCTTTTGCGAGTGAACAGCATAATGAGGATTCCACACTACGCTACAGAACTCTAGGTTACTACGCACTAATGTATTGTATAATGTTATTTTAGTTAGCTCCATTATGAAACACTAGAAAGAAACCCAATTGCGCAGACTTGTTTACAATGCTATTAATTAGATTTCTGAAGTTAGGGTCACCATCTATCATTACACCCAAATCTCGCACCTCATTTACAGTATTCAACTGTATGCCATTGATATTATACGAGACTAACTGGGATTGCCTTTTTTTCGTGACACGTATGTGATTAGACTTATCAAAATTCAACTTCACGTGGTTCAATGTGCACCAAGCGTCAATCCTATCGAGACCCTGCTGAATCAATATAGAGCCATTCCCAGAGTTCACGGTCTTATATACCTATTTTAAGATCATCGGCAAACATCAAATATTTACAGTTACGTATCCGGCTCGTGATGTCATCGATAAAAAGTGAAAAGAGTTCTGGTGCAAGGTAGGAACCATGTGGAACTCTTGAGACAGCACAATAAGTATACGCTTCGTATCCATTTTGGTCGAAAAGTTGGGATCTACGTGATAGATATGATGAAAACCATTTAAGCAGTGAGCCATGCACTCCATTATATTCAAGCTTTGACAACAATATCAAATGATCCACCCAGGTGTTTACTAAGTATAATATGTACATATTTAGAAATAAATAAGTATGTTTATCAGTCGTCTAGATTCCATAACATAAGCTTATATAAGCTTACTTTGGGTTAGACGGCGCTGTGTAAAAAAAATGTCGCACAATATTTATTTATATACTTACAAAAGTAAACATTTTTACTATAACATCATAATAATCAGCATCATAAACTGTTATCCCTCTTGAAGATATATAGATTAGTTTTCCAATGCCTATTATGTTGATTATAATCAATAGTAGATTGATAATTAGTTTTGTAACATTCTGTTTGTTCCATGGTATGTTGGCTTCTTTACTGGCTATCATTCGGTATACTTCAATCAGGGCTACCAGCCACAGGTATCCACATGGAATCCATACGAGAACAGTCTTTTGGAAGCATGGTGTGAAATTCGGGCTGTCTGTATTCCATGTCACGTTAAAATCCTAAAATAATAGAGTTTTATTATTACTCAGTAATTAAAACATTATTTTTTAGTCTTGCTTGACTTAGGTAAAAGTTACAAAGGATACCATCGAGTACTATGGCCCAAAAAGTATATGAAATAGGTATGATATAATGTTAATTTTATTTATTTTACATTAAAAAAATTTAAATTAGATGTAAGGGGCTCTATCAAGATCTCCGGGTCTCAGGTGACCTCACTTGCTAGCTGTATACCTGGGGGCCGAGTCTACTAATGACAAGCCGTAGAATAGAACCAGAATTGCTGTTAATTGTTGCAAAATGTTAGTAGACTTTCGAAAATGCAACTGAGGCCACTGACGCGGTGTTATGTAGTAGAATTCTATCGACCGACCGATATAAGTCTATTGGAGTACGATTGTAATAGTAGACTACGAAAATCTGTCAAAATTGTACCGATGGCTTTCTGACACGATTAAAAATATCAGACTCAAGTCTACTAATTCAATCGCGTCAGAAGAGAACCGAAGTCGTCGCTCAATAGAGAGCCGACAGAATAACATATCAGTTTCCGTATTCTAACTATTACAATTGCGCTCCAATAGAATAAGCATGTAAGTAGCTCTTATTTAGCAGTTTTGGTAGTCTATATTAATATTTTGATAGCTTAAAACAGCTATTTTGTTTCTATTCTGCAACTTGAGAAGTGTGATTGTAAAATATATAATAGTTTTAGTAGTTTGCCTAGTTTTGGTCTAATCGCAATAGAACTGCTATAGAATAGAACTAGAACGGCTTTCTATTGGAAAATAGTAGACTCGGCCCTTTGCTGAATTACTGATGAGACAACAACGCAGGTGCCATTACGCGGTTTTTTTTTAATTTTTTTATACCAGTGAGGTGGCAGACAAGCATACGGCCCTGATGGAAAGTGGTCACCGTAGCCTATGGACGTTTGCAACACCAGAGGTGCAGCACTCGCGCTGCCGACCCTAAAAGTTGTTGGTTGGGAGGTCATACGGCAGTCGTTTCAAACAATGCCGAAATTTAAGGGTCAGACAATAAGTTCTTTGTTTTCATCTGTTATTAATTCACATTGTTCTTTAGGTTTATTTATTTTTAATTTTATAAACAGCAAACAGCAGATTATTGTTTTAACTTTTATTTTTAAAAGCTTGGTAGCGAGGTCAGATCTATATATCATAGGTACAGCACATACAAATAATAGTATTTTATTAATATTAAAAGTATTAGGTTTGCATAAGATGTGTACTAAATTAAATCTTTATTAAGTTGTTTTAATACATTTTAGTATTTGAAGTCAGTTTTTTTTATGTAGTATTTTTTTCTTTTTTTCTTTTTAATGTCTGTAAAAGTTTCTTCTGTAAGCGACAATAGAAATTTTCTATAAAACTTCATGTAGACTATTTCATTTCGTTGCTTTTTACTGTCCCAATTTTAATTGTAATATTTTAAGAAGCTATGAGTGGGCCTATGAATGGTGCTTAAAAAATATAGTGATGATTTAATTTGATGGGCACTGAAGTAAAAGATAGTTAGTTAATCGCACAAACATCTGCAGTTTTTCAGGCTAATAAAGGTAATATCGAGTGATTTATGCTGCCATTAATTTTAAGTTTGGCAACAGTGATAGCTATAATCTATAATATATAATCCTAAAATTAATGGTTTAAAATTAGTTCACCAGGTCCAAGGTACTATTAGAGAAGGCGGTGATAAACCTCAGCGAAAAAATAAGGTCATAAGGTCAGATATGCAGGTTTTAGTCGAGTGAAGAATTTTGATGTCGCCATTATGTAAGTGATTTCGAACCATCTAAAACAAAGCCCAAAGGATGAAATGGACAGGCGCAGGTTGTGAAAACTTGCTGTTGATATTGTTCAAGCTGCCTATAATGTCTTCAAGTTGGCTTAACGGCTGCCAACTGCCTAATGAGCCTTCCAAAGCCCGAAAACGCTCGCGAATAGAAAGCCACAAAGCGGTCACCCATCTGAGGATCAGCCATGTCGAAAGTTGCCTAATGCAGTGATCGTTTTCAGAATACTGAGTTAGCAGGGCTACGAGCGCTTCTTGCGAGATTTTATGCAGTCGTATTGGTTTTAACATAATATTTCTTAGTTTCTCAGACAAAATGTTCCTGCCTGTGAAATTTGGATGTTCTTTGAGTCTCTTTTGTTTTTTGTTTAGAAATTTAAAAATAGAGTCACTTGGTTGTCTATATTTATAGGCGCGTTGATAAATTTGTCGTATGAGTTACGAACTCCTTGGTTTGTTTTGTTGGGATACAAAGAGTTCTGTTTGACAAATAAAAAGTACCAAAATAAAAAGTAAGCTGGTAGTCAAAAAAAGAAAATTAGTGTTTGTTGCCTAACTCCTAAACGATCTATGACCGTTTTGGTTTAAATTTTGTGTGTATATTTCAATGGGTTACTGAATTGTTTGAAAATACAATTCGACTTGGTAGGTGGAACTGCTGTCGATATATCACCTAATTTGCTGTATAATAGAAATTTACATCTATATATATAAAATAAAGTCGTGTTAGTTACACTATTTATAACTCAACAGCGGCTGTACCGATTTGGTTGAAAATTTATCCCGGGAACAAGCTCCTGTGGGAAACGGGAACGGGAAAACTTCTCTACGCGGGCGAAGCCGCGGGCGTCAACTAGTTATTTATAAACTAAGATAAAGAATGGCAAAAAAGAAGAATCGCAAATTAAAAAAAAAATGATTAAAGTACTTTTCCAGGAATTAGTCAATATAAAGATTAATTTTTTACTATACACAAGTTATAAAGTTAAACAGAAAGCTTATTAATTTTAAAGCGATACGAAGTCCGCCGGGGTCAGCTAGTACTCGTAATAATATAAAATCAACCTAAATAAAAACTTCTTATAATCAAACTAAATGAACAACAACAGCAGGTAACAACAACCTGCGTCTGTCTATTTCAACACGGCAATGGGCTCACGGGACAGGAATACACATGGTGAAAAGTGGGCATATAATATATATGCCTCTGCCACCCCTTCGGGGATAAGGCGTGATAGATAAATAATAAAACTAAATGAAAACGCCTAAATACACAAACGAAAATTACATCGTCCAAGTAAACAAGAATGGCTATATATTAAAAAAAAATCATTAAATGAAAACTACCAAGTAGGCCAAACACTGTTAAATATTTATGGGACCAAATGGCAACTATTCCGCATCCAACCAAATACTAATCACATAAATCAGATAATAATCCTCAGCGTAATCGGTGTGGATACATAAAAAAACCAATTAAATTGAGAACCTCGTCTTTTTTGTAGTCGGTAATTGTTTTTTTGATACCCTATTTACCGACACACGCTATGGAGATATATCATAACGCTACTACCAAGGAGAGTGGAGCCGTAATCATAAATGTCAAGAAATCGAACAAATTTTAACACAGAAAATGTTCCTAAAATAAAAACTACTGGGTCTAACTATATTAATTTTTTATGGGACCAAATGGCAACTATTTCACATCAAACTAAAGAATCACGTAAATCGGATCATAAATCTCACCGTAATCGATGTACATACACAAAAATTACCATTCGAATAGTAATCAATTCTCCTAATCATTTTTTGAAATCGGTTAAAATGTAAAAAACTGGAAAATCGTTCTTTATGTTTTGATGAAGGGAACCGCAAACGAAGTATTATCAATGTATGTAGGTATTCTTGTATTTGTTGATTTGCTAAAAGGCGGTGAAACTAATACGAATACAATTTATATGGCGTCCCCTGAAGTAGATACTTCAGGTGACGCCATAAATTGTATTCGAAATAGTTTGAAAGTCTAAATAAATGATTTTGATGGTATTTTTTTGTTTTTACGGTACAAACAAAAAAATACCATCAAAATCATTTCAAAAATAGCGAAGTAATCCCGTAACAAACAAAAAAAAAACATACATTTGACTTTAAAGTCGGTTAAACAGAAGTTATAAAGGTATATTATGGATCTCATAACTATACCACAGGTTACATAAATAGTTACACTTAACCTTGACTGCTGTATTTGTCAAGCAGTCACTAACCGTGATTAGACTGTCTATTAGGGAAACGAGATAAGAGATAATTACAAATTCTTGAGCCTACTCCAAATTTATTTGAAGTATTTACGAGATAAGTCTGGGCCCGGTTTTGTACAATCCATTCCCATATACATTTATAGTTCACCACCTGTTACGTGGGATAAAATGCTGTGAAATGTGGGCGTGTAATATGCCTATACCTTCTCCTTCGGGGATATCGCGGGGCTAGACGTTCGTTATCGTGCGTTATGTAAGAATGTCCCATCAAAAATAATCTATGTAAATATTACACAAATGGTCACATACTCATTGCGTTCAGTTATTCAATGCCATATGCCAAATTTAAAATATTACGTTTCCTGTTCCGCGTTTCCTGAAAACACGTCTCCGAGTTTCAGTGTAAACGTGTGTACGTCGAATGGATATTCATTTTACTTATACTTCTATAAATAGGCAGTACGGAATTTAATATTTAGTCTTAGAAAGTTCCTAGTTGATTCCTTAGTAATAAGATAGTTAACCTAGAACATGGACTCCAAAATCAGCAATAATTGAACTTTTCATCGTTTTTTTATAGTAACTTTTCGTGCAACTCATCATCATTCGAGCGTCTGTGCCAGTTGCGTTTCACAGCACCTGGGGTCTGCTTTCCTACAACTTCTCCTCCACTTTTCACGGTCATCAACATTCCCTGAAGTGAGACCATTGGCACGCATGTCATCCCTTATGGAGTCTAGTCAGCGCTTCTTGGGTAGACCTCTTCTTACCGAGACCCGGCTTCGAAAAACTGTTAGAATATATTTAAAATAATTTTATTAAAACAACTTAAATCCGAGTCATAATGAAACCAGCTGAATCTGAGAACGGCCTACTGCCTACATTTAGAATAAATTTAAATAAATATTTTTTATTTTTCTCTCACACAAAATTATTACAACATGCTTATTTGTGATACTTATTTTAGGTACATTTAAAGCATTGTATTTATGGGAGAGACTGGTATCGGTCCTAGGAGACATGTATATTCCAGCCTCAACAAACTCGGCACATATGTAACTGGTACCATTCAGATAAGTAATACTATTTATTTACGTATTATGTATAATTTGTGTGTTTATGTGTGTATACGTGTCTGTGTGTTTATGTTTGTATACGTGTCAGTGTGTTTATGAATGTTATAAATAAATGTTTATGTATGTGACTAAGTGTGTTTTTGGGTGAGTGTGGGCTTCCTTAAAGTGAGAGTTTTTGAGCATCTCATATTATAAGCACTGACAAAATAATTTAAAAAAAACAAGAATAAGAACTACTTTGAATGAGTTTTCACCGTGGAAAACAAACAGCAAGGAAAGATGATCGCTCCCTTTCGAATTCTTTTTAAAATAAATTCCTTTCTCTATGATAATGTCGCTTTTGGTGAACTGTCTGTGTACTGGGTGTACGCGCATATCGTTTATTTTTTTTTTAAATCTAGGTATACGATAACTTCAAAAAAAACATAGAAATAATAAAAGCCTGTTAATTGGATTATATGAGGTATCTACGAGTATATATAAAAAATAAAAATACATAAATGCACATTGTCACACCTTGATCCCTGAAGGGGTTGGCAGAGGCATACTATACGCCCATATTCTACCGCATGCTGTTTTGTCACACGTAATAGCTGGCAAGCCCATTGCCGTGTAGAAAAAGACAGGCACAGGTTGTGGAGACCTGCTGTTGCAATTTTTCAAGCCGCCCATAAGGGCTTCAACTGGTTTTATCGACTGCCATTTTACTGGCAACCGGGGACCAACGGCTTAACGTGCCTTCCGAAGACGGAAACGCTCGAAAATCTAAATGCCACAAAGTGGTCACCCATACATAGCCATAGCGAAAGCTGCTTAACGCACTAACGCAGTGATTGTTTACATAACACTGAGTTAGCGAAGCCACGAGCGCTTCTATTACTTCAGGACTATAAAAATCATAGGAAAGAACGTAAGCAAGTGGCCATTACCACCAGTAAGACATACATTTCTATTTAATCATTTTGATAACACTCTTTCTTGCATGCGTCATTCAACTGAACAACATGATGAAAATATTTGGAATTAATTGTTACCGAACAATGTCGTACTTCGCACGTGCACCTTGAGGCACAACCGTTGTAAAACAGACGAGTGTATATTTAGATATTCACATCTATATATATAAAAGAAAGTCGTGTTAGTTACACTATTTATAACTCAACAACGGCTGTACCGATTTGGCTGAAAATTGGTGGGGAGGTAGCTTAGAGCCAGGAGACGGACATAGGCTACTTTTTATCCCGGGAACAAGTTCCTGTGGGAAACGGGAACGGAAAAACTTCTCTACACGGGCGATGCCGTGTGAAATTAATAAACGACGGGATAAAATGGGTGCCACGGGGTTCGAATAATGTCACGGGCGAAGCCGGGCGGGAAAGGTAGTTTACAATATACTTAAGTAGATTGCGATACGATGACGAATATTGAAGACCGTTTTGTTATCACAAAAGATAATTTTATTTATTCGAGATCAAATTAACGATTTTAATTTGTCTCCTACTTTTACATTTTAAAAGTCCTAAACAAATTAGATAGGTACATATTTATCAAATTCAATTCAATTCAATAATCATCAATTAGGTAGGTATTTTTTTCAATCCAAGTCGAAAATATTATATTAATCGTCAATTATAATTTTATATTAATTATTTTATTAATCTTATTAATTTACATAAGATTGAAAAAATTGGACATTTCAAATACGAATACGGAAATTTATGATTTTTTTTGCTTAAGTACAAGTCTAATAATCGGATTTTATGAAGAACAATAATTTAAATTAATATATCATAGAGTATATTATAATGTTTCATTAAGGAATAATATTATAAAGTTGAAAGTTTGTAAGAGTGTTTGTTTGTTACTTCTACACGTTTATGAAGCTAGATTAATTTGAATAAAATTAGAAATATATCAGTTATCTGGTTACTATAGTAGAAGCTCTGCTTAGTTTGGAATCAGATTGCGTTGTGTGAGTTGTCCCAACGCTATTTATTTAATTATTTATTTTATTAATAGGAAGATCTAGAGAATAGATAATAAAGAATAGAGATCTAGAGAATAAATATTACAAAATATTGCGCTCGATGACATAATTATAGTTCTTATTACATAATTCAGTATGTGGATTAAATTTATGTAGGATTTCGTTTTCTATGATGTTGACCTCGAATTTGGATGAGGAATGTACGTGGTTAGATCAAAGATAATTAGATAACATGATCCACAAATTACGTTATTAATTTTATTTGCAACCAGCTACTAGATGACCCCCACAGCTTTTCCCGTGGAATATTTCGACCTCCCGTCGCACCTATTTAATCCCATCGCTTATAAATTCTACAAAGAGGCATACAAATTTGCCCGATTTGTCGACTATTATGACTACTGCTCTGCTCTCCAGTGTAGTAGCGTAATGATATATAACCTATAGCCTTCCTAGATAAATGGGCTATCCAACACAAAAATAATTTTTCAAATCCGAACAGTTGTACCTGAGATTAGCAGCGCGTTTAACCTAACAAACAAACTCTTCAGCTTTATAATATTAGTATAGAATAAATAACAAAGAATAACAGTCGTTTACCTAAGTTAGCATTAATAATGGTTTTTACCCAAGACATTATTTAAATAATGAAGAAGCAAGTGAATGAAATTGTGTATTTAGGGAGTATGTTTAGCGCGGACGGAAGATGTGATTCGGATGTAGAACGGCGAGTAGCTGCCGGAAACAGAGTTAACGGTGCTTTGACCCAATTAGTAAAGCGACAAAGCATCGTAAAAGAAGCACGACTGGCGATTCATAACGCAGTGCTAGTGCCAACTTTGCTTTACGGTAGCGAAACCTGTTTATGTCAGCAGATGCATGAAAGTAAATTGAATGCTGTGGAGATGCGATCACTTCGAAAATTGTGCGGCGCTACCTTGGCCGACCGAATACGTAACGAAGTGATACGCAATATGGCAGGTTTGAATGAAAGTGTCAGCGTTAAGCTGGAAAAGGGCGTGCTCCGTTGGTTTGGACACGTCCAACGAATGAGTGAGGAACGATTGACGAAGAATATATATTGTGCGAAAGCAGAGAGTAGAAGAGGTCAGGGTAGGCAGAGACTTACATATTAAGACCATGTGAGCAGATTACTCAAAAACGGAATGGTCAAAAGTACTCGGATACCCAGACGTGCGTGTATGAAGCGATTGATGAATCTCGAAGAAGCGAAAGAAGTATGCATGGATCGCGAAGCCTGGCGATCTGTCCTCTCTGACTACCCCGTCAGGGATACAGCGTGAAGATAATCCAATATTTAAATAAATTACTATTGTGGGTGCTATCAATTAATACCTGTAGTACCTACCTAAATATTTTTATTAATTTATTTATGTATACACAAATGATAATAGAAGAAAATCATAAAGATGATAACAATGTACAAAGGCCTACTTATTTCCAAGAAAATCTCTTCCAGTAGGCCTGAGATAGGAGATATTATATTATAGTTCGTTAATTAATTAATTTGAAACAAAGCTAATAATTATAAACCAAATAACCTAACATGGGTCATAAAATGTCTCCGCATCGCAGTCCTCATGTGGTAGCGTTCCCAGAGGGCTGGCAGATTTGCCACGTTATATGGCAATGCTTAGCCTTTGTGGGAAAAAGAAACCAGCCTTCTGGTCACAAGTAGTGTCAATTGCCTAGACGTTTTACAATGTCTTGAAAAAGACTATGAGCGCTTGGACCCCACGACCCCAAGGTCTCGACCCCAAACGGCTCAAAAACGTAATTTCTTGTGAGTGGCAAATATTGTCCACGGAGGACAGAAAGATTTCTCTACTCCGTGGTCACGACATACTTCGTATCCCGTAGCACTTGTTTAACCCATAAATGGCCATAATTTCCAAAAATACATGAAAGTACGCCCTATTTGTTAACATATATTATAACTGCTCCGCTCTCTTGGGTAGTAACAATGCCTATGTATATCGCTGTTATTTTTTAAACTATCGCAATTTGTATACTCACACTTTATACTTCTTGGGACTTCACTAAAAATAATAATAATTTTCTCATGGGAAGTCCCAAGTTCATTATAAAACATGGGCCTATGTCTCTTCTGAATAATTTGGCTATCTAGTTACGAATTAATTTTTTAAATCTGTACATAAATTCCAGAGTTCATCAACTATAAACAATCTTTCCTCTTTATAATATTATTTTAGACTACACTAAGATCTTTTAAACGAGGTCATGGCGAAGACAAGGAAAATTATAAACCCGTCTGGCGTGGTACAGTAAGGTCAATCACCCTTCCAATATGGCGAAAATTGCGGCCTACGTCCAGCACAGGATTTCGATAGGCTTTGTTGGCAATATAAGCATTTAAACTGTCATGGTCATTCACATAAGTAAAATATTGATTTTCGGGATATTTACCATGTACTTCTTTAGGAGAACTCCTAAATAGTTGATAGAAAGTGATAGAAATGGTAAAAACTTGATAGAAAAGTTGGATCTTATTATCGGAGCGTCTGTCCCAGTTGCCCGGGGTCCATCTTCCTACATTTTCTCCTCTACTTCGCACGGGCATCTCCTGTAGTGAGACCATTGGCACGCATGTCATCCCTTACGACGTCAAGCCAGCACTTCTTGGGTCTTCCCCTCTTACCGGGACCCGGCGGAGCTTCCGCAAGACGTGACCATACCAACGAAGGCAACTCACTCTCAACTCACTCTTGCAACTTGTCTGCAATGTCACGGACGTGAAGCCTGCCGCGGATGCGAGAGTTCCTCACGCGATCCATCCGCGTGACTCCACACATCCACCGCAGCATCTTCATTTCCGTGACTGCGTGTCACGGAAATGAACTGTTCCTGCTTGTGTCGCTCCAATATTGACCACGTTTAACTGTCATGTAAAAGGACAGGTCTAATAATGGTTTTGTAGACCTGTCCCTTTAACCGGATCGGCTACTAATATTTACTAACTAGATGACCCCCACAGCTTCGCCCGTGGCGTAATTCGAACTCCCGTCGCACCTATTTAATCCCGTCGCTTATAAATTCTACAATAATGCAAGAAAATTGCCCGATTTGTCGCCATTTATGACTACTGCTCCGCTCCCCAGGTAAGTAGCGTGATGATATATAGCCTATAGCCTTCCTCGATAAATGGGCTATCTAATACAAAAAAGTTTTTTTCAAATCCGACCAGTAGTTCCTGAGATTAGCGCGTTCAACCAAACAAACAAACAAACTCTTCAGCTTTATAATATTAGTTTAGATGAGCAATCCTTTTTAATATGTAGCTCGTCAAAATGAAGCCTCCCGCCTGAAGGAATGCCGTGGTAACATCTAGCGAATTGGGTTTTTGAAAAAATCTAAATATTTTTTTTTTATTTAATCTGAAACATTATTATTAATATGTAATATTGATATTTAATACAAAAGAAGACTTAAAATGCGCCATGATTGGTCACCATAGTTGTGACGTTGTCACGTCATAATGTTATAGTTATTTAATAACAGTAGATACAGCGTTTACAACTATTACACGTGACTAGACAATAATATTGAAAATTTATGTTAAAAATCGAGTTGTTAGTTGGTTCCGATTAGCTATGTGTGATAAATGATTTATAAAAAGAAAAGAAGGAATGAAATAATATTTAATTTTGGCAACAAAAGTTCATACATGTTTAATATAAATACAATAAAAAATAATTATTAAGGCAAAGTCTGATATTATTTCTGATGTTGATATATTTATAAAAACCTTATTTTTAAAAAATGACGTTCGGTTTACTTCTGCTGAAGTTCGAGGTGTCAAGGCATCAAGGTAAGTCTGTTAAAAATAATATAAATAAATGAAAATATTTAAGTATTTATTGTCCATTGTATTAAATATAATTATTTGTTTCATAAAATGTAGAGCATCGCGTGAAAGTTACGGCGACAAAGCTAATAATTTTTGAGATTCAACATTTTCAATATAAATATGAATATTTAACAATGACAACAAAACTAAATAAATCAACACACTACTTATTTTTTCTATATCAAATGCAATAAGTGAAAACTAACATTATTACGTCACACGCCCTAGGGTTTGTTCGAGGGCTGCGGCGTGTCGTCGGTACTGGATTCAAAAATTAATTATTATTTTCAAATAACTTTTGAATTATTGCGAAAAAATAATAGTTATGTTATAAAAGTTATATATGATCTTTTCATTTATCACAAAAATAATACAAAATCCCAATTGAGGGCCACACTCTGTCTAAAATACTATTGACATTGAAGTTGCTAAATGATATTCCTTCGTTCGCGCTCTGCTTAGAGAACTCGGGGTTGTCAGAATAGGGAAACACGTGCCCATGTTAGAGCTCTCCAAGTTTCTAAGGTTAGACGAACGATAATTTAAATCCATCGGTAACCTCTGGCGAAGATTCTCTTCAATTATGAGGGGCACTTCTGCCTGGCCCGCGTAAAAAAAGGGTGCATCAATTGCGATAATGTTCAATAATAATATAAGGCGGATCTTACGAACCAATATATTTTACTCATGTTATAACTCTTAAATGACGATTAAAATAGGGTGAAGAATTTCAACTGGTTTCGATACTGTTTGGGAAGTTCAGTGGCTAGAACATTGTCCTGGTTAGGCAAAGGTCACGGGTTCAATCCCCATCTCGAATCAAATTGTCATTTTAAGGAGCCAAGTCAATATCGCCTGTATGTGCTGGCGAACGAGTTGTAGGTTGCGTAAAGGGTCGATAAAAACATAATTTTTTCAACTATACTAAATAATACGCACAACAGTGATTAAAATTTGTTAAATAAAAGAAATATCGACATACCCAAAAAGTTGATCCACAAAAATTGTCCATGGAACTACTAATCACCATTTTGATTTCACTCATAGATAGACCTACAATATTACTACGACTGCACTTTTATTTATTTTACGTTATCTGTTATGTTACGATGACAGAGAACGCTTATATAATTTTAAATTCACCACACAAACATGCATCTTGTTTCAAATATAACTTTCAAGTGAACTTCGACAACGTAACATTGCTTTGTGCAAATGTAAAAGTGGTATTTGTAAAGATAACAGGCAGGGAATTGAGTTGAGCGAGCCGTTTACAATACAATGTATGTTGTGCCAACAGTTGTAGTATTAGCTCAGTATTGAGAGTACCACTATTAGTATTAAAATATTCACCGAATAATGAAATAAAGCGATGACCTGTTCAGAATTACGAGTATTTACGAGTATTGAGCGCGGTTCAGTGTAGACTGTTGGATTGAAATGAGATATAGTTATGTTATCGACAAAACCAATAAAGATAGGTACTGACTCGATTTATACTATACGGCTGCAGTCGCTATACGCAATGGCGACCTATTTGTATTAAGTACTAGCTTTGCCCCACGGCTTCGGCTATTATGACATACTTCGAACCTCGTAGTACCTACCTGTTTAACCAATATATATGTATTGCTCTGCTGCTTTGGGTAGTAATATATATACCTAATGAATGATACACCGCCACAGCCTATGTATAATTGAATAACTTTGCTTTCGAATGGTGAAAGAATTTATAAATCGGTTTAGTAGTTCCAGAGTTTGTCGATAACAAACAACATATCTTTCCTCTTTATAATATTAATAAATATAAATATTGTGGGACACTTTTCACACAGCGCCATCTAGCCCAAAGTAAGCTAATATTAGCTTGTGTTATGGGATCTATATAACTGATTAAGGTACTTATATATTTCTAAATACATACATATAATAGATAAATAACACCCAGACACAGAATAAACCATCGTGCTCATCACACAAAGTTTTATCCTGGGTGGGAATCGAACCCACGACCTCTTGCGTAGCAGTCGGATGCACTCCCACCGCGCCACAGAGGCAGTCAAATATTAGTAAGTATAGTTAAGTAGGCATCGTTTACCTCAATGGCACAGTGGTAGTGTATATAATAGCCCCTGCTGAGGTCTCCAGTATGAATGCCGGGTTAGACTAAATATTCCGTAATTAAAATTTTACAGTGTAATTTATTTGTGCTGGACTTCAACCAGCGTCTTCTGGTTCAACGGACCAGACACGTCACCAACTACACCACCGAGACCTACTGGAACCTGACGAATTAATCCACCACTTTACGTCTAAGGCGACGTAAGGCGCCATCGACCGGCACTTAGCAAAGTTGCACGGCACGAATGTATAGAATTGCATTTATAATCATTCGATTCGTTATGACACCTGCCTACACATTATGCTTACTTTATCTACTTTTTCTAAATTAAAGTTTTAAAGTGGAATCATTTTTCAGTCTTGAGCTGGACTCGAACCAGCGTCTTCTGGTACGCACCAACAGCAGTCATAGGCGTAATGTAAGTATGAATAAAGCTACTCTCGTAGATGGAGTAGGTACTTTCACACGCACCTTCCGCATCCGTTCCCTCCCTGAAACCTTTTTTAGGTCGTCCATCGAATGGGCGTCTTAATGGTCTTCTTTTTCGGCGCTGGTACTTCGATAGATATGGCCTGCTATTGCTCGCTTTAACGTACTTACTCTTAAAAGCTACGTCGAGCCTGATGTCGAAACATCAATGGTTGCCTAATGACCAAAATATTGGTTGCCTAATAAGTACAATATTAATTTTAATTTCCTAATAACTAAGATAAAAGTTGCGTAATATCTCGTCTATCTTCTGATATGTATTGTCTAGTTGTGTCACAGCAATCGATGTTATCTACAGATAAGGCTGATTTTGGATGTCATTTACTTGTCTCGTTTGATTGATTTATGTACATATCTTTAATGAGAAGCGCTCGTGGCCCCGCGGTCTCAGTGTTCTGTAAACGATCACTGAGTTACGCAACTTTCACTACGGCTGGTCCTCGGATGGGTGACCACTTTGTGGCATTTACATTTGCGAGCGTTTCCGTGCTTCGGAAGGCACGTTAAGCCGTTGGTCCCGGTTGCCAGTAAAATGGCAGTCGTTAAGCCTGGTTGAAGGCCTTATGGGCGGCATGAAAACTTTCAACAGCAGGTAGCCACAACCTGCGTCTGTCTATTTCAACACGGCAATGGGCTCACCACCTATTACGTGGGACAGGAATCCACACGGTGAAAAGTGGGCATATAATATGCCTCTGCCACCCCTTCGGGGATAAGGCGTGATGGATATTTATTTTATTTATCTTTAATATGTATAGATCTGTGTCTGGAACTTACAAATAGACACTCAGCGCCGTATTCCAGAACTTTTATCAACACTCAAAAACACTTGAGAGTAAATTATATAAGGCAAAATCTAGTCTCAAGCGTTGATAAACGAGTATTGAGAAACGTTCTGGAATACGCACCTCAAACTCACAAAAAATCCGTACAAGTGTAAACCTACAATGGCCCGATTTTAAAAGACGTCTCAAGTATCGTTTGAACTGTGATCGTATCAAACTAGTTTTAAGACCGGATCAAAACTTAAGCATCGATCTTATTATAGAACGTGACTTAGGTTTTGTTCACTTGAAATAATTTCAAGTCCTAATTTGAATTTTCAAGCTATCACGTGTTTACATGTTAGACTTCATTATCCGTATCACGCAGTTTATTCTATCGATAAACATTTTTTATTTTAGTGATTATGCTATACAATGTGTTAAGAAAACACTGTCCGATCCGTGAAGGTATTGGTAGGTATCGAGATGTGATTTTATTTGTGTAATCGTTTTTAGAAATTACCCCAAAAAATTTACCCCGAGTAAAATAAATTAAAAATTAATTTAATGTGGTATCTTACATGGCAACACAGGGAAAGGGCTATTCGAAAATGCAAGGTCTAAAGGTCAGCTTACACCTGCCGGCAGTTTCTTTTGAAATCAAATACACTCGTCAAATCCATACACAACCTAATGGAATGCGTTAACCTTTATGAAACGAAGTTAATTAACGCAACTGACCGATTTCTACAAAATCCCAAATCGCACTTTTCGGATTTTGTAGAAATCGGCATAATAACGAAATGCCGTATACTTGTGTGTATCGAGTCTACTACAAGCAAAGGAGCACACGTGCGAGTGAGTGCGCAGTCTCATACGTACTTTTTAAATCGCTAGGAACTTTCAATTCCTGACGGGGGTCCGCCGACCGCAATTTTTTTTATTTATATAATACTAGCAGGGTCCTGCGTTTTTATTTTAATGAAAATTAAATAATGGTATGGGCATTTGCCCGTTTTCATTTATGATTACTACTCCGCCTCCCATTTAGGTCTCATCGAAAATTATAAAAAAAATACTAGTTGATGCCCTCGGCTTCGCCCGCGTAGAGATGTTTCTCGTTCCCGTTTCCCACAGGAACTTGTTCCCGGGATAAAAAGTAGCCTAAGATGTGTTATTCTGATGAATAAGCAGTAGAGTAAGATAGGATTACAGGCAGATGTTCATTAGAAACACTGTTGTATTATAATATCCTTTACCTTTACCTAATCAATTCATTCACACTGTCAATATATTATTAAACTTAAAAAATATTGTTATTCCCTTGGAAGTTTCCACTTGCGCCCATAAGGCCTTCAATTTGTCTTTGCCACAAGAAGTAGTAGAGCAACTTAGGGTCGGCAGCGCCAGTGCCCATAGGTAACGAATTTAAAGAAAGATTGCATGTTGTGAGCCTCTCTGTTGAGCGAGTTGTGGAGTTTCATGTGTTGAATTGGAGCGATTCATTGTGTTGAATCTGTACAAACCTCCATGCGCGCCAGTTAATTCTCTTTTTGAAATAATGGAGGAAGCCTTAAGTAGGATATAAAATTGCCATAAAACAATTGTTGTATGTGGAGACTTTAACATAAATGTTTTAGATAAGTCTTCAGAAAGTATAGATTTTTTGAATTTAGCAAAATCATTAAATTAATATCACAATTTTATGGAACCCACTAGAATAACGGCCACTACTGCAAGATGTATTGATAACATATTTAGTAGTGTGAAACCAATACGTATGTATTGGTTTCACATCTATAATTCATAAGGTTGACTACACAGGGCAGTTGGTTTCCTTTTGTAATTCTCACTAACTAACTATCTTCACGCCTCTCTGACTACCCCGTCAGGGATACACCCTGACGGGAGAGAGGACAGATCGCCAGGCTTCGCGATCCATCCATACTTCTTTCGCTTCTTCGAGATTCATCAATCGCTTCATACACGCACGTCTGGGTATCCGAGTACTTTTGACCTTTCCGTTTTTGAGCAATCTGCTCACGTGGTCTTCATATGTAAGTCTCGGCCTACCCTGACTCCTTCTACCCTCTACTTTTGAACAATATATATTCTTCGTCAATCGTTCCTCACTCATTTGTTGGACGTGTCCAAACCAACGGGGGACGCCCTTTTCCAGCTTAACGTTGACACTTTCATTCAAACCTGCCATATTGCGTATCACTTCGTTACGTATTCGGTCGGCCAAGGTAACGCCGCACAATTTTCGAAGTGATCGCATCTCCACAGCATTCAATTTACTTTCATGCATCTGCTGACATACCCAGGTTTCACTACCGTAAAGCAAAGTTGGCACTAGCACTGCGTTATGAATCGCCATGCGTGCTTCTTTTACGATGCTTTGTGGCTATACTAACTGGGACAAAGCACCGTTAACTTTGTTTCCGGCAGCTACTCACCGTTCTACATCCGAATCACATCTTCCATCCGCGCTAAACATACTTCCTAAATACACAATTTCATGCACTTGTAATTCTCAATTCACTTTTGTAATTCTCAAAGTAATGTAAAAAGACAAATAAATGTGATACCATTCAGTGAGAACCGTATAGAAAATTTTAAATGTAATGTTACAAAATAAGTAAAATTTTTACCCTGTCACGGAAATGTGGATCACTTATACAACTCATTATTCAATTTGATTAATGGTGAGTTCAGCTCAATTTTTACTCCTAAGCACTTATCTAAGAGTGAAGGCCTAACTGTCAGTGACTGGGCAACTCCAGGATAAAAGTCGTAAGAAATTGTATCAACTATACGAAGAGAAGTCCTATAATCATAATCCAAATTTTCAAGAGTTTGTAAAAGAATACTCAAAAACATTTAGACAAACCTGCCTGAAAGCAAAATCAATTTATTTAAAAAATAAAATCAAATATTCAAATAATGTTATTAAGGAAACTTGGAATGTTATAAATATTGAAACCGGTAAATCCAAAGTGCGCAGTCATGATTTTCATTTAAAAATAAATAAATTAAATATTATAGAAGATTTTAAACTTGCAACTGAATTTGAAAAATTTTTTTCTAACATTCTCTTTCAATTACAAGAACTCTCTCGTCTTGCTCTAACGATGCTGAACAACTTTTAAAACAAGGCGTGAGTGGAATGTGGCACAGACTTTGAATTTTCAGCTGTTAGTCCTAGAGGTATTTTAAAAACTATTAAGGCAATTAATATGAAAAACACTAAAGATTTGTGGGGTCTATATGTTAAAACTGTCTCTCATATTATCACTGTAATAGCTCCACATCTGGCAGCTGTGTTCAATTGCTGTGTCAAGTCTGGGGTATTTCCTGACTTAATGAAACATAGTTAAGTAATTCCTTTATTTAAAGCAGGCGATAATGCAGATCCCTCTAACTTTCGGCCTGTTTCCGTACTACCAACACTAAGTAAAATATTTGAAAAGCTAATGCTTGGACAGTTGCTTAGTCACTTTAATATACATAATTTACTACACAGGAAATAGTTTGGATTTACAAAGGGTTGCTCAACGGTGGATGCAGGGGTTGCTTTACTCAAAAGTATTTATGCGGCTTGGGAGAATTCGCAGGATGCATTAGGTGTTTTTTGCGATTTATCTAAAGCCTTCGATTGCGTTCATCACGAAACTCTTGTAAAGAAATTACTCCATTACGGTATCAGAAATAAAGCTCTCGACCTTATGACTTCTTATTTAAGCAATAGAATTCAGAGGGTTGAAGTAAACGGTAAACGATCAGCATGATCTCCAGTTGTAATGGGTGTTCCACAGGGATCAATACTTGGTCCATTTCTTTTTTTGATATACATTAATGACTATGTTGGGGATAAACATGAGATTGTGCTGTTTGCGGATGATACCTCTTTGACATTTAACATTAATAGACAATTTATTAATTATGACGATGTTAACAGTGCACTCTCAAAAGTTGTTCATTGGTTTAACGTTAATAATCTTCTTTTAAATTATAAAAAAACTAAAGTAATTAATTTTTCGACACCTAATGTGAGACAGGTGGCGACCAATGTGCAACTTAATGGATCAGGGTTGGATACTGTTGAGGCTTCTGTGTTTTTGGGTATCACTATTGATTCAAAGTTGCAGTGGGGACCACATATAGAAAAATTGTCAGGCAAATTAAGCTCTGCTGCATATGCAGTAAAAACAATAAGACGGCTGACTGATGTTGAAATGGCTAGAATAGTTTATTTCAGTTATTTCCAAAGTGTAATGTCATACGGAATTCTTCTCTGGGGAGACTCAGCAGACATTAATACGATATTTATTTTACAGAAGAGAGCTGTGAGAGCAATATACCAGGGTATCTCTAAGAGAAAGATTCAAAGAAATTAATATTCTTACCGTTATATCACAATATATATATATATGAGAATTTACTTTATGTGCACAAAAACATAGACCCATTTCTTAAAAAAAGTGATATACATAATGTAAACACTAGGCATAAAGATAATCTTGTATTACATTCTACTCGTCTCGAAATAATCAGCAATTCTTTTATGGAGCAATATATACGATTCTATAACAAACCTCCCGATGAAATTAGAATAATGTCAATAAATATGTTTAAGACAACAGTCAAGGCCAAATTGTGTAACAAGGCATATTATAAAATTTCAGACTATATAAATGATAAAAATGCATGGGAGTATGTCGCTCTAAGTCAACACACATAAATATACAAATATAATTAATAATAATAATAAAGAAACATTATAAATATAATGTACATTTGTTCAACATAAGTGATCTGAAACGTCAGGTTAATTAAAATAATTATATGTAATTTGAGTTTGTTATTGTGTGAGCACCGTCCACATAGCTTTTTATAATTTTTGAAATTGACATGATGATTGCTGTGCAGTTTGAGTATGTCATGCTCGCCTAAGTGCCCTGGCAGTGGTGGTGCATGTATCGGGTCGCCTTATTCCCTATAATACGGTTGAGTAGGGCGATGGCTGATTGGTGGTATGATATATGCGTCATACCCGTGAACGGGTGCCGTCTGTCGGGGACTGGTCAGCTCATAGCTGTTATAGCAATTATTACAAATAATATTATTTATATTTAAGGCAAATTAAGTTTAGTCGACTGTTCTCACGTAACTCCAAAGGGACAATGTAAGTTTAATATTGTAAGCCATACCTGCATTTTTTAAATAGCAGCCATTTAGTTTCTTGCCGGAGTCTTCCTCATAAGGTTGGGCTACCTTTAAATTGGCAACTAGAAACAATCTCATTTTGATTTGATTTTGTTTCTTTTGTATAGACTCATTACTATATAATTCGTTCAAATATCATGTAAATAAAACTAATGTAATTACTGGCAGTTAGAAAAGTGTGGCCATGAGTTTTATTGCCAGGTTCTTCCTCAGGCTCTACCTATTGCGTTGCGAATCTGGCAGTAAATGTAGAAGCAATTATCTTGACGTTTATAAGTGTTACTTTGTGACCCACATGAATAAAGATTTTTCACATTGACTTTCACTTTCAACGGTGACCACAAAAATTCAACCAGGCACTCATCTCCTGAGGTGCTAACTTTTTCAATCAATCACATCAAACTTATCGACCCCAGCGTAAGATGCTAAGAGCTGATCGTTTACAGAACACTGAACAAACGTTTTAGGTATGAGCGCTATTTTATGCTCCGTCAGGTTTCATAGGAAGCAAGGGTAAGAAAAGTCCAGCACTCGTTAATTCTGCATTTATTAACAGATGTTGATTACAAATAACTAAACATAAAAATATAGCGACTGGCGACATCTACCTAGCGGAAAGACGCCAATTTCTTTTTCAATAGGAGAGCGTGCCTTCTCTGGCTAGAGGATTTTCTTGTTTATATTTATTTTTGTATTTGGAACATCTTATCCCTTTCGCCAAGAGTATGCTTATCAAATTAAGACTATGGGACGTATTTCCGAATGATACTCAATACTCTAGAAACGCTGGAGGTTAGTTTTCCTATGGTATAAAATTACCCTTAAGGGTTTCTTGAATTTTGAAGAAAATTCTGTTTGTAAAAAATGGTTTGTCTATTCAGCTTACTAAACCATCAGCTTTGGCTAGACTATAGAACCTAGAGCTTTTATCCCGTAGTAGTTCTTCTGGAGTAGCAAACTCTGCAATTTGACCTTTATCAAGTACCATTACCTTGGTGGAGTCCAGTATGGTTTTGAGTCGATGAGCAATGGTAATCACGGTGCATGCTTTGAATTCAGAGCGGATTGTTTTCTAGAAAATGCATAAACTGATTAGTGCTTAGGCATATCGATCAAATATTTGTCTTGATTGTGTTTACTTTGTTAGTAGTTAATTATTTAAATTTGGCAAATGACATGGTGGAAAGCAATGATTGCAAGGGGAAATGGATTTCATGACGTCCAAAAAACACAGAGTACTTATTTCTCAAAATCAGGTTGTGTGGGTAACAATCTGTCTAATCTTAGATCCGTATTCCAGAACGTTTCTCAATACTCAATCAATGCTTGAGGCTAGTTTTTGCCTTATAAAATCTACTCTACAAGCTTCGATTGAGTATCGAGAAACGTTCTGGAATACGGACCTCAGGTACATTTAAATGACTATAGCAAATAAAAGTATGAATATAAAGGCCCTAACAAGGTCTTCGTGGCGCAAACGACTTCAAATACTAGCAGTGCATCTGCTGACTAACAGACGAGGCAACAACACAGACGCCCTAGCAGGGTTGGGAGATCATAAAGCAACCGCCCCCAGCAATGCCCAGGTTTTAAATCCATATACGGTTTGGAAGCAACTAAAAACGCACTAAGATCAAGAGAAGACTAAAAAAAGTATACCTTAAATTTAAGCTTTGAAATATTTGTTCATAGCTGATATTACCTGAATAAGTTCATCAGTTTCCAAATCAATAGCGGCGGTAGCCTCGTCTAGAACTAGCACTTTGGTCTTACGCAGCAGCGCACGAGCCAAGCAAATAAGTTGTCTCTGTCCCACTGAAAGATTTTCGCCACCTTCCAACACATCGTGTTGTAGACCTGCTCGTAAACCTGTAGATTTATTATTAGTATATATAACATCCATATAGGCACAGGTAAAATAAATTAAGACCTAAACTTACCAAGCACAAATGGCTTGAGATGCGCATGCTCCAGAGCGCAATAGATATCGTCGTCTGAGTACATTTTAAAAGGGTCCAAGTTCGTACGCAATGTGCCCGAGAACAACACAGGGTCTTGTGGGATTATACCTATGCGCGAACGCAGGTGATGGAGACCAATTTTAGATATATCCAGTCCGTCTATAAGGATGCGACCTGACGTAGCCTCTATGATTCTGTAGACAAATAAATTATTTCTGAAATGTAGTAATGTAATCGTTAAGAAGAGGTACGAGCGTGATGCATGTAAATACCTGAACAAAGCTAATGTGAGTGTGGATTTGCCAGCGCCAGTGCGACCAACAATTCCGACTTTGTCGCCCGGAGCTACCGAGCATGTGATGTCACGTAGAGCGGGATCCTTGCCGTTTCGGTAAGCTAAAGTTAGTTTTTCAAACTCCACTCTTCCTGACTCTGGCCAGGATGATTGTGGATCTGTTTCTTTATTCCATTCAGCCTCCTAAAAATATTCGTCATCATGACCATTATTGATATGTTCAGAAATGTAATCTTTTTTAAATGCTGATAGTATTGTCTTGGTCTAATTCTAAATGTTATAGAAAATATAGTGTGCTGTTATTGAATATGCCAAAATGTTATTAATCTGTACATTACATTTTTTTACTGTAAAATATACAACCTAAGATAATATTTTGATTGGATCAAATGGAACATATAAGTGTACACTATTAAAAATCAGCGTTATTATTATTTTAGGTTGCTACAGTAATAAAATTATACCTAATGTACCCAACAGAATTTCAACAATAACCACTATGTACATGTCAGATAATAAAAATAGATTGTTTTTATTTGCTGATTTTTAAAAAAGCGTAACTTTTTTTACTTACTGATTGTATTTCTGCATATTCATTCATACGCTCCACTGCTACCATATCAGATTCTACCAGGGATGTTGCTTGGACTGTGTAACTCATGATTTCAGTAATCTGAAAATCGAACGAATACTTAGGTAAAAGTTTATATATTTATAATTATGAGATATAATTACATTTCATTTTATTAACCTTTAATTCGCTTGATGTAATTACAGTTTCAGTAGAATAGCAAAATTTCTTTAAACAATAAGTTTTAAGATTTTTGATCCTATTATTTCAAGCTGGCTCGACGAGTTACAATAGAGAATTTCTCTTTCTTGGTCGCTCTATTTAGTTATATCATCGTCATGGTATGCTGTATATCTTATTTATCTATTACACAATCGTAAAAGTTAAAACGGTTGGGACATTTTTGCACTTAATCCTTGCTTTGCATAGGTTTATCGCTACTCCATTTTATCAAAGCGTTCTTTAAGTCGCCTTTTGGAATATTCTCAAGACGAATTGGGGTGTTAATAAGATTGGTGTTACAACAAGTTTGGTGCACAAGTTTAATAATTCTTTATCAAAAATAATTACCTGTAAAGTATAACAAATTGCAAGGCCCGCAAGACCTGCATTTATGTTATCTCGATTGATCACAGCTAATAAGGCAGTGAAGAATATTATCAAACTGCCAACTATCTGAAGTCGTATTCCAAGCCACCTATCCGCTATGGATCTCAGGTAGAAAGATGACAGGTAATTATCAACTTTTTGTTGGGATTCCTTGACAAATCTGAAATTTATGAACTAAATTTAGAAAATAATAACTTCTCCGTTTCTGGTTATACTTTCGCAAAAAACACAGGATGTAAAACTATTTCAATTTATCTGTGTCTGGTTACTCTCACTGATTTTGAAAAAATAATGAATGATATAGGAACGATTGACGAAGAATACATATTGAGCGAAAGTAGTGGGTAAAAGGAATCAGAGTAGGCCGAGACTTGATATGAAGATCACGTGAGTAGATTGTTCAAAAACGGAAAGGTCAAAAGTACTCGGATACCCAGACGTATATTTATGAAGCAATTAATGAGTCTGCAGGAAGATAAAGAAGTATGCATGGATCGCGAAGCTTGGCGATCTGTCCTCTCTGACTACCCATCAGGGATACATCGTGAACATACTTTAAGAGATTAAAAAGAACTACACTCAGATAAATTTCTTTAAATTCATCAATTCTTCTTACTATAACAATTTTTGAAACATGATTTGTAATCATCACTACATATTATAAAACAAAGTCGCTTTTCGCTGTCTGTCCCTATGTATGCTTAGATCTTTAAAACTACGAAACGAATTACGATGCGGTTTTTTTTAATAGTTAGTGTGACTCTTATAGAAGGTTTTAATGTATAATTTGTTAAGTTTTTGTATACATTGGCCAAACTATAACGATATTTGTTGGGGATGTCGGAAAAAATAAGCCGTCTGGGAGCTTTTAACAAAAACGCTGCCTAAACCCTTTGAGATATAACAAAATAATGTATGGTGCAATTGTGTATCTAATGTAGGTCTACAAAAAAGTCCGCGACGATATATATCAATCTCATAAGAATAACATACTATATCCATTTTAATACTTTAAAAAACCATCAATTATAACGCAGTAATTTGAAGGCTATTTACACAAATATGCTATCAATCCATATCATTTTTACTACGTTAGTTGGCTTCAGCATTTTATAAAGAGTATTTTGTACGTTTACACCTTGCAAATTAAATTACGAGTTATCGCAGTTTTAAAATAAAGTGATAAGAAATTAATTTCGTGTAACCAAAATTCGACCGGCCCGTGCGGGCGTAGGTAGGAGAGCAGTGAAGTAATCAACGAATTTGGAAAATGTTCATACATTATTGTGAATGTGAAATTAATAAACAACGGGATTAAATGGGTGCCATGGGGTTCGAAGTATGTCACGGGCGAAGCCGGGCGGGACAGCTAGTATCATATATGATTATATATAATATACTAGCAGAACCGCGCAACTTCGTTAGCGCCACCAAAAATTTGATAAATGAAGAACCGCTTGACCGATTTTGTGCTAACTTCACATGAACCATCTACTAAATAGTCCGAACAAAGCCAACATTTGGTTTAGATAGGTGAGCCCGTTCTTGAGTTTTGAAATTGATGTTATGTCATAGATATGTTATAGCAATTTACACACTCGTTCGTTACGTTCCTCATTAATTGATGGACTTTGAAATTTTTGAATTGTATAAATTGATTTGAACTTTATATGCGAATCAATCCAACTCATTTTCTTAGTAATAATAACCCAGTCACATCAACAGCAACAACATTCCGCAAATCTTCGATTTCTTTCATATTTCACCAAGTCAATTTAGTCCCATAAGATTAGACCTACATATTTTCTACTTAGCGTTTTGTTGTTAACATATGGATAAAATAATTTGATTTTGAATCAAATCATTTCACCTATCGACAGAAAAATATGAACCCCATCTTCAAAAAGATGCATCTACTTGCCTACGTACGGTACGTTTGGGCTTCAAAAATAAAAAAAAATTGTACCTAAGAATTTTTCATTTTGACGGGAATTTTTATGCATTAAATTTGAATTCTTTTAAATATTTGAGTTGTTTTGTCTAAGTTTTACCTATATATGATTAGGAGTGGACAAAAGCATATTAGTTGAAGCTGAGGAAAAGAAGAATATAAAAGAATATACTCGAAGGAACTATAATTTCCCATACCTCCACCTAAGTCAATTTCTTTGTGTTAGGATGGTCTGACGGATTGGGGACGCCATTGTCGAAACGGTATATTACAGTTTGAAATGTAAAAAGTATTAGTTCTATAATGCATCATTAATAAAGATGTAACAAACCTTTCTTTTACTCCAAAAGCGCGAATTGTAGTAGCACCTAAAACGCTCTCATTAAAATGTGAGAAAGTAGGTGAACGTGCCACAGACATTATCCTCATCAGCTGTCTCGACGTGGGCACGTAGAACCGTTGTATAGCGTAGTACAGTACTGCTATTGGAATTATCACCCCTATGAATATGGGGGTTGAGTAGCTTATGACAAACAATGTTCCTAATATCTGTAAGAGAACAAAATTATTTTTTAACATCTGGATTGCGTCCAAACTTTTCATTTCGAAACTTATTTCATTCGGTTCAAGCTATATTCCGTTTTTCTTAGAATAACTACCTCCTTATTAGTTGTGGGCCCGTCTTTGACCTTTTTCGTCAAATCAGTCAATTGGTGTATCAGTTAGCAATTGAAGTTGGCTTGGACAATAAAGATATTGAAATTATTTTGTAGACTAGACACAACGAATATATCTAGCTAGTTGACGTGCAGCATGATAAACGATGTGAATTTCAAATAAATGCTAACATTCCTAACAGTTTGTAACACAGAAGAAGACATGGAACATTTGCTGATGGAGTGTGACAGAAACGGTACAGAATTAAGCACGTAATTAAAAGTATTAAAGGTAAATGTGTTAGATGTAGGTTTCGTTACATTTAGTAACCCCACAGAAAATGTTTAAACTCCACAAAAAGTTAATACTTTTAAGCTTACCTCAAACATAAAGTTTATTACAGTGGCAAATTGCCATGCGAGCGAAGTATCCAGAGCATCCAAATCTTTAGACAATCTGGAAATTATTCTACCTACTGGAGTCACTTCGGTAAATTGAAGCGGTGCTCTCAGCAAGTTCTTCAGCAATAATTCGTGGAGAACGTTAGCTGCGTTCAAGCCCGCCAATATAGGTATTAGGTCAGTAAAGACTGATAATGTTACTGTAATGAATTATCACGCATGAGCTAAGGGAAAATAAAAGCGGTGAACTCCAAAAGAGAATATTTATCTATGCCAGCAATTCAATATCCCAGGCTAGACATATCCAGCCATATCGCTCAGGAATCTATCATAATCTATACTAGTAAATAAAGCTAAAGAGTTGGTTTGTTTATTTAAAATAAATAAATAAATAAATATCCATCACGCCTTATCCCCGAAGGGGTGGCAGAGGCATATTATATGCCCACTTTTCACTGTGTGGATTCCTGTCCCACGTAATAGGTGGTGAGCCCATTGCCGTGTTGAAATAGACAGACGCAGGTTGTGGCTACCTGCTGTTGAAATTTATTAAGCCGCCTATAAGGCCTTCAACCAGGCTTAACGACTGCCATTTTACTGGCAACCGGGACCAACGGCTTAACGTGCCTTCCGAAGCACGGAAACGCTCGCAAATGTAAATGCCACAAAGTGGTCACCCATCCGACGACCAGCCATAGTGAAAGTTGCGTACCTCAGTGATCGTTTACCGAACACTGAGACCGCGGGGCCACGAGCGCTCCTTTTTCTTCTTTGTTTATTTGAACGCGCTAATCTATCTACTGGTTCAATATTTTTTTGTGTTTGATATTCCATTTATTGAGGAAGGCCATAGGCTAGATATCATTACGCTCTTACCCAGCAGGGCGAAATAGTAATTATAAATGTCAACAAATCGGGTAAACTTTCATACAGTAATGACTGGATGACTGGATTTAAAGGGACTCAGCTAGTTTAATATAGGTATACTGTATGATTTCTGTGGCCTTCGTCAACGTGGTCAAACTGGGTAGCCAAAGTAATATGTCCGACAAGAATATTTTTAAACACTAGAGATGCGATAATTACAAAAATTGGGAAGCGCGGCGGCGCCGGCGCTTTGGCCGATCGAATCTGCTCTGGGAGCTTTAACGTTTGAGTGGCTGTAAATAAATAATTCGCAATATTTGGTTTTATTGAAAGTATCAGCATTAAGCTGGAAAAAGGCGTGCTACATAGGTTTGGACATGTCAAACGATTCGACTACCCTGTTTAACTACATGGTTGAAGGGTTAAGTAGGGTAAAGTAGCCTGTTCGCGTCCACCGCCCAGTTCGCGTCTACGTTTGTTTTGTGCGCGTTATCACCATTACGTAGAAAATATATTAAAATCGTGTATGATACAAATGCTTGCGGTAGTACGATATTTTGCAAAAAAAATTGTGAGCATCAGCGCGTTTCACGGAAAGGTTTTAATGGCTTTATTTCAAATTCGGGATATATTATTGTTTCTAAACTTTAATTAAGAACCATTTAATAAAGTATTGATGTTTGTGCTCAATTTTTTTTGATTAACAGTTAAATTAACGCTGGACGCGAACTGCACCACCAAATTTATACATTGGCCACATTGCGTCCGCAATGGACGCCATCTGGTCGGTCTAATTCTAACTAGGATGGTTCTTATTATATGACAAATCATGACAAACATTATTAGTTTTATATTGATTCCGTCATTATTAACATACACATTGTAATAGCCTCTTTGCGTCCACTATAACGATAATAGTAATAGATACAGATATCGAAAATTACTACTACTACATACTTGGACGCGAACTGTACCTATAGGTGAGACCTTAGAAAATTTTACGTCCGCATTTTAGTCACACACAAAAAGTGCCTTCTCCAGATCCACACAGCACAGATTTACTGTGCTCTTGTGGATCTGTTCTACTCCACCCGGGAGCTGTAAGACATCGCTGCTCTTGCGCTTAGCCCCTGCCAACAATACTACACCTAAAATTTTTTTTTTTTAATTATGATAATTATCCCTCCTAAGTAGATGGGCGCAAACTGGTCCACAAGTGGTCGCAATCTGGATTTTCTGGACGCAAAATGGGTAAATCATATGATTTTGGCTATTAATCTATTTATTTATTAATATATCAACGGCTTGTTCAAAACTGTATAATAAATTTAACAAGACTATATACAGAATATGTGAAATTCATTTTTCATTCCAAATTACTACTCTAACATTTTTATTTTCTTCTTCAAACCTACCAACTCCACTAAGTGGACGCAAACAGGCGAACTTACTCTACAAGAGACAAAAATTAAAAATACAAATTAGGAACTAAGAGTCAACCAACTTCTATCTAATATATTTTATAGACATAGAGAGCCGATAAGCTACTAAGCCGCGACCGCTAAAATTGCCGATTCACTAACGTAAAAAGGCCGCGGGTTATAAACGCGGGAACGCACATCTTAAGCTCTTGAAAGCCCACGGACCCACCAATATATTGAGTGCGCGCGGTGCGGTCGCAGTGACGTCATGTATGACTTCAAGCGATCGCTCGCAACTACAACGAGCTTTAGGTGGAATGATCAGAGGGTATTTTAATCGTTACAGGCGTGAAGTGAATCGTAACATAAGTAGTAATAGTTACCATGAGCCAGACCGATACCCGCATACACTCCTAGATACATATCACGTAATTTAGTGTCTACAGTGCCGTTCAAGAGCTGAAAAAAAAAAACCATTATATACCTAAATATATCAGTTAATTTAACGTTTTCAACTAGAGTGCAAAATATAAGAAGAACTTACCATATTGGTATCAGTAGACCAACGCACGAGCCAAAAGTTACCGCTGATTTGTAAACTGTGTATCGTAATGTATGCTAATGCCATTGCTACAGCTGCGACTATACCGAAATGAACTAAATAATACTTGTAAATTGCCCATTTAACCTGCAAAGATATTGAAATTTAAAAGAAATTGTTTCTGTGCATCAACACATACTGCCACTGCCCATTTGCCTCAAGGTCAATTTGCAACATCTGTCTCTCTCTCTCTCTCTCTCTCTCTCTCTCTCTCTCTCTCTCTCTCTCAAGTAAAGTTATTGTCAATTGTAACCATTATAAAAGCAGTTTCTTTTCTTATATATTGAGAGACATCTTTTTACACACCGCCGTCTGGCCTAAAGTAAGCAAATATAAGCTTGTGTTATGGGATCTAGACGACTGATTTGCATATACTCATATATTTCTAAATATAAAACATCTTATGGATCACCCAAACTCCGAAACAAACATTTGTGGATCACGAAAATATATGTTCCAAACCGGGAATCGAACACGGGACATCGGTCTCGGTAGTAGCATACACTACCACTGCGCCACCAGGGCAGTTTGACTAGTCAGTGAAGCAAAAATTGAGCCCCTACGGAAGCACATTCAATTTCATCAATATGGCGTTGAAATCGAAATAAACTTACGCGTCCAGTTTCTGTTCTTTCCACTTCAATAAGTTGATCAAAGTCACATTTTTCTGTCTCATTTTCATATTCTTTTGGTTTTACGTGATTTTCACCTAAGGAAACAGTTATACCTGTATACCCGAGATCAATGACAAAGTGTCTAACTGTAAGTCGATGTCCTAATTAAATGCAAATACATGCTAATCGCGCGAAAAAATGACGTTGCCACTGACATTGTCTAAAGAAACTCAAGAATTTCAGTCGCGCGAATGCATCGACTGATAAATAAGACACGTCTCAAGATTTCATAACTTTGGTCGTCAGCAAAATTTGAGCTAAAATTTTACCAAAATTGCTACGATCTTTCATTCGCGTTTAATTAGGACAACGCCAAAGTACTATGTAATAGAAAAATTAAAAACATTATTGGTATAGTATAATAAAGGCTGTGAACATGAAAATGTAGCTATGGTACTTTATTTCTATTTGACTTCAAGTTTGTTACATTGTTTAGACAAAGTCTTTATTCTTTATATCCACATAAATTGTATAACAAAATATGATTATTTCAATAACTTAACCACTATGATAAATTCCATAAATAGAAGCTTATACTGTTTGCACTGTTAATTGATGGCATTTGGTGGAACTTACTACACATCTTGAACTAAAACACTTGTAATTTTCCACTTATTTATTACTATTATTTATTACATTCAATATGTACTAACCTTTGAAAATGCCGTTAGGCGGAACCGGTCAGGCTTAAGTAATGAATAAGTGGAACAGTACAAGTGTTTTAGTTCAAAATGAGAAGCTTATACCGCAGTGTCCTTAGTTTTTGCCAAATAATAAAATAGTTGAGAACTTAAAAGTAATTTACCTGCAGTGTATATTTGAGATGCCGTATCACCAGAAGATAAAGATCGTGCTCTCTGTATTTTATCTTGAAACCTTAAGCCAAGAGTACTCTCCATATCGTGTTTAACAACTTCGGCATCTACAATAATAGGATAAATCTACAGTTAATATACTATGTCAAGCCAGTGTACTTTTATTCACGAATTCAAATCTAGAGTACGAGGATAGCACATAGGTAGATTAAAATTTTACAAAGACCCTAAAATATGTGCCAAGGGATTGATTGTACATTTAACATCAGATAAAGAAGTACTTTTATCATAGACTAGCTGTCCTGACCTACTTCCAACCCCCATTATTAATTAATTAATTTTTCAAATCGTTCTAGCCGTTCATTCGTGACCAAGGGAAATAGGAATTAATTTTTATATATTTAGATAATAAGATTTTGTCAGTGTCTTTTGTTGACACATCGTTATTTGAATTGGTCTGTCTTTGAGCTCATGAACGTTTGGGCTTCCTCATCACTTTGTTCATATCCGTATTTACTTTGTCTTACGTCGAACTCTATTTACAATATGATTCATAAAGTACAGCAAGGTGAGTGATAAAACCGGAAACTTATTTGTTAAACTCATTAAGTACAAATTAATTATCAGGAATGTTGGAGAAATCAGGAGTGAAAACAGGAATGTAAATATTTAGTTTTATAATAAGGGTTTCAGATACAATCAGGATTAAGCTGATGATGGCCACAATTACTTCTCTAACCTGTTATAATCTGTAGCCAAATCCTATTTTGCAAAAAATATGAATAAACAGTCTTTTAACTTACCGTCATCTTCATTCAAATTTTGCAACAAAAAATTAACTAAAGCACCCTTTGCCGCCACAAGCTCGTGGTATTTACCAGCCTCCCAAATCTGTCCGTCCTTTAATACCAGTATAAAATCTGTCTGAGCCAGATACGATACATTATGTGTCACCCAGACACGAGTTTTATTCTTTAATAGTCCATTCGGGCCAATTATCTGTATACAAAGCAACATTATTAGAACGTTAAGATTTATTGATTTTCGTCAATTGGTGATGGGATCTTAACATTTCAACAGTAACCTTTTGGTCTGACAGAAGCATAGCAGATATATTTATACACATGTAAGTTTCCGTTGAAATTTTGAGGTTTTTTGTCGTTTTTTTGTTACGCAATGTTAGAACGAGAAAGGTGGTCCGTCATAATAATAGCTTCATTTTGATCTATCTGTTTATCAAGTGCTCAAATTGCCTAACGTAAAGGCATATGAAGAATTTAAAACTACCTGATCGAATAGATGTTTTCCAACATGAGAGTCGACTGCGCTCAACGGATCATCCAGGAAGTAGTTGTCAGCATCGAAGTACACGGCACGTGCCAGGGACACACGCTGCTTCTGCCCGCCTGATAAATTTATACCTGTAAGCATGGAAGTCATTATCATCATGTCAGCCGATTATCATCCATTAGCTGGGCATAGGGATCGTAACAAGGTTTGTTCTTGAGACGCCAGCATACAGTAGCCTCCCATGGCTTTTGCTAGGTCATCTGTCCACTTTGAATATCTCTGTGCTTTTTGGTTCACGGTGCCCAGTCAAGAACCTTTCGATCCCATCAGTCGCCAGTTCTACGAGTTCATTTAGCCAGGTAATTCTCTTGGCAATATAGGTGATCGTGATTTTTCGGATTTTCTCATTACGTATTTGATTTGACCTTCATCAGTGGTAAGTCTCAGTGTCGTAAGACATATTATTACTGGCAACACAAATTAGTCAAAGAACCTCCTTTTAAGTTTGAAAATATAACATACCTAACTACAAAAATGTCAGTCTTACCCTTTTCTCCAATTTCAGTCTGATCACCACCAGGTAATATAGCTAAATCGGGTTTTAAAGCACATGCTTCAAGAATTTTTTCATATTTATTTTCAATTAAAGAGCAGCCGAAAATAATATTGTTTTGAATAGTGTTATTTTGTATCCAGGCCTGTTGAGAAATGTATGCTGTACTGCCTGAAAAACGTTGAAAAAGATTACTAACACCTTAATCACCTTGAAATCCTCATATACAATTTAATAGATGGGCATTTAATTTTCGATATATTATAAATGTAGTGGAACAGTACAAGTGATGTTATTTAATATGTGTAGCAAGTTCCACCAAATAAACTTCATTCTAAGTACTTGTGACCACGGCCAAAACGTCATTGCTAAAACTGTGAGCAAAGTTTCCATATTAATTGATAAATTAATTAAATAAATATTGTGGGAAACTTTTAACACAGCGCCATCTAGCCCAAAGTAAGCTAATATAAGCGTGTGGTATGGGATCTAGACAACTGATAAACATACTTATATATTTCTAAATACATACATATTACACTTAAAATACACCCAAACTCCGCAACACAGTTGTGGATCACACAAATATTTGCTCCGACCCGGGAATCGAACCCGGGACCTCAGCGCGGCAGTCGCTCACATTACCACTGCGCCACCGAGGCAGTCTCTTAATCTCTAAAACCACAGTGGATTGTACAGTCATCATAAAAGCTATATTTTGAGAACAGCTACCTTATAAAGTAGCTCTCCACAAGAAATGAATATTACCTTTTACATTTACACGTCCGGATATCTTATTCATTTCCCCGAGCAACGCAGAAATAAGTGAGCTCTTGCCAGAGCCAACAGCTCCGACGACAGCTACCAGAGAGCCGCGAGGAATGCGCATGTTTATATTATTTAGAGCCAATGACGACTCCTCATCATCCCAAGTGAACTGGCCGTCTTCCACTACAACCTGATCATCTGAAATGATATCTTGTAAGCTGTTACTCGAGTTATATTTTTTCTTTTCAATATTATTTTTTATCTCAACTCAACTCAACTCAACTCACGTTCGTTAGGATTGTGTTCTATTATGCGTGGATCTAATTCCTCACAATTCATGAAGTTGTTCAGCCTCTTGATACTTACATGTGTCTGTAAAAAAATGAACTATTACGTATATGTTTCAAATCTATACTAATATTATAAAGCTGAAGAGTTTGTTTGTTTGCTTTTTGGTTGAACGCGCTAATCTCAGGAACTACTGGTCATATTAGATTTTTTTTTGTGATAGCCCATTTATCGATGCGACGCTGTGGGGGTTATCTAGTTCTTAATATTTCCGATTCTAATAAGTACACTCCGCAAAATAAATATGCAAGTATTGTTGTAAACCGCAGGCCAAACCACAATAATAGTAGTGTGAAATCACCAACATTATTCTAGTTTAATTTGAAGTAAGTATGTAAATAATTGTATGGTGACTAAAAATTACCATGATTAGAAACCGAACGAATTTTTGTAACTCCAAAATGGCAGTTATAAGTATCAAAAATATGCGGTGAAACTATAGGTGCGCTGTGGCTAAAAGCATCTTAGGATAAGGCTAGACATTAGAGCATTTTCAAATACGAGTTTGCTCCTGTTTATTTCAAATTGGCAAAAGGCTCATAGCTCATTGGAAATAGGCACACCCTCACATATTCCCTTCGGGGAATAATGTATATCGTATTAAATCATGAGTATGGAAGTTTTAGGTCGTGAGTCGTCCGTATTCATGACTCTGAAGTTGTTGCGGAACGCAAGAGCCACCACGTGGTGCTGTACGGAGTCATGGAGAGGTAGTGTGGGGGAAGCGGGTGACCATTCGGGCTAGTGATATAAACGATCATGATTGATTGATTGATTCATTTACGAACTGTCGCAGTGTGCACTAGTCGCCTCGGAACTGTACGCTTTTCTTTACTCAGTGATCGTTTTGTTACTTATTTCATCTTCTGTAAATCAGTAGTGAACCAAATTAATTGTCATAAATTTTTAATAAAGTGGAAAAAGACAATTTGATTCGAGACAGGGATTGAACCTGTGACCTTTGCCTAACCAGGGCAATGTTCTAGCCACCTGAACTACCCGAACCGTATCGAATCAAGTTGAAATTCTCCACCATATTTATATTGTCATTTTAAGAGTATGACCAGAGCCATCTATCGAGCTAATGAACAACTGGATACCAATGAACAGTGTTACAACTATTTTTAAACATTGATGCAATGGACTCCACTCAATATATTGATAAATTTTTAAAGCAATTATTTGCTAAATTTCTCATATTTTTTTAATAAAGTGGAAAAAGACCCCGTCAGGGATACAGCGTGAAGATAGTTAGTTAGTTTTTTTTTTTGGAAAAGACAATTTGATTCGAGACAGGGAGGTGGCTAGAACATTGCCCTGGTTAGGCAAAGGTCACAGGTTCAATCCCTGTCTCGAATCAAATTGTCTTTTTCGTGTCGATGTAACTCGAATTGGGCTGTAGTATTTTATCAAAATAGCAGAATGTATTGCCAGTAATAATGACAATTAGATACATTTACCTAAGTAAGTGTGGAGGTTAGAATGTTTCATAATCATCATACATGTCGGTGTTAGATGCTCAAAACTAAGTTATAAGCACAATTTTAGTAGTTAGCATGGGTGTATGAGAAAATAAATGATTACAGACACAATTAATTTGATAAATTTTTAAAGCAATTATTTGCTAAATTTCTCATATATTTTTAATAAAGTGGAAAAAGACCCCGTCAGGGATACAGCGTGAAGATAGTTAGTTAGTTTTTTTTTTTGGAAAAGACAATTTGATTCGAGACAGGGAGGTGGCTAGAACATTGCCCTGGTTAGGCAAAGGTCACAGGTTCAATCCCTGTCTCGAATCAAATTGTCTTTTTCCACTTTATTAAAAATTTATGAGTAATTTAGCAAATAATTGCTTTAAAAATTTATCAATATATTGAGTGGAGTCCATTGCATCAATGTTTAAAAATTGTTGTAACACTGTTCATTGGTATCGAGTTGTTCATTAGCTCGATAGATGGCTCTGGTCATACTCTTAAAATGACAATATAAATATGGTGGAGAATTTCAACTTGATTCGATACGGTTCGGGTAGTTCAGGTGGCTAGAACATTGCCCTGGTTAGGCAAAGGTCACAGGTTCAATCCCTGTCTCGAATCAAATTGTCTTTTTCCACTTTATTAAAAATATATGAGAAATTTAGCAAATAATTGCTTTAAAAATTTATCAAATTAATTGTGTCTGTAATCATTTATTTTCTCATACACCCATGCTAACTACTAAAATTGTGCTTATAACTTAGTTTTGAGCATCTAACACCGACATGTATGATGATTATGAAACATTCTAACCTCCACACTTACTTAGGTAAATGTATCTAATTGTCATTATTACTGGCAATACATTCTGCTATTTTGATAAAATACTACAGCCCAATTCGAGTTACATCGACACGTAAATTGAGCAAGTTTTGGAGCATGATCCACTTAATGCAACAAGAAAAAGCAAGAGCGTTACACGTCTCCGGCCATGTTACTTGTCAACGAGTATCACCAGACGACAAGTATTATCATATACTTAGTATTTTCTTGCTGAAAAGAGACACTTAACTAACCTGTATAGCATTTGATAATACTTGAGGCAACATTGTAATTGGATAACGAAGTATATTAAAAAGCGCCAAGGCTTCAAATGCTCTTTTTGAATCTAAAACTTCTGTATCGTGTATTAAGACGAAACAGCCGAACGACGTTACTGCTACCTGAAAACGAAGGGAACGTTAGATTAATAGAGTAACTACTTATATGTTGCTAGTTGATGTCAGCGTTTGGTTGTTTTCCCAAAGGTACTCGTTTCCCACAGGAAATGGTCCACTGGATAAAAAGTAACCTACGTGTAGGTATACCAAAATTCAAAGCAAACCATAGTCGGCAGCAAACAGTGATGCGAGGTGATGACGGAATTTCGGGTGCGGGAGCGTACGGGACAGACGCTCCCACCCCGCCATCGTGTTCGGGGGCGACATCGTGAACAATTCATGCGCACCCCGAATAGTGTCTGGCCGCGGGCGGAAGGTCGGAGGACCCCGCCCAACTGGCCACTTGGCGAGGGCACCCTTTCTGTGTTCCAGGGGGTACCCACGTTCCGGACGCCCGAAACCGGCCACTCTCGCCTTCTCTGCTTACAGGAGGAGTGCTCGAGACCGGTGGAGGTGCGAGCAAGTTCTTCAGCTCCTTAGGGAGCTCCGGGGTAGAGACAGACCCATCCATTCTGGCTCGCAGTGATTTAACCTCAGGCCTACCCTGCAAGTCGGTTTAACGTTGGGCGGAGCGGTGTTCCGCCTCACCTTAAAACGAGGGTTTAGTGGGTACGACGGCCCATCTCTCACAGGCCGGGAGCCCCACACACCGCCCCCGCAGCAGGTATGTCGGTGCGTAAATACATTCACCGCGAAAACAAAAAAAAACGAAAATAAGAAGCTTGTATTATGCATTTAGACTACTGATAAACATACTAATATATTTATATGTACATAATACATATTAAACATAGGAAACTCCAAAACAAACATTTGCGCAGCACCATAATATATTACTTTAAATGTATTTGATACGGGCATAGAACCCGAGACCTAAATATTACTTACCAGAAATGGTGTCGAAAACCATACAAAAGACGATAAATTCCAATAATAGAACATTGTTTTCAAAAGTTTTATCTCTTTATTTCTTATTTTCAAAATCTGTTCCTGAAAGCTTTTTTCCCACGCATATATTTTAATAACCTAGCACAAAATAAAAATTAGTTAATGATTTCATGAAATCATCTGTAATAAAATACTAATATAAATTGACCCACGGATCTAAAAGAAGTACGGACGGAGAATCAGTGTATCACACCACTGTAGTAACGTGAATTTGAATCTGTGTCACAATTGCACACGCATATTTAAAAAAATAGGGGTTATTCACCATTTCGATTCGAGAGTACGTCACAATAATAATAGACATTAAATCATAGCATATTATTAAAATATATATTTATAATTTATGAAAAATTTTCTATAAGTGATACATACATAGATTACGACTCAAAATTAATCTACGTGACTGTACTTTGTCATTTTTTTGGGTAAATTATGAACGTGTGTCCAGTTGACGAAAACATAATAGTATTTAAATTAAGTTTAACTATGTGGACACGCATAAAAATCCTGGCGGGTCTAGATGACGAAATAAAATTTTTTGGCGTTTCACCAACTGATCACACGTGTGTCCAGCCTTCCGTGTCGAGATGGTGAATAACCCAAAAATAGTGTCAATTTGCCGCCATTACACATCGCACAAAAGTGTATGGGGACACGTAACCTTTTATATTTGATTAAACTATTTATTATTATTTTATATTAGGTCATTATCAATGCAATAAAGAATATAGAGTGTAGAACTTTATAGTACACCTGTTTTAATTAAATGAGGAGGCGAGCGCAGCGAGCCGACGAAAGTCTCCGTTTTAACTCCACCGGTACGGGAAAATTGCTATTGATGTCCGTCCGTACATTCAGTCTACAGGTCGCATTTTTCATCAGATTTGCATGCAACTTGGCATAGACAATCCTTGTTGTAGACAACAACTTTTAACGAGGGGGTTTTTCGATCGGGGGGAAATGGAGGCAGGGCAGGGGAAATGATCCCGTAGTGGTTGGCAAGAGCGCTCAGAACGAAAAAATGCAATGTTGATTTTTTTTAATACAAAAAATAAACAATCTCCAAAGTCTACGGTTCACAGAACCACTAGTTTTAATCATATTTTATCTGGATTCTCATATTTTGTTACGAGCCAGTTTCTTTACAGTTTTCATGCTTGATTTGAACAAACATTTACCTGTTTTGTAACTAGGAGATAAACAATTTATTGTATAGGCATCATCATAGTATTCTAACTTTGCAATTCATCCTTCGCAAGTCATGATTTACAGCACCAAACAAAGAACCAAGCTCTACCACTTCAAGTTCGTTGTTCAATTTCATAATTTCCCTGGGGGATCTGGGGTTATACGTTACTTCATCATTTGGTTAACACAACACCCTGACTGAGGGCACAGTGAAATTAGCTTCTTCAATTACAGCCCTAAGATCCAATATCTTAGGGATCGACGAAAAAGCTCACATTAGGAGGGAGGGCATTAACAGTACTCCGTTCGAAGAGCAGCCCGCCTGGCGCAGCACCCTGCAGAAGACCGCGGTAATAGTAACCTGGCCCTGCTGGGTTATGTTCTCCGTCGGTGAGCTGGATTCCAGAGCTCATTGGGGTGATTCTGTGCCGGTGACGGCGAGACCGGTTGTTTATATGCCTCCATCAGCTGGTATAGGCGCGGAATGTTGGTACGGCGGTCAGGGAGACCCGGTGAAACGGTTGTCTACTGGCCGCCCGCAGACTGTATGGGATCCGAACCTGGGGATTACTTAATCTCCGCCCCAGGAGGCTGAACCAGCGGTCTGTGTAAAGTCCCTGATGCTGTAGTCGTGCCGAAGGAGGAGACAGGGGTGGACCCGACCACTGCATTAGGGGGGACCGGGGGCCCTTCCGCCCGCCGTGCCAGCCAGCCACATTACCTTTGCCTGCCGTTGGAGCGTTGAGCTTCGCTTAGTCTCCTGCGTCACCGGTACACAGGCACCCCTTCACATTCCCCTTCTTAACCCCCCTTTATTAAAAACATGGCTTGCGAAAGAAAAAATAAAATGGTTACCACAGCGGCATCTTCGTCTAAGCTCTTGTACATGTAGACTTTTGCAACATCAGAGGAATGCACACCAACATCAACGCAGTCCACCACCACCTTGAGACTGCGCAGCCAAACTTATTACACTTACAACCTGGAGTACAACTTCAGGCGACAAGCTGGGGTATGTATGTACGTACGGGATGATATCTGCTGTCGCCGTCTTAAGAGCCCTGAAAACAAGGACCTGTCGACACTATGGGTGCGCGTGGATCACGGGGGCCACACCCGGATCTACGCGTGCATTTACAGGTCCCACAGCGGTGACGCGGATACAGTTCGCCTCTTTGACCACCTTCAACAAATGACCGACAAAGTAATTGAGCAGTAGGGATATACGCGGAGATAGTGTTGCTAGGGGACTTCAACGGTCACCATGTTGATTGGTTGGGTTCTCTGCGCACTGATTTTGCGAGGAGAGCTGCTCACGAGTTTGCCCTGACCTATGGCTTCTCCCAACTGGTAAATTCTCACACGAGGATACCAGACAGGGAGAAAGACCAAAGTGCATTGCTGGACCGCCTGCTCACTACGCGGCCGAACGGATACATCATCTCCGTGGATGCGCCGCTTGGAACATCAGACCACTGTCACGTTCGAGCGCGAGTGCCTCTCGCAAGGCCTGAACCGCCCCGGCCCAAGAAGTGGCGGCATGTGTGGCACTATCAGTCAGCAGACTGGGATGGACTGCGAGAGTTCTTTGCATCTTACCCGTGGAGGCGGCTTTGCTTCACTTCAGACGATGTGGACTCCTGCGCTGCAGCAGTTGCTGAGGGGATCTTGGCGGGCATGGAGTATTATATTCCTCACCGCTGGATTCCCGCAGGGGCCAAGAAGCGACCTTGGTTTAATCGGCTTTGCAGAGAAACTAGACTGCTGAAGGACTCTGCCTACAAAGCTTGGACTACGGCTCGCGGTAATAATGATATTAACATCTCTGAAGTTAAACGCAAACTTAATACCGCCTCGAGGGCCAGCAAAAGAGCAATTGCCAGGGCTAAATTCGATTTTATCGGCAGATTTGGTGAACGACTAGCAGGCTACCCTTCCGGGAGTCGTGATTGCTGGTCGCTTGCCAAAGCTGTTGAGGGAAACTTTTGTCGGTCTGGTTTACCACCTCTACTTAAACCTAACGGTAGTTTGGCTCAGAGTGCCAAGGAGGAATCCGACCTTCTGGGTTCTCTCTTTGCCTCTAACTCGACTATGCACGACGGGGGCGCTTTGCCGCCTGATATCCCGTTGTGTGGAACTTCCATGCCGGAAATTAAATTCACACAGCGGGAGGTCCGGCGAGAGCTTCAGTCCCTCGACGTCAAGTGCCGACGAAGTCGAGTGGGCCAGACGGTATACGCGCGGTGGTACTCAAGCAGTGTGGTCCCGAGTTGTGTCCGGTACACGTCTTTTCACACTTTCATATTCCATAAGACAAATGGAAGACCACGAATGTGCATCCTGTGCCTAAAAAGAGGGACAGGATGCACATTCGTTCCGTCCAACTATAGGCCGATAGCCGTAACCTCCCTTCTATCTAAGGTGGTGGAGCGTGTAATCAATACACAGCTCCTGAGGTGACTGGAAGATCACGACTTGATCAGTGACCTGCAGTACGGTTTTCGTCACGGTCGCTCGACTGGTGATCTCCTTGTGTACCTCACACCGCTGGGTGACGGCTATCGAGAGTAAGGGAGAGGCTCTAGCAGTGAGTCTTGATATCTCAAAGGCCTTTGATCGGGTCTGGCACGGTGGTCTTCTATCGAAATTGCAAATTGCCTTCCTATGGACTGTCCGGGGGACTTTGCGTATGGGTATCCAGCTTTTTGGCCGGTAGAACTAGCCGTCGTTGACGGTTGCTTTTCGGACTACATGGCCATCAATGCTGGGGTCCCGCAGGGCTCTGTCTGTTTTTGCTGCATATCAATGACATGCTGTCCATTGACGGCATTCATTGCTATGCTGAGGATAGTACGGGTGACACTTATTACACGGGTCGCTCTAATATCCCCCGGTCTGCAGTGGAAGAAAGTCGCAAACAACTTGTGTCTAAAATCGAGGCGATTCGGGTAGACAAAATCTTGTCCAATTTAACTCTACCAAGACTCAAGTTTGTGCATTCACCGCTAAAAAGGCCCCATCGCCGCAATTTCAGGGCACAACTCTTCCATCTCTAATAGTATTGGCATCCTTGGTGTTGAGATCTCTAGTGACGTCCAATAACGAAGTAATTTAGAGGACAAGGCGAAGCTGGCGTCCAAAAAGCTCGGAGTGCTCAACAGGGCGCGGCAGTACTTTACTGAAGAGCAAATACTGCTCCTCTATAAGTCGCAAGTGCGGCCGCACATGGAGTACTGTTGTCACTTTTGGGCTGGTGCACCTCCTGAAAAACAGCTTCGACCTTTTGACTCGGTAGAAGGGTGCTATGAGGATTGTCAACGATCCTTTACTAGCGGGCGGTGTCGAGCCCCTTCGCGACAGGAGAGTCTTTGCCTCCTTATGCGTGTTCTATCGCCTGTACAACGGTCTGTGCTCTGAGGAGTTGTTTGATATGATGCCCACGGCTACCTTTTATCATCGCACCGCACGCCATAGACAGGGTGTTTACCCTAACGCTTTGCGTCCGGAGCGCACGCACACGGTTAGGTCCGATAGAGGCTGTATTCCGCGTCCGCTTAGATTGTGGAATTAACTCCCTGCCTGGGGATTTCCCGAACGTCTACAGTATGGGGTTCTTCAAAAGGGGTCTTAAAAGGGTTAAAGGGTTTATAAAGGGTCGGCAGCGCGAGTGCTGCACCTCTGGTGTTGCAAACGTCCATAGGCTACGGTGACCACTTTCCATCAGGTGGGCTGTACGCTTGTCTGCAAACTCAGTGGTATTAAAAAAAAAATAAGGTCATTAATTAGAGTATCAATAGCGTCACTCCAAAATTCTCATGCTTCACCCGTTCCGTCCGTACTTTTTTAGAGCCATGGATTGACCGTTAAGATTTATCTTACTTTCATTCCATTCAGTATTTCAGTCGTAAGTTTAATACGTTCGTCTTTACATATCATCACTTTTTCTTGATATTTCTCTAGTATTCCAGCAATAATTGCATTACACGGCATCAATACAATGACTACTACCAGAGCCGCTAGGGCTGATGGCCCCAGCACTCCCCACAAGAAGTATATCGCCAATGTTACTAGAATTGGCGCTGACCATAGCATATGAATCAGTGTCAAATCATTGAACCTGGATAAATAAAAAAAAAATTAAGTCTTACTTGAATTTATACTTACTTTCTAGTAAGGGTGTTACCAGACAGATCGATATAACGAAGCGATAGCATCGAACGACGTTGTTGATAAGTTGACTAATGAATCAACATCGAGCAACGATGATCAATTAACCATATCTTCCAGCTATATATCATTAATTTATTTAGAAAAGTATTCAAAAAAAAGAAATAAAAACACAAAACCCTATGACAACCGATTAGCCACCGTGGTTCAATTTATGTCAAATACCCTGTCATCATATGAATGGCTAGGATGAAAATTTTGAGATGGTAGAGCTGGAGATTATCATACGCTGATTTTATTGGTTGATAGGTTATTTAGTATTAAGATGTCAATGAAATTGTTCACATTTTACCTGCTCAAATCTGTCGACATCAAATTCATGATTTCACCGACCGTAGAAGTTTTCTTTGCTTCATTAGCCAAGTTGAGGGCCTTTTTATACAGCATGTTGCTCAGTGCACCATTGATTTTCACACTAACTTTAGTGGTTTTTAAATAGAACTGCCCCGAGAATGCGGTCTGTAGAGAGGCACATGTCAGCAGACCCACAGCGTAGAGATAACCCCTCCATACTGGCTCGTTACCTTCAAGAAAACCTATGAGTGCTCTGAAATGGTATTATGAATAGTAGGTAGGATTTTTGGTGTATACTCATATTCAGTATACTTAAGAGCACTGTGAACTCGGGACACACTCGCAATATCTATGATACACTTCATTGTACCGCGACAAGGGGCGCTGCAGTGCGTCTGAGACATCGGCATAAGTGTCACGAATATCGTGAGTACCTATGTCTCGAGAAGTACCTTCTTAAAATAAATATGAGTTTTCTATGTTTATTCAATATATCAGTGATGATAATTAAAAATTTATTAAGTTTAATGTTATATTTTTTTTAAAGATACTTATAACATACCTTAGTAAAGCTGGTGCTGCAAATAAAAGTAGATCGTTACAAAACCCCATAATTATAGCAATCAAAAACTGTAAACCAAATGCTTTGATCATGATAGGAAGAATAGAAATTAGCTTCTTTTCCTTTTTGTGACCTTTTAAAGAAGATCTTTCTGAACAGTCAGGTTCTAAGCTTTTTCTGAAATTAAAAGAGTTTTTTTGTAAACAGCAACTGAAATTCTTGGTATTACCATAGCCTGCATCTGTCAGTTCACATTGATGTGAGAAGAAACAATTTAAAGGTTCTGATTGCATGTCCGGTAACCAGGTAAATGTGGCTATTTTAACTTATATGTAGGGAAATCGTCAGTAAACTCTCAGTTATTTTTTTTAAAGTAAGAGCTTCTGGAGTTGTCTTGAAGTTTGATAGGCAAATTATCACCTCTGCTGGGCATGCACCTTACAGAAAGGAACCGGCAAGGCTTCCACAACTTTTATGAAGTCATCCGTCTACCACACGAAGTTTGATAATTTATATAAAACTAAGTCGTGTTAGTTACATAAGGTTACTCAAGAATAAGAACGGATGAATTTTTATGATTTTTGATTCGTCGAATTTGTCTTGCTACCCCGAAAAGCACATCAAAGCATATGTAAAAAATTAACAGATAATCACGACAAAAAAGGATTGTAATACACATGGAACTGGTTTTAAAGTCGGTGCAACGCTCACCGGGGCCACTACTAAGTATAAAGAGTATGAAGCTAAGACGCAGATCAATAGGTAAACATACTTACGATGCTTTTCTTTTTAAAGCACGCTTCCAATGTTTTTCAAATTGTCGAACGACTTCTTTTGACATTAGACTAGGGCTCAGAGAATACAAATCATTTTTTGTTAAATTTCTTCTGTATCCCATTACTGCTATTGGATCGAACCAGCTAAATGTCAGTCGGCTGGGGACCCCAGATGTATCCTCCGGAGATTCTTTCTGTTGGTTAATAAATATATTGCTCTAAATAGTAAACTTGTTACTTATAATATTAATTTGAAAATGTGTGGGCCGACATTGTGCCCATGAGTTTTTATCTTATAAATAGGTCTTAACCGCCTGGACCAGCTCTTGCAACAAACTCTTTTTGCTGTTATGAGGCTACTTACGTACTTTATATTTATGGATAGGTATCGGTATTGATTATAATTTTAGAACGAGTACTTACAAGAATCACGTAAATAAGATCATAAATATCAGCGTAATAGATGTACAAACATAAAAAAAATACCAATCAAATACATAACCTCCTTGTTTTTGGAAGTTCTCTCGTTCGCTCTCCATTTATCTTGTCTTAACGCAGTGATCGTTGCACTGACTCAGCGGGACTACAAATACTTCATTATTTATTACTGTATAGAACTTAAAATTTATATAAACAGACTTTAAGGAAGGGAATTATTTACAGTTTTAATTGGAGGGTGTTCGTGTTACAGATTTCCTCCCCATTGAAGTCGCTGGTTAAAGGCTCGATGCATTATTACGTTCAATAGAAAATCTTTAAAAACGATTTTTCAACCCTATTATAATTTTATATGGTACGAATACAGCACCTACTTAGGTTTATAAAAATAGTAATTACCTACTTACCTTATCACTATGGTAGGATGTTTTTCTGGGAGGTAGATCCGCAAAACAATTAATTATAAACATTATTATCACGAGCATATAATACACGGTATAACTTCCAATACTGTATGGCAAACTTATTGCGCCTGATGTTTTGTAGTTGATTATTTCCGTTTTCAGCTGAGGTAACCCGGCTAAAATAAGGAGTAACCAAAATACAAAAAGAACTCCTGAAGTTCTCAAGCCATATTTTCTGTTATAGTATAAAATAGTCGCAGACAGCGTCTAAAACAAATGTTTTCATAAGTTTCCTATTTGTAAACATGTGAATGATACGAGTACGTTGTAAAATAGTACAAGTGGTGTTATTTAAAATGTGTAGCAAGTTCCACCAAGTGCCATCAATCAACAGTATAAATTATCTGATACGATTACATCAATATTTTTAAGGCGAAATTAAATATAATATCTATTCTAACTATCTACACGCTGTATCCTTTACGAGGAAGTTAGAGAGGAGAGATCACCAGGCTTCGCAATCCACACATACTTCTTTCGAATCCTGCAGATTCATTAATACAAGCACGTCTGGGTATCCGAGTACTTTTGACCTTCCCATTTTTTAACAGTCAGCTTACGTGGTCTTTATGTAAGGTTCATTCTACCCTAACTCCTTCTATACTTTTGCACACTAGATATTCTTCGGCAATTGTTCCTGATTCATTTGTTGGATGTGTACAAATCAACGGAGCACGCCCTACTTTGGCTTAATTCATTATTTACTTGTTATATCAGGTTTTTGTATTTTCAACTACTTAATCCTTTAATAATATTCTCGTTGATATCAACATATTACTTGACTGATTCCCAGCCATAACTTTATCTTATTATTTCTGTCAAATTAAACTTACTAACACGTAGGACCAAATACACATCAAGCTAAGATGAATACTTAACTCGACATTGTATGTAGGTCCAGTCTCTGTGTGTTTTACTACGACTGGACGTGGCATCCAATGATTGCAATTGCATTTTCTGTTTCTTTGCTAATACTATGATGAAAAAACATATTGCTGTTACTGGGTGAACCTCTGAATACCCAACGATTGCAAATGAGTCAATATTATACAAAAAAAAAAACAAAAGAGATAACAATTAATAACAAAACAAAGACAACTCGCGAAAGTCGTGAAATGCACACTGCATCGTCTAGCGGCGTTTTATTCAAAGGTGTGAATTGGTGATGGAACTCGTAAATTTATGGAAGAGTTGTTAATACATATTTACTTAACTCTTTCAAATAGAGTACGTTAGCTACTTACAAAAGTCAGCATCTTTATAACTGGATTATATAAATCAGCATCATAAACTAAATTCTGTTCTCTTGAAGATGTATAAATTAGATTCCCAAAATTTGCTACTTCTAGCAGTATCAATAGCAGTGTGATGATTAACTTTGAAACGTTCAGTTTGTTCCATGGTATGTTGGCCTCTTTACTGGCTATCATTTGATACACTTCAATCAGGGCTGCTAACCACAGGTACCCACATGGGATCCATACGAGAACGGTCTTTTGGAAGCATGGCGTGAAGTTGGGGCTATCTGTATTCCAAGTCACATTCGTATCCTACAATTACAATACGTCATGTTATTCAAGTATAAAACGTAAAAAATGGTTAAGATCAATCAATCAATCATAATGAGTATATCGCTATAACGCTCAGTCCTGCATCTACAAGATTCAGTCTTTTACCGCGACAGGTACAGTGAACCGAGGACTGTTGGTTCTTTTTTTGGTGTCATTTCATTTTCGAGGGTGTTTATTCTTTCTTATACCATGCTGGCTATATGGGTTGGTTAAAGGCGCCATGGCCCTAACTTATTAGATGCCATTGTACTGAATACAACCAAACTAATATGCACACTCTTAATCTCTAGAATATAAATATGAAATTCTTAAATCCATTTCATTATTTTATATTTATAAATGACTTAGCTTACTATGTTGGGGATAAACATAAGATTGTACTGTTTGCAGATGATACTTCTTTGACATTTAATGAAATGATGATGAAAAACAAAAAAAATAATAGACAATTAATTAATTATGATGATGATAACAGTCTCAGACTGGTATGCATATTGTCACGCCTTTATACACGAAGGGGTAGGCAGAGGCATACTCTACGCCCACATTTCACCGTATGCATTTTTGTCCTACGTAACAGGTGGTGAACCCATTGCCGTGTTGAAATGGACAGAGGCAGGCTGTGGCGACATGCCGTTGAAATTTTTCAAGCCGCCCATAATGCCTTCAACCAGGCTTAACGACTACCATTTCACTGGTAACCGGGACCAACGGTTTAACGTTCCTTCCAAAGCCCGGAAACTACTTTGGTTATTATTATTGACTCAAGTTGCAGTGGGATTGCATATATAAAAAATCATTAATATTTATAAAATATAATTGTTAAAAATAACGAAGACGATAAAATTGAAATGGCCAGAAATACTTATTATCAGGTGTACCCCAAGGGTCTCATTTTGGGCCAATCTTTTTTAAATTCTTTATACATGATGTTACAAACATTTTTCTGCACTTAAAAGAGTTTTTATATGCAGATGATTTAATATTTTTAAATTTGATTAAATTTGAGGAAGATGCTATCGTATCTCCAAAGTGACCTTAATAGACTTGTGGGATGGTATCAAAGTAATAAAATGGAATTAAATACTAATAAATTCAAATATGTAAAATCAGCTAGGAACCATAACATCATTTACCTATGACATTACCTACAAATTAACAAAATTTGATAGGTATTATTAATTAACGGCATTAGGCTCACCAGTTTCACCACATGGGGTTGGAATACACACTGCGAAAAGTGGGCTCTGCCACCCCTTTGGGGATAAGGTGTGGTTGATAAAAAACTATTTTTAAAAAACTTGGTGTTATATTTGATAGCAAATAACGTTCACGGATAACATTACTAAAAGGGCTTTCATTCAAGATGTTAGGCGTTGTTTTGAGAACAAGTAAAACCCATAATTATAACAAATCAATTTTTTTACTGTATAGTAATCTTATTCGTAGCAAATATTGCAGTGTGGTCTGGCGGCATTGCGCATGCGTCGCCACCCACTCATTGCGTTTGGAGCTTGTCCAAAAGCGATTTCTTTAGTATCTTGCGTTTAGTAATGGTATACATATTTAAAAAAAGTTAAGGTATAATGACGCTTATTATGCTTTTAAAAGTGTTATTTATAAAATTAACTGTTTCTCACTGCATCGCGGCTCGAGGCTCCAAATTAGTGCCTTCAGATATTTCCATAGTATTATGTCGTGCGAAATTCTTCTCTGGGGAGATTCAACGAACATTACCTAATATCATATGTGATGGGAGAAATATACCTACCAGCTTGGTCTTGGTCTTAGGAGAAAGGTTCAAAGGAATGAACATTCTAACCGTAAAAAGAAAATATAGGTATATACTATATGAGAATTTTCTTTAAGTGCACAACAACAGAGACACATTTCAATTAAAACAATAAACATGATATGTAGGCATAAAGATAATCATGTGTTACATGCTTTTCGTATTGAAAAAAAAATGTGACAATTTACCAGTTTGGTTATTTTCAGGCTTTACAAATTAATTAAGATAATGTCGCTCTAATTCAACACACTTAAAAATAGAAATAGACAAATAATATAGAACTAAACATACGTAGCATGCAGCGTGAATGCTAGCTTCTACAGACGACAGCTCACATTTCCAATTTAAGAGACTGTCAACATGTACTCCCAAAAATTTTGCTTCATCTACCAATTTTCTTACCATTCAATGTGCCTAGCAATTTATCAGAATTCCTACTAGTGGATTTGAATAAAATTGTGTTCGACTTCTGTGTATTGATACTCAGGCAGTTATGCGTAAACCACCCGTGAAAGCTTTTCAAAACTAAATTAATTCTTTGGTTTAGACCACTGATGTCCCTTGCTGAGATAATAGCATTTGTGTCATCAGCGAAAACAGTGAGATTTACATCATTAGTTGCTACACTTACGACATTTTGTATTAGGTCATTGATAAATACAATAAATAATATAGGACCAAGTGTAGATCCCTGTGGTACACCTGCTTTAATTTTAGTAAGTTTTGATTTAACTATTAAATTTTTTTATACCTAATTAATACCACCATGATTAAGCTATGTATTCACGTGTAAGATCAAGGCTTTTGTGACACATCGCAAGGAGCATTAATACATGCGTCGATTATAGAAAATAATAAAACCAGGTCAATCAGAAATAAAACTAATAGCTGGATAGTCAAGACTCGTTACCTGTAACAAAGAAGTTTTCCTACCACGATTGAAGTTGAGGGAAACTCTTCTTCTCTCAAAAGTTATGATGAAAATTATACAGGTGTTGATCAGATGTCGACGTCACGGTCCATGGTTGGGTTTACTCTCGGCAGTGCTTGGATAACCAACCAAGAACAGCCGTAACATCATCTGGTGTGAACTGCCAACGCCAATTTTTGCAACCGTAAGGAAACGCTATAAGCCGTTCGTCTCCAAAATAATCAAAATATTCAAATTAAGACAGTAATATCACTGAACTGCTGGCAGTATCTCAAATCAACAGAAAATTTCGATGATTACGTTATTCGTACGCATGCATTATAGTGGCAAGATCCTTTATGGCTATTAAGCGAACAGAAAATATACGTATACCAATGACAAAGAAACTAAAAATTCAAATCTCGTCGTTTCATGCATACAGGCGTAGTTTTCACTGAATATTTTTAAAAACTAAAATAAGTGTCTAATACACACTACCTTCTTTTTAAGTATGGCAATCTAAGACCTAACACAGTTGCATTTATTGTGGCCATACGCAGGATGGCCTCATTTAAGTACATGGACTACACATAAGCATAAACCACTTCCCCCTAAACTGTGGTATAATAAGTGGAGTAAATGACTATATCCGATTTAGCAATGTAAGTAGTATACCTATGAATATTGAAGGAATACCTACTTACCTACATACTCAATACTGATATTCAGTGCCTTTTATCAATTTGTGTGTACTTACAACTTAATGATATGATCGTTCAGTAAAGTCAATTGTTTACTGAACGATTAGTTGTAGGTTGTTAAACTCTAAAGTTATGATGCATGAAAGAAATGATTCTACTTAGCAAAGAGTAATTAATTATTTATCTTATGTAATACATAAGAATTATATTATATTATCTGTGTTATCATCATCAAAAGTCATTATCACTACATATTATAAAACAAAGTCGTTTTCCGCTGTCTGTCTCTATGTATGCTTAGATCTTTAAAACAGCGCAACGAGTTTTGATGCGGTTTTATTTTATAGATAAAGTGATTTATAAAGTAGGTTTTTGTGTATAATTTGTTAAGTTTTTGTATACATATTCTAAATTATAACGATATTAGTTGGGGTGTCAGAAAAAAATAAGCCGTCTGGGAGCTTTCAACGAAAACGCTGCCTGTTGTACGGTAGAATTGTGTATCTAATACATTGAGTTAATATTGTACTACGTACATAGAGAAGACATCGCCCTATATCGCCAGTGCTCCGTTCAACTGTGGTGCATGAGCCACAGTTCACTGTTGCTTTCTCGCTCTTGAGCGCGTAAGTCGTATGGCTCGGGCCTGCTCGGGCGCGTCCTCCCCCAAACCCCGCACCGCCACGCGTGGCGCACAGATTTTGAAGACATTGCCCTATATCGCCAGTGCTCCGTTCAACTGTGGTGCATGAGCCACAGTTCACTGTTGCTTTCTCGCTCTTGAGCGCGTAAGTCGTATAGCTCGGGCCTGCTTGGGCGCGTCCTCCCCCAAACCCCGCACCGCCACGCATGGCGCACAGATTTTGAAGATATCGCCCTATATCGCCAGTGCTCCATTCAACTGTGGTGCATGAGCCACAGTTCACTGTTGCTTTCTCGCTCTTGAGCGCGTAAATCGTATGGCTCGGGCCTGCTCGGGCGCGTCTTCCCCCAAACCCCGCACCGCCGCGCGAGATGTCTGCTCTATGTCCGTAGTACAATATTAACTCAATGATCTAATATAGGTTTATAAAGTCCGCGACGGTATGTGCCATCTTTGAAGGATAACATACTATATCCATTATAATACTTGAAAAAAACAGCAATTATGAAGCAGTAATTTGAAGGCTATTTACACAAATACGTTATTAATCCTTATCATTTTTAATACGTTAGTTGGCTTTAGCATTTCATGAAGATTATTTTGTCCTATACACCTTGTAAATTAAATGTTTATCTTAGAAGATATAGCAAAATTCTAAATATTGTGCAAAGAAATAAATTTCGTGTCAACCATAATTCGACCGGGCGTAGGTACTGAAGAGCGGAGAAGTTATCAACTAATTTGGAAAATTTACACACAATATTGTGAAATCAATCACGGGTTTCGAAGTATGTTACGTGCGAAGCTGTAAGCGGTCATCTAGTAATATAAGTTGTAATGATGGAGAAATAGTTAACTGTGTAAGGCTGAGACGTGAATTGAGGATGTGAAGGATGACATAAGAGCGGCCTGTTTGTAACTTCAATACAAGACATGCTGAGGACGTGCGACGCGGAGGGAAAAGTTACTAGAAATCGGAAAAACAACAAGCTCTTACAATCTTTGAGGAATACTGACCCTGACTCAACCGGGATTAGCGTAGTGTACGACTAAGTAAAACTTTAAAAACCTTCAATGATTTGTTCTAAAACTTATTTCCCGTTTTCCTGTATGAACGATACCACGCTGGCACCTGTTTTATTTATCAGATTAAATATTAACTTTATTTAACGCGTCGTAGTTTATAAAGCAAAATTTTAAAATATTATCATTAAAGAAAATGTGGGGATTTACACACGAACAAAGTATTTAAGTGACATTGGTACTAGACGCAGAGATTATAAAACTAGTACCTGCCATAAAATATAATTCTTAAGTAAATTAAAGATGTGCTTACTGATTAGACTACATTTTATTATCGTATTACCATATTAATATATTGTAACGGTACTCCCAGCAAAAGTTGTTTTACCGGGGTATAAAAAATAATACCTACACACAACTAAAAATAGGTGAACCCGTTTCCAAGGAGGTCGATAATAAAGTCACACTGTTTTAATATATCACGAGATTTATGTTTATAATTTAGTTCTTTATCGGTAAATGGTGACTAAGGGAACGTTTAAAAAAATCTTATTGTGTAGAGAAATCAGTATCGAAATTGAACCCTATAGTATATTTGACACATTTCCCAGACTGACCACGGGCGGTGCAACCTGGTCGAAACGCCAGGCAACAAAAGGTATGCGAAATAAATAACCGCTTTTAGTCCCGAAAAAGTAAAGATATGATATGTAGAACCTACCTACTTATTTTATGCAACACGGTATTTTAAAAGTTAGTAAGTAAACCTTATAGATAATATAATGTTTAGAAAAATAATTGTTGAAATCTTCCCGTATTATAAAATTTCAACACATATATGTATTTCTATATATGTTTACTAGTTGACACCCACGGCTTCGCCCACGTAAAGAAGTTTTCCCGTTCCCGTTTCCCGTTCCCTCAGGAACTTATTCCCGGGACAAATAGTAGCATATGTGTTATTCTGATGTATAAGCTATATTATTGTAATGTTTCATTAAAATCCATTCAGTAATTTTTACGTGAAAGATTAACGAACATCCATACTTACAAACTTTTGCGTTTATAATATTAGTAAGATAATTCATGAATATATTACACATTCATATGTATTGTATACCTTTTTCTATACATTATGTTATGTAGAATGTAATTTATTGTAGGTATATAGAAATGTACCTATATTATAAATGCGACGCCAACAACTACCAGTTCGCTCCTTCCAATATTTTTTTTTAGCCGAAGGTTGCCTGGCAGAAATTGCTTTAAGCTATTGCCCATTGTAATTGTACAAGTTGCTATTTTGTATAACATTTCTTAATTAATAATACGTACAATAAAGTATTTTATAAATAATAGATTAGTATAGATAGAAAAGACGAATCCGTCTACCCAGTGTGGCAGTGAAGTCAAAATCAAGACTGCTAACCGGGACCAACGACACAACATGCCTTCTGAAGCACGGAAACGCTCGCAAATGTAAATGCCACAAAGTGGTCACCCTTCCGTGCCCAGCCGTGGCCAAACTTACTTAACTAATAATAATATAAGTAGTTAAATTAAAATGTCATTAAGGTCGAAAGTTGTTTACACTGCTACCAACTTATCTGTGAAATGGCGAAAATTGGAACTACGGCCGTCATGATGAAATGTCATTCGATTGTCGTGATTATGCTGAATTTATAAAGTTAAATATGCCGATAGTTATTAAAAGTGATGCTTGAAACATTATTCTAAAGGTTATAACCTTTTTTGAAGAAGAAGCTCGGGCGGGGTCTCCGATTATTCCATTTAATCAAATATACAAACGAATTTGGGCAGCGACAGGTTAGTGTTGTCAACTTTCTTGTCATAAATTACCCGATACTTAACTAATTATTTAAGTCCACGAAATATTCGTTTCTATTCTTGCTGCAGGTTAGCGTAACAGATTTTGACGCTATTACAGTTCATGAGTGGGCACAGCTAGATGAATAGTACCAACTTTAAAAAGTGAGTTATTTAAAAACTTGTGCATAATTTACGAGAGCCATCCATAAAAGTGATGGATAATACTCCTTATCACCGTATTTGTGTGAATAAAGTCCTAAATACGAATTTCTTAAAAAAAAGAAATGCAATTATGGTTGACCCAAATTAAAATTGACTTCGGAGAGAATTTGACTGAACCTCAGCTTTTAGAAATAATTAGGAGAAACAAGCCTGAACCTGTATATGAGCAAAGTTTAGAAGACAATAGACACAAATGCTTATACCACCTCATCACTGTGATCATAATCCCATTGAATTCATATGGAGCACAATAAAAAGAAAAGTTGCTGATGTAAATATTGAGCACAAAATTGTTGAAATTCCCCGCCTAGTTAGAGAATCTTTTAACGCTATTACGGTTCATGAGTGGGCACAGCATTGTAAACACGTTCGCAGATTAGAAGGAGAATACTTAAAACATGATTTGTATTTAGATAAACCTTTTATTATAGAAGTGGTAAGTGGCACTGAAACAGAAAGCGATAGTGATAATGATGGTGAAATAAGCGGAGTTTGGCCTCACAACCAGGATGATGGTGTGTAAGCAGGTTCATCTAAAGATTACAATTACTGTAAGCCTGGTTTTCAAAAAATCATTGTAAAGCAATTTGTTCTTTTATTACACTACACTACCACTCGGTACCACTGCTAATTATAATTAGTCAAATCTGGTGTTAGGGGTTAAGTACGGTCATAACTAAATGCTAGACATTCAGGTACCTCTTGCAACGTTGGTACTTACTTATCTTCGCATTAAATGAAATTTGTATAATTGGTTTGGTTGTATATTTAATATTTTATTGGATTACTTTTTAGATAAAGCCATTGTTTCTTGCTGAGAGACTAAACTGTTAGCGTACCCACGTAACTTTAAATTATCAAATTCTTTTTATTTATTTTATTATTTTCCAGCGCCCCAGGATCGGAGAGTCCCACCGGTCTGACAACGTAGTTAGAATGATGTTGGAGCTAGCGGCTACGCGGCGCCAAATTTTAGCCAAATCTTATTTTTTAAATCATATTTCTTCAATCTTATCTTCTAATTTAATCTTGTCCAGTCTTTGTCGATGTCGAGTCCTCAGTCCTAGGCCCTGGCCCTTGCCCTCAGTATAATGGTGTTTTCAGTGGACTTCAGGAATAAGAAATAGCATTTTACTGCATCTTTGTCTTTCACTATAGCACGTTAACACAACTTTTATGTCCAAGAAATCACCACTAAAACAAGATAAATGCACTAGTTTTAGAAAATAATATACAGCAAGCGTCCGCACTTCGCGCAAAGTCATAGAAGAAAAATGGGTGTAGTACTTTTTTTTATAAATTGGTAACCATCATAATTCTTCCGCCCATACTAAATTAAAATTCTTCCACCAATAGCACAAGCTTAGGTATATTATTTTACTAGCTGTCCTCCACATCTTCGCCTGGAACATGGAACTCACGTCGCACCTATTTAATCCCGTCATTTATAAATTTTACAATCTTTTAATATATAAAAGGAAAAGTCCTGACTCACTGGTGACAATCAACGCCCATGTACCCTTGGACCTAGATACCTGAAATTTTGCACAGAGGTTTCTTTTATGATGAAGGCAAGGGATAAGGCTGAATTGTTTGTGGTAAATAAAATATTGGCTGAAAGTTTGTAAGGAAATCCGCCATTTTGAAACTAACATGCATAAAAATTTGTAAGTGGACTTTCGTTTGTAATTTAAGACAGACGTGATCCAGGAATTCTTGAAATTCAACCCTTTAGAGGGTAAAATAAGGGCTGAATGTTTAATCACATAGGGAATTATTTATTTATAGCGGGAAAATATCTTATTCCTACGGAACCACTTTTTGTATAATATCCAAATTTCACGCGAGCGGAGCAATGAAAATTTAACCGATTTGTTGAAATTCATAATAACTATTCCGCTCTCCAGTGTAGTAGCGTGATGACATTCTGCCGTGATGCCTTCCTCTATAGATGGGCTATTTAACATAAAAATATCTTTTCAATTCGATTTAGTGGTTCCTGAGATTAGCGCGTTCAACCAAACAAACGAACTCTTCAGCTTTATATATTAGACTAGATGAATATCGCCCGTGGAATATTTCGACCTCCCGTCGCACCTATTTAATCCCGTCGCTTATAAATTCTACAATGATGCATAAAAATTTGCCCGATTTGTCGACATTTATGACTACTGCTCTGCTTCCCAGTGTAGTAGTATAATGATACATAGCCTATAGCCTTCCTCCTTAAACAAATGGGCTATCTAACACAAAAAGATTTTTTCAAATCCATCTAGTAGTTTCCGAGATTAGCGCGTTCAATCAAACAAACAAACAAACTCTTCAGCTTTATAATTTAATATATTATAATTTTTGAAAAGTTTAGATTTGGGGTAGATGACGCTGACTTAAAAAGTTACACAATCTTTATTATTAAACTGAAGTTTGTTTGTATGTTTGGTTGAACGCGCTAATCTAAGAAACTACTGTTTAGATATGAACAATTTTTTTTGTGTTGGATAGCCCATTAATCGAGAAGGGCAATATATCATCACGCTACTACCCAGGAGAGCAGGCAGTAATCAAAAATGTCAACAAATCAGGCAAATATACATACATTTTTGTGAAATTAAAAGCGACGGGATTAAATGGATGCGCCGGGAGTTTAAAAAAAAATTAATGGTCATCTAGTGTTTGCGTACATTTTATTGACAAATTAAATGACAACTTTATCATCCCAACGCATCTGATAAATATATTATCAAATACGTTGATTGATTACAGAGACCTATTAGATCAAATGTCAGTCCAGTATCTTATCAGTGGACAATAATAGATCAGTACTATACTCATAAATCCTGATAGCTCGTAATTCACTTATTTCGAACAATGGAGACATGAGTACTGTCAAAATCCTATTGGACCCTGTTCTTACAGTAGTGGACACAAAAGGATTCGAAAAACCCGTTCGACCCATTAATGGAATTTTCCAATGTAACCATCAGGTCCTGAACCGATTTGTCTACTTTTTCGGCTGCAAACAGCTCCATTTCTGGGATTAAAGTCAATATCAATATCACCTTCAAATGGTGCACCAAAAGGAGGCTCTAGTTTTGTTGCCTGTAATGGAGGTCAGAGTGGTTTAATTAATGCCAAATAAAACCAGCTCAAAAGTCGAAATGTTGGATGTGATCTAAGACTTTATCCACTCAAACTTTTTAGGCTTATTAGGAAATACTAGGTTAATTAGGAAAAGCGCTCGTAGTCCCGCGGACTCAGTAAATACCTAAATAAATAATTAGGAAATACTAGGTCATAAAAACTGAGACCTTCAAATGGTTATGCTCTCTTTATGAGGCTGACACGAGTCGTAGAAACAGTTTGTGGTATCAAATAGGTATTTTGTCAACCGGTGGGTTATGTCCGCATTTCTGTCCCTGACATAGATTTCCTGTAACCTCAATAAAACCCAGTTCTGACGCCAAAGTTATTGACAGTAGCTTTAATCTAATCGCAAACCAAACTACATTAACTATATCAACCAGGATGATACAAACCATAACTGCCTCGTTGGCGCAGTAGTAGTTTTTTTTTTTACTGAGGTGGCAGACCTAATGGAAAGTGGTTTGCAACACCAGAGGTGCAGCACTCGCGCTGCCGACCCTTTATAAACCCTTTAGAAGCGTTCGTGGCCCCGCGGTCTCAGTGTTCGGTAAACGATCACTGAGGTACGCAACTTTCACTATGGCTGGTCGTCGGATGGGTGACCACTTTGTGGCATTTACATTTGCGAGCGTTTCCGTGCTTCGGAAGGCACGTTAAGCCGTTTGTCCCGGTTGCCAGTAAAATGGCAGTCGTTAAGCCTGGTTGAAAGCCTTATAGGCGGCTTAAAAAATTTCAACAGCAGGTAGCCACAACCTGCGTCTGTCTATTTCAACACGGCAATGGGCTCACCACCTATTACGTGGGACAGGAATCCACACGGTGAAAAGTGGGCATATAATATGCCTCTGCCACCCCTTCGGGGATAAGGCGTGATGGATATTTATAAACCTTCTAAGATCACTTTTAAAGAACCCCATACTGTAGACCATCGGGAAAACGCAGGAATTGTATGCGATTGCCGCGACTGAGGTGTAGGGTACGATTCCCGGATCGGAAAAAAAAAAATGTGTTATCTACAAAATGTTTGTTTCGGAGTTTGGGTGTTTCCTGTGTATAATATGTATGTATTTAGAAATATATAAGTAGGTTTATCAGTCGTCTAGATCCCATAATACAAGAGATAGATGACCCTCACGGCTTCGCCCGTGACATATATTTTGATTTTCCATCGCACCTATTTAATCCCGTCGCTTATAAATTCTACAATGAAAAATTTGCACGATATGTCGACTTTTATGATTACTGCTCAGCGTAATGTTCAGCTACACAGGCTACATATCATCACGCTACTACCTCGGAGAGCGCTCCGAGGTAGTAGCGTGATGATATGTAGCCTATATCCTTGTTGCCGTTATCAATATCGAGCATAAACAAGCAAAAAAATCACGTTTGTTGTACGGTATTAATTTATTATACATACATATTATAAAATAGATATTTTAGGGGGCTTAAATATCTGTTTTAAATAATTTAAATTAATATTAAAATATATATTAAATTAATATAAAAATATATTTCAAGCGTTACCGTTATTTATAAGAATCATCGAACTAAAAAAGTACGCAAAAAAAAACTGGATGACGCGGGATCAGCAGCGGCGGGAGCAGTAGGTTGTAATAGGCCGATCTAATTGATTGATTGATCTAAAAACGTAATATTTCTAAATTATTCTATAAAATAATATATAAACATACCCAAAACGTCGATCCACAAAAATAATCCATTGAAGCTTTGATTTATAAGGAGGTACCCGTGTAGGTTCGTTATCTTTTAGGTTATGTTACAAAATAAATAAATTAAGATTCACCTCACAAGCACAGCTAACATAGACACAACCATCTTCCATGTATATATTACTTTATATGAACATTGTTAATGAGATAGCGCTAGTAAACAGTTAGTCCGTAATAAATGTTTTGTTAGAGTATGTAGGTATAGCGGCAGCGAATTGTTGCCGGTATAAAGCCTTTTATATATAAATACGGTATACTGCACGGTACATGGCAGTGAACTGAAGCGATAATGTGTTCAAATTCATTTGAAGCTCGTCTCGCCCGCCATGTGTTGGTGACGTACAAAGTAGTGGGCGTTAGCAGCTTAAAATATATTTGATGCCCGTGATTTACGTGTATACTGAATTTTATTTATATCTATATATAAGAATATATAAGAATATATATATATATAAGAAGCGCTCGTGGCCCCGCGGTCTCAGTGTTCTGTAAACGATCACTGAGTTACGCAACTTTCACTATGGCTGGTACTCGGATGGGTGACCACTTTGTGGCATTTACATTTGCGAGCGTTTCCGTGCTTCGGAAGGCACGTTAAGCCGTTGGTCCCGGTTGCCAGAAAATGGCAGTCGTTAAGCCTGGTTGAAGGCCCTATGGGCGGCTTAAAAAAAATTTCAACAGCAGGTAGCCACAACCTTCGTCTGTCTATTTCAACACGGCAATGGGCTCACCACCTATTACGTGGGACAGGAATCCACACGGTGAAAAGTGGGCATATAATATGCCTCTGCCACCCCTTCGGGGATAAGGCGTGATGGATATTTATTTATTTATTTATATCCCAATACTAGCTGATACCCGCAGCTTCGCCCGCGCGGTGAAGTTTTCCTGTAAACATTTTCCACTGGGATAAGCCATCCTTTAAATCTAGATTTTCCGTAGACCTGTAGTAAGGAAATCTTTCCGAGGAGTTACCCGGGGCGTCCGGCAATAGACAGATAGGCAGGGACCATGTGGTTTTAGTCCGTTCGAGTCCGGCATGACATCCGAGGGGATTTCCACACGGAAGGTAGTAAGGAATAATTATCGTTTTATATTGTTATATAGATTATATTGTTATTTTATATTGTTATATTGTTGTATACGTTACATAGGTACTTTGAACCCCATGGCAACTATTTATTCCAGTCGTTTATTAATTTTACAATAATGTATGAAAATTTGCCCGATTTGTAGACATTTTTGATTACTGCTCCACTCTCCTGGTTAGTAACAAACAAACTCTCCAGCTTTATATATTGGTATTATACGTATCCATTTCTCGTCACATTTTTATTTATCATACTTCTCCTAAACGGCTTAACGGATTTTGATGAAATTTTGTTTGTAAATTTAGCAAGTGATAATTGATCAGTTATCGACCGGGATTGAAAATTATTGAATTATTAATATATGGCTATTATAAAATAGGGGTTAATGGTAGAATGATGAAAACTGAGGGATTTATGTAGGTATTTTATATGCTACATATAAAAACAAAATGAAAAAAATATCCTCTTAGGGGTATAAAAAATAGATAACAACCTATTCTCAGACCTACGTACGAATGAGTGGGGAACGATGGAAGAAGAATATTATATTGTGCGAAACTAGAGGGTAGACGAGTCAGAGTAGGCCGAGACTTACATAACGTACATATGATGGTCACGTGAGCAGGTTGCCGAAAACGTCAATAGTACTCGGATACGTGACGAGCATTTGATTCTGCGGGAAGCGAAAAAGTATGCATGGATCCCGAAGCTTGGCTATCTGTCCTCTCTGACTATGCCGTGAGGGATCAGCGTGAAGATAGTAAAGTTTTTTACTGAATCTTCATATAAAATTTACGATTACGGTAGGTAAAACTGTGACACGAAAAATGTATATATTAGATTAGATTTTTTATTTGTTTCTAGGTAGTCGATAAACTCGGGAACTACAGAACCGAATTTAAAGTTTCTTTTACTATTAGAATGCCAAGTTATTCCGGAATAACTTAGGCTATGTCATCGTGTTTACTATACTCCCCAAGGAAGCGGGGCAGTAATAATAAATAAATATCGTTGGGACAACTCATACAAAGCCATCTGATTCTAAACTAAGCAGCGCTTGTACTATGGTGACCACATAACAGATATACACACTTATATATTTCTAAATACATACATATGTATGTATAATAACAACCAGTCACAGAATAAACCATTGTGCGGATTACACAAAGTTTTATCCTGTGTGGGAATCGAATCCACGACCTCTTGCGCAGTAGTCGGATACACTCCCACCGCGCCTCAGAGGCAGTCAACGATCAACGATGATGAATGTCAACGATCAGGTCAACAATCAAGTTGATTCTCATACATTATTGTAAATTTGGGCTTAAATGCGTTAACGGTTCTATGGGTTTTTGTCCCATACCACCACTCGAGGAAGCGCTCGTGGCCCCGCTAAACCAGTGTTCTGTAAACGATCACTACGTTGAGCAACTTTCGCTATGGGTGACCACTTTGTGGCATTTACATTTGCGAGCGTTTCTGTGCTTCGGAAGGCACGTTAAGCCGTTGGTCCTGGTTGTCAGTAAATGGCAGCCGTTAAGCCCAGTTGAAGGCCTTATGGGCGGCTTGAAAAATTTCAACAGCAGGTCGCCACATCTTGTGCCTATCCATTGGGCACACCCAGGTGGAGAGCCCATTGCCACGGCAATAGGCATGTCATTGCATGGCATTGTCCATGCCAAGTTGCATGCAGATCCAATGAAAAATGCGACCTGTTCTATGAGGAGAGCCCTTTGAAAAGGCAATAGGCTCACCAGTTGTTACACGGGAAGAAAATGCATACGGTGAAATGTGGTCGTATAGTATGCCTCTGTCTACCCTTTCGGGGACATAGACGTGACAATATGTATGTATATGTGTATGGATTTTCGAAGTATGTCAAGCCACGGGAGCAGAGCTAGTATGTTTTTTTAATAAGAAGATCAATATTATGTAAAACTTTAATTTTCAAACTAGCTGTGCTTGGCCCGTGGCACACTTCCACGTGTTCCACTAATAATACGTGTTGTTATTTTTAATTTGGAGTATATATACGAAATATGGTGTTGCTATCTTTGAAAATGAAGAATTTCACATATAAGCTTACAACACCTATTTTATATAAGTAAAGGTAATAATTTTTATAAGTAAAATTTTCCAAAACCGCGATAAACGTGTCCGTTTATTTAAAACCAGAAGCACGTGTAGGTACTTTATTTCATGTTTCTAACTTTGAAATGTGGAACTTCCTATAACTGCTTAACTTTTAATTTACCTCTTTAGAGGTAGAATTTTGAAAACCCCTTTTCTAGTGAGTGCCTTTATTATATGGCAAGCTAATGCTTTCCTTTGGGCTGGGCTTGATAGTTAAGTGAGTCAGCTGTAATTTTATTAATATATTTTTGGCCTTAGTTTGCACGTGACATAGCTCCTTCGAAATCTCCCCGCAAATTTTTTTTGTCTACATTAAGAATTGTCCATGCCAAGTTGCATGCAGATCCAATGAAAAATGCGACCTGTAGACTGAATGGACCGTCGGACATCAATAGCATTTTTGACGTACCAGTGGAGTTAAAACGGCGATTTTCGTCGACTCGCTTCGCTCGCCTCCTCAGTCAATTACGCCACCGAGGCAGTCTGATATGATTTAATCACTGGAGAATTGTTCAGATAACTGAATATGTAAATTAATAATACTTTGAAGTCATTTCAAGGTTATTTACGTCACGTCCGAATTACATAGCATTATAAAATTACAGACCATAAAAATGATAAACACGATATGGATTCAGTCACTGTAAGTCAACACACACTATAAATATTGTAACGAATTACAATGTAACAGGTATTTTTACTAAAACATATTATTTCAGAGGCACGTATATTTGCTGTGTATAATATTTTATTAATTTATTGATTCTCTCATCATAAATTGACTTCTGATACAGTAACCTGATGTACATAACATGAACTGAAATTTGTGAGAGAATGGTGCCTGGAGTAGGTTTGCGTGTTACAGGGTCACCATTGCCCCCCCCCGTGGTTATATCTAAAGTTAGTTACATGGTGTATGTATGGCAATACTTTTGGTCTTTTTTTTTTTTTGTTAATTTTGTAGCACTAACATGCAAGACAATATGGTAATGTGTCAGTCATTCATAATGAAACAATAAAAAACAGCAAAACAAAATATAATCAAATTACATCTAGATCGGGATATGTTAAAATTACTTTTGGGGTTTGTATGGGTTATGTATAGAAGGAATTTTAGTGTATATGTTTGAGTTTGGTTTTGTGTATGGGTGTTATGAGTGAGCGTATTCTGATTAGCTCCGAGCTGTCAGTAGCCAATAAGTTGCTTAAGAGACGTAGTAATTACTTGTGAGACTCTCAAATGCCATTTCACTTTAATGTGGTGAGCAAGAGCTCGGTGCTCTCATAAACAAGAGTTTTTAAGTACCCAGATACCAAAACCTTGCAGTAAAATTTTGTTTTTGGGTATATTTGTTGTTTTATTTTACAAAGAATTTGGAATAGTGGTATAAAGTACAATATAATACTGAATTATATTCTACATTGTATTTAAATCAATAAAATAAAATGTTCTTTATTTCAGTAAGAGTTACCCAGGGTTACATTATTGAGATTTCCCAGTAAGTAATTGAATACTTGTGTTGGGAATATCTCGCACCTCCCTATTGGTATTCATTATTAGCTATGTTTAACATTTTTGAGAATACGAAGTAACAAGATAGAACAAAACTATTTGCATGCATACAAAATATGAGTTAATGATCTCCTTTAGTAGATATAAGTAATTGAGGTTTTAATAGACACGTAAGTAACGTAGACATTACCGCGTGAAAGAAAGTATTGCAACCTAAATGTATAAATTACAGTTTACCTTAATTTATGTGATAAAAAGAGTTGTGTATGTATGTATGTATGTGTGTGCATGTGTGTATTTGTGTGTATTTGTGTGTCTGTGTGTATTTGTATGTGTGTGTGTGCGTATGTGTAGATGTGAATGTCTGTCCGTTTGTTTGTTTCTAAACGTGTTAGGCGATTCTAACGAGGAGAATTTCGATCTCATCATATGAGACATTTCAGCAGTGTCAAGGGGTATAATTTTAGTATACGATTTATCTTGTTGTATAAGTATGGGGCCTGACTGTCATACTGCCTGCTAGCAAAAGCTGTACGATATGGATGTTTCGGAGCAACAATATCCGCCCTTCTTCTATTCAGAAGTTTAGGGTTAAATGTTAATGACTTATGGTATTTTAGGATAATATTTACAATGAAAAGTTTTCTAACTGAAAGTAGGTTACTTGTAATATACCACACTGGGATACAATAAGTGATGACAGATTGAGCCAGTGACAAGTATATCTGTTTTATTAGTGTCTTACTCATTAGGTATCTTAATGATTTGAAAATCCAAATTAGTTTTCTTTCACTGGTTGTGATAAGGTCGAGGTGTGAGTGCCAACTTAGCCGTTGATCAATCATGATTCCTAGATATTTATTATCACATACCTTTTCAATCAGAGGACATGGACATGTTTGATAGTTTTGTTTAGAGCAGCTATGAGTTTTTATTTTATAATCACTACTTGGTCAAGATTTTGGTATAATGAGAAGAATATATATTTGGTTTTTGTGACATTAAGTGTTAAGAGGTTATTATTTAGCCATACAGCCACTTTACCCAAGCCTACTTCGGCAACAGCTTTTACATCCTGCCAGGATCTACCAGTGAAAGTGATGGCAGTGTCATCAGCCAAGCCAAGATTACATAATTCATAGATATAGATCAAAAATAGAGTTGGACCAAGGACACTGCCCTGCGGTACACCAAAAGTGACAACATCTTCCTCGCTCTGATATTTGTCAATCCTGACAGATTGTATTCTGTTTGCCAGATAACTTTTGAAAAGAGAAAGAGCTGTGCCTCGAATTCCGATACTCTCCAATCTGCGAATAAGGACAGAAAAAGAAACCGTATCGAAGGCTTTTTTGAGATCCAAGAAGACTGTCATACATTTTTTACCTTTATCTAGTTCTTTAACAATTGAAGACGTCTACTATAGCATATTGAGTTGACAGTCCCTTCCTGAAACCGTATTGACAATTTGATAATAAATTAATGTTATTTAGGTAGCTAACGAGTCTAGAGTTAATAAGTTTTTCAATTACTTTAGAGATAGAATTTAGAACGGAGATGGGCCTATAATTATTTATGTCATCCCGCTTTTGTAGACGGGAGTGACAATGGATCGCTTCAGAGCACAAGAAAAGACACCGAGACGAAAAGAAAGATTGACTAGGTTACTGATAACTGGAACCACGAGATTCTTACACTGTTTTAGGAAACGAGTGGTTATACCATCCCAGCCTGGAGCGCTGCTTGAATCCATAGTCGAGAGTATGGAGTGTACCTCTTGTGGATCGGTATCCAGCAATACAAAAGAAGACAATTGTGTAAAGGTAACAGAGTTTGGGTGTGGGGATGAACAAGAGGTGATTTCTTTTGCTAGATTTTTCCCTATATTAATAAAATATTGATTGATAAACTCGACAGAGCACAACTCTGTGTTTTTATTAATGGGCGGTTTATACTGTGTAATTTCATTTATCGTGGACCAAAGTAAACGAGGATGTTTCAATGACTTATCTATGTTTTTTGCATTGTACTGTCTTTTTAGTTTTTTCATTAAAATTGTGCAGAAATTACGAAAGCGTTTATATGTTATTTTTAAGATCAGGTTGTGGGGGTCTTTTCTTATCTTTAGTTGCATGTCATTTCGGAGCCTAATGCATCTCAAGATTCCCGGGGTGATCCACGGCTTTATGATTTTTTTGTTATTTGGAACTAACACAAGTTTGGAGTTAGAATCGGTAGCCGCCTTAATCATACCTATTAATGCGTTTGCGTATACGTTAGGGTCACCATAAGTATTAAATTTTTATACATCTGCATTCATATGTTGCTTATAAGCGTTTTCATAATTTACTTTGGTCTTGTGTTTATTGGTAAAATTATGTGTGTTAACGTGAGATATTAAAAGGGATACCATGTTATGGTCTGTAATAGTGGATTCCAGTACCGCTACAAAAGCTGATTTGTGTGAATGATCAAGTTTTAAGATAATATGGTCAAGACAGCTGTCCCCCCTAGTGGGTTAGTTAGTTAGGAATTGGTTTTAGTGGTGATAATCTGCATTCGGTCAGTATTACAAAGTCCACATCAATAGTCAATTGTGATAACGTAATTTGAAGATCATCAAGATTTTTATAAACACTGCAGATATTTTGGGTAATCACGCTGAAATCGCCCTTTAGGCTAGCCGATGTCCTTTTAAATTCGGGTATACTACATTTGATTGATTCTGAAATGTTTATCTGATCTATTGCCTGTAAAGTATTGAAATTATCCATTACAAAATAACTGAGAATAGTTTGTCATAGCTAAAATTACTTTGTAGTGTGTTAATTCTGAGTAGGTCATTTGTTTATTGAATAAAAGAAAGAACGAAGTGCTCATGAGATGAGATATAGTAACAGACATTTGTGAAAATGGGTAGGGGTGTATTTGTGTAAATAGTTTTGCATATTGGTTTGTGGTGATGTGTGTGTAAAAGTGCTTGTTGTATCATTCTATATGAGTAGTTTTACAAAAATAAAGTCTATAAAGTAGCCAGTTAATATAATCAGTATGACTATTTAAGGACAAAAGAAAATTTAGGCTTATTACTAGTCAATCACCCTGCATAAGGCTCAAAAAGTGTATATTAAGATCTTTATTAAGTTAATTGTATAAATATGGGCCTAGTAAGCAGAAGAAACGATCAGAAAAAGCTGTGTTAAGAGATTCCCTATCGTATACCCTATATTTGCGTTGCCTATATTTGTTAAGGTTTTGGTCGTAAGTTGAGAATGCTTTTTTAATATAATATTTAAAATAAATTATTGCCTAATCGTGAGGACATCCGATCTTCTGTAAAGTTCCACTATTGGAAAACGGAGTTGTAGGCCCGCACTCACCTTAAAGATGGCGCGTTGTGCCCTTTCAGCCTTGATAAGGTGTTTCTTTGCCGCGCCGCCCTATTAGGTGATACAGTATTCGATCAGAGACAGACACAGAACGGTATATACGGTCTTTATAACTTTACTATTAGCGGCATACCTTAAAGTTTTAAAAATAAATATCAATTTACGTTAACTACTAGTGAGTAACAGTAGTGAGTACCTACTACTAGTAATCTACTTGGGGCTCGAAAGTCAGTCTATAATATAATGCCCAGATACCTAAAATCCTCCGACCTTTTCAGTTTGGCGCATGTACATGCGTGTGTTTGTCGAGTACAGACGTGGGTAGTGAGGCCAAGGTTCTCGGGAGGAAATAGGTTCGATCTATGTACAAACGCCATGTATTTTGTCTTTAACTTTTAAGGATGTTTCTGGACAACCATTCAGCAACAGCATCAATGCCGCTCTGAGCGTATTCGAAAACTTGTTCCCAGCTAAAAAAAAATGTGTTTGTGCAAACTCAATGATCTGGCCCTTGTCTAGCACCATGACTTTGGTGGAGTTCACGATGGTGTTGAGACAATGAGCGATAGTTATGACAGTGCATATTGCAAACTCGGAGCGAATAGTTTTCTGCAACAACAAAGGTACTGGATAAGCACAAGACGTGAGCTTGTACATGATAGCTCCTACTCGTATGTGTGCCCAATACGCACCAATACGAGCTCGTCCGTGCCCAGTACGCACCTGTACGAGCTCGTCCGTGGTCAGTACGAACCTGTAAGAACTCCTCTGCGTGGCCAATACGCCATAAAACAAAAAAATCTTTAGAAGGGGAAAAGTTTAGCAACCGTAAAGCAACGTTGGCACTAGCACTGCGTTATGAATCGCCTGTCGTGCTTCTTTTACGATGCTTTGTCGCTTTACTAATTGGGACAAAGCACCGTTAACTGTGTTTCCGGCAGCTACTCGCCGTTCTACATCCGAATCAACATCTTCCATCCGCGCTAAACATACGCCCTAAATACACAATTTTATTCACTTGCTCTAGACGTTCCTGGCTTACCTTATGACTGCCTCTGTGGCGCGGTGGGAGTGTATCCGACTGCTACGCAAAGTTCCCGGGTTCGATTCCCGGGTCAGAACAAATATTTGTGTGATCCACAAATGTGTGTTTCTGAGTTTGGGTGTTTCCTATGTATAATATGTATGTATTTAGAAATATATAAGTATGTTTATCAGTTATCTAGATCCCATAACTCTAGCTAATATTAGCTTACTTTGGGCTAGATGGCGCTGTGTGAAAAAGTGTCCCACAATATTTATTTATTTATATTTATTACCCTAATCTCGCATTAGTTCTTACGTCATCTCTTTCAAATACTAGAACCTTAGTTTTACTTGCATTCAAGCAAAGACCCTTACTTTCACACTCCTCTTTCATATTAGTGAATAATGCCTGAAGGTCGGCTTCTGATGAGGCCATGAGCACCGCTTCATCAGCGTACAGTAGACGGTTTACTGTTAAGTCACCCAAATTTACACCCATATCACAATCTTTCAGCTTCTGCAGGCAACTGTCCAGATTCACTATGAACAGCCAGGCGGACATGACACAACCCTGTTTGACGCCTGTACAGACAACGAAAAGAGGTGACACATCTTATAGTTCCTATAGAGTGACTGTATTGCCCGCAGTAACGAGCCGTCCACAACATATCCGGGCAGCAAGTCCCACAGAGTTTCTTTTACCACGTTATCAAATGCTTTCTCCAGATCCACAAAAGCGCAGAAAACCTTCTGGCTAACAGCCAGAAACTTCTCAGCGATTATGCGAAGAGAAATCACTTGATCCATGCAACCTCTTCCACGTCGGAATCCGCATTGAGCCTCCCATAAATATCTTTCAGACTTTTCTTGCATTCTTGCCGTTATAACCTTTGCATACACCTTACTAGCTAAGGTGACCAAGCTGATCGCCATGTATCTGGAGCAGTTTAGACGAGAGCCTTTCCCTTTGTAGATAGATATTACAACTGCTATTTGCCAGTCATCTGGGACCTCACCCGTCAGCCAGCATAAGTTGCATAACAGACATAGTGTGTCCCAGCCGTGCTACCCACCGTTCTTGATCATCTCAGCAGTAACTCTGTCTTTCCCGCAGCCTTACCACATTTCATACTTCTTATCGCTTGTTCAATCTCTTTCATTTTTATGACATCAATGACGTCGGGATCCGGAGCATCAAAGTGAGCTCTACTTCCCAATGTGGCATCTCTGTCTTTTCTTTTCTAACTAAGCTGAGCTAACTGTCTATGTGTGTCTAATAGACTACGCTATTTTTCACTAACGTTGGGTCTGCTTACTGTCTTATATGTATGTGGATTTCCCATACTACGCATTTTCATTAACTTCGATTTAATCGATTTACTTGTCTATAGTCAATTGTTCGGTATTCTTGGAAGACGCTTCACTACAATAAGTGGGATGTACTCGTGTATGTAATACGATATTTTTTAGAGGTATTCTTGTATAGGTTTTATATTTGTATAGTTCGGGAGCGCTCGTGGCTCCGCTGACTCAGTGTTCTGTAAACGATTACTGAGTTAAGCAGCATTCGCTATAGGTGTTCCTTGGATGGGTGACCACTTTGTGGAATTTACATTTGCGAGTGTTTCCGTGTTTCGAAGGGTACGTTAAACCGTTGGTCCCGGTTGCCAGTAAAATGGCAGTCGTTAAGCCTCGTTGAAGGCCTTATGGGCGGCTTGAAAAATTTCAACAAAAGGTTTCTATAGCCTGCGCCTGTCCATTTCACGGCAATGGCCTCACCACCTGTTACGTGGGACAAAAATACATACAGTGAAATGTGGGCGTATAGTATGCCTCTGCCTACCCTTTCGAGGATAAAGGCGTGATAATATTTATTTATGTATGTATTTTTGTATACAGGGTGACTTTAAATAGGTGTAATTGTTTTAAGGGGGTAAGAGTACAGCCCATGGGATGTTCAAAAATGTGTGGAACACCTGGTCGAAATCTACTGGTTTCGGAAATACACGATACTTTAACTTTTTTAGGAAAATTACCAAAATTGAAGAGAAATCCTTAAAAATAAAAATAAATACTGGATGCATGGATTTTATTTTTATTTTATCTGATTGCTGGATAAATTATCCATAAAATAAAAACATCAAATGTTATGAATCAGTTAAAATTTTAGAGTTATGAGAGCTAAAACTTGTAACAATAAAAAAAAAATTTGCTTTATCGAAATTTCAATTGATTTTAGTGAAAAATATCCACTCCGAACTGGTCGTACAAACGATGTCATTAAATTCCTTGTTTCCTTAGCTTTCTAAAAAGGTATAAGTGTACAAAATTCTAAGATAGCGCCCAACAAACTCAGTTATTGCCGAGTAGGTAATACGTAAACTGCACATTAATAACATTATTAGCACTTTACCATACTACCCTGCTAAGGTTTTTTCTTTAAGTGTCATTAATTTACCTCGTAACACGTCTCATTGATTTGCTTTAGTGGACTTTATGAATGCATTGTGTATTGTTGCCCATTTGGTTCTCCAAGCAAGTAAGGATGACTATGGTTAATTTTACTAAGAGTAGTATGAAAAAAATATCTAATGTAGATGAAATAATACTCATACTGATACAAAATAATAATATTTAATAAGAAAAAACGCAAGTTATCTTTACAATTAAAATACTCAAGTTATTTACATAAAGAAATAACAAAAACACAGTAGGAAAAACACGTTTTATAACACTTGAACACGCTCATGAACACTTCCACTTTCTCTAAGCCGTTGAAACGCCGCAGAAAAGACACGTACACTAGGTGCGCGACGATTTGGGAATCGGTGTATGTACTCCCTTCTGGCCGCTGCAGCATTACCGTCACAGAATCCGTACACAAACACAATGTCTGCGTACTCTTCGCTACTGTAGCTTGCCATTGAAATAAAGCAAAGAAACAGATGGATGAAATAACTAGTACGAATAATAGGTACGTCCGGCACGCGTAAGTATCTAAGTAGTACTAGACAGAGGTCGCGCAACTTGGGGCCCAAGCGCAAGGCAACGGCCAACCGTCAACAATTGCTATCTCACTCACACACGTTGTGCTATTTATCGATTCTCTCACTCTCGCATAGTGAAACCGTGGTTTACTGTTAAGTCACCCAAATTTACACCCATATCACAATCTTTCAGCTTCTGCAGGCAACTGTCCAGATTCACTATGAACAGCCAGGCGGACATGACACAACCCTGTTTGACGCCTGTACAGACAACGAAAAGAGGTGACACATCTTATAGTTCCTATAGAGTGACTGTATTGCCCGCAGTAACGAGCCGTCCACAACATATCCGGGCAGCAAGTCCCACAGAGTTTCTTTTACCACGTTATCAAATGCTTTCTCCAGATCCACAAAAGCGCAGAAAACCTTCTGGCTAACAGCCAGAAACTTCTCAGCGATTATGCGAAGAGAAATCACTTGATCCATGCAACCTCTTCCACGTCGGAATCCGCATTGAGCCTCCCATAAATATCTTTCAGACTTTTCTTGCATTCTTGCCGTTATAACCTTTGCATACACCTTACTAGCTAAGGTGACCAAGCTGATCGCCATGTATCTGGAGCAGTTTAGACGAGAGCCTTTCCCTTTGTAGATAGATATTACAACTGCTATTTGCCAGTCATCTGGGACCTCACCCGTCAGCCAGCATAAGTTGCATAACAGACATAGTGTGTCCCAGCCGTGCTACCCACCGTTCTTGATCATCTCAGCAGTAACTCTGTCTTTCCCGCAGCCTTACCACATTTCATACTTCTTATCGCTTGTTCAATCTCTTTCATTTTTATGACATCAATGACGTCGGGATCCGGAGCATCAAAGTGAGCTCTACTTCCCAATGTGGCATCTCTGTCTTTTCTTTTCTAACTAAGCTGAGCTAACTGTCTATGTGTGTCTAATAGACTACGCTATTTTTCACTAACGTTGGGTCTGCTTACTGTCTTATATGTATGTGGATTTCCCATACTACGCATTTTCATTAACTTCGATTTAATCGATTTACTTGTCTATAGTCAATTGTTCGGTATTCTTGGAAGACGCTTCACTACAATAAGTGGGATGTACTCGTGTATGTAATACGATATTTTTTAGAGGTATTCTTGTATAGGTTTTATATTTGTATAGTTCGGGAGCGCTCGTGGCTCCGCTGACTCAGTGTTCTGTAAACGATTACTGAGTTAAGCAGCATTCGCTATAGGTGTTCCTTGGATGGGTGACCACTTTGTGGAATTTACATTTGCGAGTGTTTCCGTGTTTCGAAGGGTACGTTAAACCGTTGGTCCCGGTTGCCAGTAAAATGGCAGTCGTTAAGCCTCGTTGAAGGCCTTATGGGCGGCTTGAAAAATTTCAACAAAAGGTTTCTATAGCCTGCGCCTGTCCATTTCACGGCAATGGCCTCACCACCTGTTACGTGGGACAAAAATACATACAGTGAAATGTGGGCGTATAGTATGCCTCTGCCTACCCTTTCGAGGATAAAGGCGTGATAATATTTATTTATGTATGTATTTTTGTATACAGGGTGACTTTAAATAGGTGTAATTGTTTTAAGGGGGTAAGAGTACAGCCCATGGGATGTTCAAAAATGTGTGGAACACCTGGTCGAAATCTACTGGTTTCGGAAATACACGATACTTTAACTTTTTTAGGAAAATTACCAAAATTGAAGAGAAATCCTTAAAAATAAAAATAAATACTGGATGCATGGATTTTATTTTTATTTTATCTGATTGCTGGATAAATTATCCATAAAATAAAAACATCAAATGTTATGAATCAGTTAAAATTTTAGAGTTATGAGAGCTAAAACTTGTAACAATAAAAAAAAATTTGCTTTATCGAAATTTCAATTGATTTTAGTGAAAAATATCCACTCCGAACTGGTCGTACAAACGATGTCATTAAATTCCTTGTTTCCTTAGCTTTCTAAAAAGGTATAAGTGTACAAAATTCTAAGATAGCGCCCAACAAACTCAGTTATTGCCGAGTAGGTAATACGTAAACTGCACATTAATAACATTATTAGCACTTTACCATACTACCCTGCTAAGGTTTTTTCTTTAAGTGTCATTAATTTACCTCGTAACACGTCTCATTGATTTGCTTTAGTGGACTTTATGAATGCATTGTGTATTGTTGCCCATTTGGTTCTCCAAGCAAGTAAGGATGACTATGGTTAATTTTACTAAGAGTAGTATGAAAAAAATATCTAATGTAGATGAAATAATACTCATACTGATACAAAATAATAATATTTAATAAGAAAAAACGCAAGTTATCTTTACAATTAAAATACTCAAGTTATTTACATAAAGAAATAACAAAAACACAGTAGGAAAAACACGTTTTATAACACTTGAACACGCTCATGAACACTTCCACTTTCTCTAAGCCGTTGAAACGCCGCAGAAAAGACACGTACACTAGGTGCGCGACGATTTGGGAATCGGTGTATGTACTCCCTTCTGGCCGCTGCAGCATTACCGTCACAGAATCCGTACACAAACACAATGTCTGCGTACTCTTCGCTACTGTAGCTTGCCATTGAAATAAAGCAAAGAAACAGATGGATGAAATAACTAGTACGAATAATAGGTACGTCCGGCACGCGTAAGTATCTAAGTAGTACTAGACAGAGGTCGCGCAACTTGGGGCCCAAGCGCAAGGCAACGGCCAACCGTCAACAATTGCTATCTCACTCACACACGTTGTGCTATTTATCGATTCTCTCACTCTCGCATAGTGAAACCGTGAGAAAGGTTTTAAGAATTCCAGGTATCGGCTCGGCTTGCAATTCATTAACAATAGGGATCATAACTACCTGCTCGGGACTAACTGAGTATGTTGGGCGCTATCTTAGAATTTTGTACACTTATTATACCTTTTTAGAAAGCTAAGGAAACAAGGAATTTAATGACATCGTTTGTACGACCAGTTCGGAGTGGATATTTTTCACTAAAATCAATTGAAATTTCGATAAAGCAATTTTTTTTTTATTGTTACAAGTTTTAGCTCTCATAACTCTAAAATTTTAACTGATTCATAACATTTGATGTTTTTATTTTATGGATAATTTATCCAGCAATCAGATAAAATAAAAATAAAATCCATGCATCCAGTATTTATTTTTATTTTTAAGGATTTCTCTTGAATTTTGGTAATTTTCCTAAAAAAGTTAAAGTATCTTGTATTTCCGAAACCAGTAGATTTCGACCAGGTGTTCCACACATTTTTGAACATCCCATGGGCTGTACTCTTACCCTCTTAAAACAATTACACCTATTTAAAGTCACCCTGTATAAACAAATACGTATTAATTATAGGCGTGAACTGTCAAATTAATAATTCTATTTTTGACAAAGTGTAGCATTTTTAAGGTCCCAGAATGTCTCGTCTTAGTCTTACTGTCTTATATGTCTGTGGTCTTAGCCAAATATAGAGTCTGGCAAAACTGGCAAAGCTACTTCACTTTGTAAAGGAAAGTTGGAGAAACGAGTGTTGCTACAGTATTCTTTTTGTGGAGGTCCAAAGAAAGAATACTGTAGCAACACTCATTTTTCCAACTTTCATTGTTAAGCTTGCATAAACAGTTAAGACAATTTGAAAGTAGAATTATAAATTGTTTTCTAAACTCAACATTTTTTAACTGGCAAAGCTGGTGAATAAGTTCTGGTCATACAAGGAGATAGTAAAGTCAGACATGAGCATACATTTCAAGAAGAAAGTAATGGATTTATGCATTCTGCCTTGTCTGTCTTATGGTAGTCAAACATGGATTTATAATAAATATACAAGTATAGTGTAACAGAATTGCAACAACTCAAAAAGCGATGGAAAGAAGTTTACTTAATCTATAAAGAAGACAGAATAAGGGACACAAAAAAAAGGAAAATTACCAAGGTTACATCATTGCAAAAAATTAAAATGGAATTGGGCAGGGCACATAGCTAGAATGACAGACAAAAAGTGATCAAAAATTATCACGGTATGGAAAGATCCATTAGGAAAAAGGAGCAGAGGTAGGCCGATAGAAAGATGGGAAGATGAAGTAAAAGAAATAGCAGGTATAGACTAAATAAGTAAAGCGTCAGATAGAGAGAACTGGAAAGCCATGGAGGAGGCCTTTACTCAAAATGGGATCCTCGAGGAAAAATACTTTTTAAATAATTAAGTTTCACTTTGTAATGTTTTTGGAATAATAAAATGGTTATATCTCGGGTTTTTTTCTACAGTAGGTATACAATTTATTACTTATATGTTTATTATGTTGAATCTATACTAATATTATAAAGCTAAAGAGTTTGTTTGTTTGTTTGAACGCGCTAATCTTAGGAACTACTGGTCTGATTAAAAAAAATCTTTTTGTGATAGATAGCCCATTTATCAAGGAAGCCTAAAGGCTATATATCATTACGCTACTACACTGGAGAGCAGAGCAGTAGTCATAAATGTCGACAAATCGGGCAAAATGTTATGCATCATTGCAGAATTTATAAGCAACGGAATTAAATAGGTGTGACGGTGCGGTCGAAATATTCCACGGGCGAAGCTGTGGGGGTCATCTAGTGTCATATAATAGTAGAAAAAAAAATGCTAAATAATGATATACTTAAGTATTTAAAGAAAGTGGAGTTCACAGAAATAAACTAGTACAAACATGAAGTATACACAGATTCAGTTTATTAAGCCAGCATCTTTAGCAAGACTGTAAAACATAGAGGTTTTATCCAGGAGCAGCTGTTCTGGGGGCGCGTACTCGATGAGCTGACCCTTGTCTAGCACCATGACATTGGTGGAGTCCATGATGGTGTTGAGTCGATGAGCTATAGTGATAACGGTGCACTCTGCGAATTCGGAGCGAATGGTTTTCTGTAACACAAAATATTGAAAATGAAAATATTATCTTTATTCATGTAGGTCACAAACTAACGTTTATGAACGTCAAGATTATTGCTTCTACATTTACAGAACATCAAGATTATTACTTCTACATTTACTGCCAGATTCGCAAAGCAATGGGTAGAGCCCGAGCAAGATCCTGGCAATAAGTGTGCGTTTCGATTGCTGCGCCACGGTGTCCAATCAAAAAAAGCAATCCGTCAAAAATTTTTTGAAATTTCGCCAAAACTGAATGCAACAAACCAAAAATTTGTCAAAGTAGAAATAAAGAAGATATTAGGGTTTGAAGTTGACCGCGCGAACGAAACGTGGAGGATTGCGCGACTACGGAGATCTCAGCAACTACATGGGTTAGAGATCTAATTCTTTTTGTCAATTAAAGATTGAAATTGTCAAAAATTTTCGAAAAAAGAAGTATAAGCTCTAAAGCAATATTTTACGAAATATTCGCCTTTGAATTATGGCCGCGCAATCCTCCACTCGTTGTTTCTTTAATGTTAATTATTTTTAAACCTTACGATTTCTTATAGTAAAATTAACACAAGAAGAAGGATCTTAATTTTTCGAAACTAATGAAAGCAATAAATACTACTAAAGTTTAGTTAAACAGGAGATATCGGTCCAAAACAAAAAGTCCGTGGCCGCGCGAACGAAACGCTACTTTGTAGGCTCATATCTCACTACCTATAATTGCTAGGATTTCAATTTATTCGGCATATTAATCTCATTATAATGACGTATTGTTTTACCCTCAAAACAGTTTACAACTCGTGTTAAATCAAAAACAATGATGTCTCATATGATGTTTTACCAGGGTGATAATAATTTCGATATCATTTGGACATACACATTTTCTACTACACTAAATGCATCTATTAGGAATCATTAATTTATATCATAGCTTCGTTAAATCTTTAGCTTGTGAAATTTTTGTTTTGTTGTAATTTGATAGTCATGGAATTTCATAGAATGAGTAAAAACAATCATCACAAGAATCAGTAACCTGAGGCTATCTATGTGGCGACTGCAGACCCAGGTCAATTTGCGGCAGTTTTCGCTTACCACCCTATATCATAGAGTTAGAACACATACAAATGCAATAAGCGTAAGCAAATGAAGCCACTAAGATATTGTATCATATTACCAAAGCTGGAACTAACTGAGCTAGGGATGTTGCATGCCACACCATCACGATGTCGAGTTTCAGTGTGTTGCACAAGCGTGCATTCAAACTATGGTGAGTCGCAGTAGTTTAGTCACACCAGCAATAATCGCACTTCCAATTGTCGAGCTCACATAACACTCTAAATATAAAAATGTCTTTATTTTGCATAGACCATTTAACGGTCGGCGCTTACAAAATGTAATACACTAGAACTAAGGATAAATTTAATATTTTCAAAGTGACCACCGGTTCGGAACGCGACTCACCTGAGTAGAACCGTCTTATTGTATCTATGTATACACTTAGCTGACCCGTGCAACTTCGTAAGAGGCAGAGAGAGAAAACGAGTGGGGCGTACGAATTTAAATTCCAATTCTAAAGGAGCTGAAACTTAGATTTGGGTTATATATGTATTTTTCAAAATAATTGCGAATGAAAAATAGGTTACGACCGATTATCAGATCTATCAAATGTACATTTGAAATTTAATAAATATCGGTCAAGCCATTTCGGAGGAGTTTGTAACAAACACTGCGACACGAGAAGTTCATATATTAGATAAATATAGACAAAAATGCAGAAAGGAAAATGGGCGCGTATAGTATGTCTTTGTCTACCTCTTTGGGGCCATAGGTGAGACTGATAGGTAATTTTTGAAATTAAATTATAATTATTTATTTTTCATAATACTTCTGTACAGTAAATATCGGTCAAGCCATTTCGGAGGAGTTTGTAACAAACACTGCGACACGAGAAGTTCATATATTAGATAAATATAGACAAAAATGCAGAAAGGAAAATGGGCGCGTATAGTATGTCTTTGTCTACCCCTTTGGGGCCATAGGTGAGACTGATAGGTAATTTTTGAAATTAAATTATAATTATTTATTTTTCAAAATAGTTCTGTACAGATCTGCAAATGATTTTTAATTCATGACATGGTGATTGTTAAACCGTGTGGACAATGTACGTCGACGACGAGCAGCGCCTGCTTTTGTCATTGTTCATCATTTATTGTGATATATGTTCCGGTAATCACAACATTTACTGTTTCATACAAATTGTTTGGTACCATATCGTTCCCCATGTTTTCGCCGCGCGCGTTATATAAAATTTTACATTTCTTTGCTGCACTTTCAAAAACAGACAATGACTGGTTCGTCGCCAATGTTCGACGGTTTGCTGTGCAAAGTCGATACGCAGTTTTACACTAATACTAATTGTAACGTACTATTTACCATGTATTAATTTTTTTCGATTCGATTTCGATTCATAACGCAGTGCTAGTGCCAACTTTGCTTTACGGTAGGGAAACCTGGGTATGTCAGCAGATGCATGAAAGTAAATTGAATGCTGTGGAGATGCGATCACTTCGAAAATTGTGCGGCGTTACCTTGGCCGACCGAATACGTAACGAAGTGATACGCAATATGGCAGGTTTGAATGAAAGTGTCAGCGTTAAGCTGGAAAAGGGCGTGCTCCGTTGGTTTGGATACGTCCAACGAATGAGTGAGGAATGATTGACGAAGAATATATATTGTTTAAAAGTAGAGGGTAGAAGGAGTCAGGGTAGGCCGAGACTTACATATGAAGACCACGTGAGCAGATTGCTCAAAAACGGAAAGGTCAAAAGCACTCGGATACCCAGACGTGCGTGTATGAAGCGATTGATGAATCTCGAAGAAGCGAAAGAAGTATGTATGGATCGCGAAGCCTGGCGATCTGTCCTCTCTGACTACCCCGTCCGGGATACAGCGTGAAGATAGTTAGTTAGTAAGTTAGTTATTTTTTTTCTTTCAGCGAGTATCAGATATTTCGGGTTCTGTTACAAACGCCATGACCACGAACCTACTAAAGCTCGCATTTATTTTATTTGTTGATTTTTTTTATATTACTCTTGAATTTATAATTTTTACATTATTACATTTTAAACGATTTTTTATGTTAATGATAATTTAACAACGATGATGATAAAAATATTAAGTTTTTGAGTTTTATCGTATTTTTATTTTCAGATTGATCTATATACATATTGTCACGCCTTCATCCCCGAAGGGGTAGGCAGAGGCATATTTAACGCCCACGTTTCACCGTATGCATTTCTGTCCCACGTAACAGGTGGTGAGTCCATTGCCGTGTTGAAATGGACAGGAGCAGGCTGCATCGACCTGCTGTTGAAATTTTTCAAGCCGCCCATAGGGCCTCCAACTTGGCTTAACGACTGCCATTTTATTGGCAACCGGGACCAACGGCTTAACGTGCCTTCCGAAGCACGAAACTGGGGTGGGTATAAAGGGCCGAAAAAAATTAATAAAATAAATAAAATGTGTCTATTTTAGATGTTACATTTGGAAGAAATTTTGAACCACGTTGCCTTTTTAGTGAGATGGTAACAAAAAGGATGGTCTTATGTGCTAGACACTAATTAGCACGACCAATTAAAGTCCTGGTAGTCTCGGACTGACAGATTGATCTAGATGTTATTTAATTTCATAGCTGTCCTCCAGTTATTGAATGTAAATGTATTCCCAAATTAAATTATAGTCACCCTGGTAGAACATCATATGAGACATCGTTGTTTTTGATTTAACACGAGTTGTATACTGTTTTGAGGGTAAAACAATACGTCATTATAATGAGATTAATATGCCGAAAAAATTGAAATCCTAGCAATTTTTTTTTTTTCAATTATTATTTCGGCTTAAAAATTTCAACAGCCACAACCTGCGTCTGTCTATTTCAACACGGCAATGGGCTCACCACCTATTACGTGGGACAGGAATCCACACGGTGAAAAGTGGGCATATAATATGCCTCTGCCACCCCTTCGGGGATAAGGCGTGATGGATATATATATATATATATATATATAATTATAGCGTTTCGTTCGCGCGGCTACGGATTTTTTGTTTTGGGCCGATATCTCCTGTTTAACAAAACTTTAGAGTATTTATTGCTTTCATTAGTTTCGACAAATTAAGATCCTTCTTCTTTTGTTAATTTTTTTTGTAGCAGAGGCATATTATATTATATTACTAATTAATAAGTTAATAAGCACGTTTTTCAAAACGAGAGGACAATTCAGTGGTTTCACATACCTGTATGAGATCGTCAGTCTCCAAATCGACGGCGGCAGTGGCCTCGTCTAGTACAAGGAGCGAAGTCTTGCGCAGCAGAGCGCGTGCCAAACACACGAGCTGCCGCTGTCCCACAGATATATTTTCACCACCTTCTGTTACTTCGTGAAGTAACCCTGCTTCCAGTCCTGCAAACAAAAATGACTAAAGTATACTAAAATAAAATAAATATCGTTGGGACAACTCACACATCGCCATCTGATTCCAAACTAAGAAGAGTTTGTACTATGGTAACCATATAACTGATAAACATACTTATGTTTCTAAACGTAAATTTATTTATATCAATTACATAAATTTAAAATAATATAACACAAATTAAAAACTAATCAAAAAACCCGCCCCGAATCGTACCCGGCGCAAACGTGCCCATCATACTCTCTGCGTTTCCAGGCTGGATTGCGATGGCCAGCCTCTGCACCAAGAACGATCCGGATCGAGAGTCACCAGTAACTTTTATGTGCCTCTGTCCAATCTCTTTTATAAACACTTTAGCGTCCTTGCCCCAGCACCTCAGGGTCTCAACCGCCACCGGCACAAATTGATATAGTGGCTCCAAATCGGCGTATTGAAGTCTCTTTTTTAAGCTCGCCTCTTCCGCCGTGGCAGACGGGGAGTGAACGGTGCAACTAAGGTGGCAGCGACCGTGCTGACGCAAGTCGCATTCCATATTAGGCACCTGCCGTTGTTCCAGGGAATTAAAGTCAGCCCATCTGGCCTCTTACCGTCTGACCTACTCAGACCTGGAGGCTCAATTACGCAAGGGACTTTCGCCGAGATAAGGGCCCTGCGAATAATATCGTTGAGGGCGTGGTGTCACGGAAACCTTCCAGTGCACCGCCGACAACTCAAAGATGACCGTCTGATTCTACCATGGAACCGCAGGTGCATTTATGAGGTTAACACACCTTACAGCCCAGGCGCAAAGCTACTGCCACACGCAAAGAGTCGCCGTCGAGCAGGGTTCCCAGGTGGGGTGAAAATAACGCTTGTAACACGCCCCAGACTCAGGCTGCGACACAGCCCGCAGTCTAGCCTTATCAGCCCCCGTAGCGCCCTCCAATAGGTGATCCTGGAGTCGTTGCACCCCAACGTCATCTCATGCACAATGAAGGTTCCTTGTTTCAGGGATCGACGCACCTACGTTGAGGACCGACCAAGCTGATATAGCCTCCGACACAAAAGGCACGCCCGTCACCCTCAGAATTGAGTAAAATAGTGACAAGGTTTGAAACCCCGTGAGCAGACTCCAGAAAAGCCGGTAACCCACATCACGTGCACAACAGACTCCTAGACCACCACTTCGGATTGGCAGACCAGCCAGACTCCACTAAGTCCCATACAGAGACACATTGAGGACTGACTCCACCACCGATTTCAAAGTATCGTCAAATGAGGAAACTTCCTCAGGACAGTGCCAAGTTGGGGCGGTCCTCATTAAGTAAGTAACCTTCGGAAGAGCGAAGCACATGCGCAACAGAATAATCACAACATGCACGGAAAGAACCTTCAGGCGCTCGTGAGCAGTAAGGAGACGCTGCTTTCGAGCAATGATGGCCTCAGGAACTGCAAAAAGAAATATTGGAGATCCTAAAAGGCTAAAGTCAGAATAAGTCAGTTTCTTGAGGCCAGGAAGAACAGAGGATTCAAGCTATCCGTAAAGTGGAATTCAGTGATGAAAAAACTTGACCGTAGAAAACCTGTGCCAAACAAAAATGACGTAGTGAGTGCAGTGTGTCGCCGGCCTTATCCTGCATTATAATAATAATGGAGGGTAGCCACAAACAAAAGTAACTCCATGCATACTCTCGGCCCTCACCATCAGTCCAGCCGCAACCACGGGCGCTGCAACGCGTTCGAAACGTCGGTGAATGTAAGTACAAAATTGTTTCGCGTGAAGTCCCGAGTAGTATACTATAAAATATGAGTATAAACCGCGAAAGTTTAAAAATAACATTAGCAAACCGTTACGGGCCGGAAATTGCACAAAAAGTGAAAGACCTTGAATGTTATCGGAAGAAGTGCGCGCGTATATCTACCTCACTTACATTTTTTAAAAAGTGCCGTGATTACGAAATAATTCGTAATTGTGTTCGAATTAGGCCGCGTGATGACATCGCATTCTCCGGTAAAATTCTAAGACACGCGAGTGGTCGGTTACTGCGACAATTAATAAATAACAACCATGCGGAGTTAGACAAAGTGCACAGGGCGTTAAATATGTGTTACATTTGGAATGCAGTGAAGTGTTGACCGGGAGTGATTTCGACGTAATTGATCGCATAACATATGAACAGGCGGAGAGGACATACCAATTATGAAGTGCAACACTCGAAAAGAAAATCGACAAACTAAAGGTTTCTCAGAGCAAAACTACGCACTTGCAGAATAAGGCTTGTTACAGACTATCAAACTTTAATGACACAGTGATCAATTTGTCAAATGTAGACTTAGACCAGCTCTAAATATACTGCAAAAGGGGTTAAATTACGCTCTCACACCGAGTAAAGTGCCGTATGAAAGTATTATCTGTGGGGTAGAGGAGGCTATCGCCCGCAACAAAGTACCTTTTGGTGAAGCTGAAATTCTACGTCAAGACGTTTCCCATGTCTTACGTAAGGCACGCCTTCCCAAAAGCAATACTACCGCAGAAGAGCGAGAAGCACTTGCCGCTTTGAGGAGCGGTCAAGACGTATTGGTACTTAAGGCCGACAAAGGCAACGCCACCGTAGTACTACAGACTACAGATTATGAGGCGAAAATACGCACTTTGCTCGAGGACACACAGACATATAAGCAGGTAAATTATAATCCCACATCGAGAGTAACACGTAAAATACGAAAATTGATCAAGGAGCACAAAGAAGATTTCACAGAAGACGAGTTTAACCATGTGTACCGAGCAAAGATTACGCAGCCACCCAAATTATATGGCTTACCAAAGGTGCATAAACCCAATGTGCCACTGCGACCTATCGCAAGTCAAATTAACTCTCCCACTTACGACCTAGCAAAACACATTGCCGAAGCACTGCAGCCATTGGTGGGAAAAACACCGTATTTTGTCAAAGATTCTCGCCATTTTGTGGACATAGTTAGAGACATTAAGTTGGAACCGGATGAGATTTTGGTAAGTTTTGATGTGGAATCTTTATTTACTTATGTTCCATTAGAAGAGTGTCTAGTGATTATTGAGACTAAAGTGAGGGAGGATGGTCTGCCGAACAGTTACACAACACTATTGCGAAGTTGCATAGAAGGAAACTACTTCCTTTACCACAACTAACACTACCTCCAGATAGACGATGGGAAGTCCATTGGCACCAGTGGTTGCGAATATTTGGATGGAGCATATAGAAGACATGGTATTCCAGGATGCCCAAAGCCAGATCAGGTTGTGGAAAAGGTATGTATATGACATTTTCTGTATATTTAAAGGCAACAGAGAGCAGGTGATTTGTCTTACTGAGTATCTCAACTCATTACACGTGAAAACACAGTTTACGTCTGAGATTGAGAACAACTGATCATTATCTTTTCTCGACATTAAGTTAATGGTGAGAACTGATGGTTTCTTGGCACATACTGTGTGCCGGAAACCCACTCAACACAGATACTTGCATGCCTCATCGCATCTTCACCCACTTCACCTAAAATCAGTAAGCGCCACGCTCATCAAGAGAGTCAATGACCTCTGCGACCCTGAGCATCTACAGCAGGAGTTGGAGCATGTTCAGGAGATACTTAGGATGAATGGGTATGATGCGAGTAGCAGGAAGACACGACGTGCACCGAGGAAGATGAAACCGGGTGTTGACCGTCAACCGGCTTATATGCCGTATATGAAAGGTATAACGGACAAGATTGGATCGTGTTTACGGCAGTTCTCCATTCGTACTATATACAAACCGTTAGCCAAAGTTTTTTTTTTTATTAGACCTTTATTTATCTGACCTGTTTGTATTATTAGGTCTACAAAACCATTATTAGACCTGTTCTTTTACATGGCAGTGAGACGTGGCCGCGTATATCTACTGCAGGGACAGACGCTCGGATGATGATGATGACAAACCGTTAGCCAAAGTAGCGAAGTATGTGCGAACACCAAAGGACGTCATCCCTCTGCAAACACCCGGTGTCTACAAAGTGGATTGCAGCTGCGGTCGTTCATATTTAGGCCAAACTAAACGAACCATCGCAGAAAGGGTCAAAGAACACATCGCAGCTGTGAAAAACCGTCAATTTAACAAATCGGCGATAGCGGAACACCTCGAGTCGGGTAGTAATCACTGGATCGGACTCCATCAACCCAAAGTCCTCTCCACTGATCGCCACTATTATCCTCGTGTTGTGCGTGAAGCTATTGAAATTAGAAGATACAATAATTTCAATAGGGAAGATGGATTCAAGCTATCCGGGATGTGGAATTCAGTGATGAAAAACTTGACCGTAGAAAACCTGTGCCAAACAAAACTGACGTAGTGAGTGAAGTGTGTCGCCGGCCTTATCCTGCATTATAATAATAATGGAGGGTAGCTACAAACAAAAGTAACTCCATGCATACTCTCGGCCCTCACCATCAGTCCAGCCGCGACCACGGGCGCTGCAACGCGCTGGAAACGTCGGTGAATGTAAGTACAAAATTGTTTCGCGTGAAGTCCCGAGTAGTATATAAAATATGAGTATAAACCGCGAAAGTTTAAAAATAAAATTTACTAGTCTCGCTAAACATCCCAAGAGGCGCCTCCCGTTTTCCCCAGCCGACACAGATGTTAATTCTTTAAGATGTTCCGGTCGGATCCCGTCTAAACATGCAGCTGACCCCGCACAAAAAGAATTAACTGCAAAAACCACGTCTTCTATAGTGACTGTCGCCGGTTTAAATGGTAAACCTGGACTCGGATGCTTAAACTTTAATGTGGCCAACGTGTCGGGATCTCGCGGTGCAAAGGAATCGTTAGACATCAAGAGACGGACGGCGCCCCTTAAATCGCCCTCAAATACCTACCTTTGATTTAATATTTTTACTAATAGTGCGAGCCCCGGTAGCCGCCGCCGGGGCGGACAGTTCAATATTATCAAAGCGACCCGACGATAATACATTGGTTTTGACAATTAATTTAATTAAACAAAATTACATTGGTTCGTATCTAGTACCTACCTATAAACTAGTGTCTAAACTAATTTCTTACTTACCCAACACAAACGATTTTAGATGGGCATGCTCAAGTGCACACCAGATTTCGTTGTCAGAGTACTTCCCGAAAGGGTCCAGGTTCATTCGCAATGTACCAGAGAACAGCACAGGATCTTGTGGGATGATTGTGATGCGCGAACGAAGCTGGTGAAGACCTATTTTGCTGATGTCCAGTCCATCGATGAGAATGCGTCCGCCTGCAGCCTCAACGATCCTACAACAGAACTTTATTACTGAAAGTGCCCGCGCAGATTATACACTGTTCATGGCTATAGCACGTAGCATGTTATGTAAACCACGAGAAGGGTTCGTGGCCCCGCGGACTCAGTGTTCTGTAAACGATCACTGCGTTAAGCAACTTTCACAATGGCTGGTCCTCGGATGGGTGACCACTTTGTGGCATTTGCATTTGCGAGCTTTTCCGTGCTTCGGAAGGCACGTTTAGCCGTTAGTCCCGGTTCCCAATAACATGGCAGTCGTTAAGCCCAGTTGAAGGCCTTATGGGCGGCTTGAAAATTTCAACAGCAGGTCGCCACAACCTGCGCCTGTCCATTTCAACACGGCAAAGGGCTCATCACCTGTTACGTGGGACACAAGTGCATACGGTGAAATGTGGGCGTATAGTATGCCTCTGCCTACTCCTTCGGGGATTAAGGCGTGTCAATATGTATGTGTGTAATTACCTGAATAGACCAAGCGTGAGCGTGGACTTGCCGGCGCCGGTACGGCCGACGATACCAAGCTTCTCGCGCGGCGCCACCGTGCACGTGACGTCACGCAGCGCTGGGTCGCCACCACAGCGATACGACATCGTCAACCCTTCAAACTGAACTGTACCTGTTTCTGGCCACGAAGAGCGAGGACCAGATGGTTTTATCCATTCCGCTTCCTACAAATTTTGAATACTGCTGAATTGCACTCAAATGTAGAATATTGCTTATCTAAATGTACAATTATCTTACTTGTTCTTTTTCAGCATACTCCTTCATGCGTTCTACTGCTACAATATCAGTTTCTACCGAAGATGCTAGTTTAACCAACCATCTCAAAGTTTGTGTAATCTAAAAGAAAATCTGCATGATAGAATTCTCAAAATCAAGGAATAAAAATGTTTGACAAACCACTATGTAAGTACTTACCTTCAACGTGTAGCTGATGGATAGACCTGCGAGGCTTGGACTGATACTTTCTCGACCGATTACTGCAAATAATGCAGCGAAGAAAATAATGAGACTACCGACTACCTGCAGTCGGCAGAGGATCCATCGATCCGCAACGGTTAGCATATAGGCAAAGGACTGGTAATGGTCCACATGCTTTTGAGATTCTTTTATAAACCTGAAATCATAGATTATATTATTTACTTATAACTGGGTGACCCCTCCCCCCCCCCCCCCGGCTTCGCCCGTCGCGACCGAAGTGGCTAGAACATTGCCCAGGTTGGGCAAAGGTCACGGGTTCAATCCCCGTCTCGAATCGAATTGTCTTTATTCACTTTTTAAATAAAAATATGAGAAATATACGTCCCTTTTTACTAGAAGGTTTCTTATAAGGTGGGTCCACACTGAACTAATAGCGCCGCAAGACATTGCATTTATGTACCCAATGAGTACTTGCACAATGTGCACTCGTCCTGCTCTCCGAAATATCGGGTTAAAAATCCGCATTCGAATTTCGAATCCGAAATATGGTTAGCTAATACTTTAACTTCTAACGGTACTGAAGAGAACGATTAGTCGTTCTTTATCACCGAATGGATGGCAGACGCATATTATAGGCCAACATTTCACTGTGTACATTTTAGTCCCACGTAACAGATCCATTGCCGTGTTGAAATGGTCAACGACTGCCAAAGTACTGGCAACCGGAACCGACGGCTTAAAGAGTCAACAGAACCGTCGTAAATGGAAATGCCACGCGGCACCCATCCAAGGACCAGCCATAATGATCATTTACAGAACACTGAGTTAACGGGGCTACGAGCGTTACGATGAACAGGCGTAATTTGGGGTTAAGCTTCATAGAAAATGTATGTAAATTTACCAATTTATCTGAGACTAGCTTATGCCCGCAGCTTCGCCCGCGTGGTGAAGTTTTCCTATCTGAGATTTCGTACAAAACCCTAAACTTTTTGATAATCCACTCACGAAGAATGTAGCTTTTTAATGGTAAAATATTTTTTTTTATTGGCCCAGTAGTTTCTAAGCCTATTTATTACAAACAAACTTATAAATATTTCCTCATCATATTATTAGTATAGATTTAATGCAGTCTACAAAAAATAGCTATGAACTTATAAGATAGTCACAAAAGTAGTGTTTTAATGATCCACACCATTGTACTGATGGTAATATTTTGAAACAAACCATTCATTATCTCGAGATCATAAGATTATTTATTTATTATTTAATTATCTATCACGCCTTATCCCTGAAGGGATGGCCGAGGCATATTATATGTCCACTTTTCACCATGTGTATTCCTGTCCCACGTAATAGGTGGTGAGCCCATTGCTGTGTTGAAATAGACAGACGCAGGTTAAATTAAATTAAATACAATTATGGAATTGGCTAAAATGCTAAAATGACATTAGTTTTATACTAACCTGTCTTTAAGGCCAAAAGCTCGAATGGTGATTGCACCCAAAATGCTTTCGTTAAAATGTGAGAAAATTGGAGATCGTGCCACAGACTTCATCCTCATAAGCTGGCGAAACGTCGGCACATAAAAACGTTGTATAGCATAATAAAGTACTCCAATTGGTAATATAAGAGCTACGAACATCGGTGTAGAGTAACTTATTACCACTATGGTTCCGATAATCTGTCGACAATAAATTGAGACGCCATGAATGACCTTATATTCTTAGGAGAGACACAATATTGTGTGTTGATACAAAATTTATTCTGAAATATTTGTACGAATATAAGCTCCCATAGGTAAGAGGTCTATTTAGAAATGATCAAATTTCAGAACTTTTGCGGTGTTGTCAAAAACACCAAGATCAAGTTACAGTGCAAATTATAAGCTACTAGCTGACCCTCGCGGCTTTGCCCGTGTCATATTTTGAACCCCCGTCCATTTGATCCCGTCGCTTTTACTTTAGAAATGTAGAAAATTTGCCCAGGAGAGCGGAGCAATAATCATAAATGTCAACATATCGGTTGATATTTATGATTACTGCTCCGCTCTCCTAGGTAGTAGCGTGATGATATGTAGCCTATAGCCTTCCTCGATAAATGGACTATCCAACTCAAAAAGATTTCTTCAATTCGGACCAGTAGTTCCTGAGATTAGCGCGTTCATCTAAACAAACAAACATACAAACAAACTCTTCAGCTTTAAATATTAGTAAGTCTAGAAGTATAGATACAATTTCGTCGAAACTTACCTCAAATGCAAAATTAAGTGTGCTGGCGATTTGCCAAGCTAAAGACATATCTACAATATCGACATCCTTCGAAAACCTTGAGAGAATTCTGCCAGCTGGTGTCATTTCGAAAAACTGTAATGGCGTTCTAAGAATGTTGTTCAACATTATTTCATGAAGAGCTTGCGCTGCCTTCCAGCAGGCCAAAAACGGTAGGAGATCCGAGAATAACGATGCTAGCGCTGAAACCATGAAATAATTTAATCACTCACTACTTGCTCCCTCAACTTCACAAATTCATTGGTGTGGACGGTACACCGTAGAACATTTTGTTTAAGTGAAACCACCACCGGCTTCATCACAGGAACAAACGGTGAGATTGGTAAATAGGTCGAAATCGAACCGACTAAAAGGATATAGTGATTCTTTACATTTGATATATGGGACTTCGACCAGATGAGACTCAATTCACATTTTTATCCGGCCATCCAGCCCTGCACGATGCTTAGGGATAGAGTCCCTAATCCCCTTCAGCAAGACGTGTACCTACCCAACTTGACAGCATGTAGCTTGCATCGCACCATAATATTGTATTTCGTTTCGTGAGATGCTGACGCATGGATTATGCGTGCTAAGAGTAAAGCAGATCTTCATTTATTAAATTCAAAGCTAGATAACAATATTTATTATGGGTTGTCGTGTTATTCGACATAGATTTATAGGTATATGTACTTTGATTTGGTAGATAGATACTCCTATTCATATTATTTTCTAGATTTTATTTAGTTCACATACAATCCCGTTCTTATGGAAGTGTATTGTAGGTATTTATTAAAGGTAATCATGAAGATCGAATTTAACCCATGTCGAGTGTACCTAACCTACCTATGATGAATAGAATAGTTATAAGCAGTCTCCGTAATGCATGATTTTAAACGTGGGAAAACACCAAAGTTATGTCAGTCAATAACAATAGCATTCGGATTGTAAACGACTAAAATGCTAAAGCTATTGCTCTCGCTTGGTTTCTGTACACGTGACTAAAACTATAGGCAATCATTGTTATTAGTACTTACGTACGCAGGTTGGTCATTGTTCAAATAAGTGTGTTTCCGACGTTTTAAACTCATTGTCGCTATTTACTTTAATAGTGTAGTCACATTATAAGAATTGAAAAAAAAGCAATTCAATAGGCATTTTATATAAAAAGTTTACATAAATAATTGTGACTATGCACGTTAAGTTTCCTTTATACATTTAAGTCGATCAAACGACGACGTTAAAATATAATACTAGTTTTGAATAAATTACGTGTACCTTGAGCTATTCCAAGGCCTCCATACACTCCAAGGTACATGTCTCGTAGTTGGGTGTTCACTGTACCATTTACAAGCTGAGGAAAGGTTTACAGAAAAATTAGTAGGTAGGATAACCACCAAGCTGCTTTAGATGGAGCAACTGCCTCGACCTGAAACAGTGCAATTTGAGACTAAGATGCTTTAATCTAAGTAAGTAAGTACGCCGCGCCATAAACCTTGTTCGTCGCAGCAGACCCAGTCATAGACCCAGTCAGCCGGCATTTTAGCCTTGGCTAAAGGAGCCACGGAATCTCGGTTTGAACGGTGAGTTTAGTGTAGACGGACGAGTGGCTTCAGATCTAATGTCGCAATGAACATTGAAAATAAGGCTACATTTAAACTAGTAAGGTTATACTATAATTGTAGTCATTTTCATGACCATAAATGCATATTGTGCCTTCCGTAACACCTGAACTCGCGACGAATTAAAAATGCACTGGAATAACGATATAACCTTTAAGGTTATCAATATATATAGGGCCAGGGGTTTTTTGTGGGACCCCGGAAATATGAACTATTAGAAACTTAAATCAAGAGTCATAGGAGGAACTGTCTATTGAATTGAAATACGCAATGATTGGAGCGACGAGGGACAGAGATACGGGCTATTTTTATATGCGTCTAGAGTTTACGACGCTGATATAGAACGGTTGACTGATTTGGACAAAAAAACATGTTTGGACCCAGCTTGGGGTCTTCACGACTTTGGTGCTAACTGGATCGTGGTGCCACAAATTGATTCGCAAGTTACTCCGATCGTTGACTTCAGGATGAACATCAGTGTTCCTTAAGTAGAGGCTGCACGGCCCTGAGGCTGCAGAAATTAATAAACAGCCATAGATATTACTCTACTAAACATGATTTGATTATTGTCCATTTACAGAAATAATTTGTACATTGGCGCCTAGGAAACTTCCGTCTCTTGGCCCACCGATCAGAAAAACAATAAGCCTAAGTAGATTAAAAATACAATAAGCCAAAGATATTAAATACTCGTAATTTAAATTAGCTAGCAGATGGTAAAAGCTTACTCAAGGTTTCCCTTTTCTTACATTTATTTATCTTTGATAGAAAAATAAAATTAATTATACTTAACCATATTCCCATCGTTAGCCCAAATTGCAAGCCAAAAGTTAGCGCCAATTTGTAAGGAATGCATCAGGATGTATATGAGAACAGTTCCCACTGAAGCAAGTACGCCAACGTTAGATAAATAATGCTTGTAAACTGCCCATTTTACCTAAAACGAATAACATAAGTGCATTAATTCAAAGCGAATTGCTTGTGGCCCCGCTAACTCACTGTTCTGTAAACGGTCACTGTGTCAAGCAACTTTCGCTATGGCTGGTCCTCGGATGGGTGACCAATTTGTGGTATTTATGGTGGTGTGGTACCGTGGTTCGGAAGGCACGCTAAGCCCTTGGTAGGGGTTACAGGTAATTTTCCATTCATAATTTAATTCAGTCGTAGACCGAATTGTAACCGATCATTAAATAATTTAACATAATTTGGAATCACTTCTTTGAGCACTTCTTACAGCAGGTCGCCACAGCCTGCGCCTGTCCATTTTCAACACTGCAATGGGCTCACTACGTGGGACAAAAGAAATGCATCCGGTGAAATGTGGGCGTTAAGTATGCCTCTGCCTAACCCTTCAGGGATAAAGGCGTGACCATATGTCTGTGTGTATGTATTATATTTAACAACTACAATGCCTGGATATTCTATTTTATACAATGTCTTCTTTCTTCTATATGATATTCTCAAAATTATACTTGCATTTCCCGTCTCTGTCTTCTCCTCTTCAATTAGTTTCAAATTTTTCAATTCAATGTTGCCATTTACTTGTTCCTTACTTGATTTTTCGTCATGATCACCTGGTAATATAAATAAACAAAACATTAATGGTTTTAGGTAATTATTAAGTATGCACATTCCTCACAAGAGATGTATGTGTAACACAAACCACTTATTGTAGCCTGAAAAGACAAGCAGTATGTATTAGGTTTTTCTTCAATCTATCCAAGGCTTTTAATCGCGCCCATCACTAAACACCATATTGAAAACTTCAGTACTATAGTATAAGATACAAGGCTCCCTGTATCTTCAAATTTGAACAATAGAATACAGAGGATCGATGTTAATATACTCCCGGACTCTTGAATCGAGCTACCTTACATTCCCGGGCCTAAAAGCCCAATACACAAAAAATATACAAAATATCAAAAAAGTTTTTATGCATTTTTAATGCTGGCATATTTCATCGTCTTTCCCGTATGTATTATTCCTAATTTGAATTTTAGAATTTAAAATAAAGAACAAAAGCCGAGCTTGGTCACCGATTTGAAAAAAATAATGACTGTTGAAAGTTGCTTTTGAAGCAATTTAATGTCGATTTGGTTTGAATTTTCGCAATTGTTGTTAACCAAAGTTTAGTTTTGTTATTTTTCTATAATTTGAACCGTTTTTGGCTATAAAATTATGGATACCTACTTCACCTGAAGTAGCCGCGCAAGCTGTAGCACTTCTTCAATCTGGGCTACGTCAGCGAGATGTGAGTTCACAACGTCACATAAGTCGTTCCGCTGTTCAAAGAGTGTACCACCGTAACCTGGAGACTGGCGGCTTTGTTCGGCGAACAGGAGGACCTCGTTACCGAGTGACAACGGCGAGACAAGATCAATACATTGTCACTACTAGCTTACGAAATCGACGCCTTAACTCTGTTCAGATACAAGAACAGCTCAGGGACTTTCACGGACTGGCTGTAAGTGCTCGGACCGTTAGAAGGCGACGCAATGAACGTGGTTTAAAGCCCCATAAGCCAGCCAATGGACCCAAATTGACACGAGCACACCGAATAGCCCGTCTAGAGTTTGCGCGCGAACATCTAAATTGGACTCGACATCAATGGAGCCAGGTTCTCTTCACAGATGTGTCCAAGATATTGCTATACGGTAATGACGGAAGGAGTAATGATGAGTATACCAGCTTCAAAACTGCATCAAAACATTTTCCTTCTACATACATCTTTTATAAGTTACAGTACTCCAAACCAAAAAATCAAGGTGGCTCGATTTAGGTGTCCGGGAGTGTAGTACAACATATTTAGAATTTATATGGGTAACTGTGGGTGTTCCGCAGGGTTGGATACTTGGGCCATATTTATACCTCATTAAAATTTACTATAACATTTTATCCTATTTTAAATGGGACTAGAGTAAAATTATTTTGATGTCGATGATACTTCCTTGGCTTATAAAATAATTTGAGATAACTATGAAAATAAAAGTGATTTTTTCCAGAAGGAGTAATCTTTGACAGTGACATAACACGTGGTTCAATAAGTCCCGAGACTAAGTACTAAAACAAGGTTTTTTTTTATAAAATTATTTTTATTCATCAACGTAGTCTCCTCGAAGAGCGATACAGCCCCTCCAACGCTTTTCTAACTTTTCTATCTCATGCGTGTAGAACGATTTGTCTTTGGCTTCAAAATAAGCCTCCGTTGCTGTGATAACTTCACTATTTGAGTCAAATTTCTTACCCTGGAGCATTTTTTGAGATCTGCAATCAGCCGGTAATCGCTGGAGGCCAAGTCTGGTGAATAAGGGGGATGAGGAAGCAATTCAAAGCCCAAATCATTAATTTTGGCCATCGTTCTCACAGACTTGTGACAAGGCGCGTCGTGAAACACCACTTTCTTTTTGTTCATTTGAGGCTGTTTACCCGCAATTTCGTACTTCAATTGCTCCAATAAGCACATGTAATAGTTACTATTTATATTTTGCCCTTTTTCAAGGTAGTCGATGAAATGTATTCCATGCAAATCCCAAAATATAGACGCCATAACCTTACCGGCCGATTTCTGAGTCTTTGCCCGCTTCGGGTGGCTTTCATCAACCGCTCTCCACTCCGCTGACTGCCGATTGGATTCCGGAGTAAAATGGCGTATCCATGTTTAATCCTTCGTCACGTACCGACGTAAAAAATCCCTTTTATTACGATTCATCAGCGCCAAACATCGCTCTGAATTATTGATACTTTGTTCTTTTTGATCAGTTGTAAGCAAACGCGGCACCCACTTGGAAAAAAGCTTTTTCATGGCCAAATTTTTATGTAAAATAGTGAAAACACTACCAGCTGAAATCTTCACTATCTCGGCTATCTCGCGCACTATATATATATATATATCTCTTTTATCTTCCGATCTTCCATTACGATTTTGAGGACTTGTTTAATATTTTGTTGAGTCACTGCTTCATTTGGACGGCCTGAGCTTTCCCCATCATTTGTGTCCATCCCAACAAATGGTTGCTTTAGAGGGAGCTGATCCCGCATAACATTTTATAAGCCATTGCTGTGCTTCAACGGTATTTTTTCCCATTAAAAAACAATGTTTTATCAACACGCTAAGCTCGTTTTTTTCTATTGCATCGAAACTACAAGCGAAGCGTCACTTAAATGTCTGCAAAATCTATATTTGAAGGTACCATTTTTAAAAATTTGACACATAACTTTTATTGAAGTATATATTAAAAACTCTTTTGATTTTTAAAAAGTACTGCTTTTTAAAAATCAAAAGAGTTTTTAATATATACGCCATTTCCAAGTTAGTCTCGGGACTTATTGAACGATCTAGTACTTAATATTAATACTACTGTTAACTTAATTTTGATATTATGCGATTGTTTTTATAAAAACAACTTTGATGTCTACCGTAAGTCGACTACGTAAAACAGCAATTTCTTTCAGGGCAACTGTAACTGACTTTTTTACAACAAACATTACTGTGACATTAAAAATTTACCAGTAAATAAATTTAAATGGTTGGTTTAAAAGAACCTATGTCATATAGGATATAAAAAACTTAATGGGTTTTAGGTAAAGAACGAAAGGAAATAATCTGCTTGCTCTAACAGGCAGTTTAACCAACAATTTTATAAAAATACATAGGGCGGCCTTATCATATATATTATATTGTTATACTACATATAGTTTCTAAATAGGTAGTTGATTAAATAGCCTGCTAAATTTATTGCAGAATTTTGTAATAAATTTTGACATTTTGAGCAAAATATATTTGATGTACTACAAGGAAGTCTTATTCAACCTGTATTCTAATGTGTTCTAATATCATCCCCATCCCCACATGTATTATATGCTATCAATCAAATATTCAGTTGATATACTTGCGCCGGCCATTTCAGATGTAGTAGAATGAGTACCAGATGATAATGATCGAGCCCACTGTAACTTGCGATGAAATTCTGAACCAAGTTTACATTCCAGATCCTGTTTGATGTGTTCCAGATCTGAAACATAAAGATAATTAATGTTTATAAACAAACCTATTAAAACATAGACAGGTTATAGGTAGGTTTGTTTTTAAGGTAGGCTTGGTACCTAATATTATACGTACGAAATATCAAATCAATATAGGACAATTAATATCAGCATTCTGTTGAGTTTTAAGAAATCACGATCTGAATTAGTTACAATTAAAAGCAATACATTTACTATTGAAATATCGAAAACGTGTATTGCTAAGACTATCCAACAATGTCGTTATTTTTTTAACTCAAACTCACCTTGCACAGAGATAGTTTGTTCTGCAACACTTAAATGGTGTAACAAGAAATCAGCAAAGGCGCCTTTCTTCGCTAGAAGCTGTTGATAAGTCCCAGATTCCGAAACTTCACCCTCAAGCATCACCAACACTAAGTCTGCTTGGGCTAGGTATGATATGTTGTGAGTTACCCATACACGTGTCTTGTTCCTTAGTAAGCCACTTGGGCCTATGACCTGTTGAAACTTCATTAATGGCGTAGGCATTAGGCTAAGTTAAGCAGCTGCTGCTTAGTGGTTTCCTATGCAGATTATGATATCTCAAATTGTTAATCTTAGTACTACTACGACACTATATCATCATGCAACTATTTTACGTGCTTCCAAAATACCTGGACCCATAATTGATGTATAATAAACACATGTGGTTTTTGTCTAGTTTCTCTTGAACCTACACCAAGATCTTGGGGGCCAAAGCGACATCATCTACTAACGGTGCACAGGGTTCCAGTAAGAATTCGCACGAGCAGTACAGATGTCTGTATCCTAGAATCCAGATTCCAGGATAAAGACATCGTGATTCGGATTTCGACTTGCAGTCACTATTTAAAAGATCACCGACTTTGTGACATTTGTGAATAGACCTTTAATCAAGAATAAAGTCACTAACCCTGGGTGTACGACGTGTGATAGTCCCTCACCCTGTACCTATTACATTTCACGGGATTTTGAGGGTGACCAAATTTTAGCCAACATTTCGTCACTTTGCTTACTACACTACACTAGTCGTGGTGTAAGTATTAGGACAACAATCGATATGTTTGATCGTGCATTCATACGAACTGATTCGCACGATGAATGAATGAATGAATGAGGATTAACCGAAATACCTCATCAAAGATATGTTTCCCAACGTGCGAGTCGACGGCGCTGAGCGGGTCGTCTAAGAAGTAGTTATCCGCGTCGCAGTACACCGCGCGCGCCAGCGCCACCCTCTGCTTCTGTCCGCCGGATAGGTTGATACCTAGAAACATTCAAATTTGAACAAATAACTAATATGAAAAAATAATAGTTTGTCGATCCGATACTTGATAACACAGCATTATTTTTTAGAACCTACCTTTTTCACCAATTTCAGTCTGATCGCCACCAATAAGAATGGCTAAATCTGTTCGTAATGCGCACGCATCGATAACTCGATTGTACTTAGTTTTGTGGTATGACTTCTCGAATAAAATATTATTTCGCACTGTAGCATTTTGTATCCAGGCTTGCTGAGCTACATACGCCGCGCTGCCTGAAAAACGTGATTTTTCGACTTTATGATTTCGCAAACACCAGTACGAAAGTTTGTATGGATGTTTGTTAATCTTTCACGTAAAAACTACTGAATAGATTTTAATGAAACTTTACAATAATATAGCTTATACATCAGAATAACACCTACTTTATATCCCGGGAACAAGTTCATGTGGGAAACCGCAACGGGTAAACTTCTCTACGCGGGCGAAGCCGCGGGACAAGCCGCGGGCGTCAACTAGTATAAAATAAATAACCTACACTAAATTTGCAGAATCTTTGCTTCTGGTCATCAATATGTTGTAAAGGTCAAACACAATATTCAATCATAACTTTATGAATTCACGTACCCGTTACATTGACGCGGCCGGACAGTTTGTCCATCTCGCCCAGCAGCGCGGCGAGCAGCGAGCTCTTACCCGACCCCACGGCTCCCACCACTGCCACCAGCGAACCGCGCGGAATGCGCACGTTTACGTTCTTAAGAATTGGATCCTCATTATCACCTCCCCAAGAAAAGTGACCAGCTTCTATAACGATCTGATTACCTGAAATTCAATCCTTATGGGTAACTTTACGTGTAGACTGTTTAATAAATCTGGTAATATAATAGGTAAAACAATTAAATCGTGTTAAAAGAAGGCGTAGGAATAAAACATTCAGACGCCAAGTCAACATCAGCAGCTGAAGAGTTTATTGTTTGGTTGAACCCGCTAATCTCAGGAACTACTGATCGTATTTGAAAAATTCTTTTTGTGTTAGATAATCTATTTATTGAGGAAGGCTATAAGCTATATATTATCACGCTACTACCCTAGAGAGCGGAGCCGTAGTCATAAATGTCGACAAATTGGGCAAATATTGATGCAATTTTGTAGAATTTATAAGCGACGCGACGGGATAAAATAGGTGCAACGGGAGTTCGAAGTATGTCACGGGCGAAGCCGTGGGGGTCATCTAGTACTTCTATAAATTTTAAACTTAAAAAGTTACAACAATAATGTTTTTCTTTACTTTAATTGTTTATAAAACAATCAAATGAAAAATAGGTTTCCGGTTAAACATTTACTATGTAAATTACCAATTTGAAAAATAGACATTTTGAGAGTTGACATTATGGGAACTGGACGAAATGGATTGGAAAGTAGACATTTTAGGAATTTGTTTTTTAGATAGTGTTCGTTTGGCCATGAACGTTTTGGACAGTTGACGTTTTGAACCTACGATATTTTGAATACAACGCGTATTAGATGCTACGCTAGAATTATTATATTCTAAATTTATTATAAATTTCTGTACAGAAAGGGAGATTATATTTACTCACGATCGGCCTTCTTTTCTGTCATATACGTATTTATTTCTTCAGAATTTAAGAATTTATCCAATCTCTTAATGCTGACATAAGTCTGTAAAAAATTAGGGAGGTATGTACCAAGCAAATTAAGTAAACCATAATAATAGACTGATACGTTTTTTAACCAACCTGTATAATATTAGGAATAATATTAGGTAACATTGTTATAGGGAAACGCAATATGTTGAAAAGGGAAAGCGCTACGAATGCTCTTTTCGAATCAAGGACTTCCGTGTCATTCACTAATACAAAACACATGAATGACGTCAGTGATACCTGTAAACAAAACCCGATATGTATTTACACAAACATTTTCCATATCAGTTTAAATAAAAGTAAAGATAAACACAAACACACTTACCAAAAACGGAGTACAATAATATAAAAATGCCGACATAGAGTTATAATAAGCCATCTTCTTCAAAATTTTCATCTCCTTATTTCTTATTTTCAGTATGTACTCCTGAAAACTTGGTTCCCATGCATATATTTTGAGGACCTAATAGAAAAATCTAGGATATTATTTCAGATAACAAATACAGCGAGTAATCTAATATTTGATCTTACTTTTATGCCGTTGAGCACTTCGCTCATAAGCTTTATCCTTTGGTCTTTGTTACGCATCAATTCAACTTGAAATTTCTTCTGTACAGCGGCGAAGATTCCATTCAACGGCATTAATACAATAATCACGGCAAGACCTGCCAATACTGACGGTCCTAACTGGTTCCATAAGAAGTACAAGGCCAATGCTATTTGCAAAGGGGTGGACCACAAGAAATGTATGAATGTCACATCGCTGAACCTGTAGTTGCAAACGTACAGTATATTGTTAAAGGTTTGACGTACATAATATTTCGCCGAATTGCAGACATAGTTTATTGACAATTATTTTTATACCATTAATGTGGCAGACAAGCATACGGCCCATCTGATGGAAAGTGGTCACTGTAGCCTATGGACGTTTGCAACACCAGAGATGCAGCACTCGCAATTACTCAGGTGTTTAAATTTACACAACATAATACCCCCCATATTATGGTCGGTAATGCGTCTATATAACAATTACCTAAATTGCATTACCCACAAACTGTAAACCATAATGTGATTTACAAGAAACATTCAACTGGTCTATGTATAAGTTGTGTTCCTTTAACTTTAATTTTTTAAAGGATTTTTCACTTATATTTCCGGGATTCCCTTACAAAAATTATTGAAAGTTTTGTCATCGGATACTTATTTGTTTGTTGCTCATAATAATTTCCTACTTTTGGACTAACTATCTTCACGCTGTATCCCTGGCGGGGTAGTCAAAGAAGACAGATAGCCACGCTTCGAGAACCATGCATACATTAATCGCTTCATGCATGGACGTCTGGGTATCCGAGTACTTTTAAACTTTCAGTTTTTGAGTAATCTGGCGTGGTGGTCGTCATATGCTCTGACTCCTTTTACCCTCTACTTTCGGGTCCGTCTTGGGTTGCATAAATTTTAGAGGCATAACTTAAAACTGCATATCGTTTTTTGGCATACTCTTCGTTTCGCATAACGTTCAAACAGAATAAATCATTAGGCATACTTTATTTTCCCATAACTTTTTTACAATAATGATATACCCGCATAAAATGTTTACGCATATTTTTTTTAAAATAGCGATTACTAATCATAACATTTATTGGCATATCACTCACTCTCGCATAAAGATTACAAGCCATACATATAGAATACCATAATGTTAACGAGTACATTTTTTTTTATTACTAAGCTTGAACTGTCTAAGATTGAAATGCCAACTGATTAAAAATGTCGATAGTCACTATACTGAAGATCAAAATTTTAACACATATATAGAATACATAAATAAAATTCAAAAAGAAAGTAGGTAGATTAAAACGAGCGATCCTATTCAGGCGCATCGCCGGCCACTGAAGCGGCCCGCTCGCTCGGCTCGCGCGTTGTGGTCACAAGTGACCTAACACTCCTCATCGCTTCGCTCGTCGTCGTACCTATTTGACTTTGCTCAAGACTAGTCTTAAAAAAATAACACTTAAAATATCGTTTTATATGTTACAGCTTAAAAACTTGGCTATGAGTGAGATGATTATTTACAATGATGTCTTATCATTTCTTAAATATTCTTAGTCAAATTATAATTCTTTTATGATTTAAACGGTTATCCATACCTCCATTATGCGTTTTGTATTTTATGATAAATTATCTTTAGGCGTATAACAATACATTACATTTATGCTGATTAAAATTATGATAAAAAAAATAGAGTAAGTTAATGTTATGCCAATAAAACCATTATGCGTTTATAACACTCTGCTTATCATAATTTATGCGAGAAACTTTATGCTGAAACTGTTATGCCAAACTACATTATGCTGAAAAAAATTATGCGATCGAAAGGCACCCTCTCCTTTTGCACAATATACATTCTACTTTTGGACAGATATTCATATTTAGATTATTTATTCATCAGACATCATACCCACGTACCTTGTTACATCAGTAGACATCAAGTTAATAATTTCGCCCACTGTGGACGTCTTTCTAGCTTCGTTGGACAAGCTCAGAGCTTTCTTGTATACCATGCTGCTCAATGCATTGCTTATGTTTATGCCAACGATAGATGTCTTAATGAAAAACTGTCCCATGAACACGGATTGAACGACAGAACAAACAAACATACCAACAGCGTAAAGGTAACCTCTCCATGCGGGTTCATTGCCTTCAACAAAACCTATAAGTAATCTGAAATGGCCACGAATAGTGATAAATTAAACGGCTGTGAGAATTTTTTTTGGTTTATAGGACTAAAATCTAAAAGTGAACATTTCTCCTCCAAATATACTACTCATTTTATAATGAAATGAAAATATAAAAGTGTGTTTGGATGGAAGGATGTTTATAGCTCTTTTACGCAACAACTACAGAATACATGAACAGTAATCTATCTTATACATCAGAATAAGGCTTCGGCTCTTTTTTTCCAATAATATTTTTCTGTTGGAAACGGGAAAACTTCACGGCGGGTATCAACTAGTCTATCAAATATCATAGTTAGTTAAAAGATGAAGCAAAAAGTAACAGTGATACTATCCTCTTAAGTAAAATAAACAGACGCAGGTTGTGGCGACCTGCTGTTGAAGGTTTTCAAGCCGCCCATAAGGCCTTCAACCAGGCTTAACAACTGCCATTTTACTGGCAACCCGGACCAACGGTTTAACGTGCCTTCCGAAGCACGGAAACGCTCGCAAATATAAATGCCACAAAGTGGTCACCCATCCAAGGACCAGCCATAGTGAAAATTGCGTAACTCAGTGACCGTTTACAGAAGACACTGAGACCGCGGGGTCGCGAGCGCTCCTTAATAATGTTAGTAGGTACTGATAACAAATTTCTCCTTGAATCTACACATTGCACCGCTGAGTCTTATTGCAATGCAATACAAACAGCAGCGTGTTGAATCTAGACTCTGAATAATTTATTTAAAGTACGGTCAATGTGATATAAATGTCTTAGAGTAACTTACTTACCTAAGTAATTCTGGTGCTGCAAAAGTAAGTATATCATTACATAACCGTAGTACTACACTGACTAAGAACAGTCTACCGAAAGCTTTGCACACTATAGGGAACACTGAAACAGTTGACCGTGTCTTCGGTTGATCTTTTAAAAAGAAAGTTTTTGAACAGTGAGATCTGAAATTTGAGTGAAATATTATTGATGTATTATAAGTGTGGCCCTTTGGTCGAACTACAACCAAATTAAAAAATAGTCGCCCTTCTCTACATAAACTCTTAGACCATCTTAAACTATAACTACGTCAAATTTCACTTTTATTTGTTTGCGCAGTTTTATTAAAAGGGCGTACTAAGTATACCCTTCACGTATTAATAAATTGATTACACCCAGTCGTGGATTGCCATTGGCTGATTAATTTTTTTTATTGTTTATAGATCTACTAGCTGACGCCAACAGCTTTGCCCGGCTTTGAATAAAATTATAGGTACTAACGTTTCTCGTTTTTTAAAAGCACGATACCAAAGTTTTTCAAACTTTCCAACAGATTCTTTGGACAAATGTTGAGAATTCAATGGCCAAAAATCACTTTCAGTTAATGTTCTTCTGTAGCCGGTCATTACTGTTTTGTCGAACCAAGTAAACGTGAGCCTGCTGGGAAAACTTGATGAATTTTCCGGAGATTGTCTCTATAAAAATGAAAATACATTTAAAATTGCTTTTCATGTGCACTCTTAACTAAACATAGATACAGTTTACAATAGTTCGGGGGCCAGGCGATTCACCAGTTTTGTATTTTCAACATTTTGTGTCAATAAAGAAGTTATTATTATTATGATAGGTATTCAACTTTAGACTTTTCGTATTCAGTTTTGGACTACTTGTCTTCTAAACTTCATTCTCTAACATTTCTCTTCATATTAATGTATTCCTAGTTACTTCCAAGCACAACCTGGATTTGAAACCTCCTCTTTTTTGGCTGTATAACTTTCAGCATTAATCTGAACGGCTGCTGCCTAACCTTCCAATTTCTTGTCCCATAAAATCAGCAGGAGACTCGCTAGCAGGAGCGGTCACTTGGGTCTTGGAAATCTTGATGGGACCTTACATCCAGGGGGCCGAGTCTGCTATTTCAATCGTGTCGAAATAGAATCGAAATCGTCGCTCAATAGAAAGCCACTGGTACAGTTTTGACAGTTTTTCGTAGTCTGCTGTTACAATCGTACTCCAATAGACTTCTATTGGTCGGCCGATAGAATTCTACTAACACGTACCGCGCCAGTGGCCGCTAGTCAGTTGCATTTTTGACAGCAAACACAGCGATTCTGGTTCTACTACGGCTTGTCAATAGTAGACTAGTCCACCAAGTTTTCTAAACGTCAGTCATTTTGTATCATATTACAGCATAATCAAGTAATAAATTATGACATGTAAGCTTGTAAGTGTGTTAAGAGTCCATCCAAGTTTAAGACCAATGTGTGTACAAGATGTAGGAAAAATAATAATATAATATAGTATGTACTTAGATAGCCCTTAGGTAAAAGCCTACCCAAAAATATCAAATACCTTATCATAAATGAATGGCGTGTCTCTAGGTGGCAAATCAGCGAAACAGTTCAATATCAACATCGCTACAACAAGTAAATAGTACACGATATAGCTTGCAAAATTATATCGGACATACGTGTTGTCTGCTGTACTATAGTTCATTATTTCACTCCTCAGCTGAGGTAACCCAGTCAAAATAAGGAGAAACCAGAATATGAAAAGTACTCCCGAAGTCCGCATGCCATACTTCCGGTTGTATGATAATAAAGTTGTTGATAATATCTGAAACAAATCCTTACGTCAATGGTTCTACTAATCACAGAGTTAGGAATTAATGTTACTCGTGTGCTCTATACGAGCGAGAGGGTTCTATATTCTGTGACTCTTCTAATTTATAGTAAAAAAACTAAACTAAACTATCTTAACGCTGTATCCCTGACGGGGTAGTCAGAGAGGACAGATCGCCAGGCTTCATGATTCAAGCATACTTCTTTCGCTTATTGCAGATTCATCAATCGCTTCATTCATGCACGTCTGGGTATCCGAGTACTCTTGACTTTTCCGTTCTTGAGCAATCTGCTCACGTGGTAATTTATAATAAATATTAGGATATCGATCTTCCGATACTAATTCAACTCATTTGAAGTGCAAAACACCTTAAGTATCTTAAGAGTAAGGTCTTTGATCAATATGTGTTGCCGGTATAGACTTACATGGCCTTTGACAGAAGCTTGTTTAAGATCTGATTTATTGCCTCTGAGAAAATCAATCACATCAGTCTATTGCAGTTCACTGCTGAATGTAGGCCCTGCCCAATTTTTGACAAGATCATCCCAACAATGCCGTGTGGTAATTTAGAGAGTTTCTCCTCAATTAAAGAATTGTTTAAGAACAGCCTTGAGATTAACTAATCATTTATGGCGCGAAGACCAGCTTATGGAAATTATTTATAGCTGGAACGACATGCGACATTGTGCCATAAAAGCTTGTCAGGCAGATACTCCAGGGTATCAGGAATATTTTCATGATATAATAGAACAAAATAGTATCGACAAAATACTATGCAAAACTACATATATCTAACTAGCTGTGCCCCCGGCTTCGCCCGTGATATACTTCAAACACACGTTACATTTCATACCTCAAACCTATGCCCCGTATGAGATTTCTATTACTTTCATGCAAAACTTTGATATCCGGTTTTATGATCTTAAGGGTAGAATATAAGAAAATTCTGAAACACAAAAAAAACTAACTAACTAACTATCTTCACGCTGTATCCCTGACGGGGTAGTCAGAGAGGACAGATCGCCAGGCTTCGCGATCTGAAACACATATTTCTTTAATTTTAATCAGAAGCAGGTATTCAAAAATTTGGTGTTAATAACTTTGAGAATATATAAAAAAAAACAAATATCTAAACTTACAACCCTATTTTAGGTAAAATTTGTCAAAACCGCGATGCACACACCTATTTATTTATTTGTAACCAGTTCTAACTTTGAAAATGACATAGGTATTTGAAAAACGGCGTAATTTTGAAAAATCTCTTAGTAGGTGCCTACATTATAAGAGTATCTACCCTAATTTAATATATTACTACTTTCATAATTATATTTAATGAAATCGGCTACTCATCATGCATCTCACCGCTCGCCATAGACAGGTGTTCTCCCTCATACTTTGCGTCCGAAGCGCTCGCACAGTTAGGTCTTAGCGCATGACCCCTCCCCCGAGTCGAAAAAAAAATGACAATCGAAATATTTTGAAATTCTATTTTGATCGTCTTTTGTTTTCTTTCCATTTCACCTTTTGTTTCCGTGGAGCAAAGACATTTTCCTAATGATATATTTTTTTAATGAAGTAGATATTAATGGATACTTATTCCAAAAATAAATATTTATTATAGGTATCTCCATACTATAGAAAATTAAGAACAATTAATAAGACACATTTATTATTTAGGGTTGAAATTTTGAGTACAAAAGTGGAGTAAATTGGTTAGTCGTAATATGTTTTCCTACAAACTTTAGTAGCCCTTTTTACCCCCTTAGGGGTGGAATCTCGCAAAATCCCGTCTTAGGGAGCGGGGCACCTACGTTTTAAAGGGAACCCTCATGCGAAATTTGAGCTACGTACGTAAACATGGATCGGATACACTATTTTACTCCGGAATCCAATCGGCAGTCAGCGGAGTGGAGAGCGGCTGGTGAAAGCCGCCCGAAGCGGCCAAAGACTCAGAAATCGGCCGGTAAGGTTATGGCGTCTATATTTTGGGATGCGCATGGAATACTTATCATCGACTACCTTGAAAAGGGGCAAAATATAAATAGTGACTATTACATGTGCTTATTGGAGCGAATGAAGTACGAAATTGCGGATAAACGGCCTCAAATGAACAAAAAGAAAGTGGTGTTTCACCAGGACAACGCGCCTTGTCACAAGTCTGTGAGAACGATGGCCAAAATTAATGAGTTGGGCTTTGAATTGCTTCCTCATCCCCCTTATTCGCCAGACTTGGCCCCCAGCGATTACTGGCTATTTGCAGATCTCAAAAAAATGCTCCAGGGTAAGAAATTTGAATCAAATAGTGAAGTTATCACAGCAACGGAGGCTTATTTTGAAGCCAAAGACAAATCGTTCTACACGCATGGGATAGAAAAGTTAGAAAAGCGTTGGACGGACTGTATCGTTCTTGGAGAAGACTATGTTGATGAATAAAAAATAATTTTATAAATAAACCTTGTTTTAGTACTTAGTCTCGGGACTTATTGAACCACGTGTTGTATAGATTAGGTACACCAGCTGGCATTAGTCATCTCACCGCCTGACGTCATTCAATAAGAATAGGTACCTACATATGTAAATAGATTGTTGCGTGACGAGACTATGCCATCGAATTCAAAGGCATTCAACCCGCGGAGTCACCGCCAATCTATAGTAAGTACAACACTAAAGTCAAATAGCACATTGCTATTTATTTCACATCATAAGTTGGCTCATTCTTGCTTCCCCCTTCCTCGGTGTAGGTATCTGTATTCGAACCTAGCCAGCCTAGCCAGCCTGATCTACATGTGGTGCAACTCGAAACTCAAACTCGAAACTAAACCCTGTAGGTACCTACCAACCGGTAACGGTGGTTTTATTTCGAGTTTTGGTCGGCGAGGAATAGTAAGGCTATTCTCCCTCCAAAAATGATGTCACATAAACCGTGAGCACTGCAGTAAACTGTGACAGGTCGATTTGATTATTGAAATTAAAAAGGTAGCAATAAAAAAAAAGTACTTACAAAAGTCAGCAGCTTTACAACTGGGTCAAAATAATCTGCATCCGAAAATTTTCTCAGTTTTCTGGAGGACATATTAATAATTGCACTGATGTTTATTATTTGTATCAGTATTAAGAGTAATGAAACAATCTGTTTACTGATGTTCAGCTTATTCCGTGGTATATTAGCTTCTTTGCTAGTTATCATTTGACATACATCAATCGTCGCTGCCAACCAGAGATATACACAGGGGATCCATACATGAACTGTCTTTTGAAAGCATGGCGTGAAATCTGGATTATCAGTATCCCATGTTAGAGTCGTATTCTGAAATAATTATTTATGTCATTGCTTAAAATCTTAAGGCTATCTATATAGATCAATAAAATTGAAGTGTAATTTATAATTACAAAAAATATTGTAATTTCAGATTAACAGATTTTCACTAAATGCTTATGAACGTGAAGCGCTCGTGGCCCCGCTAACTCAAAGTTCTGTAAATTATCACCGCGTTAAGCAATTTTCACTACAGCTGTTCCTTGGATGGGTGACCTTTGTGGCATTTACATTTGCGAGCGTTTCCGTGCTTCGGAAGGCAAGTTAAGCCCTTGGTCCCGGTTGTCAGCAAAATGGCAGTCTTTAAGCCCAGTTGAAGGCCTTATTGGTGGCTTGAAACATTTTAATAGCACGAAACGTCACAGCCTGCGCCTGTCCATTTCAACACGGCAATGGCCTCACTACCTATTACGTGGGACAAAAATGCATACAGTGAAATGTGGGCGTATAGTATGCCTCTGCCTACCCCTTTGAGGTTAAAGGCATGACAATATACAAGTTATCCCCGCAGCTGGTAAGCATATTAGCTGATCTGACCGACGTGTGGCGAACGTAAGCTGACTTACAAAAATATTAGGTAGGTATATTCAATAATAATACTTTTTTTAAACATTCTCACACGACGATGTAAAGCCTAAATTATTAAGCTAATGTAAACTTGTACCTACTACATATCTAAATGACTGATAACCATCCTACTAATAGGTATTTATAAACACGAATGTTTGTAAGTATGGATGTTTGTTACTCTTTGACGCAAAATTACTGAATGGATTTTGATGAAACTTTACAATAATATAGTTTACACATTAGAATAACACATAGGCTTATTTTTATACCGGGAACAAGTTCCTGTGGGAAACGGGAACGGCAAAACTTCACCAACTAGTACTTATATATTTCTAATTACATAAGTATATAGTATACACAGAAAAGACCAGAACTTCGAAACAAATATTTGCTGATAACACAAACATTTGTTCCGAAATTCGACCGCGGATTCGAACCCGCGACCTCAGCACGACACTCCCAATATACATACCACTGCGTCACCGAAGTACATACAAGTATACAAAAGTTAACAAAACTGTGATTGCACAGCAATATAATTAAAAACGTAACTAATTTTATTTTCAAATTATGATTACAAATAATTTATATCACTTACCCAAAATGTAGATCCACAAAAGTAGTCCATAGTTAGGTTTACACTCATTAATAACAGATACTTTAAACGGTTTAGGTACCGAAGTTCTTAAAACAAAAATTATTTTAAAGTTAGCGCAAAAAATTGTTCTCAAAAACTTTCGCTTGATACTTTTCTTTAAATACCGTTTTGCAGCCTGCGGCCTCGGCTTTCTGTTTGATACTGACACAGACAGTAGAGTCTAACCACAGTATAAAGAGACAAAAACTACTATGGTCTGACTGTGGTTTTATTTTCAACAATTTATGATTGTTATTTTAATTTGGTTAAAGTATTAATTCTATGGACTTGATGACTGAAATTTTTTTTTTTTTTAAGCTGTTGAATAGTTTTTATCGCGGGCTTTAATCTACAAATTCTGTAAGGAAAAAAACCTATGATCCGAGGTCACACGAAATTCATCGAGCACGGCCGAGCGTAGGCTTAACGTGTATGTACATATATTATATGGTACGATAGTACGAAGCTCGCACGGATCGAGACGTGATGATAGTGAGTGTGAGTGTGAGGGTGAGGATAAGGGGGACTGAGAGAGTGAGAGTGGGGTGAGGGTGAGGGTAAGGGTGAGGGTTTTTTTTAGTGTAACTTAAATTAATAAATGATGTAATGTATCATTTTTTACTTACTTATTTTAATAAAATTTTCATTATTCATTCTCTCAAATTATTTGCATGGCCATAATCTGTAGCATTCCTAGGCCTTTATATTTCGAAACACTTAATTTTCTCATAATGTTTGTTTACTTTGTAATTTTTAATGTCAGTTAATGACAAGCCTAGATTTTATTTTTAATTTATTGTTAGAGCTGCCAGTATGTTAGGTTGTTTAGATATTAGACCTTGTTATAAATTTAGAAAATATGTTTAGATAGTTTAAATTTTGAAAGGCTCTGTAAAAGAAGGAAGCCGGGACCGTCAAATCGGTCTACTTTTGGTGCTCACCTTGAGAGGAGGTGCTGGGAATAAGTGCTGAGTGTGAGGGTTGTGCTCTCCAGAAATAGTGAAGTGATGGTCTGCAGTGTTGTGTGTTCTTAACCGGCTCTGTGAAAGACGCCGACCGCTCGTCAGTTTCAGCCCTCTACCTGCCTGAGTTCGCGACCAGTTTTCTCCGAGGTCGGTGACGTGGAGGCCTTGTGGGGATTTGAGGCCCCCTTCTCAGCGACGTGGAGGCCTACTGGAGGCCCCCCTTCCTAGCGACGTGGAGGCCTACTCGAGGGCCCATCTTAGCGGCTGTTCTTGAAGAATTAAGACTTTAATTTACTCCCGGCTTTCCTTGGTTTTATTTTCTTAACATTTTTATATTATATTAAATCAATTTTACCATTTCTCCTTTTTCTTTTACTTTTCCTTTTAAGCCAGGACTCCTCCAGTCCTGGTGACAGTTTTCTCCTTAACTTTACCTTTTTCCCCTCCCGGAAAATAGTATCGTTACAATGAATAAAATAAATAAATAAAGAAAAACAAAGGTATGCTATGCAATAGCTTTACCGCGGCAGTCTCCGAGTGCCACACGTCTTTTTTATTGGAACGAAGTTCCTTACGGCAGGCTTGGAGGAGATAGAGATTTTGCCGCGCGACCGAACTGAAAAATATGTGATAGTAAAACCGTAAGAAAAAGTCCGTGGAATAAAACCGTTAAATGAGTCGTGCGCAGGCGCGACAGTCGTAAACACAAGCGAGTACTGTATAACACCTTTCTCTTTCTCCCTCTTTCAGTGAGGGTGGGGTGAAGGTGAGAGTGAGGGTGAGGATGAGGGTGAGGGTGAGGGTGAGGGTGAGGGTGAGGGTGAGGGTGAGGGTGAAGGTGTGGGTGAGGGTGAGGGTGAGGTGAAGGTGAGGGTGAGGGTGGGGGTGAGGGAGAGGGTGTTTTTTTTATCTTTGTTCCTACCTGGTGTCCCACGACACCACATCATTTTTTTATTATTATTATTTTACCTTGGTCCTAGGTTTTAACCAGTTTTAACACTAAACAATTTTTTAATGGTAAAAGAAGGGTAAAAGTTCTAACACGTTCGGTTTCAATACGACGGGCCAAACAAGCCAACCAAATCTGACCAGACCAGCTATGCAATTCACAAATCTCGTATCCAAATCCGCTACGGCGCAAATGTCATCGATATTCATAAAACTCGAATATCAATGACATTTGCGCCGTAGCGGATTTGGATCCGAGATTTGTGAATTCCATAGCAGTACAGTTGCTTGCAGACGTTCGGGGGATATTTCCCCATTGTGGTGAAAAATATTTTTTTGGAGAACATTTGGGGACTAAAAAAGTAAGTAAGTATACTTTCATACGCATTTAGTGAAAAGCTGTTAATATGAAATTACAAACAGACATTTAAATTTTATTTATCTGTGTAGATAACTGGATTGCCTAGTAATCCCACCATAGAATAATTAAACACTAAGTTATGTATTAACGTAGTTCCTTTACCTTTTTTGGAAAAAAAATGTGAAAATGTGTGTATTTTTGGGGAAAAATAAATTCAGTTCTGGGGAAATTTACGATAAAGAAGAGAGAGAACGGCAATACTGGTCCGGCCTGACCGTCCACACGTCCAGATTTGGTACGAAGCGTATCTTGTCCAATGTGCGAACAAGCGGACCGAGGCGGAATAATAATTGTGTCCGCGTGCTTTCTCTACAGACGGTGCGATTTGCGAACCAAATCTGAGGTCCGGTGTCCCGTGTGTTAGCAGTTTTTTCCCTCTATGGCAGCGTAAGCTGCAAGGATTGACCAAGAATCACACTGGCTGGATATTTGTGTCCTGGATAGTTCTTGGTATTTTAGAGCTTGGTATTTATTGTGTTAACGTGCAACTTTTGATTTGCATTATTGTACGCGTGTAGAGAAGTGACTGATGTTTCGATAGTTAAAATCTCTTTAAACTGTAGAGATGATAATAATTATAGGCAGTAAGTGTTAGGTTACTTGTAACCACAACACGCGAGCTGAGCGAGCGAAGCGAGCGTGCCGCCGCAGCGGCCTGCGATGCGCCAGAACTGAATCGCTCGTTTTAATCTTTCAAAATTTCCTACTTCTTTTTACGATACATCGATTTTATTCTAACATAGATGGGGTGGAGCCCTTACACCCATTTATATTTTAAACTAGTCGACGCCCGCGTAGAGAAATTTTCCCGTTCGACAGGTTCTTGTTCCTGGGATGAAAAGTAGCCTATACGTATATTAGTAGTTTGTTTGTTTGTTCGAGGTTGGAGCAAAACCCAGACTGTCGATCACAACTCTAATATTAGAATATTGTGGTTAATTTTCCAGCTTAAATTCTGCGCTATATTTCATCACAATCGGTTCAGCATAAGTGATAATACAGCTTGAACTAAAAACTAGACACGCTATACATTGGAGAGGTCAAAGTATTTTGGTTTGTTAGTTATAATTTCATTAAGACAACATTTTTAAATACCCTCTGGTTTTCAGATATGCATATACTTGTAGCGAGTTATCTTCACTGATGACTATTCGATGACTAAAGTTAAGCTATCTTAGTGCGGTAGAATTTTGGATGGGTGACCATGTGAACTACAAGTTTTGAACTTTATGTTAGTCACATACAAAACACTACGCGGGCGTAGCTGCGCAAAAAGCTAGTAAGCTATATTATTGTAAAGTTTCATTATAATCCATTCAGTAGTTTTAACGTGAAAGGGTAACAAACATTCTAACAAACTTTCACATTTATAATCTTAAATTAGAATAATATATACTATTACTATTACTAAACAATATTTATTATTTATTTATTTATAGGATATTTAGTTCCAAAAAATTCAACACTATATTCGTAACAAACGTAAACACCAGTCACCAGACAAGATAAATGCACTAGTTTTAGAAAATAATATACATCAAGCGTCCGCACTTGTCACTCTTCCCGCCAAAAGTCCCACAGTTACTCTGCTTAGTAAAATTAATGACAAAATTATATTTTAATTTATTGAATTGTATATTTTTATTTTTCTAGATGATTACATATAAATGGTATATAATATTATACAATAAGGGATTATTAGATATTTGATTGTCTTTGTTGTTGGTTGGCTTAGCCCGTAGACAGAGAATACTATGTCTACGGCTTAGCCCATCTTAGGCAGGCAAAGTAAACTTTTTCCATACAAGCCTTGTCTTAGTGTTTATATTTTCTAATTATTTGGTTTTAGTCATGTCTTCTAGTTCTTTGTCGATGTTGACTCCTCAGTCTTAAGTGCTGGTCATTGCCCTAGTAAAGCAATGGACCATTTATTAGAGCTTGCTATGGAGATTTGGCACTAACACAAAAAAACACCGCTGTTCACTGCAACGTTTCACTTTCCTTCACTCATGCACATTTTCGAACACTTTATGTATCACTTTATCTATCATTATTTAACACAAAATCACGAATTATACACTAGATTTGAAAAAAAAAATGGTAACAGCAGGTAGCCACAACCTGCGTCTGTCTATTTTCAACACGGCAATGGGCTCACCACCTATTACGTGGGACAGGAATCCACACGGTGAAAAGTGGGCATATAATATGCCTCTGCCACCCCTTCGGGGATAAGGCGTGATGGATATTTGTTTATTTTTTATTTTTTTTTTAATATTATACATAAAGAGTTCGGAAAAGTGCATTAGTGAAGGAAAGTAATATATTGTCATATATTGCAATGAATAGCGGTGTTGTTTGTGTTAGTGCCAAATGTCCATAGAGAGCTGCAATAAGGGATCCACTGCCTTATTGGGTCACGGACCAGGACCTAGGACCGAGGACTTGACATCGACAAACGACTAGACATGACTAAAACTATTTTTTTTTCTGTTTCAATCTGCAATCAGTATTTTTTTTTCTTTCCAAACTATAAGCAAATGTGTTGAGTGATTCATTGTCATGTAGAGTGTGTCTCTCAGCAGAGGCATCTACTCCATAGGTTACAGCTCAGTCAATCGCGAGATGTAGGCCCAAAATGCCCTGTCTCTTAAGACGCTTGACTTTGCTTGGTTCAATGAGTTCAGCTGCAAGTGAATTTGGATGTTTACTCAGTCGAATCTGGTATTTTTTGGATGTTGTCAAGATTTCTTCTTTGACCGTATTCATCTTAAGGTTTTGATGACAACAAGCCACGGCACCTAGGCTATTGATCTGAGGATCAAATTTTGCATTCGTTGCAGGATGGAGATATCGGAGTTACTGGCACCACCCCAGAGCTGTATACCATACATCCACACGGGCTTGAGAATGGCTGTGTAGATCAGGAGTTTGTTGTCAGTTGAGAGTTACGTCCCATTAACCAGTATAAACCCTTATGTTGAGTTGTTGTATGTTGTATGTATGTTGAGTTCAACCGTGTGTTGAGTTCATCTCTTTTTGTTTTTATGTGATGTCTCCATGTCAGCCTGCGATCCAGATGAAGGCCCAGGTATTTAGCTGTATCTCTGTGTGGAAGTGTTGTGTTCTCCAGCACCACTGGTGGGCAGTTTCCTCTCCTCAAAGTGAATGTGACTTGTATGGATTTCGTAGTACTTGTCTTAATTTTTCATTTATGTAGCCACTCAGACAACAAATCCAAACCTCTCTGCAGAGTAGCTGTAGCCTCCTGAGGATCCTTATCACTAGCCAGGATAGCTGTATCGTCCGCAAAAGTGGCAGTGGTGACACCAGCAATCTGAGGGAGATCTGCAGTGTAGAGGACGTACAAGACAGGACCCAACACAGCTTCCTGTGGCACCCCTGCCCCAACATCAAAAAATGCAGATGTTGTCCCGGAATCTTTCACCTGGAACAGTCTCTCTTCGAGGTAGGATTTGAGTAGCAGATAGTATGTGTGAGGCAAGTTTATCTTCATCTTGTATAGCAATCCACGATGCCAGACTCTGTCGAAAGCTTGCTGCACATCAAGAAATGCAGCTGAGCAGTACTCTTTAGTTTCTAGTGCACTTCTAATTTTATTATACACTCGGTGAACCTGCTCTACTGTTGAATGTTGCTCACGAAATCCAAACTGATGGTCTGGTATAACATTATTCTCCTTGAGATGAGGCAACAGTCTTCGGAGTAGCACTTTCTCGAATAATTTCGAGAGAATTGGCAGGAGACTAATTGGCCTGTACGATCCAACATCGTTTATAGGTTTGCCTAGTTTTAGTATCATGAGGATCTAAAACACTTTCCACAACCTAGGAAAGTACTGAAGTCTGAGTACTCCATTGAACAACACTGTAAAGAACACAATCGCCTTCTTTAGTAACTGTTTTAAGATTTCCTTAGTAAATAAATCAAAACCAGGTGCCTTTTTATCTTTCAGGTCTCGAATTAACCTACAAATTTCCCGTGGTGTAACATATTTGGGTGGAAGGGAAAGTTGCAAGTCCTGATTCAGGCTATGTTGTATCTCATCTTCTACGTTTTCGTTATAAGTGTCATGAGTAGCAAAAACCTTGGACAGATGTGTAGCAAAAATATTAGCCTTCTCTTGTGCTGTTCTTGCCCAACTATTACCAATTGTCTTTAGGGGAGGTTTTGTATCTTGTGGTCTATTGTATGACTTTGTGAACTTCCATAAAGAATAATTTGTGGATGCTGTTGCAGTAAGAGACTCTAGTTTAGTCTGAAGAGTGGTAGCATGCCATGAATGTATAGTTTGTCTCAGTCTGATGGCAGCATTTTAAGTGCAATTTTATCCTCTAGAAGCCGGCTCTAGGTGCCAGACTCTACGTAACCTTCGTTTTTCCAAAACCTCGTGTCGGATTCGTAATAGGAAATTGACGGACTCCTTTTTAGAATTCAAGCCAGGTGTATTTAGCCAGCACCCTTGTTGGATTAACGAAGTAATATGCTTCGTTGCGTCTTCTAGATCCTCTGGTGTCTTCAATGCGATTCTAAGGTCGATCTTGTGTTCCAGGTAGTCACGAAAGGACTGCCAATCTGTGAGGCGATTGTAAAGCCTCTCAGGTGCCTAAAATTCATTGGGTAATGTACTAACTGTAAGTAAGACGGGAGTTTGGTCTGAGGTGCCATCATAGCAAGATGTAGCTTGGAAGTGTTCTCGGGATAATCCTTTGACTATAAAGAAATTCAGTAAATCCGGAGTCCTTTTTTCATCTTTAGGCCAATGGTTCAGATGTTGTAACTACAGCAAGCCCATTACCATCAAGAGCCATCTTCAGTTGTCTGCCTCACGTATTCACTAGTCTCGAACGCCAAAAGTTATGCTTAGAGTTCCAGTCACCACCTGCCACAATACGATTACCAAGTGTATAAAAATAGCCAGTAAACATTACTTCAGTGACCTTATGTTTAGTGGGCAATAAACCGATGACACGACTATTCTGTCGCATTGCGTTTCAATCGCGATTGTGGTTGCATGTAGGTAGTTAGTTTCAAAGGCTGGCAAAAGATAATGTTATATTGTTGATTTCACAATTACTGCCGTGCCAGCATGAGCAGTACCATCTGGGTGTCCGGTGAGGTATGTGGTGTATCCACGGATGATAATATTGGTAGAAGCGCCACTGTGAGCTTCGGATATCATGACTACATCCAGATTATGTTCCCTAAGTAGGACCACCATATCACATATATTGGATGCCAACCCATTGATGTTCCAAGTTGCCATATTGAGAGTCGTCATTTTGTCAATTTGTCAACGAGTTTGGTTATGAGGCTCATCAAGGCATCCATTTGTTGGATGATCAGATCGAGTTTTTCTGACTGTTTTATAAGCATAATTTCTAGCTTGCTATGTGTTGTGAGTGGATCTAGGGATGTTATAAGGGCTTCAGCGTAGGTTGTGGAATGACTGATTATTGGGAAATTTAGTTCCTTCTTGTCTAAGCGTTGTTCTTAGTTAAGGCTTTGGATGTTTTGCAGTTCTTCTGGCTAGAATTTCCTTGTATACCACAGGCACACATGGCACAGAGCACAAAGTGCCGGGGTGGAGCAATCAGTCTTTGGACACTCTGATGTCTTGTGTTGTTGTAAGCATTTGACACAGCGGTATGGTCTCATGCAGTAATTCTTTGAATGTCCATATTGTTGGCATCTTCGAGACTGTACTATTGATTGTCTCTTTTTTGGATCCTTAATTATGACAATTTGATGGTCTATAATTCTGATGTTCTTTGCTGCCTTATTATTGGGACCAGGGATGATATTTGCAAAGAATGTAGAAGTAGGTATTTTGTTCGGACCATATTTGGCATTAATAATTTCACCAGTGACAATATTCCCTGTTTCTGTTATTGCTTCTTTTATTGCAGCAATAGGTGTTTTGGGATGCAGATTTCTTATAACTATTCTAAAGGGTCTCTCATCTTTCCGATTAAATGTGTGTCCAATGAGGTTGTGCTCCCTCACTATGGTGATAAACTTCTTGTATACATCTATTTCTTTACAATTTATTCGGAGTTGATTTCAGTTAATAATTCTGAAGGAGAACTGACCTTTAAATGCCACCGACTGTAGAAGTTCAGTCAAGTTACTGACTTCTTCAATGCCGTAAAGGATGATTGGTGGAGGTTTGGGCATCCTTTTTCCTTTGGTTTGTCTGCACATTGTCCAGTCAGCTCTATTGGCAGATTGCCGAATCTATTAGATGTCAGTAGCCTTTCAGGTGATGGAGATTCAACTTTTCTACGCTTTGGATTTCTTACTCTCTGCCATGAAGGAGGCTTCTCTCTAGGTTCTCTCTCTAGGTTAGGATTCTCTCTAGTTATTTGTTGATCTTCCTCGGAATGTAGTTCACTAGATGTTGAGATCTTACTTAGAGATGAACTTCTGGGCCTACTAAGGAACAGACTTGGATGAAAGGCCTGCTGCACTAACTTTTTGTTTCCAGTAGCAGTTACTGCTACAGCAGCCTGGTCACCTACTCCTGTAGAGTCTTCGGTAGTCCATTTCACACTTTCCAGCCCGGGTACCGGAAAGCGCCGGGGGTTAGCCGGGTCGCACGACAAATCGCATTCATTTTCACACATTTTCATACAAAGGGGTTGGGAGATTAAAACATAGTACTTTCCCATGGCACTATATCCACTCTTTCAGAGCGTATTTGGTTCCTCTTGGCCTGTAGATGACCAGTACAGGTTATTTGACTGCCGCCTGTTGCTCGGCATTGTTGCGTCGTTTAGCACCACCCAGGCGGCATGTGTAGGGTGAGCATAGTAAAAGGTGGTAAATCCTACGGACGCGACGCAACCCACCCCCCACAAACTAAATAACAAGATAATAATAAATACTGAAGACTTGGCTGTATGGACTAAATTTCCTTTGCCTGCCCAAGATGGGCGAAGACAACTAACAAACAACAACAACAGCTACTCAGCGCTACATTCAAAAAGTTATTCAAGTACATAAGTACTTAATATTACAAATTATTGCTGAAAAACAGAATCGCTTTTTGTTATAGTAATGATCTAATCTAATCTGAAGTATGGATAATTTCTGTAGATCTATCTTTTGGGTAAGTTAGATTTCTCATCCAATTTACATTCATACTAATCAAGGTTTTTTAATAAAACACTCAAGTTTTTAAATATATTTGGTTAAATTCTTTCATATTTATACTGATACTGTAAACTACCACTACACAAAAGTTCTAATAATTACAAGCTGCGTTAAAGTTTATATTATTTCATAACCCCAAATTCCCATTAAACAATGTACTTATTATTATTATTTATCCATCACGCCTTATCCCCGAAGGGGTGGCAGAGGCATATTATATGCCCACTTTTCACCTTGTGTATTCCTGTCCATGTACCTTTTAGTCACTTCATTATCCCCATAGGGGAGTCAGAGGTATAATATACGCCCTCATTTCACAATCTCGTTAAATGTAGGTTATGTTTATTTTTGGTCATATTTTACTTATATGAATGACTTCAGTGGGTTTTAGATGAAGGCTAATTAAATCATAGCCAGAACTAGATAATTGTTTAATCACCTCAATGGCTGAACGATTTTTAAGAAATCAGCTTAGACTCTGGATCATACATCCATGTAACCCGGAATAACATTTGAATACCGTGATGGCTGCAACTTATGTTATATGACACTTAATAAAATGTCAGGTCAGAAGTACCCTTATCCGGCAAGCATGTATGAAAACACTTATGAAAGCAGAAGAAGTGATACTGGTATGTCAGGCTCTTAGCAAGTGAAAAACTATAGTCTCTGCCTACCCCGATGGGAAACAGAGGTGTTAATATGTATGTATGTACAAGACACAAAATTATATCAATAGTAAATAATTAACAGAAAAGCAGTTAATAGGAATAGTTATGATAAAATTTCACCATAACATCTTTCTGCAACAGCTTGTTTGTTTGTTTGTTTTGTTTGTTTGTTTTTACTGGGCCGTCTCCGCACTTAGCCACTTGATTGGGCCATTGTGCGTGGATTCTTCATTCCTTCACTCCAACCATCCAAGGCAGTCCCAGAAGGTCAGCAGCCTTTTAAAGCCCTGGCATGCGTCCGGGAGTGTTTGCGGCGACTGTAGGATGCGCGCCCGGTCATCTGCCACGCTCCTGCACTCCATGAGCACGTGGTGTGGCGTTTCTTCTGCCTCCATGCATCCTCTGCACAGGGGGCTGTCTGTTACACCTATGGTGAAAAAGTGTTTGTTAAGGGGACAGTGGCCTGTTAAGATTCCTACAATCTTGCCTATGCTTTCCCTATTTAGCCTAATGAGGTTGCGGGTAAATCTTTTAGATATCTCCGGAATCGCCATCTTAGTTTGCCTACAACCTTCGAGGGTTATCCATGCTGTCTTATGTGCTTCTTCAGTGTTTGTGCGCAGCCATGTCTTTATCTGTGCCTGGGGTAGGGGTAGTAATGGTTCCGGTCCATATACTGTTTCTTCTGTTCCCCTTTTGGCCAGTTCATCTGCTGCGTCATTTCCCATTGAGTTACTGTGTGCTTTTATCCATTGCAGGGTTACTTTGTTCTTATCCGCAATGTGTTGGAGTTCGTTGTGACATTCCAATATAAGGACTGATGAAATTTTATTATTTTGTAATGCTTGTAGTACAGATGCGCTGTCCGAGATGATTTTAATATTAAAACCACGTAAGTCTCTAGCTGCAACCGCTTGTGCTGCCTTAATTAGACCTACACATTCTGCCTGGAAGATTGTGTTTTGTTTGTCTAAAGTGGTTGATATTTTAATGTTTAAGTCGTCCGAGAAGACGCAAGCTCCAGTTCCGTGTTTGGTTTTGGAGCCGTCTGTGTATATTCTAACTTCATCGATGCCAGAGCTGTCTATAGTTTCTGCGATAAGTTGGATATTATATCTTCGGTCAAAGACGTAGTACCCCGAGGTTTTGTCCATGGGGGCCTCAAGAAGCGGGTATTTCTCGAGAATCTCCTTTAGGACTTTGGTATGTGTTGTTTCTATGTTTTGTCTCCATAGGCCGTTTGATCTTAGTCTTAGTGCAGCTGCTTTTGCTTCTTCTTGTATGACCAGATCTAGTGGTCTCAAGTTCAGCAGATATTCGAGTGCGGCTGATGGGGTAGTTCTCATGCACCCAGTGGTTGCTACACTCGCCAAGCGTTGTAGGCTTTGCAGTTTTGTTCGTGTTGTGGATAGTTGTGTTCTGGGCCACCATACAACTGCTCCGTAGGTCATAGAGGGTCTGATAACTGATGTGTAGAGCCAAAGAGTGATTTTCGGGTTCAGACCCCATCTTTTTCCAACCACTCTTCTACACTGGTTGAAAGCTATACATGCCTTCTTCGTTTTAGTTTCAATGTGACTCGCCCAGCTCAGTTTGTTGTCAAGGATCACGCCCAGATATTTCACTTGAGTTGATAGGGAAAGTTTGGTGTTGAATAATTTTGGTAGGTCCAGGTCTGGTAACTTCCTTCTCTTTGTAAAAAGGATGAGTTCTGTTTTTTTCGGGTTTACTGACAATTTATGTTCGTTACACCATTGTTCTACTATTTGAAAGGCCGTGCGCATTACTTTGCATAACACGTTTTCTGCAACAGCTTTACTTATTATTGTATTTTATGGTACTCCTTCTTCTTTTTAAGAACATACCCAATCGCTTAAATCTAATATAATTAACGAAATAACTTAAATTTATATACTGTTCTAAATAATCTTGATTTCAAATGATCTTCATTCATCAGCTACTGAACAAGATATGATAAATTGTATTAGCTAAAAATAATGATAAATTATAGTGCATAAATATATTATATTGGGTATAACAGGCTCCACCTATATTGTGCGGTCTCAAATAATCTCACCTGCTGACTAACAGACGCTGGCTGGTCCGAGAAGATATGGACATACAGCATAGAGCAGCTCCGGAGAATCACTGGAGCACTCACAGGACACAATGCAACAAGGCAGCAGCTCCACAAAATGGACTTACAGATGATCCAACGTGTAGGACCTGTTAAGATGCTGGCGAGACCATTCATCATCAGCTGTGCGAATGCGTGGCACTTGGTGCAAGGAGAATGACTCTTCTGGTAATGGCATATTCAACACCTGAAGACTACAGGCACATCCCTCCAAATAGAACGCTGAGGTTGAAGGTGCTGCATGAGTGCTGGGGGGATGTTTAATGGGCAGGGGTATAGCACAAAAGACCTAATAGGGTCTAAGTGCTTGGGTCAGGCCGACCCCAACAGCAAGATAAGATAAGAACAGATGAAGCAATATTGCTGACACCCTTATGGTGTTGGTAGGTCAACATTCCTAACAATCCTGGAAATCAAAAGCCAATGGAAAGCTTTTCCTAGCAGCCAAATATAAGTGAGTTCCAGATAGGGTTTTAAGCAACTTGGAATACCCTAAAATGAAGATAGAGTTTGTAAACATTTAAAATACATTGAGAAAAGCATCAGCTCCTTAGACTTTCTTATTTCCAACAGTGCATTCATAGTGCCGCTACAGCAGCATAGAAGAATTAAAAGACTTTTCTATGCCTATTTGAGGATATTCTGTAGACATCTAAATTTATATTGTATGTCGTGGAATGCATTTAGGTATTTAGGCCGCAGGAGAGACCAGCAGTTGTTTCACTGCTATGTAGAAAATGTGATATAATACAAATAATAATTATAAATATAAGAGATGCATCTTATATTTTAGTTGCTGATAATAGGATTTTCTCGGATTGCTATAATAGGTTCTTGGCAATGATTGGCTAGGAGTGGTACTCTTATGTGATTTCCATTGTGATATTTAGATAGATATGCTTAATTGTCCTGAACAAACACAAATTAAATACTTTTTAATACATCGATAGGTAATAATGTTTGATATTATTAATCTAAATAAAATGTAGGTCTGCCTACCACTGTCTTTAATTCACATATGTACATACAGTGTAGTTACAGCCTTTATTACTAGTTAATTGCTAAACTGATTTTACAATAAAAAAATATGGAATAAGATTCCTGTGCTATAGGAAGTTCGGGGGGACGACTAATTATAAATATTTTAAATCTTAGTTACCCCTACGGCTCGGGAAACATCCACGTTGGCGGTCCGGATTCTTCCCACTCTCGGGCACGCTCAGAGGGCAGTATCACTGGTTCACCCTGGAGCTATGGCTAACAGGTGCAGTGCTTAACCCTATTAGTTGTTCAAATTCCTGACAGCTAAGCCTATTGCACGAAGGGGTCGTAGTTTGGCGGGACTACAAGGCATGCGGGAGTACGGCGCCCCAGTCCTGGCCAGCAAACATCAAAGTTTGTGGATGCGTGGTATTCTTGTAACTAAATGTATAAAATTTACTCTACCAAATGTAAAACAAGTTGCGGCCAATGTTCGACTGAATGGGCAAGTGTTAGAATTTGTAGAATCAACTGTGTTCCTAGGTATAACTATTGATGCCAATTTGCAGTGGGGCCCACACATAGGAAAGACAGCCTCTAGATTAAGTTCGGCTGCATACGCTGTAAAAAAGATCAGGACTCTAACAGATGTGGATACGGCTAGAATGGTTTACTTCAGCTATTTTCATAGTATTATGTCTTACGGTATTCTCCTTTGGGGGAGTGCTGCAGATTTAAATATTATTTTTGTTCTACAAAAGCGGGTTATGTTAGGTTGACGCCGATTTTACGGCGCCGACTCAAAAGGCGATACTGTGACGATCTCTTTCCGAGTTGAGATGTGGATGTGGGATATGATCTTCATGAAAGTTTACCTTCCAATGCACTTTTTGATGAGTCTATTGTCGTAATTTGGAAAAAAACACAACAGGGATCATTCCACAATCTGAGCGCACGCGCAAGGAAGGCGTTTATTAACTGCTAAGATTAGGAACGTTAGCGAAGCTGCTCGCCATCCTTACAGAAGCAGGCCCAACGGCGGCGGCATGACGTAAAAATTTCACGTTCGTCTCACGCCATAAGAAGCGGGGTAGTACCCGAACCAAACACCAAAGAAGCGGGATAACACCCCGAACCCCTAAATGAGGCCGCGGTGGTAGCCAAAGTCTGCCGGTAGCTCTGCGAGGAGTTACCCGTGGCGTTCGGTAAAAAATAGAGGTACATCAGCGATCTAATGTTTTTGTTTTAACATATTTCTAACTGCTTCAAAAGAAGAGTCATAATGTTGTTCCAGTTGCCTCGTTTATTTATTGAGGTGTTATCAATGAATTTATCGAGCAAAGATACAACAGATCCCAGTGAACGTAGACATCAAGGTTAACAACAATTATCTCTCGTGACTGGTGACTAAAGCTTATAATAACTGATTGTGATTGAATGTTACCAACTAATGTAGGTACCTATATAAGGAAAAAATGCGATTTTTGCATATTCTTCTGTAGTTGTCAGTGCATTATTTTCAAGTCCTCCTTTTAGGTGATCCTGCTAGGTTTCTAGAAAAAAGTGTAACGGTACGGGAAAAGATGCGGTCATTCATATATTCAAACTCTATATTATGCGCGTGCTCTCAGCCACAGTTATCAATTTTAAATTAATACAGTAGACAGTTTCTTCGTTCTGATTTCTCTGAGGAACCTCACATAGACTATTTAACGTTATACACCCCCGGACTCTTGAATCGAGCCACCTTACATTCCCGGGCCTAAAAGCCCAATACACAAAAAATATACAAAAAAGTTTTTATGCATTTTTAATGCTGGCATATTTCATCGTCTTTCCCGTATGTATTATACCTAATTTGAATTTTAGAATTTAAAATAAGGAACAAAAGCCAAGCTTAGTCACTGATTTGAAAAAAATAATGACTGTTAAAAGTTGCTTTTGAAGCAATTTAATTTCGATTTGCTTTGAATTTTCGCAATTGTTGTTAACCAAAGTTTAGTTTTGTTATTTTTCTATAATTTGAACCGTTTTTGGCTATAAAATTATGGATACTTCACCTGAAGTAGCCGCGCAAGCTGTAGCACTTCTTCAATCTGGGCTAAGTCAGCGAGATGTGAGTTCACAACTTCACATAAGTCGTTCCGCTGTTCAAAGAGTGTACCACCATACCTGGAGACTGGCGGCCTTGTTCGGCGAACAGGAGGACCTCGTTACCGAGTGACAACGGCGAGACAAGATCAATACATTGTCACTACTAGCTTACGAAATCGACGCCTTAACTCTGTTCAGATACAAGAACAGCTCAGGGACTTTCACGGAGTGGCTGTAAGTGCTCGGACCGTTAGAAGGCGACTCAATGAACGTGGTTTAAAGCCCCATAAGCCAGCCAATGGACCCAAATTGACACGAGCACACCGAATAGCCCGTCTAGAGTTTGCGCGCGAACATCTAAATTGGACTCGACATCAATGGAGCCAGGTTCTCTTCACAGATGAGTCCAAGATAATGCTATACGGTAATGATGGAAGGAGTAAGGTGTACCGAAGACAGAACGAGCGTTTCGCGCAATGCTGTATTGACGAGAAAGTGAGTTATGGTGGAGGATCATGGACAGTCTGGGGAGGAATCTCTATGGAAGGCAAAACTGAGCTAGAGGTAGTGACGGGACCGTGCCGCTCCTAGATGGCAATAGATACATTCGCCAATGTTTAGAGAACCACGTGATGCCATATGCTGGATTTATTGGCCAAGATTTCGTTTTAATGCATGATAATTCAAAGGCCCATACTGCGGGAATCGTCAGGGAGTACTTAAGGGCCGGTAGGCCTAGTCGCGTAGGCACCACAACGCTTCCTCAGCCCCCGCCAAGATAGATCGACAATGTTCTTCAGAACATATCTTCTGTCCGCGCTAAACATTCTCCTTAAGTACACAATTTCATTCAATTGCTCTAAACGTTGCCGGTTTACCCAAATCTTGCTTTTGGTTCTTACTTTTTCTTTTTCAAATACCCTATTCTTAGTTTAATATGCAGCGAAGACCTTTACTTTTATATTAGTGACTAATGCCTGAAGGTCGGCTTCTGATGAGACCATCACTACCGCATCATCAGTGTACAACAGACAATGTACTATAAAATTTCCACAATTTTACAACACATCATAATCTTTTAACTTTTGCAGCCCCACATTTTTGCACAACTATCCAGATACACTATGAAAAGCCAGGCGGACATAACACAACCCCGTTTGACGCCCGAACAGAAGTCAAAAAGCCAGGTGAACATCCCCCTTGGTCGCACGCAAGCTTTACAGTCCGTATAAAGAGACTGTATCACCGTCCACACCATATCCTGCCCGGATATGGTGTAGACGGCCAGCCAGGCCACACGGACGAGTACCACAGAATTTCTCTCACAACGTTATCAAATGCTTTCTCCATATCCACTAAAGCGCAAAAATCCTTCGCGTTAAAATGTTGGGATTATTAATTAAATGAATGAATGAAAAATCTTTATTCATGTAGGTCACAAAGTAACACTTATGAACGTCAAGATTATTGCTTCTACATTTACATTTACTGCCAGATTCGCAAAGCAATAGGTAGAGCCTGAGGAAGAACCTGGCAATAAAACTCATGGCTACTCTTTTCTAACCGCCAGTAATTACATTAGTTTGAGTTACATGATGTTTGACCAATTATATAGTAATGAATTTATACAAAAAAATAAAACAAAATCAATGTTGTGTTTCATATCATATCAAAATTAGAGCTATTTTAGTTGCCAGTTCTAAAGGCAGCCTACACTTTAAGAAGAAGAATCTAGCAAGAAAGTCAATGGATGCTCTTTTAAAATGTAGGTATGGCTTACAACATTAAAATTACACTTACATTGTTCCTTTGGATTTATGTGAGAACAGTCGACTAAACTTAGTTTGCCTTAAATTTAAATTATATTATTTGTAATAATTGCTATATTAATATTAATATATTAATTTATTAATTATTAGTTACATGAAATGTCATACATTGTTTAAGGCTACTAACATAAAGTAAAAACATAAATAAAAAGCGCTGGTAGCCCTACTAACTCGGTTTCTGTAGAAGATCACTGATTTAAGAAACTCTCTCGGATTTTTGATGGATGACCGCTTTGTAGCATTTTCATTCACCAGCGTTTTCGTGCTTCGAAGGACACATTAAGCTGTTTGTCCCGGTTGATAGTAACGTTGCAATCGGCACTCGTTAAGTCAAGTGAATACCTTTTGAGCGACTTAAAAATTACAACAGCGAGTCGCTACAATCTGAGCCTTTCCTTTTGTACACAGACATTGGGCTCACCACAATATGCCTCTGCCACACCTTCGGGGATAAAGTCGTGGCTAATAAATTTATAAATACACTTAAATAATTAATACTGAAAGCATAAAACAAAGGTCTTGGATACAATTTTAATAATTTATGCGAAGCGAAGCTTCAATATAACAACTGCACTGATTACTTCAGCCAGTGGCAGTCGGTATGTTTAAGCTCAAATTTGTTTATAGGTAAACATACATTGACCGGCCCACTGGCTCAGTTGGTTATATAACTGCCTTCTAACCTGTGGGTACCGGGTTCGATTTTATACTACTTACATTACATTCATACAGATAATTCTAACGCTTCTGTGAAGCGTAGGTACTTTATTTTATATTAAAACTCTCATATATTTTATTAATCTATCACGCCTTATCCCCGAAAGGGTGGCAAAGGCATATTAGTGTATGCCCAGTTTTCACCATGTGTATTCCTGTCCCACGTAATGGGTGGTGAGTCCATTGCCGTATATAACTCTCATATATATATACACTATATAAAGCTAACTCCGGGCGTCGCGAGATGCTGCTGGGACAGACGCTCGGATGATGATGGAATGCTTACTGCTCTCATAAATATACTGTGCCATTGCGAAAAAATAGCAAGGGGAGCGCAACGAAAAAACCTAACACAGGTCCTACCTCAGTAAGCGCCAGCGCGCGACTGATCAGGCCTCAGCGTCGCGAATCTGATATTATTTAAACATTTGTTCTATAAAATTACTGTATATAGTCAAAATAAGTCATGTGTATATAAATATTTAGTAGCTGTATGCAGTTTGTGTATTAAAATTTTTAGTAAAATTATCTGTAGTTTTGATTTGGCAATGAAAAAACATTTCGAAAGGGGGCATCTTTGGGATGTTTTTCTATTAAGTGAAGTTTATTAGATTTTGTAACAGAAAGCCATTTTGACTAGCTTAAATCCTTAACTAACAAATATCTCTTTTTCAGAATCAAAATCCCTTCTACGATTCGCATTGTTTTAAAAAACTCAAAAGCGTGGCCTCGGCAGGAATACCAAGCCTTAAATGACATTGGTATCACTGTTATGAGATGGCCAGCGCGAAGTCCTGATATGAATCCTATAGAGCATCTATGGGATGAGCTGAAGAGGCGTGTTCGAGCTCATCATCCTGCCCCGCAAACCATGCAGGAGCTCAAAAATGTAAATTTGGAAGAATGGGAGGACATACCTCAATATGTCATAACGACAATTAATATAATGTCATAACGATTAATTCTATGCCAAACCGTATGAGAGCTGTCATAAATGCACTGGGAGGCAATACAAGTTACTAAATAAACATTTCTTTTCATGTAAAACATTTCTTTATTTAAAAATCGATTAGATTTTTTTCCTTGAAAAACGCAAATATGGACTTGTTTCAACGTAACTCGACTTTTTTAATAAACTGTAGTTCAAATTTAGAACAGTGGCACTCTAAATGAATGATGAGTATACCAGCTCCAAAACTGCATCAAAACATTTTCCTTCTACATACATCTTTTATAAGTTACAGTACTCCAAACCAAAAAAATCAAGGTGGCTCGATTTAGGTGTCCGGGAGTGTATAATAAGGGAACACACATTCATACATAGGGTAAAAGTGGGATAGTTGCCCTAGGAGCATAGACGCCCCATATTTCAAATTGCGAGTTGTGAAAGTCCGATCATCGCAGTTAATACTTATAATCAAAGACCACGCCCCACCCCGCTAGTGCGCGAGCGTCGGTCGCTCTGATCAGACGCGTTGCGTGTTTATAAAGAAAGTTCGTCGGGCTCGTTTACAAACATCGCGGATTACGGATTCAGTTGTTTCAAAAACGCGTGTAACTTCTGATTTACAACGGTAAGTGATGTTATATTACTGTTATTTGCCAGTGTATTGTTAGAATAATACCGTCAATATATTTTTTTCTATTTTTTTAAATGGTATTTTGTTTAATAAAGTGAGGCATCTATCCTTAACGAAAAGGATAGATGCCTCGTTTTGTAGAGAGTATAGATGCCCTTAAGGGCATCTATCCCCTACAACTCAAATAAATGTTTTAATGTAATTTTCACAATTCTTCTTTTCAGATATGCCTCGCAAATATGTAAGGAAGGTTGGAGCTCGTCCGAGAGGTGAATGGACACAAGAAGCTCTAGTATCTGCAATAGATGAAATGTCGAAAGGCATTCATGGTGTCAACGAAATATCTCGTAGATATGGGATTCCATCTAGAACATTAAGGCGAAGATTCGCGAATAAAAATATTGATAAAAGGACATTAGGTAATAAAATGTTATTACTAAAACTCAACCAAGTTATAAATTTATCATATTATATCCTACATTTTTTTGTTACAGGAAAACACCCTCTTCTTGATTTTGAAAACGAAAAACGTTTAGTGAGCCACATACAGAAATAAGAATATTTAATCCAAAATATATGTGCCATTGCTAAATATTAATAAATAACTTGTTAACTATTAAATATGATCTAATTTTTCTCTATTGGCAACTATCCTCAAAGTCATAACAGCAACAGGGCATCTAACCCATACATGGGGCATCTATCCTCAGAATTAGTACTGTAACATTTCTAATTTATTTAAATTTGTGTAATAGCTGCATTCAATTTCTTTTTATAATATAATAAGTAATAGACCACTGTACCATTAAATAAAAAAATCTGTTAAAATATCGTTTATTTTCTAGAAAAAAAATGACAATTGCGAAATATGGGGCAACTATCCCACTTTTACCCTACATAGGTATCTTATACAACATATCTGTTATATAAGATACCTATGTATCATATCTGTTATACAACAGTAACGTAATATAGCGCCACTACAACTCGTACACACGAGTTGTATTGAAATTAATCGAAACTGCATATTACTGCATACATTCAATAAGCTATAATTAAATAAATAAATATAGCGCTCGTAGCCCCGCTGACTCAGTGTTCTGTAAACGATCACTACGTTAAGCATTTTTCGCTATGGCTGGTCACGGATGGGTGATCACTTTGTGGCATTTTCATTTGCGAGCGTTTCCGTGCTTAGGAATGCACGTTTAGTCGTTGGTCCCGGTTGCCAGTAACATGGCAGTCGTTAAGCTAAGATGAAGGCGGCTTGAAAAATTTCAACAGCAGGTAGCCACAACCTGCGTCTATTTATTTCAACACGGCAATGGACTCACCACCTATAACGTGGGACAGAAATACAAACAGGTGAAAAGTGGGCCTTTTCGGAGATACGGCGTGATTAATAAATATTAAATGAATAGGCATGGGCGTACCCAGGAACTGGGCCAGGGGGGGGGGGGGGGGGCAAATCCGATCTTCCCAAGAGCATAAAGCGCTCGTAGGCCCGCTAACTCAGTGTTTTGTAAACGATCACTGCGTTAAGCAACTGTCGCTATGGCTGTTTACGGCTGGGTGACCGCTTTGTTGTATTTCCATTTACTAGCATTTTCGTGCTTCGGAAGGTATGTTAAGCCGTTGGTCCGGGTTGCCAGTAACATGGCAGTCGTTAGCCAAGTTGAAAAACAAAATTCAACAGCAGGTAGTCACAACCGGCGTCTGTCGCTATTTCAACACCGCCTCCGCATTGGGGATAAAAGCGTGACTGATGAGAGAATTTCTTTAATAATTAGCTTTTAAAAGTAAGAGTAACAGTCTTCCTGTCCTTACAGAAACAGGCTCAAGACGACGTCTTGACGTGAGAAATTCACGCACGCCTCATGATTCAACAAGCGGGATAACACCCAAATCAACCTCTAAGCAAGTGGAATAACATCAAACCATCAGGCGAGGCCACGATGGTAGCCAAGTCTGCAACAAAATCTGGGACATTCTTTCGAGGAGTAACCCGGGGTGCCCGGGGTTAAACGTCGTTCATACATCACACACAACATTCTTGGGGATTATATCATAACTAAAAGTTAAGATATCTATGGGAATTGCACACGTAAAAAATGCTATTTTAAAAGTTACTTCTGAGGGCCTTCGGCAGAACAGTTTAGGACGTGTTCGTGGCAGAATAACATATAGCGTTAACAAATTTTTATGTAGACGACGATGAATCAATCAAATCAGCCTATGGCAGTCCAGTGCTGGACGTGGACGGTAGGCCCTAATCACACAACACACGCTATCTAACCGAATCCAGGGGGGGGGGGGGGGCAGCTGCCCTGGGTACGCTCATGTGAATAGGTATACATAAAACTATTGTACCGCAATATTTGCCACTGAATTAGATAGCCCAAATACTTATTTATACCTCCTTATACGTTTTATCCAAACCCAGTATAAAATTGTTGCTCTATCACAATACTTCAGTGTAAATGCCCCATAACCTACTTATTTATTTCAGAATGCCAGCCTATCTTGGACTACAGATGATCCAGATTTCACACCATGCTTCCAAAAGACTGTTTTTGTATGGATCCCCTGTGTATATCTCTGGTTGGCAGCGGTAATAGAAATATATCAAATGATTATCAGTAAAGAGGCCAATATACCACGGAATAAATTAAATAATAGCAAATTGATTATTACTTTACTCTTGATATTGCTGCAAATAATAGACATAAGTGAAGTTATAAATGCATCCTCGAGAAAGCAGAGGCCAGTTTCATATGCAGATTATTATGATCCAGTTGTTAAGTTGCTGACTTTTGTGAGTACCAAAAATTTCTTCATTTTTCAAATAATTTATGCTGATCTCGACTTACAAAGGATATTGTCACGCCTTTAACCCCGAAGAGGTAGGCAGAGGCTTACTATACGCCCACATTTCACCGAATGTATTTTGTCCCACGTAACGGGTGGCGAGCCCATTGCCGTGTCGTGATCTCGACTTGCCTGCTAAAATTCGGTGTTGGCAACACAGGGTTGTTTCATGGCGGTTAAAATTCGGATTGGTCTGTAATCACTATTTCTCTGTAATTTATTGCTTATTCTACTGAAAATTGACCTATTCGTCGCTCGTGTAAGACAGACTTCAAAGAATTTCTCCAACTTGCTCTGGTTAACATGAACATATGGAAGACTGACACCAACACAACGGCTCTAATTGCCATAATAGCCCGATCTCTGCTGGTTCTCTTTACCAAAGCTACCACACACCCGAAACATATCTTAGTAAATTGTTTAATAAATAGTATATATGTGTATATATACTAGTAATACTAATAGTCATAAGTAAGTATGTGGTACTATGATGGCCCACCTTATTTAATACTAGATGACCCCCACAGCTTCGCCCGTGGAATATTTCGACCTCCCGTCGCACCTATTTAATCCCGTCGCTTATAAATTCTACAATGATGCATAATAATTAGCCCGATTTGTCGACGTTTATGACTACTGCTCTGCTCTCCAGTGTAGTTGCGTAATGATATATAACCTATAGCCTTCCTTGATAAATGGGCTATCTAACACAAAAAGAATTTTTCAAATCCGACCAGTAGTAGTTCTTGAGATTAGCGCGTTCAACCAAACTCTTTAGCTTTATAATATTAGTATAGATAAGTAAAATCGCAAGTAGTACACTAACAATAACTGTATAGTATATAATAGCACAATAACTAAAGATGACTGTCGAAGCTTTCTCTTGTAGGCTCACAAAGTTAGAACAAGAGGTATAAAATAACAGTTCTATTTCAGACATTATCGGCAACGCTATTGTCGTACAACAGAAAATATGGTAGACGGACTTCAGGAATACTTTTCTTATTCTGGTTACTACTTATATTGGCCGGACTACCTCAGCTGCGGACAGAACTGATGCATTATAAAGCGTATGGTCGATATGGTGTAACAAGTTATATCATTTACTATTTATTTGTGATAATAATGTTTATATTGAACTGTTTCGCGGATTTACCACCTAAAGACTCGCCCTACATTTACGAAAAGGTATGTAATGTTGTTATTTTTAAATTACTATGTATGTCCTTCTAGTATTCTCGTGGCTACTCCCATAGTAGCACTAAATTATTTAATACTCAATACAAAATAAAGGCAATTAACTTTTTTCTAAATTATTTGGTTTACTTAATAAAATAGGCGTGGACCCTTAGAAAGAACTTAAAAATGGATATGAAAATAAGAAAGTCGAAGGGAAGACAGCCGTCGAGTATTATCCTACTAATATTATAAATGCCAAAGTTTGTAAGAATGGATGTTTGTTACCCTTTCACGTTAAAACAACTAAATGGATTTGAATGAAACTTAACAATCATATAGCTTATACACCAGAATAACACATAGGCTACTTTTTATCCCGGTAACAAGTTCCTGTGGGAAACGGGAACGGGAAAACTTCTCTACGCTGGCAAAGCCGCGGGCGTCAACTAGTAGTTCGTACATGGCTGTAACTACAGCTTTCCAATCAGAACGTGTAACGTGCGATAAGCATCACCGTTACAAAATAAAACGGGATGCACTCCGGGAGTGCCGACAGAAGTAATAGCTAAATTTGTTAATAATTTATTTATCTAGACGCGTTCGCGGTCTGCTATATGTACATGCAATGCGATCAGGCATACTAAAAACCAAGTTCCTCAAGCGGTATTGAGGTATAATCTCCCACTCTTCAATAAGGGCCTGTTTTAAGGATGCAAGTGTCAGAGGTGGTGGGTTTCGCTGCCTGACTAGCCTTCCGAGCTCGTCCCATGCATGCTCTATGGGATTCATGTCAGGAATCCTCGCTGGCCAGGCTATGCGAGCGATACCGACTTCTTGAATGTATTGCCTCACAGATAATGCTGTACGAGGGCGAGCATTATCGTGCATAAGAAGTGAATTATCGCCCATGTTTGTAAGGAACGGACCTGCAGGTTCATTCAGGATTTTTATTATGAAAACAAGGTCTGTTCATCCTTCTGAACAATCTGGACAATCTATGATGCGGATGGCACGTCACTGCAACGCGTCGAGAGCTTCAAGCAAGTATTTGGCGGAGCTATCCCAGAGACGTGAGCAGTATTCCACGCACGGACGAACCTGACACTTACATAATATGCATCTCTGTTTCTGCCTGAAAAACCGCCTCACCCTGTTAAGGACTCCGAGCTTGCGAGAGTCCAAGCTGATGCACCCCTGATGTAATTTTTATTGTAGATATCTCGACGAACGTCCAACCACCGAATGGTGAGGTAATTTTGCTTGTCCATAGCCTCACCCCAAAGGTGTGTAACGTATGCTAGAAGATCACCCGTAGACCGTTTTGGCCTAAATCAGTATTGCCGGTCGTTTATTAAGGAATGATCTTCTAGATAACACATGGGCTGCTTGTTTATGATGAGCTCAAAAACCTTCTTATAGATGCCAGATGTTTTCATGGTGACTCTTTATTTTTGCGGACGACGTTTTGGAGTTTGGCTTACATGAAATATTAATATTGAAATAAAATGTCACTAAACGCTGACATTACGAGTATCATTATTACTCATATGGGAACCATTGGTACTGGTGCATAACGCCGCAGTAGGCAACTATATTTACGGTTTCTTGTTGTGTTTTGTTAATGTGATCTTATAAGATCATGAAATTTTGAGATTATGATGTTATGAGGATATGATGTTTAACGAATATCGTGTTTTGGGAATGTGGTATTTTACTAATGTGGTCTTTTGAGAATATGATATCCAGCGACGGAGACGACGACACGAAACTTCTTTATGAATGAACTAAACCCAGCGAAATTGTGACGATAGCCTCTGTTGAAGTTACTTCACTTTCGAAACTTTTCCAGTTATCTTCAACTAGGTGACACCCGCGGCTTCGCCCGTGACATACCTCGAACTCCCGTCGCACCTAATTAATTCAGCATAAAAATTTGCCCGATTCGTCGACATTTATTGTTACTGCTCCGCTCTCCAGGGTAGTAGCGTGATGTATAGCCTTCTTCAAAAATGGGCAATCCAACAGAAAAGATTTTTTCAAATCCAACCAGTAGTTCCTGAGATTAGCGCGTTCAACCAAACAAACAAACTCTTCAGCTTTATAAATTAGGAAGTATAGATTCATCATAATGTACAATCTACAGAGACAATCCCCGGAAAATTCATCGGGCTTCCTCAACCGGCTGACGATTAGTTGGTTCGATGCAACGGTCATAACGGGATATCGAAGGACATTAACTGAAAATGATGTATGGCCTTTAAACCCCCACCATGTCTCCAAGGAGTCTGTAGCAAAGTTTGAAAAATATTGGTCTCGCGCTTTGAGGGAACAAAAATTGTAAGTATAGTTTTATTATTGTCACCCATTTGTTCATATCACCGAAAGGTGGAAACTCTATACCAATTATTTGTTTTCAAATCCCTCACACTAATGAACACTTTACATCGATACATAGCTTGAATGTGTGCGTGAATGGGTTCGGGTTAATAAACAACACTCTCAAAGCTTAATATTATGTCGTTATGTAAGCGCACCTACTTTGACACAATTCAACTGACATTATTCAAATTATGTGAGTTGAATTTATGGTATAATTTGAACAATTTTTGACAATTATTTACTAATGTTTGTTCTCATAGCAACGATGTTAGTTGATGGTTAGTTAGAGGTCATAATTTTTTTTTTAATATTTATGATCTAATACGTCATGGAACGCAATGGCTAGCACTCCATCGAGCGCGTACCCGAACTAATACTTATGCCGCAAGGCAGCGGGGAGCGCGAGTGGGGAAGTTTGGAGTACTATTGTGTTATCTTTGATATTACTGAAATATGAATAAATAATTATCCATCACGCCTTATCCCCGAAGGGGTGGCAGAGGCATATTATATGCCCACTTTTCACCGTGTGGATTCCTGTCCCACGTAATAGGTGGTGAGCCCATTGCCGTGTTGAAATAGACAGACGCAGGTTGTGGCTACCTGCTGTTGAAAATTTTCAAGCCGCCCATAAGGCATTCAACCAGGCTTAACGACTGCCATTTTACTGGCAACCGAGACCAACGGCTTAACGTGCCTTCCGAAGCACGGAAACGCTCGCAAATGTAAATGCCACAAAGTGGTCACCCATCCGAGGACCAGCCATAGTGAAAGTTGCGTAACTCAGTGATCGTTTACAGAACACTGAGACCGCGGGGCCACGAGCGCTTTAACTGAAATATGACATTGTATGTTTGTTATATATTATTGTACTGTATCTTCTGAGCTAGCTTAGTCTAGCTAGTCTCATGCGTATTTGCACTAAACACAATTTAGATCAATCCTAACTATGAAACTCTTTGGTGTAAGCATCGCCTTGACATTTCATTTGCATCTACTTAGCGTATTTAAGATACACCTAGGGTTGGTGCAATGTATTTTTTTCATAAACGTATCATAAGTTCTATGATACGCCTAACTTTAGTGCAAATGGGCATTAGGCTATCTGAGTCAGGGCGAAATGACGAAATCTTGTAATTGAATGCAACACTTTTTAGAGCAATAAATATTAATACACAGTGAAATAAGAATACCTGGATAGCTAAAGACCACGGGATTAAAGTCCCGTCTAAAACGCAGAAATTGTCAAATATGAGTTGAAAGTACAGACAGACACCGGGAATTGTCATTTGTCTCTTAATAATGCATGGCAAAACATGAAACATTTCATCACTAAATTTTCGTCGCTTTCAAGTCGTGTAGTCCAAATTTGACTGTATAGTCGTTCGATGAGGAGAGTTTGTGAACCTTTGGTGGCCCAAAAGTAGTCAATGAGTTTTTTTTTCATTAATTCCAGAAAATATAATGCAGACTGTTCAAAATCGTCTGGTAGCCCAGGTCAAAAGAAGGAGAAGAAACAGGTATCTGTCTTTCCAAGCGTGTGTAAAGCGTTCGGAAGATTGTTCTTAGTCGGCATGGTGGTGAGACTTAGTATTGACTTACTTAATTTTGGACCACCGGAGTTATTGAGGTGAGTAAATGAGCAAGTGAGTGAAATAATCAATTCGTGCATCGGCATACGTGGCCTTAAGACTTACTAGCAATTTTGATAGACAAATTAACTGCCTAAACCGGTGCCTACCTTGTTATACAAATTACACCCTTTCAGATTGCTCATAGATTTTATTGAGGGCGATGAGCCAATATGGAGGGGCTACCTTTATGCAGTAGGCATGTTTGTATGTTCTGCCCTACAATCTGTACTTACTGGGCAGTTTTTCTTGAAGACATACATTGTTGGAATGCAAATATATTGTTCATTGAGCAATATGGTGTTTAAAAAGGCCCTAAACTTGTCTAACCAAGCTAGAAAGAAGTCCACAGTTGGCGAAATTATTAACTTGATGTCTACTGACGTTACCAGGTATGTATTTTAGATAGATTTATTTCTTCGTTAGGAAGCATAAATATTGACTTATAATGGAATAGTACATCGAATAGTAAATGCCTATCATATTTTCGATCTATATTTAATAAGTGCTTGTGACCTTGCTAGCTCAGTGGTCTGTGCTGGAAATGGGTTACCGTGTGTGGCGTTTTCGTTCTCTTCTGTGAGCACATTAAGTGTTTGGACTGCAAGTAACGTGGTAGTCGTTGAACCACGTTAATGAAGGCTTTATTTATAGGCAACTTGTTTAGCTACCGGTAGCTACGATTTGTCCCCTCAGGTGTGGCAAATGTCCATAGGCTACTGTGACCACTTGCGATTATATGGGTCGTATACTCCTCTACCACTCTCTATTTTGTCTCTTACTAGGATAATAGCATTCTCTTAGAATTCTTAGATCCTCGCCCTTATACATACTATAGTTCCAGTCTCCGAATAACAGATTGGCAAAAGAGAGTAGAAAAATTGGCGAATAGCTGCCGGAAACAAAGTTAACGGTGCTTTGTCCCAGTTAGTAAAGCGACAAAGCATCGTAAAAGAAGCACGCATGGCGATACATAACGCAGTGCTAGTGCCAACTTTGCTTTACGGTAGTGAAACCTGGGTATGTCAGCAGATGCATGAAAGTAAATTGAATGCTGTGGAGATGCGATCACTTCGAAAATTGTGCGGCGTTATCTTGGCCGACCGAATACGTAACGAAGTGATACGCAATATGGCAGGTTTGAACGAAAGTGTCAGCGTTAAGCTGGAAAAGGGCGTGCTCCGTTGATTTGGACACGTCCAACGAATGAGTGAGGAACGATTGACGAAGAATATATATTGTTCAAAAGTAGAGGGTAGAAGAAGTCAGGGTAGGCCGAGACTTACATATGAAGACCACGTGAGCAGATTGCTCAAAAACGGAAAGGTCAAAAGTACTCGGATACCCAGACGTGCGTGTATGAAGCGATTGATGAATCTCGAAGAAGCGAAAGAAGTATGTATGGATCGCGAAGCCTGGCGATCTGTCCTCTCTGACTACCCCGTCAGGGATACAGCGTGAAGATAGTTAGTTAGAGTAGAAATTAAGAGGGGTTAAAAAGTATCGTATTTTATTGCGGTAATTTATTCAAGGAAATGAATGCTGTATTGAATTTCGTTTGTTTAGTTTCAATATTAATTTCTTTTCATGATATTATTTTCCAAGGCACCTTTAGGAAATATGCATTGTTTTTTTTCTCCTACCACAGGTTCAGTGATTTGACATTCATTCATTTAATATGGTCCGCACCATTGCAAATAACATTGGCGTTGTATTTTTTGTGGAATCAGTTGGGGCCGTCTGTACTAGCTGGAGTGGCTGTGATTGTCGTACTAATGCCAGTAAATGGAATTTTCACCGGCATCCAGGAGAAACTACAAATAAAATTGATGCGCCATAAAGATCAAAGAATAAAACTAATGAATGAAGTACTTAATGGCGTAAAAGTAAGATTGAACAGTTTATAAACTAAATAAAAGCTCTTTGAAGGATTTTATTATAATTTTTGCTTTCTTTCGAGATAGGTCCTTAAAATATATGCATGGGAACCGAGTTTTCAGGAGTACATACTTAAAATAAGGAATAAAGAACTAAAAGTTTTGAAGAAGATTGCTTATTATAACTCTGTATCCTCTTTGGTTTGGTTCTGTACACCGTTTCTGGTAAGTATTTGCGATGTAAATGTACACTCACCAAAATAGTTCGGGTTGCGGTTAACAAAACAACAATCAATAACATGTAGAATATTTAAACATCCTCTGAACTTCCAAATTTAATAATAATAATATTTGTTATTCATCAATATCTTTAATCGCCTTGCAATTTCATTAATTAAATTGTTTTACTTTTGCAAATTATATTTGACGGCTCGGTGGCGTAAGTAAAGCGACAAAGCATCGTAAAAGAAGCACGACTCGCGATTTATAACGTAGTGCTAGTGCCACCGTTGCTTTTCGGTAGCAAAACCTGGGTATGTCAAAAGATGCATGAAAGTAAGTTGAATGCTGTGGAGATGCGATCACTTTGAAAATTGTGCGGTTTAACTGTGACTGTCCGAATACGTAACGAAGTGATACGCAATATGGCAAGTTTAAATGAAAGTGCCAGCGTTAAGCTGGAAAAGGGCGTGCTTCGTTGGATTGGACACGTCCAAGGAATGAGTGAGCAACGATTGACGAAGAATATCATATTGTGCGAAAGTAGAGGGTAGACGGAGTCAGGTTAGACCAAGACTTACATATTATGAAAATCACGTAAGCAGATTGCTCAAAAACGGAAAAGACAAAAATACTTGGATACCTAGACGTGTATGTATGAAGCGATTTATGAATCTGCAGGAAGCGGAATAAGTATGCATGGATAGCGAAGCCAATCTGTTCTCTCTGACTAGCCGGTCACAAATACAGCGTGAAGATAGTTAATTACTTAGTTTTGGTGGCGTAAGTGGTAGTGTATGCGACAATTGCGACTGCCGCACTGTTTGATGAGGTCTCCGGTTTGATTCCCGGGTCGGAACAAATATTTGTGTGATCCACAAATGTTCGTTTCAGTTTGGGTGCTTCCTATGTTTTATATGTATTTAGAGATATATAAGCTATGTTTATTAGTTGTCTAAACCCCATACCACAAGCTTATATTAGCTTAATTAGGGCTATATGTCGCTAAGTAAAAAATATCATAGTATTTATTTATTTATTTACTATGTTAGTGTAGGTACCTACTACAAACCGAATTATTTTGCTGAGTGTACCAACATCAATTCATAATGCAAGATTTTCAATTAATATTATATTGAATAATTTTATGTTTGTTTTCAGGTATCACTGATGTCATTCATGTGCTTCGTTTTAGTAAACGACACAGAAGTTCTAGATTCGAAAAGAGCATTTGTAGCGTTGTCTCTTTTCAATATTATACGTTTACCAATGTCAATGTTACCCAATGTCATATCTAACGTTATACAGGTTGGTTACAAAAATGTACTAGTTACACCCCGTTTACACCAAGAAACAAGTATTCTCCTAGTTTTATAAAAAACTTGTAGAATACTTATCAAACATTGGAGAATTATCTGTTCTCTACATGTATTGCAATTGTTCTTAACATAGATTCGTTGAGGTGAATCATCTGATTCATCAAGTTTAATACAAGTTGGACCAACGACTTAACGTGCCTTCCGAAGCACGGAAGTGCTCAATGTAACGCTCAAATGTAAATTCCACAAAGTGGTCACCCATCCAAGGACCACCTATAGCGAATGTTGCTTAACGCAGTGATCGTTTACAGAACACTGAGCCAGCTGGGCCACGAGCGCTTCTAAACAAGGGGTTATAATTAATATACAATTAGTGTGCTATCTTTTTATATAAAGATGGCTCTGGTTTTGAGGATGTATTCCTATACAGTGAAGAAATTTAAAAACTTAACTATCTTCACGCTGTATCCCTGACGGGGTAGTCAGAGAGGACAGATCGCCAGGCTTCGCGATCCATGCATACTTCTTTCGCTTCTTCGAGATTCATCAATTGTTTCATACAAGCACGTCTGGGTATCCGAGTACTTTTGACCTTTCCGTTTTTGAGCAATCTGCTCACGTGGTCTTCATATGTAAGTCTCGGCCTACCCTGACCTCTTCTACCCTCTGCTTTCGCACAATATATATTCTTCGTCAATCGTTCCTCACTCATTCGTTGGACGTGTCCAAACCAACGGAGCACGCCCTTTTCCAGCTTAACGCTGACACTTTCATTCAAGCCATATTGCGTATCACTTCGTTACGTATTCGGTCGGCCAAGATAACGCCGCACAATTTTCGAAGTGATCGCATCTCTACAGCATTCAATTTACTTTCATGCTTCTGCTGACATACCCAGGTTTCGCTACCGTAAAGCAAAGTTGGCACTAGCACTGCGTTATGAATCGCCAGTCGTGCTTCTTTTACGATGCTTTGTCGCTTTACTAATTGGGACAAAGCACCGTTAACTCTGTTTCCGGCAGCTACTCGCCGTTCTATATCCGAATCACATCTTCCATCCGCGCTAAACATACTCCCTAAATACACAATTTCATTCACTTGCTCTAGACGTTCCTGGTTTACCCTAATCTCGCATTTAGTTCTTACGTCATCTCTTTCAAATACTACAACCTTAGTCTTACTTGCATTCAAGCGAAGACCCTTACTTTCACACTCCTCTTTCATATTAGTGTCTAATGCCTGAAGGTCGGCTTCTGATGAGGCCATGAGCACCGCATCATCAGCGTACAGCAGACAGTTTACTGAAAAGTCACCCAAATTCAGACCCATATCACAATCTTTCAACTTCTGCAGGCAACTGTCCAGATACACTATGAACAGCCAGGCGGACATGACACAACCCTGTTTGACGCCTGTACAGACGTCAAAAAGAGGTGTCACATCCCCCCCTACTCGCACGCAAGCCTTACAGTCCTTATAAAGCGACTGTATTGCCCGCAGCAGCGAGCCGTCCACACCATATCCGGGCAGCAAATCCCACAGAGTTTCCCTCACAACGTTATCAACTGCTTTCTCCAGATCCACAAAAGCGCAGAAAACCCTCTGGCTAATAGCCAGAAACTTCTCCGCGATCATGCGGAGAGAAAACACTTGATCCATGCAACCTCTTCCACGTCGGAATCCGCATTGAGCCTCCCATAAATACCTTTCAGACTTTTCTTGCATTCTTGCCGTTATAATCTTTGCATACACTTAACTAGCTAAGCTGACCAAGCTGATCGCCCTGTAGCTGGAGCAGTTTAGGCGCGAGCCTTTCCCTTTGTATATAGGTACTACAACTGCTATTCGCCAGTCATCTGAGACCTCACCCGTCCGCCAGCACAAGTTGCATAACAGACATAGAGTGTCCCAGACGCGCGACCCACCGTACTTGATCATCTCAGCAGTAACTCTGTCTTTTCCCTCAGCCTTACCACATTTCATACTTCTTATCGCTTGTTCAATTTCTTTCATACTAATGACTTCAATGACATCGGGATCCGGAGCATCGAAGTGAGCTCCACTTCCCGATGTGGCATCTCTGTCTTTTCTTGCATACATCTTTCCATAATATTCACTCCAGTGAAGAAATTCAGCTTGTATAAGTACGGTTGTGGTAGCTTAGTGGCTTGGCAAAGGTCAAGGTTTAAGTGCCTTCCCGCCCCGAGCCAAGTTATGCATTTAGTTTGACAATTTGAAAGATTTTATGAACTTTTTACACAGAAGGCCAATTCACGTAATAAAAGCACGGTCAAAGTTAAGTTCCGATCTAAGCTCAGACTCCCAAATCTTAAAAAACGCATTCTCGTAACCAAGTTTTATGCATCTAACATTACCTGTAAGTTGATTAAATCGAATTGAGACTGAAAGTTGAAAATGACAAAATCAGTATTCTGCTAGTCTTATTATTTGAGACACAATTCTGAAAGAAATATATTTGGTATTCTCGTCATAATTTATGTGTGAAATTTGACATTTATATGAGTTAGAATGTAAATCGACAGTTGATCGACGGAATTCTGCGGAAAACCTGTTTTTGTTCGGTTAAAACGCGATTCGTGTTAAATATGAGCGGATATTTACGATGGTGGTAATGAAATTCTTTATTAATTGTCTCTGGGTGATGCTTAGATGAAGTATACTTCATGGAATTTGTGTGAATGAATTTGCGGTGTGCTATATGTACATGCATAATGCACACACTATAGCTGCGTATCGTAACGGTGTAGCGAGTCCAGAGATTTTATCTCATTTAAAAAATTGCGTACCGCGCTAAACGAGGCTTTAACTTTAAATAGTGACCGGGATCGACGTTAATGATGATGATGAAAAAAAATTCTACACTGAAAGAGTCCTAATTGATTACACAATATTATTTAATAAGACCTGTAGATGACCGGGATCAACGTTAGATGATAATGATGATTATAGTCGCGAGTCCAGAGGTTTTATCTCATCTAAAAATATGCATAGGTACCTCGCTAAAAGAAGTTTTCACTTCAAAAATTGACCGGGATCGACGTTAATGATGATGATGATGATGAATAAAAAATTCTACTCTGAAAGAGTCTTAATTGATTACACAATATTATTTAATTAGACCTGTAGATGACCGGGAGCAACGTTAGATGATGATGATAATTATAGTGGCGAGTCCAGAGGTTTCATCTCATCTAAAAATAAGCATAGGTCCGCGCTAAAAGAAGTTTTCACTTCAAAAATTGACCGGGATCGACGTTAATGATGATGATGATGAATAAAAAATTCTACTCTGAAAGAGTCTTAATTCATTACACAATATTATTTAATAAGACCTGTAGATGACCGGGATCAACGTTACATGATGATGATGATTATAGTCGCGAGTCCAGAGATTTTATCTCTAAAAATATGCGTACCGCGCTAAAAGAAGTTTTCACTTCAAAAAAAAGTATACTTCATGTAAGGGGTGATGGGTGCACTGTCTGTTTTATACTGTAACATGACGTTACAGTATAAAACAGACAAAAAAAAGTGTAGTTCATCTAGGGGTGATGGGTGCACTGTGTGTTTTATTCTGTAACATCATGTTACAGTATAAAACAGACAGTGCACCCATCACCCCTAGATGAACAACACTTTTTTTTTAAGTGAAAACGCCTCTTAGCGTGGTACACATATTTTTAGAGGAGATAAAATCTCTGGATTTGCGACTATAATCATCATCATCATCTAATGTTGATCCCGGTCATCTACAGGTTTTATTAAATAATATTGTGTAATCAATTAAGACTCTTTCAGAGTAGAATTTTTTTTCATCATCGTCATTAACGTCCATCCCGGTCAATTTTTGAAGTGAATATTCTTCTAGCGCGGTACGCATATTTTTAGATGAGATAAAATCTCTGGACTCGCGACCATAATCATCATCATCATCTAACGTTGATTCCGGTCATCTACAGGTCTTATTAAATAATGCTGTGTAATCAATTAGGACTCTTTCAGTGTAGATTTATTTTTCATCATCATCATCATTAACGTCGATCCCGGTCAATTTTTTAAGGAAAAACTTCTTTTAGCGCGGTACGCAATTTTTTAGATGAGCGCAGCTATTGTGTGTGCATATATGCATGTACCAACGCGTCTAGATAAATAAATTATTAATAAATTGAGTTTTCACTCTGTCGGCACTCCCGGAGTGCAACCCGTATTTTTTTGTGATTTTTAAATTGTAGTTGAGCGTTAATGAGGCTTTTTTCAGTGGAATTTGCGCGGCAAGATCAAAAATATCATTTCACTGCAAATCACTGTCTTTCACTATAGCACGTTTACACAACTTTTATGTCTAAAAAACTACCATTTTTAAACATAAAACAAGGTTAATGTACTAGTTTCTGAAAATAATATACTGCAAACGGCTGCTATCCGAGAACATTCTGCGCCAATTCCCTGTATACTTCAGCTAAGCATCACCCAGAGACAATTAATATAGAATTTCATTGCCACCGTCGTAAATATCCGCTCATATTTAACACGAATCGCGTTTTAACCGAACAAAAACAGGTTCTCAGCAGTATTCCGTCGATCTAGTGTTGATATACATTCAAACTCATATAAATGTCAAATTTGACACATAAATTATGACGAGAATACCAAATACATTTCATTCAATATTGAGTCTCAAAGAATAAGACTAGCAGAATACTGATTTTGTCATTTTCAACTTTCAGTCTCAATTCGATTTAATCAACTTACAGTTAATGTTAGATGCATAAAACTTGGTTACGAGAATACCTTTTTTAAGATTTAGGCGTCTGAGCTTAGATCGGAACTTAACTTTAACCGTGCTTTTATTACGAGAATTGGCCTTCTGACTTATGTCAATATCTTCTCGTCCAGAGCCAAGTTTTTCATTTAGTTTGACAATTTGAAAGATTTTATGAAATTTTTACACAGACTTATGTCAGTATCTTCTCGTCCCGAGCCAAGTTTTGCATTTAGTTTGACAATTTGAAAGATTTTATGAAATTTTTACACAGATTTATGTCAGCATCTTCCCGTCCCAAGCCAAGTTTTGCATTTAGTTTGACAATTTGAAAGATTTTATGAAATTTTTACACAGACTTATGTCAGCATCTTCCCGTCCTGAGCCAAGTTTTGCATTTAGTTTGACAATTAAGACTAAGATTTTTTCACAGACTTATGTCAGCATCAAGCGGTTGGATAAATTTTTGAATTCGGAGGAATTAGATACACTTATGATAGAACACAATACTAACGAACGTAAGTAGAAATTACTGACATGAATCTATACTAATATTATAAAGCTGAACAGTTTGTTTGTTTGTTTGAACGCGCTAATCTCAGGAAGCACTGGGTCTGGTTAGATTTTTTTTTTGCGTTAGATAGCCCATTAATCGGGAAAATCTATAGGCTGTACTTTTGTTGTTTATCACGCTACTACTCTGGAGAGCGGAGCAGTAGTCATAAATGTCGACAAATCGGGCAAATTTTTATGCACTATTGTAGAATTTATAAGCGACGGGATTAAATAGGTTCGACGGGAGTTTGAAGTATGTCACTGGCGAAGCCTGGGGGGTCACCTAGTCACAAACATTTCTAAAGAATCTTATTATCTATGAATATAAAAATGTATATATATTTCCACACGTGAACGGCTGGACCCGATATTGCTTCCTTTTTTATGTTGTTTATATTATGGTCAGGAGAAAAAATTGAGACAGTTGCACGGAACATTATAAAAAATAGGGATACATTAAATACGCTGAAGCGCTCATGGCCCCGCGGACGTAGTGTTCTGTAAACGATCACTGCGTTAAGAAACTTTCACTATGGCTGGTCGTCGGATGGGTGACCACTTTGTGGCATTTATATTTGCGAGCGTTTCCGTGCTTCGGAAGGCACGTTAAGCCGTTGGTCCCGGTTGCCAGTAAAATGGCAGTCGTTAAGCCTGGTTGAAGGCCTTATGGGCGGCTTGAAAAAATTTCAACAGCAGGTAGCCACAACCTGCGTCTGTCTATTTCAACACGGCAATGGGCTCACCACCTATTACGTGGGACGGAAATCCACACGGTGAAAAGTGGGCATTTAATATGCCTCTGCCACCCCTTCGGGGATAAGGCGTGATGGATATTTATTTTTTTATTTACATTAAATACAAAAAACAAAATATAAAACAATGTATCCCTATTTCTACACGTGAACGGCTGAACCCGATATTGCTAACTTTTTTATGTTTTTACTAGCTGATCCCGCAAACTTCGTACCGCAAATAGTTACAACTCGTGTTTATATAGTACGGTTTACCCGCAGAGTTCCCGTTCCCGTGGGAATATGGCAATATAAAATAGATGTTGACCGATTCGGAGGAGTTTAACTACAAACACCGCGACACGAGAATTTTATATATTAGATTATCGTCAGGAGAAGAAATTGAGAAAGTCGCACGGAATATTATCAAAATTTGAGAAAACTTATAGACCATACTAACCACAGAGCAAGAAATCAATGTCACTCGCTCTATCTCTACTAGAGACTTACTTTATGTATTTCATACAAACTAGTATGTCAGGGCACAGTACATATATAAAGAGTAGGGAAACTAGGCCTAAATCTGAAATTAAGTACCAACACTCCTCGGAAGCATCAGGGTTGTCTCTGTCTTTTTATGCCACTTTTTTATTTTGACAACAGATTCGTTATAAAAACAATATAGATCTCCATATACTGGTTTTAAAGACATTTGATTCCATTCCCACACATTTCAAAATTGTAGCCTTAACCTAGGTACAGTCAGTAATGTTTGCATTAATATTCGTCAGCAACGTCATTCAGATATTGCCTTTGTTTGGGACTAATCTCACCCGCATTTCAATTACTATGACTCCTGTTAACCAGGATCTACAGCAATGACCAAGACCACAAAAGTTACACCGAGCTCGATCTCGGTGAAGTCCCAGGAGAAGTTAGCATGTCTTGGAACCCGCAACGAAATTAACCAGAAGATAGTTTGAGTAAGTTGGAAAAAGAATAAGATATTGGTGCTAATTCTGTTGTTGAAACCACTAAACTTAATTTCTCTAAAATTTTCTTATTTTTATTAAGAGATCGCAAAATCCTATTCTGTTATTACGTCGAACTAAAGTTGGTGATATTATAAACAGCACTAAATTTGTATCTGACATCACTAAAATTCCTTTTATGTGATGAAATTCAACAAAACATGTATTTAGATGCCGACTAACTTAGTGATTGACCTGTCTATGTACATTTTTCACTTTTCGTTCACGTTTATCACATAAAATGAATTTTAGTGATATCAGATACAAATTTAACGTCACACAAAATTTAGACGTTTTCACTAAAATTAGTCGTCACCTATTTAGGTGACGACTAATTTTAGTGAAAAGACTAATTTTAGTGGGACTAATTTTAGTGTAGTTCAATCACCAATATTATTATTCGCATACAGTTTGACGTAAATTTGACACGCGATATTATTAATATGTCTTTATTAGGCGCGAGAGAGAGCGAGCGAGACATTCCTTGCTCTGTAATACTAATTTTTGTTTGACACAACTATCAGTTGATAAAAAGCTTCTGTCATAAGTTTTATATGTTATTTCAATATATTAATTACTAGTTGACGCCCGCGGCTTCGCCCGCGTAGAGGAGTTTTCCCGTTACCGTTTCCCACAGGAACTTGTTCCCGGGATAAAAAGTAGCCTATGTGTTATTCTGATGTATAAGCTATATTATTGTAAAGTTTCATTAAAATCTATTCAGTAGTTTTTACGTGAAGAGTAACAAACATCCACACAAACTCCCATTTATAATATTACTAGTTCCCGTTTCCCACAGGAACTTGTTCTCGGGATAAAAAGTAGCCTATGTGTTATTCTGATGTTATATTATTGTAAAGTTTCAATAAAATCCATTCAGTAGTTTTTACGTGAAAGAGTAACAAACATCCATATAAACTTTCACATTTATAAAATTATTAAGATTAAGATTTAAAACATGTAAACCGCTATAATAATAGTTTTTATTATAGCCATATTTATTTATTTATGTGTCTTAAATATTTCTTATTAGTCTTCTTTATACCTAGCTTTAAACTACAAATAAAAAATATCTTTATGTATTGTTTAAGCTTTTGTATCTTTGTTATCTAGAAATTACCTTAAAATTAAAAATATAAAATTGCATTTTACTGTGATATATCACTGTCTTTCACTGTAGCACGTTGACAAAACTTTTATATCTAAAAATCCTCAATTTTTTCACATAAAACAAGGTTAATGCACTAGTTTTAGAAAATATTATAATTACCTACAGCAAGCTTCCTCCATACGTCACATCTCACGCGCAAATTCCGCTCTAACTCCTGCAACAAATTGGCTGATACTCAGTATACAGATAGGGGACACTCTGTATTCACACGTAGGCTATTTTTCATCCCGGAACAAGTTCCTGTTAGACTCGTTTACCATGCGCAATCATTAATTTTCAATTTCAGATGATCAGATCGTAATTGAAAGTGGTCACTTTTCTTGGGGAGGTGATGATGCGGAGCCGATACTGAAGAATTTAAACGTGCGCATTCCGCGCGGTTCGGTGGTGGCAGTGGTGGGAGCCGTGGGGTCGGGCAAGAGCTCGCTGCTCGCCGCGCTGCTGGGCGAGATGGACAAACTGTCCGGCCGCGTCAATGTAACGGGTACGTCCGTCGTTATTAACTGTAAACTGGGTGTAGCACTCCCACTAAGCACTGGAACTTTTGCACGGCATATGGACTCTGTTGGTTCAGATGATAATATTTTTAATTGTAGTAGATTGAATATTTCCAATATCGCTCTCAACGATTATTGTCAAATATTGTTTTCTTATCTAGTAAATCGTTGAAATGTTTAATACCTATGTGATTTCTACAAATGTGCTTATTTTAGGTAATACGTCGTTAGTGGCTCAGCAAGCGTGGATACAAAACGCCACAGTGCAAAATAATATATTATTTGATGTGCCATTCAATAAAAATTGGTATAATAAAATTATTGATGCTTGTGCTCTAAACAAAGATTTAGCCATCTTTCCTGGTGGGGATCAGACGGAAATTGGTGAGAAAGGTAAGGAGTGTCCTGTAAGTGCGCAGTAAAATGGTGATGGAGCTAGGAGTGAACTTTACCTACGTGCAGGTATCAACCTGTCGGGCGGTCAGAAGGCGCGGGTGGCGTTGGCGCGCGCGGTGTACTGCGACGCGGACAACTACTTGCTGGACGATCCTCTCAGCGCCGTCGACTCGCACGTTGGGAAACATATCTTCGACCAAGTATGTGTATTCAAACATTTGCACCTTAAATAGCCCAGTGGTTGCCGCAAGAAATGACCGTACCAGTTAAGGCGAAACTCTTACACCAATCTGTAATATCACGGACTTGAAGGTTAGATTAGATGCGAGAGTCTCGTACTCTACCCGGCACAACCGAGTGACTCCACACATCCACCTCAGCATTTTCATTTCCGTGACACGCAGCTCCTGCTTGTGCAGCTCCAATATTGGCCACTTGTCACTGCCATATAAAAGAAGAGGCCTACTGATGGTTTTATGGACCTATTCCTTCAACCTGACCGGTATTTTTGGGTGTCAAATGAGCACAGTCATCTCCCGCCACTTGGCCCGCGTGGCAGCCATGTATCGTGACGTCAATGGATGTCTCCAGCGCAGCGGTGTGAAATACATATCCTTGGGCCCCAGGAGTTTATCCTGGTCGGTGCGCCCTCAAGCAAAATTTCATTAACGTACTTTTTTTTTAATGAAGCTAATATTTTGAAAAGTCGATCGAAACCGTCGTCAATGATTTTTTCATCGGGAACTCCTTATAAATCCGATCCATTATGTTTTAGATTAAACAAAATGGATCGAATGTGACAAAACAATTATTTAGTTATCAATAATATCTATAATAATATCATAATATTACATAGGTTATCGGGCCAAATGGTCTGCTAAAGAACAAAACTCGTGTATGGGTCACTCATAACATCTCATTCTTGGCGCAAACAGACCTGATACTAGTAATATCAGAGGGAGAAATAACAGAATGTGGTACTTATGAAGAGCTCCTCAGAAAGAAAGGAGCCTTTGCTGATTTCTTATTGCATCATTTAAGTGACACCGAACAAACAGCCGCAGCTGAAGGTGAGTGAACCAAATTGTCAATATTGCATCCGCTGTGTGCCATCAATATGGTTTAGATTTTTTAGTCTTTTGTCGCGCACTGCCGCATCACGAAAATCGTCTAAATTGGTCCAAAACGCATTCCATCCAAAATGCAATTAGGCCAAATAGCATTCCTACCAAAAAGCAAACATGTCCAATACTTCTCTTTTGTTCTAGAAAATAGTAATAATTGTGACAGAAAAGAATATAGCTACGGCATTACTCTAAATAGGTACTACGTTACTCGATATCATACTGTTATTTTATTGTCTTTTTTGAAACGGATATGAAATATTTTTGGCTGATCGGACGGTTTGAACGGAATGCGTGTTGGACCAATAGCGTTTTGGATGGTATACGTGTTGGACGAAATAGTTTTTTTTTCGTTGGACGATTTGCGTTTTAGACCGTGCGTTACAAAATGGTTTTTAGAAAACGACGCCATTGATATAAATGATTGCCTAAAACGTTGACTGTTTTAGTTGTTATGACTGTTTTAGGTGTGTTGAAGTTATTTTATACATTCCAGGATAATCGTAACCTTTTATTAGATTACGATATTTTAACAGTGTCCCGGCTCCGTTGGTACTTATTGTGTTTGCCTTCCTTTTCGTGGTAACTTGCAATGCAACCATTTCCACTATTAAATTAAGATGTTTTTAATAAACGAGTTCGCGTCTATCCAGCCGGTCGATGCAGAATGCCGTATGTATCCAATACGGAATATCTTTTAAAAGGAAATTCTATACGCTGCCCACCGCTGAGATCTTTAACAGATAATTTATTGAATATGTTATTCGTACTGAATCAATGTGCTAGGAATAGTTACATTCACTTACGATTTTCTTAGATTTGGAAAACATCAAACAAGATTTGCAATGTAACCTCGGTTCAGAATATCAAAAGAAAATGCAGTTGGTTCGGTCTTTATCTTCTGGAGCTCGTTCTACTGCATCTGAAACGACAGAAACTGGTAAGAACATATAATTTACTAATATTAAAATCCAGAAATGAGGACGCATTAAAATTTTTTTATTAGTAAACTATGATATAGGTAGTGTTTCATTTCAGGTGATCATGATGTAAAATTGAGTTTGAAACATTTAGATAAAAACGAGTCTAAAAAGAACCCTGATCAACTTGTTGAGGCAGAAACACTAGAAACCGGAACGGTAAGTGGGCATCTTCAAGTTTAAATTCATCCACTTTACACAATATTTCGTGTACTTCTTATCAATTCACATACATACATATTATCACGCCTGTCTCCCATCGGGGTAGGCAAAGACTATGACTTTCCACTCGCTACGATTCTGGCATACAACTTTCGCTTCTTGAACTTTCATAAGTGTTTTTCATACGAGCTCGCCGGTTAAGGGTACACTTGACCTGGCCTTTTGTCAAAAGATCTTCAATTTAATTGGCATCCGTACGCCGTGGTCGACCCCTACCAGTTTTCGCATTTACTCTCGCCGCATATATCTGCTTCGTCGGTCTATTTTCATTCATCCTTTCCACGTGTCCGAACCATCTAAGCATCTCTTTCTCTGTCTTGGTCACTACATCTTCTGTCTTACTGCAATGTTCCCTTATCACGCTGTACCTTTCTTTGTCTATCAATTTCACTCCAGCTATACTTCGCAGACTTCTCATTTCCACTGCATTACTTTTACTTTTATGCTTCTTCTGCCATATCCAACTTTCACTGCAATATGTAAGGGTAGGGATAAGCACTCCTCTATGTACAGTCAGTCTTGCCCTCTTAGACACGTTCTGTCTGCTCATAAAGGTGCACATGGCTCCGTTCACTTGATTTCCAGCCAAAACTCTCCGTTCAATGTCATCATCACACTTCCCATCTCTTGCAAATTTTGAACCTAAATATGCAAATTCTTTTACCCGTTCCACTCTCTTTCCTTCCACAAAATCGAGCAATCCGTCACGTCTGGTTACGATGATAATGATGAATTAGATAGACAGGAGAGAATGATATGATTTATATTTTGTAGGTGAAATGGTCAGTCTACAAGCATTATTTTTCAAATCTTGGTGTATATACCGCGGTGGGCACTGTTGTTGTATACATTTTGTTGCATTCTTTACAAATCGGTGCCCATTTTTGGCTTGCACTTTGGTCTAACGACAAAAATATGGTTTGTACAATCTAAATATTTTATTATTTTTTTTATAAATATATTATTTTAAGAGAGATATTTATCACAATTTTACCTATTTCTTAATCGTTTCCTCAGCTCGTAAACGGTACGGTGAATACAAAATTACGAGACATGTACCTTGGAGTGTACGGCGGGATTGGGCTAGCACAAGGTACTTTTTTATATCTATATATATATATATAAATTAAGTAATACACAGTAAGTAAATATATAATATTTACTTACTGTGTATTACTGTACTGTACAATTTTAAATAATAATCAAACTAACCGTACAAGAAATTTGGAGCCTTGTCTCTTAAACTAGGAAGAATCCTGTGCCTTAAAGGACAGTTCAGTCTCGGCAATTATGTAGACATATTCGTACTTCTGACTAGTACATAAACCGGAAATTTGATACCAGCATGCAAACTTATAATTTATAAATACTTAAAAAAGTTATATATTTAATTCCTTATACTAAATCAAGCTCCCCGTAGCTACGAGTACAAGTGGATGGCGAATCCACTCGGACAGATCTCATTCCGACAACTGCCGCACGCTGGCCGGACGGCAACAATTTCACCGCTGTGAAAATGCGATCACTTCGATAATTTTGCAGCATAACATTGACCGACTGAATACCCATATCAGGGCCAGGATATACCATAGCCCTACTAAAATAAGGCAGTCGATATTTCCGGTTGTAAATGGAAGGCAAAATAACAGAAGCATCGTGTTCTTACTTACTGAAGAGCTCTGGCCCCGCGGTCTCAGTGTTCTGTAAACGATCACTGAGTTACGCAACTTTCACTATGACTGGTCCTCGGATGGGTGACCACTTTGTGGCATTTACATTTGTCAGTGTTTCTGGGCTTCGGAAGGCACGTTAAGCCGTCTGTCTATTTCAACATGGCAATGGGCTCACCGCCTATTACGTGGGACAGGGATACACATGGTAAAAAGTGGGCATACAGTATGTATGTCTCTGCCACCCCTTCGGGGATAAGGCGTGGTTGATAAATAAATAGTGTACTTCAATATCAACCATTAGCCTGTGTTAAAAAGTTACATTGTGCATTTTTATGAATTTCAATCTTAAGTGGACCTAAAATTTTTCAGCAACAGCATCTTTATTTTCTGAATTGTTACCATTTTTGGCCTGTTGGAAGGCAGCCAAAGCCCTCCATGAAATATTATTGAAAAACATACTAAGAGCACCGCTGCATTTTTTTGAAGTGACTCCAGTTGGCAGAATTCTCTCAAGGTTTTCAAAAGACATGGATACTGTAGATAGTTCCCTTGCTTGGCAATTATCTATGGCACTCAATTTTATATCTGAAGTGAGTTTCTCTTCTTCTAAATTCAAACCACTATTGATAGCGATCGGTTTTTAATGGAGACTAAGCTTAACCCAACATATATGTTAAAACGGAATTTGTGCTCTTCGATAAGAGAATATTCCATCGCGAAGCAAGATAACGAACGGAACGACCGTAAAAAAATAATAATTAGATATTTAAAAAATAATTATTCATTTACTATCGAGAATGAAGAGATTATTTTTATTCTGTAGCTAACAATTTTCAGAACAAGGGTCGATCAAAGAATTAAATTATATTATTAACTATTTTCAGGTCATTGGCACCATATTTATAATAAGTTATACAACACCGATGTTTATAGCCGTGCTACTTCCAATAGGAATACTTTACTACGCGATACAACGGTTCTATGTGCCCACATTTCGACAGCTTACCAGGATGACGTCTGTGGCACGTTCGCCGATATTTTCACATTTCAATGAAAGCATTTTGGGTGCAACCAGTATACGGGCTTTTGGAGTTAAGGACAGGTTAGTATATTGAAATAAGTTTACGCTAAGATACGAAAACCTTGAGGGTAATTTTTCTAATTCTCGACAAATACAAATGCATCTTGCAATGTGTCTTATATATTTTTAGTTTTTAAGCTATTGCATAGGTTTTATCGCGGGCTTTGAGCGGGCTTTAATCAAGAAATTCCGTAACACAAGAAACCCAAGACCCAACCCAGACAAGTCACACGAAGTTCACCGAGCACGGCCGAGCGTTGGCTTAACGTGTATGTACATATATTATATGGTACAATTGTACGAAGCTCGCACGGATCGAGACGTGATGATAGTGAGTGTGAGTGTGAGGGTGAGGATGAGGGTGACTGTGAGAGTGAGGGTGGGGTGAGGGTGAGAGTGAGGGTGAGAGTGAGGGTGGGGGTGAGGGTTTTTTTTTTTTGCTTTTTTTAGTGTAACTTTAATTAATATCAAAGAAAAACAAAGTTATGTAAACAATAGCTTTACCGCGGCAGTCTCCGAGTGCCACACGTCTTTTTTTTGTATAATTTAGCTTTAGTGTTATATATCTTGAATTAAAACACTTTATTTACTTTTAACCTAACCAGTTTTGCCTTAAGTAAATAGTGTCGAATGGTACAAGTATTATTGTTCAAAATGTGTGTGATCCACCAAGTGCTATCAATGAACACTTATAAATATTAAGTGTTATCGATAATAGATTTAAAAGATGCTCTTCTAAATCTTTTATCTCTCCACATTTTAAAATTTATTTTGAATTAAAAATATTTTTTTTCAGGTTTGTAAAAGAATCCCAGAAAAGAAATGATTACTACCAGTCATTTGCCTATCTGGTTGCTGTTGCGGATAGATGGATTGGAGTTCGACTACAATTTGTTGGCAGCCTTATTATTTTCTTCGCTTCATTATTCATAGTGGTCAGTCGGGATAATATTAGTCCAAGTCTGGCAGGCCTCTCAATCAGTTATACCTTAAAGGTGAGCATTGTTTTGCTTGAAGATATTTGTCTTTAATTTAAGTTCATGATAAATGTTTATTTCAGACCACTCAAACCTTAAGATGGTTAGTTAAAACTATATCGTCAATTGAAACTAATATTGTAGCAGTAGAGCGCATGAAGGAATATGCTGAAGTAGAGCAGGTAAGTGAAACTTACTACAGTGAATAATTCGTCATCGTTTTATGCTAGTATTCGCCAATTAATAGTAATGCCCGTTTGTAGGAGGCCGAGTGGGTAAAATCGCCGGCACCCCGGCCCTCATGGCCCGAGACGGGCTCAGTACAGTTCGAAGGGTTGACAATGTCGTACAGGGAGGGCTGCGATCTGGCGCTTCGTGACGTCACGTGCACAGTTGCTCCGCAGGATAAAATCGGAATCGTGGGCCGTACCGGCGCCGGCAAGTCCACGCTCACGCTCGGCCTGTTCAGGTAAACGCTGCCAAGTGTACTTAATGTACCTGCGATGTGACACTAGCACGCGACTGATAGCTCTCCGCCGTAGGATCGTGGAGGCGACGGGCGGCCGCGTGCTCATCGACGGACTGGACATCAGCACACTGGGCCTCCATCAGCTTCGGTCACGCATCACCATCATCCCACAGGACCCAGTGCTGTTCTCGGGCTCGCTGCGTATGAACCTGGACCCCTTCGATACGTATACCGATGACGATGTCTGGCGGGCGCTAGAGCACGCGCATCTCAAACCTATAGTGTCGGGTAAGCAGCTAATGTTTCAACTATTAAATTAATTTAGAAAATTTACTTTCTTTGTGTTGGTCACGGTCAAGTAGAAACACTAATAACCGTCAAGGAGAAATTACTTGACCATTATTAGTGCTTACAGTGGCTTTACATGGTTGCAGGGCTGCAGTCAGGATTACTGCACGAGGTGTCTGAGGGCGGCGAAAACCTGTCGGTGGGGCAGCGGCAGCTCGTGTGCCTGGCGCGCGCGCTGCTGCGCAAGACGCCGCTGCTCGTGCTGGACGAGGCCACCGCCGCCGTCGACCTGCACACGGACGAGCTCATACAGGTGCGTACTGCCCAAGCGGACCAGCTCGTGTGCCTGGCGCGCGCGCTGCTGCGCAAGACGCCGCTGCTCGTGCTGGACGAGGCCACCGCCGCCGTCGACCTGCACACGGACGAGCTCATACAGGTGCGTACTGCCCACGCGGACCAGCTCGTGTGCCTGGCGCGCGCGCTGCTGCGCAAGACGCCGCTGCTCGTGCTGGACGAGGCCACTGCCGCCGTCGACCTGCACACGGACGAGCTCATACAGGTGCGTACTGCCCACGCGGACCAGCTCGCGTGCCTGGCGCGCGCGCTGCTGCGCAAGACGCCGCTGCTCGTGCTGGACGAGGCCACCGCCGCCGTCGACCTGCACACGGACGAGCTCATACAGGTGCGTACTGCCCACGCGGACCAGCTCGTGTGCCTGGCGCGCGCGCTGCTGCGCAAGACGCCGCTGCTCGTGCTGGACAAGGCCACCGCCGCCGTCGACCTGCACACGGACGAGCTCATACAGGTGCGTACTGCCCACGCGGACCAGCTCGTGTGCCTGGCGCGCGCGCTGCTGCGCAAGACGCCGCTGCTCGTGCAGGACGAGGCCACCGCCTCCGTCGACCTGCACACGGACGAGCTCATACAGGTGCGTACTGCCCACGCGGACCAGCTCGTTTGCCTGGCGCGCGCGCTGCTGCGCAAGACGCCGCTGCTCGTGCTGGACGAGGCCACCGCCGCCGTCGACCTGCACACGGACGAGCTCATACAGGTGCGTACTGCCCACGCGGACTAGTTCGTACAGGTGCGAACTGGGCACGGTCGAGCACATACAGGTTTGTACCGGGCACGATCGAGCTCATACAGGTGCCTACTAGGCACGCGGACGATCTTATACAGGTGCGTTACTGGGCACACGGCGTGCTCATACAGGTGTATACTGGGCACGTGGACAAGCTCATACAGGTGCGTAAGCGGCACGGTCCAGCTCACATAGGTGCGTGCGGAGAGCACGAACGCGCTAATACCGGTACGTTCGGGGCTCACGGGTTAGTGTCATACATTGGCTGCACTAAAAGTATCGGGAATGGAACATTTCCACTGTTCCTGTCATATTAAAATCTTTTTAATTGAAAACTCCTTGATTTTAAAAATCTTTTTATTTGAAGTAATTTATTTATTTAAAAAAAAGATTCTCGGTCTTGTCACAAGGTTTGTGTCAAACTTGTTTAGTCGTTGAGAAAATGGAATTGACTCGAGAAAATTCAAGAGCAATGATTTATTATGACTTTCGAAGTGGTTTAACACAAAAACAGTGTGTTGACCGGATGATTTCTGTATTTGGTGATGAAGCCCCATCCAAATCCACCATTTATCGCTGGTTTGCTGAATTTCAACGTGGACGTGTCAAGCTCAGTGATGATCCCCGTCAAGGTCGTCCAAAAACTGCAGTCACCCAAGAAAACGTTGATGCTGTGCGTAAGCTGATTGAGGAACATCGACATGTGACATACCGCGAAATTCAGGCAACTTTAGACATTGGCATGATTCAAATACAAATAATCTTGCATGAACAATTAGGTGTAAAAAAGTTGTTTTCCCGATGGATACCGCATTCGCTCTGTGAAGAGCAAAAAGCTCGCGTTACTTGGTGCGTCAGAACTCTCGAAAGATTCCACGCAGGATCCTCAAATGCTGGATACAACATCGCATCAGGGCCGCAATTCTCATGCCTTCGAAACAGTCTCGATTTCGAGATAAATCTCGAATTCGAACTTTATTCGAGTTTTATTGACGTTTAGCTATATTCTGCAAACCTCGAACTCGACTTTTCTCGAAGGGAAGCCACTCGAGTTGCTTCGAATGGTTGGTAGCAGTCGAGACGCAGATTTCGAAGTCGAATCACTATTATCTTTGGACATTTCTTCAGTGACCGACCCTAAATTAGTATTATATTACATTTTTTACATTTTAATATTAAATAAATATCAAAATAAGTGATGAATTAACAGTTTAATACGTGCAAAACATATTGCAACTCGCTTCAATTTCAAACACGTCGTCGCCGATGTTTCAGCAATGTGGAAATTTCAGCAATTTGATTTGTGATTACAAATAACAGTCTTCAATAATATAGACAACACACAGAGACAGTGACACATTCAGATATTTTTCATTTTACGAGACGGTATAAGCAATTTTTAAAATATACATTAAGTAAGATTTATTATGCAGTTTACAATTTTTTTTCCCTATACGCTACGCGATATATATATACCCGTACGAACCCGAAACAAAAAACCAGTCACGAGTTTGGGTGTTCGAAAATGAGTTAAAGCCAACAAAAATTGTTCGTTCACGGAGTGTTGCAAAAAAAATGGTGGCCACGTTTGTCTCCAAAACCGGCCATGTTGCGACTATTCCTTTTGAGGGACAAAGAACGGTTAATGCAGAATGGTATGCTAGCATTTGTTTGCCACAGGTCGTTTCTGAACTCCGTTAAGAGAACTGCAACCGCTGCATCATCCTCCATCACGACAATGCGAGTTCTCACACCGCGCACAGAAAAAAAGAGTTTTTAGAGCAAGAAAACAGAATTATTAGACCATCCGCCGTACAGCCCCGACCTAAGCCCTAATGATTTCTATACTTTCCCTAAAATAAAGAATAAATTGCGTGGTCAGAGATTTTCATCACCTGAAGAAGCTGTGGACGCCTACAAAACGGCCATTTTGGATACCCCAACTTCCGAATGGAATGGTTGCTTCAATTATTGGTTCCATCGTATGGAATAATGTGTCAAATTTCGCGGAGAATACATCGAAAAGCAATAAATACATTTTTAAATAGTAATGTTGTGTCACTTTCTTGATTCCCGAAATTTTCAGTGCCTCCCTCGCACGGTGCCTTACCCCTCTAGGCCTGACTCGCTCTGATATGCTCTGCGGCGTGTCACTTGTGCTTATTTTCAACCTTTTGTTGTTTCAGAAAACTATTCGCTCAGAGTTCGCGGACTGCACCGTCATAACTATCGCTCATCGGCTCAACACCATCATGGACTCCACCAAGGTCATGGTTCTGGATAAGGGACAGCTGATTGAGTTTGCGCCTCCAGAAAAACTGCTACAAGATAAGAACTCTATGTTCTATAGTCTAGCCAAGAACGCTGGCCTAACAAGCTAAATATTATAAAATTTTATTTTGTAAGCTTAAAGACCGTTGTATGCTTAAGCATACCGATAGTGCGCCCCCATGCCATGACATACAGCTTTCGCTTCTTCTACTTTCATGAGTGTTTTCATTCACGCTCGCCTGTTAAGGTTACTTTACGTACGCCGAGGTAAACCCCTACCAGTTTGCCCATTCACTTTCGCCACATATATCTGCTTCGTCAGTCTTATTTTCATGCATCCTCTCCACGTGTCCGAACCATCTAAACATCCCTTTTTCTATCTTAGTCACTTTATCTTCTGTCATACCGCAATGTTCCCTTATCACGCTGTTCCTTTCTTTATCCATCAACTTCACTCCAGCTATACTTCGCAGACTTCTCATTTCCACGGCATTAATTTTACTTTTATGCTTCTTCTGCCATACCCAACTTTCACTGCCATACATAAGTGTAGGCACCAGCACTCCCCTATGTAAAGCCAGTCTTGCCTTCTTAGACACGTTTTGACTGCTCATAAAGGTGTACATGCTCCATGCACTTTATTTCCTGCCAAAACTCTTCGCTCAATGTCATAGTCACACTTTCCATCTCGTAAATTTTGTACCCAGATATACAAACTCTTTCACTTGTTCTACTCTTTCTCCTTCCACAAAAATTGAGCAATCCGTCGTACTTACTTCTCTTTCAAAAACCATTACTTTCGACTTGTTTACATTCACTTTCATATCTTTGCCTTTTAACGAATCATGCATAATGTTTACCATCAACTGCAACTCCTCCGCCGATGATGCTAGTATTACCTGATCATAGACGGTCAGTTCATCCATTTTTATACCATACGTACTCTCTTGCAGTTCTTTCAGGCAGCTGTCCATGTATAGGTTCAACAGCAACGACGACGCTACACAACCCTGTCTCACATCTTTTTCAATGTGAAAAAAGTTTGTGCAAGCTCCGTTGATTCTGACACAAGCACTGGAGCCCTCATAGAGAGATTACAGTGCTCGTATCAAGTGGCTGTTTACTCCATACCTGGCCAGTATTGATCACAGTTCATTCCTCACTCTATCATTGGCCTTTTCCAAGTCTACAAATACGCAATAGACTTTTTGACATTTCGCCAAAAGCTTTTCTGCTACGCCTCGTAAGGAAATGACCTGATCCGTGCATCCCCTTCCTTTCATAAATCCTGGATGTACATCCCACATTTTTCCTTCAGTTTCATTCATCACTCTCTTTATCAAAATTTTTGCATAAAATTTGCCGACTATGCTGAGCAAGCTTATGCCGCGGTTTTTGCCTGCTCCAATTTATCATAATTACGACTTTTAAAAATGAAGAAAGAATTATTTTAATTTTGTTTTAAAATTTCTGTTTGTCATTGAATACTTTTATGATATAGGTAGTTGATTTATGAAATAAGCTATCATGTATAAATATATGAACTTAAAAATGTAAAATAATCATCTTCTATCAATCGACAAATCGCCAGGCTTTGCGATCCATGCGTACTTTGCCTTTACTGTTACTTTTTTATAATATAAAAAAGTAACAGTTTATAAACAAGCGTAGTAATGCCCATGGCTCCACCCGCGTGGCGAAGATTTCCCGTACCCTTTTACCACAAGAACATTTTCCCGGGATAAAAGTAGTTTCACCCAGGGATAACACCCTTAAAAATACAATAAGCCCGCTTTTGAAGAACAAAAATGTTATTTACATCTGCAGCACTCCCCCAAAGGAGAATACCGTAAGACATAATACTATGAAAATAGCTGAAGTAAACCATTCTAGCCGTATCTACATCTGATAGAGGCCGTCTTTTCTATGTGCGGGCCCCACTGCAAATTGGCATCAATAGTTATACCAAGGAACACAGTTGATTCCACGAACTCTAACACTTGTCCATTAAGTTGAACATTGGCCGTAACTTGTTTTACATTTGGTAGAGTAAATTTAATACATTTAGTTTTGTTTTCATTTAGGCAAAGATTATTTGAGCTGAACCAATGAACTACTCTTGTGATTGCATTGTTTAGATCGTCATAATTATCTAATTGTCTTCTAATTTTAAAAATCAATGAGGTATCATCTGCAAACAAAACAATCCTATTCCTGTCCCCTACATAAAATGGTAAATCATTAATATAAATGAGGAACAAGAATGGCCCAAGTATCGAACCTTGTGGCACACCCATTGTAACCATGGATTCTACAGAACGTGTACCATTAATATCGACCCTTTGTATTCTATTGTTCAAATATGAAGACAGAAGGTCGAGAGATTTGCCTCTTATTCCATAGTGATGTAATTTTTTGCACAATGTTTCATGTTGAACTCAATCAAAAGCCTTGGATAGATCGCAGAATATACCTAATGCATCTTGCTTGTCTTCCCAGGCTTCATGAATACATTTTAATAACTCAACACCAGCATCGGAAGTTGAGCGCCCTTTCGTAAAACCAAACTGTTTTGTATGAAATATTTTATGAATATCAAAAAGGGGTAGCTTAAACTGTAAGTATTGTTATGCATAATTATGTACAAAAATTAATTAATATCTTCCTGATTCTGTGCACCAATGAACTGCCTATAGAAGCAAATCCATAGCACAATGTCCATTTTAGGTTGTCTGGAAGAAATCGCGCTTTGCGATAAGACCGCAGATTTTAACTATTTTTAACTATTGTACTCTATAGTTTAAGTTATATAGTAGAAGAAATTGTAATTTCCTATTGCAAGTTTATGGTGTACAATAAAGATTATTGTATTGTATTGTATTGTATAGCATTTGATTCAAAATTATTTTTTCAAATACTTTGCTCAAAGTTGGCAGCACTGACACTGGTCGGAAATTAGACGGGTCTGTAGCGCTGCCAGCCTGCAACATTAAGATATTACCTCTAAACCTTACAAACACATCCTCTTTATAATATAAGTATAGATTAATGGTATAGTAGCCTTAGGGTAACTTTTTTTTTAAAGTTTTAAGTTAAAATGTCCAACTGTCATTATGTAAAAGAAGTCTAACGTGTTATAAAGATCAAATGACAAAATGTTCAAGTGGTCTAAAGTAAAAATGTTTACATATATACAAATTAAATTGTTCAATAGTCGTTTAATAAAAGTTAAACGGTCGACGGAGCTTACTCTAAATCATATAGACTCTCAAGAGTCACCCTGAGAATGTACGGTGTAACTCAAAAACTTGCTTGCCGATAAATTTGTTGCGGGATTGCGGCCTCCTCTGGTCCACTGGTAGTCTGTCAACCGATGTAGGAGACACCGAATGCAGATAAGGCACAAATTCACAATCCATGCCGCACCTGCTATAGTGCCCCTAGACATGCAAACTCCAAGTCTCTTGGGCCGTAACAGGCATATTGGTCCAAAGTCATATAATGCTATAATTTGTTTGTTACTGCCAAGAAGTGACGAAGAAGATCGTTATTATATGTAAAGAGAGAACTTTACTTATTATGTAAAGAGGTCAACAATAGGCGAATATTATGTACCTTTATAAGCCTTTGTACATACCTATTCAGAAAATCAATATAACATAACTGAACAAATTTCACGCCGCATTTTGAGTCATGTGCAATATGAATTATGTGCATTAAATGCACATAATTCATATTGCATTATGTGCATTTAATGCATTTAATGCACATAATGACAACACTTGTTTTTTTTTTTGGCAATTTTTTTTCTAATAATTACATTATACATACATACATACATAATTACATTAAATTTTTGTAATTAAATTCTTTTATTGTAATAATGAAGAAATACATTAACACATTGTAAAAATACAATAATTAGTCATATATTTCCATTAGATTATTTTGGACTTATTTACTAATGACACCCAGAATCGTATATAATAGTATTTTTACATTTGTTTACATTGCGTTTTTTTACGAATTGTACTAACATACAACATGAGTTCAAGATGAAGATTATTTGTATATTACTAACTAACTAACTAACTATCTTCACGCTGTATCCCTGACGGGGTAGTCAGAGAGGACAGATCGCCAGGCTTCGCGATCCATGCATACTTCTTTCGCTTCTTCGAGATTCATCAATCGCTTCATACACGCACGTCTGGGTATCCGAGTACTTTTGACCTTTCCGTTTTTGACCAATCTGCTCACGTGGTCTTCATATGTAAGTCTCGGCCTTCCCTGACTCCTTCTACCCTCTACTTTTGAACAATATATATTCTTTGTCAATCGTTCCTCACACATTCGTTGGACGTGTCCAAACCAACGGAGCACGCCCTTTTCCAGCTTAAAGCTGACACTTTCATTCAAACCTGCCATATTGCGTATCACTTCGTTACGTATTCGGTCGGCCAAGGTAATGCCGCACAATTTTCGAAGTGATCGCATCTCCACAGCATTCAATTTACTTTCATGCAAAAACTTATCACTGGGAAATTGCAGTCTTTATAAGAATGCTGATTCCGCGAGCACCGAAATGAAGACCTTGGCCCATGGTAAGCGATGTAAGGTCTGCATTTTAGTTACTACAATTTTGGTGCACATCCACAACTTGCCTCGAGAGTAAATGTAACACTAACCTCTGCAAAGACATCTGGTGTTTGGAGAATGAAAAACAATTTCAACGCTGCTGCAAGCCAATTTGCCAAAAAACCCAGGTTTCACTACCGTAAAGCAAAGTTGGCACTAGCACTGCGTTATGAATAGCCATTCGTGCTTCTTTTACGATGCTTTGTCGGTTTACTAACTGGGACAAAGCACCGTTAACCTTGTTTCCGGCAGTTACTCGCCGTTCTACATCCGAATCACATCTTCCATCCGCGCTAAACATACTTCCTAAATACACAATTTAATTCACTTGCTCTAGACGTTCCTGGTTTACCCTAATCTCGCATTTAGTTCTTACGTCACCTCTTTCAAATACTAGAACCTTAGTTTTACTTGAATTCAAGCGGAGACCCTTACTTTCACACCCCTCTTTCATATTAGTGACTAATGCCTGTAGGTCGGCTTCTGATGAGGCCATGAGCACCGCATCATCAGCGTACAGCAGACAGTTTACTGTAAAGTCACCCAAATTCACACCCATATTAAAATCTTTCAACTTCTGCAGGCAACTGTCCAGATACACTATGAACAGCCAGGCGGACATGACACATCCCTGTATGACGCCTGTACAGACATCAAAAAGAGGTGACACATCCCCCCCTACTCGCACGCAAGCCTTACAGTCCCTATAAAGCGACTGTATTGCCCGCAGTAGCGAGCCGTCCACACCATATCCTGGCAGCAAGTCCCACAGCGTTTCTCTCACAACGTTATCAAATGCTTTCTCTAGATCCACAAAAGCGCAGAAAACCTTCTGGCTAAGAGTCAGCTAACAACTCCGGGTCTTGCCTACCTCTTTCCAGAAGAGCTTGGCATTATCCCGGAAATTGGACGACAACCTTTCATCCGCTTTCATTCTGCACCTTTCACGAGCTTCTTCTATCAGTGCCTTCATGTTAACTTTCTGCAGCTTGTATCTCTCTTTCATATTAAAATCATTTCGCGAGGCTAAGTAGTCTAGCCATGCTTTCTTCTTCATTCGAACTGCTTCTTTCACTTCATCATTCCACCATGCATCACGCTTATTACTAATGCCTCTTTTCGTTTCTCCACACACTTCCACAGCGGCATTTATCATACTGTCCCTAAGGTTCTGCCATACACTTTCCACATTCTCACTGCTTACATTGACGTCGCCAAGCTTTTCGGCTACCCTTTCATTATATTTATCCCTAATGGATGCATCCTGCAGCTTCCAGCTTTTGATGCTATAAGTCGGCTCAGGTTCAGGACACTCGGTACGATGACGCCAACCCGCGAACAGACCCCTAATCCTAGTTATGACTAGGTAGTGGTCTGATCCCAGCTCAGCGCCTCGATAAAGCCTTGTGTCCATCACCTGTTTACGGAGCCGACTATCCATTAGGAATAGATCTATCATGCTTCTTTTTGACTTACATCTCCTCGTATACATGTGAATTTGTTTGTGGTTGAACATTGTGTTCGCCACAAACAAATCCTTTTCCTTACAAAATGCCAGTATTAGCTTGCCAGCGTCGTTCACCCTTTTATCCCCATACTTCCCGAGTACCGACTCAAAACCATCGCGATCGGTACCCACCCATCCATTCAAGTCTCTACATACTATAAGTCTTTCACTTCCTTCTATCACATTTAAAGCTTCTCTCATACTCTCCCAGAAGTCCTCTAGCTCACTCGCGTTCGACGAAGATACTGGCGCGTAAGCAGCTACCAGGAAAATCTTCGTCAAACCAAGTTTTACACGGATCCAGAGGATTCTAGGACCTACCAGTTTGTACTCATACATACCGGAGGCCAATCGCGAGGACAGCAAAATTCCTACCCCCCGACTGCCATGCTCGCTCTCTGGTACTCCAGACCAAAGCGCGAGCATCCCACCCGGGAGCTCCAAGACTTCGCTGTCTTTGCGCTTGGTCTCTGTCAAGCACACTGCATCTAACTTTCTCTCATTCATAACATCCATCAACTCATTCATCTTATCTGTCATTCCTCCCCTAACATTCCACACAGCTACCCTGCACTCCATCCTCCACTTCCCGCCGTGTCGGGCCGCGCGTGTAGGGTGGCGGTCCCCTACGCCGCTCTGGCACATACTTTTCGCACCAGCGGGGACGAAATGGTGCGCGTCGCCTCGGGGGCACGCCCTAGCATCATTAGTCCTGGTGGCACTCGTGTTGGAGTAGAATTGCAGCCGTAGCTGGCAGGGATGGCGACGTGCACGCTTCTACTCTTCATCCCCTCTACTCTTCATCCCCAATCATACATATATTTGTATATTATATATTAATAAATTCTAGGTGACGCCTGTGGTTTCACCCGCGTAATGCACGTTCTCGTGTGAATACTGGGATAAAATGTAGCCTAAGGTGAATCGGTCTAGCAGTTTCAGAGATTAGCGGGAAAAAATTAACAGACAGAGTATAAAATATATTTTAAGTACCGTACTCTTTATACTTTAAGTCCATGTTCAACCCCCATTTTGACATCCGTCCATATTGAGCCACTAACTGTATACCATGTTCAACTGTTCAACACCTCAGGGGTAAATGCATTTGGTAAAGAGGTGTTAATTTAGAAGTACAAACAGACACTTCAATTTTATTTATCTGTATAGAATATCAGGTGATTCACTTATCACCGTTCAGCCGAAACTTTGGAGCTAGAAGCTAGAACATTTTGGAAAGCTACGCTGGCGCTTAGCGAATTTTTCTAAATTCCACTCTTAAAGGGGTAAAATAGGGGGTAAAAGTTTATTAAATTTTACCACGAGTGAGCCCGTGATATACTACGATAAACTTTACAAGTAGTAGATGTAATGTAATTTAAAATTAAGTGAATTGTTAATTAAATGTAAGCTATGTTTTGTAAATATGTTGTGAATATGTAGCTATTACATATATTGTCACCAAATAATGTCAAGTACCAGGGTTTACGCCGTGATAAATTATATTTTGACTGAGTAATAAAATTATAATGAATGTTGGGTGATTATTGTTATAAATATTTCGTTCACATCGCCAATCAAGATCAAAATTAGCTTAGGCTATGCAATATTGATTAAAAAGCGTGACTGATAATATTCACATCAACAAATAAATGTAAAAAAATGCAATTCAGTACTAATCGGCAATTGATGATTTGTTTATGGATTTAAATTCATCATTCTTGATAGTGTAGTATGATAATCACCGAATCGCGAAACGTTAGCGCAGCGGAAACTTAAATATCATCGATACACAAATTTGATTCATATTTATTTCTATTGTTTTTCTTAAACAAGGAAAATGTGCGCTGGACTGACGTTTCAAATGTTTTCTCGGCGGAAGCAGATTTTCAAGAATAACGGCTCCCACGATTGTTAATAAGACGTTAGTCCGCGCTGTGCAATTAGTTTCTGTTACGCCATAGAATATTCATTATATCATCTAATACATACATACATATTGTCACGCCTTTATCCACGAAGGGGTAGGCAGAGGCATATTAAACGCCCACATTTCACCGTATTCATTTTTGTCCCACGTAACAAGTGGTGAGCTCATTGCCGTGTTGAAATGGACAGGCGCAGGCTGCGGCGACCTGCTGTTGAAATTTTTTTAAGCCGCCCATAACGCCTTCAAGTTGGCTTAACGACTGCCATTTTATTGGCAACCGGGATCAACAGCTTAACGTGCCTTCCGAAGCACGAAACTGGGGTGGGTCTAAAGGGCCGAATAAATTTAATAAGTAAAATGTGTATGTTAAATTTGGAAGAAATTTTGAACCCGTTGCCTTTTTAGTGAGGTGGTAACAAAAAGGCTAAAAGGTCTTATGTGCTAGACACTAATCAGCACGACCAATTAAAGTCCTGGTAGTCTCATCTAAATGTCAAATAAAAGTGAAACTGTATCCAGATATGTTCTTTTTGTCTGAATCGTTTCTCCGTACTGTATCAGCGTCGCGATCCAGGAACGCTAGTGTGGACGCCTGTTCCGTAAAGTTCGGTGATATGGCGATTCGATCGGTGACAAGGTACGCTCCGATCTTTCGCGAGTCGGTTTTTAACCCGTTTCAAAGGTGATACTGTGCATGCGTCAGTCTGAACGTGGTGGCGGCAAGTGCATTGTCGTGCTTTCCGTAACACCCGATTTCGCAACTAATTAAAAAATGCAGTGGGACAACGATATAACCGTAAAGTTTATATGTATCTATAGGGTCAGGAATATTCTGTGGGAAATATGAACTATTTTAATAAAAACTTAAAGCAAGAGGCATGGGAGGGACTGTCTATTGAACTGAAACACGCGATGATCGGAACGACGAGGGACGGAGATTTTTAATTGCGTCCGGAATTCTTGGATCACAACTCTGATGAACGGAACGGAGAAGCGATACGGACAAAAAACAAATCTGGACCCAGTTTTAGGTACAGCGATACTCGTAATCGACGCACACGGTGTCACTAACAGAAATTTAATTGGAAATTTATCTATCATGCCGTATCCCTGAAGGGGTGGCAAAGGTATATTATATGACCATGTGTATTCCTGTCCCACGTAATAAGTGGTGAGGTGAGCCCACTACTGTGTTGAAATAGACAGGTTGTGGCTACTTGCTTGATGATAATTTTTAAGCCGTCCATTAGGCCTTCAACTGCCATGCTAACTTAACGTCTGCCATGTTACTGGCAACCGGGACCAACAGCTTAACGAGCCTTCCGAAGCACGGAAACGCTCGCAAATGTAAATGCCATAAAGTGGTCACCCATCCGAGGACCAGCCATAGTGAAAATTGCTTAACGCAGTGATCGTTTACAGAACACTGAGTCCGCGGGGCCACGAGAGCTTCTTCTTTAATTGAATATAAAATGTCAAATACCAAATTTGTTTACAATTAACGACACCAAAATATTTTAAACCGTTATGCATTACGTCTTGTAAGTGCTATTATTAATTTTAACTAAAACTAACTTTTCACTGTTTCCCTGACGAGGTATTAATATATGACAGATCGCCAGGCTTCGTGATCCATGCTTACTTATTTAGCTTCCTGCAGATTTATTAAACGTTTCATACGTCTGGGTATCCGAGTATTAATTTCCTTTCCGATTTTGAGTAATCTGCTCACAAGGTCTCCGTAAGTCTCAGTCTACCTTACAATAAATTTTTCCTTACTCATTAGTTAGCCACGACCATACCAACAGAGCATGCCCTTTTACTTAATGCTGACACTTTCATATTGCGTGTCACTTCGTTTCGTACTCGGACGGCCAATGATACGCCGCACCATTTTCGAGCATCTCCACAGTATTCAATTCACTACTATGCTGACTATCATAACTTTAAAATGAATAAAAATGCGCTAAAATGAATAAAGAAGCGCTCGTGGCCCCGCGGTCTCAGTGTTCGGTAAACGATCACTGAGGTACGCAACTTTCACTATGGCTGATCGTCGGATGGGTGACCACTTTGTGGCATTTACATTTGCGAGCGTTTCCGTGCTTCGGAAGGCACGTTAAGCCGTTGGTCCCGGTTGCCAGTAAAATGGCAGTCGTTAAGCCTGGTTGAAAGCCTTATAGGCGGCTTAAAAAATTTCAACAGCAGGTAGCCACAACCTGCGTCTGTCTATTTCAACACGGCAATGGGCTCACCACCTATTACGTGGGACAGGAATCCACACGGTGAAAAGTGGGCATATAATATGCCTCTGCCACCCCTTCGGGGATAAGGCGTGATGGATATCTATTTTATTAATAAAAATGCAGCCTTGAGCGGGACTCGAACCCGCGACTTACGCACCGCGTGAGCTGCTTATCCAACTAAACTACAGAGGACATTAGAAACTGACGAAAAGTCTTAAGGCGACGTAAGCGGCACCTGCCGGTACTTAGTTATGTTACACGTTACGAGTGCAAATAATGACAACAATAATGCATTTTTTTTATATTTAGCTCGCCAAAATGACACTGTCCGCCTGATGGAAAGCCATGACGACATCTAGCGAATTGAGAGGCACTCTCTTAGTCTACATGACTACTGACAGCGTCCCTCAAGTTGGCGGCCCAATGATGTGAAGAACCAGGGATTGTAAGAGAAAGGAAACACGTCCTCTGGCAGAGCGTTCCAGGTTACTATCGTTCGACAGAGAAACGATCTTTTAAATCGTTCCGTTCTGGCGAAAATTCTTTTCACTGTATGGGATTGTCGCTTCTACCGAACACGCGTTGTTCAGAAACGTAAAGGAGAGGGTGGGATTAGATTAAGGGCTCTTCAGAACACTCGCCGTGGGACATACGGTAAAATGCAGCCAAAGAAGCTATGGTTCTACGCTGCGCCAGCGACTCATGGCTTCCTGTTACCTCAGAACAATCTATACTGCGAATAGCACGTCTCTGCATAGCGTCGAGCGCGTCTAGTAAGTACCTCGCGAAATCATCCCAAAGGTGAGAACAGTATTCGACGCAGGAACGAATCTACGTCTTGTACAACAGACATCTCTGATGCGGCGTGAAAAAACGTCTCACCTTATTTATTGTATAATCTTGAGCATGCAAAGAGCCTCCGTTTAAACAGCCTTGTCATTAGTATTTAAATATTAAATGGACGTACTTTGTATTGTAATTCTGTCGCAGTAAAGCATTATATAGCGGTATTGTAAGATGGAAAGATCTTGTTGTGGAATTCAGACATATTGAGCCTTATTAGTAACTGAATATATTACGGTATTAATGTAGCGTTACTGAATTATTACTGACTAACTATAATTTTAATACATATGAATAACACATTTAATACTCCGTGGAAAGGCTGTGCGTGATCTTGTGTCTTTTCTCCTAAGAATCAATTCTGCTATATTATGTTATGGCAATCGGACGTGATTTGTTAAATATGAACCTTGCTTCCGCATAGTCTCACGTCCAGGAATGACATACGGTATTTACGGGAGTGACACAATCAAACCGCTTTTTACGGCATCATGTCTTTTTCCTTTATAGTGCCCACTCTCTTTATTTATTTTATTAAATAATATTTTTTACTAGTCTGGCATTGAACTTGCAATGTTCCAGTAAACATAGAGGTGCTGCTTTTTCACGATCTGCTACATTAAAATAAATGTATCGATGGCACTGTCAGTTTTTATTTTTTTTCGGTCTACAATAGCTCCATGGTTTAGCATTGGCAGCGCAAACATTTCTATTTTGAATCCTTTTTGAGGAGTAGTGCTAATGGTTTGGTGATGTTCGGGAAACCTTTGACAAATCTAAAACAAACAAACCCAGCCCTCGTTTTGTGTTGGACTAAAGATAAAACAAAGGGTGACGATGATGAATGAAATCTCAATCAATCAAATCTCAATCTAGCCTTCAATTTTAGTAATCCATAGATTCCTTCCGTTGATAGTTTATATTAGTAAACTTCACTAACATTGTCCATGTACACCTACTTCCTTAAATTATGATGGATGGCGCATTGATGAAACCAAATAGGATAGGTACAATCGAACTCGTTATGATCACTAGGCTATTTATAAGTGCAATGCAGGCTTAATGTTAAAGTTTTAATCCCTTGGGAAAGAAAACTGATGATATTTGGCATATCAGGAACTTGGTTCAAGTTTGTGGTCAAAAAAAAACAAAAATAAAACAAAACAACGTTTATTTAAACTTATGCAATGTTTTTTAAGGCTACGTTACAAACATAACGTGGTATAAAAAAAAACTTATCACTGGGAAATTGCAGTCTTTATAAGAATGCTGATTCCGCGAGCACCGAAATGAAGACCTTGGCCCATGGTAAGCGATGTAAGGTCTGCATTTTAGTTACTACAATTTTGGTGCACATCCACAACTTGCCTCGAGAGTAAATGTAACACTAACCTCTGCAAAGACATCTGGTGTTTGGAGAATGAAAAACAATTTCAACGCTGCTGCAAGCCAATTTGCAGTCGATGTACGATACGCACTTTTTTATAAGTCTTACAGTGTTGCTCTGGAGAGAAATGATGATGTCGCTTTTATCTTCCGCGGAATTTTCGGGGAGGCAGTAACATATTATCTACAGACAAAAGCTCTTAAAACTGCATTGACAAAACCAATAAACATGTATGCTGACGCTGATAATGAGACTTTAATGGACTTTACCTTTGTGATGTAAGCATTATCTGTCACAAAAGAAGGTAATAATACTGATAATGGCAAACTCTTCATCTTGAAGCCATGCCCTGATAATCAGGCAATCGATTCTTAATTTAAAAATATTACCTAACAGAGAGGTAAGACTATTTGCTTCGGCTAATCCACGATTTAGCTTACTAGTCCAGCATCCTTGGCAAGGCTATAGAACATGGAGTTTTTGTCTTGCAGCAGTTGTTGCGGAGGTGCGAATTCAACGAGCTGGCCCTTGTCTAGCACCATGATTTTAGTGGAGTCCATGATAGTGTTGAGCCGATGAGCGATAGTTATCACAGTGCAGTCTGCGAACTCGGAGCGAATAGTTTTCTGTAACAATAACAGGAAGTGAATAAGAGCAAGTGCAGATTACAAAAGAGCGGGCCAGCGACAGCTCGTATCTATGTGGCACATATTTGTGATAGATAAGCTCATGCTTTTGTGTAGTATTCTCGTACAATATAAAAAATAATAAATATCCATCACGCCTTATCCCTGAAGGGGTGGCAAAGGCATATTATATGCCCACTTTTCACCATGTGGATTCCTGTCCCACGTAATAGGTGGTGAGCCCATTGCCGTGTATTGCGCAGCACCGCGCGCGCCAGGCACACGAGCTGGTCCGCGTGGGCAGTACGCACCTGTATGAGCTCGTCCGTGTGCAGGTCGACGGCGGCGGTGGCCTCGTCCAGAAAGAGCAGCGGCGTCTTGCGCAGCAGCGCGCGCGCCAGGCACACGAGCTGGTCCGCGTGGGCAGTACGCACCTGTATGAGCTCGTCCGTGTGCAGGTCGACGGCGGCGGTGGCCTCGTCCAGCACGAGCAGCGGCGTCTTGCGCAGCAGCGCGCGCGCCAGGCACACGAGCTGGTCCGCGTGGGCAGTACGCACCTGTATGAGCTCGTCCGTGTGCAGGTCGACGGCGGCGGTGGCCTCGTCCAGAAAGAGCAGCGGCGTCTTGCGCAGCAGCGCGCGCGCCAGGCACACGAGCTGGTCCGCGTGGGCAGTACGCACCTGTATGAGCTCGTCCGTGTGCAGGTCGACGGCGGCGGTGGCCTCGTCCAGCACGAGCAGCGGCGTCTTGCGCAGCAGCGCGCGCGCCAGGCACACGAGCTGGTCCGCGTGGGCAGTACGCACCTGTATGAGCTCGTCCGTGTGCAGGTCGACGGCGGCGGTGGCCTCGTCCAGCACGAGCAGCGGCGTCTTGCGCAGCAGCGCGCGCGCCAGGCACACGAGCTGCCGCTGCCCCACCGACAGGTTCTCGCCGCCCTCCGACACCTCGTGCAGTAATCCTGCATCTAATCCTGCCAAAGACATGAGAACATACTATATTAATAAAACTTTATTTAAAAAACTAATATATATAAAGTGCATAGCTTTTTAATTACCTAACACGAACGGTTTGAGATGAGCGTGCTCTAAGGCCCGCCAGATATCGTCATCGGTGTACGTATCGAAGGGGTCCAGGTTCATACGCAGCGTACCCGAGAACAGCACTGGGTCCTGTGGGATGATGGTGATGCGCGACCGAAGCTGATGTAGGCCCAGTGTGCTGATGTCCAGTCCGTCGATGAGCACGCGGCCGCCCGTCGCCTCGACGATCCTGCGGGGATGAGCGATCAGTCGCTTGCCAGAGCACAGCACACATCGCGTCTTCTGGACCGTAATGTTGAATTAGTAAAATGTTGAATTGGCAAAATTTTGCGACTTCAATATTGATTAAGGTCCGGATGGATGCACGTTGGGACAGTAGGTATTCTCGGCAGCGCCTACCTGAACAGGCCGAGCGTGAGCGTGGACTTGCCGGCGCCGGTGCGGCCCACGATGCCGAGCTTGTCGCGCGGCGCCACCGTGCACGTGACGTCACGCAGCGCCGGCTCGCCGCCAGTGCGGTACGCCATCGTCAACCCTTCAAACTGCACTGAGCCCGTCTCGGGCCACGAGGACTGGGGTCCCGGTGTCTTGACCCATTCGGCTTCCTGCAAAAGTGCATCAATGGCAGTCCAATATAGGGTTTTGGGATATATTCAAGCGCTACAGTTCTAAGAGATACGTTACACACTATTGATTACCTTCACCAAATCTATTAGTAAACCCTAAAATTTCCAATAACTCGCTTTGATACCTACAATTTTGACCTTAGTGCTGATGGACTAAACATAATATTCACTTACTTGCTTTACTTCAGCATACTCCTTCATGCGCTCTACTGCTACAATATTAGTTTCAACCTCCGATATCACTTGAACTAACCAGCTCAAGGTTTGGGTAACCTGATAATTGTAAATAATCATGAAAAGTTACTCTGTTGATCATAAATGTTATAGAACACATTCATTATAAATATACACACAACATTCATTTAATAAACCTGGCCGGTTTCGCTTCACGGCATTCTCAAAGTTTGTTAGACAAAAAAGTATACGTATATAGGCGAACCTGGTCAGGTTTAGTAAGTAAATGTTGTGGAACAGTCCAAGTGGTTTTCTTCAAATAAAATGAAGGTTCAAACATAAAAATATTAGGTAAATACAGAGAATAAGTAAGTGCTTACCTCTAGAGTGTAGCTAATAGAGAGGCCTGCCAGACCAGGACTAATGCTTTCTCGACCAAGTACTGCGAATAATGCAGCGAAGAAAATTATAAGACTGCCAACCACCTGAAGTCGAATTCCAAGCCATCTATCAGCAACGGCCATGAGGTAACAATTTGATTGGTAGTTATCGACTTTTTTCTGAGATTCTGTAATAAACCTGAAATCGAAGTGTTCAGATGTCTAATAAACTGGATGTGGTAGGGTGTGTGTTATGGTGAAATTAGGATATATCTAAGTTCACTGTACACAAATAGAAGTACTATTTGTGTGAGATAGGCTTCATAATTTGATTTATTGAAATATTAATCATTGGGTACGTATACTCGGATAAAAGGTAAGTAGACACGATAGAAAATGAGTTGTTAATGATCTCGTACAAATATATAAAAACTGTGTCAAATCATGGTTTGAGCGGATAAGTGCGAACTTTTTCAAGTCAATGATTTAATGATAAATAGATACATACATACATACATATTGTCACGCCTTTATCCCCGAAGGGGTAGGCAGAGCCATATTAAACGCCCACATTTCACCGTATGCATTTTTGTCTCACGTAACAGGTGGTGAGCCCATTGCCGTGTTGAAATAGACAGGCGCAGGCTGCGGCGACCTGCTGTTGAAATTTTTAAGCCGCCCATAAGGCCTTCAACTTGGCTTAACGAATGCCATTTTATTGGCAACCGGGACCAACAGCTTAACGTGCCTTCCGAAGCACGGAACTGGGGTGGGTCTAAAGGGCTGAATAAAGTTAATAAAGTGTGTCTATTTTAGATGTTAAATTTGGAAGAAATTTTGAACCCGTTACCTTTTTAGTGAGGTGGTAACAAAAAGGCTAAAAGGTCTTATGCGCTAGACACTAATTAGCACGACCAATTAAGGTCCTGGTAGTCTCGGTCTTTCATAAATTAGTTAAATAACATTATTTGGCGTATGTATGATAAATAGATATGCAGTTTATATTAGAACTCTTACGAAATCGATTCAGATTCGAAACAGAGTTTACCGCATCTAGTGGACTAGGTACTGGTTGTTTAGTAGAGACTGTGGGTTGACTGATATGAGTATTAATTAGTCGATTCCGTATCGATTTTCAGTGCCGCAGTTGATAAACATTAACGTTCATGACCTAGTAAACTATTATCTTATCTGTAGTGACTACGGTCTGAATACTAACCTTTCTTGGACGCCGAACGCTCGAATACTTGTTGCACCCAAAATGCTTTCATTAAAATGTGAAAATATCGGTGAGCGAGCTACGGACTCAATCCTCATGATCTGTCGTGATGTAGGCACGTAGAACCGTTGTATAAGGTAGTAAAGTGCCCCAATTGGCAGTATTACAGTCAAGAACATCGGCGTTGAATAACTTATTACGAATAAGGTTCCTATTACCTGTAAGAAGACATCGGTACCTATATTAAGTATTAGATGTATATATATATGTATAACCGGTGGGCTACCATCTTCGCTTAGAACAATATTATTAAAGTGAAATCTTCTTTTAGCGCGGTACGCATATTTTTTGGTGAGGATCCTTGGACTCGCGACACCGTTACCGAGACGCAGCTATAGTGTGTGGATATAAAAAGTTTTGAAGTATTAGACTGATAATTTCGAACTCAGTTATCAACCTTCGATAGCTCAGTTGGTAGAGCGGTAGACTGTAGATGGTTATAAATTGGAATGTATGGATAGATGGTTATAAAAGGAGGTCACTGGTTCAAATCCGGCTCGAAGGACCTCTATTTGTGTATTTAGACACAGTCAAATTGTAAATAACTATAGTGCTTTTAAACCCGATTAGTACTTTTATTCTTAAAGTAATTAGATTTCACCCTAGTAGGTACCCGTCTAAAAATGTCTAACGTGCCAAAATAAGTTTTTACATCGTCGGCACTCCCGGACTGCAACCCGTAATTTTTTTATAAATATTTGTTTGTGTGTCTATGTAAGATAGAGCTTTAACGTGTGTAACACTAATGGGTGAAAATATTTGTATAGTACCTAAGTATGTAATTTTGATACTTAATATTATAATGCTCAGATAAAAGTGTAGATACCAATCAATATATATATATATATACCTAATCAAATATTTAATAACTTTCATATTTAGTAGTTTTACGGAATGAAATACTTACGTCAAATATAGAGTAACACGCACTGGCAAATTGCCAAGCAAGCGAAGTGTCTACAGAATCAACGTCTTTAGAAAACCTTGAGATGATTCTTCCAACTGGGGTGACTTCGAAAAACTGTAGAGGTGCTCGGAATACATTGTTCAACAATATTTCATGGAGGACTTTGGCGGCCTTCCAACAGGCCAGAAATGGTACCAAATCCGATACTAGCGATGTAATTGCTGCAACCAAAAATTGTTTACAGAATCTTGACGTTCAAAAGCGTTAGGTACTTTGTGAACTACATGAATAAAGATACTTTCATTCACTCTATTTTAAGTAGAGTAGGACGTGTGTACAGTAAGTAGTTTAAGACGTGTGAAGGCGTGGAAGAAGACGCTTTAGAACGGTGGTCTGAAACTTAACACGAGAATTTTACTTTACAGGGAAAATAAGCCTTAATAGTATATAGCAAAACGCTTAAATTGTTTCATAATAATTGGACATTTTATTACTTATTATGTGTGTTTAAAAAATGTAATTAAAAAGTAATTTAAAAATAAAGATAAAGTAATATTTTCAATTTTTTTTTTTTTTATTTGGTGGTTCAGCGCACGAGCGCACTTAAGGTACAGCCGCCACTGGTCTTGGGTATCTTTAAGCACAGCCGAAATTTCTCTGTTTATATTGTGCTTTAAGGAAGGCCAATATTTTTTTAAGATTATGAATAACAAAAGAAATTTACCTTGAGCTAGTCCGAAGCCTCCGTACACTCCAAGGTACATGTCTCGTAGTTGAGTATTAACCGTACCGTTCACGATCTGAGAAACGATCTCACATTATTGCAGTGGATTTATTTGAATTTATTGACAATAAAATTATTTTCAAATCATACACACCATATTTTCGTCGTTGGCCCAAAGTGCAAGCCAGAAATTGGATCCAATTTGGAGGGATTGCAGCAAGATGTATACGAAAATAGTCAACACCGATGCGATTACGCCAACATTGGATAAGTAATGCGAATAAACTGCCCATTTTACCTAGAAGTGAAAAATACACCCATTATCAGTAAAATAACAATTTGAACTATGTAATAGTCCATCCTAGAACGCGATTATTCAAGCGAGTATCAATTCATGCAGTAGGCGGCACCGGTAGGACCTGTGAGGATTCTTGCAAAACCATGCACTGCTTGCTCAAGGAACATACATATATATTGTCACTCCTTTATTCCCGAACTATATTTTGCAGTTGAAAGCCACGACATACTTCTGTTCCTTTTAACACGACAATAGGGTCATCAAATACAAGTGGTGCAGTCCGAGACTACCAGGACTTTAATTGGTCGTGCTAATTAGTGTCTAGCACATAAGACCTTTTAGCATTTTTGATACCACCCACTAAAAAGGCAACGGGTTCAAAATTTCTTCCAAATTTAACATCTAAAATAGACACATTTTATTTTTATTAAATTTATTCGGCCCTTTAGACCCACCCCTGTTCCGTGCTTCGGAAGGCACGTTAAGCCGTTGGTCCCGGTTCCCAATAAAATGGCATTCGTTAAGCCAAGTTTAAGGCCTTATGGGCGGCTTAATAATTTCAACAGCAGGTCGCCGCAGCCTGCGCCTGTCTCTTTCAACACGGCAATGGGCTCACCACCCGTTACGTGGGACAAAAATGCATACGGTGAAATGTGGGCGTTTAATATGCCTCTGCCTACCCCTTCGGGGACAAAGGCGTGACAATATGTATGTATGTATGTAAATACAAGTGGTGAAATGTTGACGTGTAGTATGCCTCTATGATTGTAATTTTCTCCAAACGATGCTGATAGTACTTTACTTTAAATGTTACAAATCAACAGGGTTGAAGTTAAGCTTATAACATCAAATAACACGTACCCTTCCAGTCTCTGCTCTCTCTTCTTCAACAAGTTGGTCGAACTCATTTTCCGGTTCTTCTTCATTCAAATCTTCTTTGCTTGTTTTTTGGTCTTGATCACCTGACATAATAATGGATACAAATATACCGAACGGAATTTTTAAATAAGTAGGCAGTAGGTACGTAGTATTATATATAACAAATAATTTATTTGTTTAGAGCCATCTTTTTATCAAAATCATATTATTATGTTTAGCTAATAGTTTTGTCCTTCAGTGATGTTCACTACTAATGCACACAGAATAATAATGACAAGTTCTTTGCAGGAGAGATTTCAGACAACACATGTAAGTTCTATTCTGCCTCATATCACACCAATTTTTTCCCGAGATGCCGTAAAATGTCGTACAAGTCTATTAACAATTTCATAACTGTGAGTACCTAAACGTAAAATTCATAAGAATTTTCTTAGTGTTATATGCACTTACTTGCGCCAGTAATTTCAGATTCCGCCGAACGAGCGCCAGAGGACAATGATCGAGCCCATTGTAGTTTGCGCTGAAAGTCTGAACCGAGTTTACTCTGCAGGTCCTGTTTGATGTTCTCTAAGTCTGAAAAGTAACATTTTTATCAGAATTATTACGTTTATACTATTTTTGATGCATTGGAATTTTCAGACGAATAGAAAAGCGCTCGTAACCCCTAGCCTAGCTAACTTAGTGTTCTGTAAACGATCGCTAAAACTGGTTTAGGATGGTCGACCTCCTTGTGGTATTTTCATTTACGAGGGTTCCCGTGCTTCAAAAGGCACGTTATGCCAATGGTACCGGTTGCCAGTAACATGGCAGTCGTTAAGCCAAGTTGAAGGCATTATGCGGCTTGAAAAGTTTCAACAGCAGGTAGCTACAACCTGCCTCTGTCTATTTCAACACGGCAATTGGCTCACCATCACGTGGGACAGAGATGCACACAGTGAAAATTGGGCGAATAATATGCCTCTGCAACCTCTTCGTGGATAAAGGCGTGACTGATAAATAAATGGACATTAATGTTTTTAAACTTTCGCGATTTTCACTCATATTTATGATATTTCGGGTCTTATTCGAGACGTATATTATTATGTACAAAGCCTACCTTATACTTCCCAACGTTTTGACCGGATTACACCAGCGTGGTCACGGGTTATAGTATAAGGTAAGCTTTGTACCTAATAATATACGTCGCGAATTAGATCTTTTCAAATTTCATTCATTTTCATTTCAATGAATATAAATAGACTTTTTCTAATCTGACGACCATGAGGCCTTTAGATAAAATAATAATCATTACAGCCGTTTGAAAAGCAGTCTCAGTTATTCCGTGGGTAACATTATCCGCTATCTGCTAAAAGTCATATTCAAAGCCTAGTCGAGAATTAGAGCAAACAAACATTTTAATATTGTTTTTTTAAGCTATTGCATAGTTTTTATCGCGGGCTTTGAGCGGGCTTTAATCAAGAAATTCCGTAACACAATAAATCTAAGACCCGAGGTCACACGAAGTTCACCGAGCACGGCCGAGCGTTGGCTTAACGTGTTTGTACATATATTATATGGTACGATTGTACGAAGCTCGCACGGATCGAAACGTGATGATAGTGAGTGTGAGTGTGAGGGTGAGGATGAGGGTGAGGGTGACTGTGAGAGTGAGGGTGGGGTGAGGGTGAGAGTGAGGGTGAGAGCGAGGGGTGAGAGAGAGGGGTGAGGGTGAGGGTGAAGGAGTTTTTTTTTGTGTGCAATGCCATGCAATATCTTTACCGCGGCAGTCTCCCAGTGCCACACGTCTTTTTTTTGGATAAACGTGTAAACTGTTATTTAGACATTAGGGACAACGGAATACGTCAATTTAATTTAAATCTTTTCCTAGCCTAAAATGTGTAATCATCTGATTGTATATACATAGGTAGTATAGCATCTATTGTCGTTAACCGAAAAACATGCGGCATGAATGAAGGTCATAAAACGTCAGGGTCAAACCGAGTCCGGAACTAACCTTGAACTTTATAGGTACGGCATACAAACCGAGTGCGTGCAGGCTTGGGAAATTTATTGATATTTTATTTCTTTACTGCTTTGAATGCTTTGTTAACGAAATAGGTACTTTCATATTGAAGAAAATCGCATTACATTTTGGCATTAAAAGTTCAACATTTTGCAAATTCAACATTTTGGGAAATCAAAACGCTGCAAGTTCATCATTACGGTCTAGAAGGTTTCGATGGATTGAATAACTTAGATATAGGTATTGGAGAAAGTAAAACTTTCAGCACATAACTGCAGCAGTTTCCCGGTTAAAGGAATGTTCTAAGGATTGTGCACCTATAACTATCTAAAGTGGTAGATAAGGATACAAGGCCCCACCTCATCAAAAGTGGACCTTATTTCCTCATTCAAATAAACAGGGACAGGCTGAGACTACCTGCTGTTGAAATGTTTTAACCCGCTTCACCATACAAAGATATTTTTTTTCAAAGTTCAAAGACATCAACTAACAGCATTCAGCCATATTAGGGTTTGTGAGACGTTACTTCTTAAGAAAACTACAGAAGGAGGCTCTAAAGTCTTGCAATCAGAAATTTATTGTATAACACCACTTGACACATCACAACATTTACTTTATAAACCAGACCGGTTTCACTTCAGTGCATTCTTAAAGGTTGTTAAGATGACAACTGAACTGAATTCCCATAAAACAAAAACAATTATAATGTGAGTAGATATATCATACAAGAAATCACTGCCATCAATCACCAATACGTGTAATTAAAAAATGTAGTGAATGTATGGTCGAAACTCACCTTCAGTCGAAGCTGCTTCTTCTACAACGCTTAAATGCTGCAACAAGAAATCGGCAAAAGCACCTTTCTTGTCGAGGAGCTGTTGATAAGTGCCACATTCCGATACTTCCCCCTCGCGAAGCACAATTATCAAGTCTGTTTGCCGAAGATAGGAGATGTTGTGAGTCACCCATACACGTGTTTTATTCTTCAGCAACCCAAGACGACTAATGACCTGTTCATAAATATTTCCAATAGGTAATCTTGGACTGCAGGTACGTTCAATTAAGTCATTGGGAAGGTTTTATAATCACAGACACAAACAGTTTCTATTTAGACTTTAAAATTATTCCACAATATTACAATACCTCGTCAAAGATATGTTTCCCGACGTGCGAGTCGACGGCGCTAAGCGGATCATCCAAGAAGTAGTTGTCCGCGTCGCAGTACACCGCGCGCGCCAGTGCCACTCGCGCCTTCTGGCCGCCCGACAGGTTGATACCTACGAAGATAAGTAATGTTAGTGCCTAGCTCGACCACCAGTTTACTACTTACTTTCAGGACACTCCTTACCTTTCTCACCAATTTCCGTCTGATCACCACCAGGAAGGATGGATAAATCGGTCTTCAATGCACATGCTTCAAGGATTTTATTATACTTGGTTCTGTTCAGTGGCTTCTCAAACAAAATATTATTTTGCACGGTGGCGTTTTGTATCCAAGCTTGCTGTGCCACGTATGAAGTTTGACCTGAAAATGTTAGGTTGTATGTTATAAGAAGTTTGAAGATATTTTTGATTGAGACTGAACATCTCGTAATAGCAAAGCTCATTTATATTATTTACCCGTAACATTGACGCGGCCGCACAATTTGTCCATCTCGCCCAGCAGCGCGGCGAGCAGCGAGCTCTTGCCCGACCCCACAGCTCCCACTACTGCCACCAGCGAGCCGCGCGGAATGCGCACATTTAGGTGCTTCAAAATTGGCTCTGCGTCCTCATCGCCCCAAGAAAAGCTACCGTCTTCTATCACGATTTGATCCGCTGAAATTTAAATTAGATAAGCTTTGGGGTTATCGACTACAACGCTACTATTAATTTATATTTATGGGGTAAAAACAATTAAAGGGGATTGTATGTTCGTCTGTTAGTAAAACTATGCATTAGTAACACTGGGAATAGTTCATGTACTTACGTTCACTGGTATTGTGTTCTATCATAAGTGTATCTAGTTCTTCAGAATTCAAGAATTTATTCAACCTCTTAATGCTGACATAAGCCTGTTAAAAATACTTAGGATGAAATAATAATAATAATTCATTTATTTGTCAGAATATTGTACACTGTATAAGATGTTCGAAAATTATATTTGACCATTACATTATACTGTTTCCAGTGTACAAATATATTTTGATAAAATTAAGTCAGTTTTGGAAATGTATCATTATAATTTCGCAATAATATAATTGAAATATGTAATAAAATAATTACGCAAAAAAAAAAAAAATTAATATGTTACTAGGTACATTAGGCACCAACCTGTATCACGTTAGTTATGACGTGAGGTAGCATCGACATTGGAAAACGAAGTATATTGAAAAGAGACAACGCTACAAATGCTTTTTTTGAATCGAGAACTTCTGTGTCGTTTACTAAAACGTAGCACATGAACGACATAAGGGACACCTGAAAATATATAAATTTATATTTTTCTTGTACTAGATCGTTCAATAAGTCCCGAGACTAACTTGGAAATGGCGTATATATTAAAAAAATCTTTTGATTTTTAAAAAGTACTGGCCTACAATAACAGTTATGTCAAATTTTTCGTAATGGACTGATTGAATGATTTTTGCAGACATTTAAGTGACGCTACGCTTGTAGTTTCGATACAATAAAAAAAAAACGAGTTTCGCGTGTTGATAAAACATTGTTTTTTAATGGGAAAAAATACCGTTGAAGCACAGCAATGGCTTATAAAATGTTATGCGGGATTAGCTCCCTCTAAAGCAACCATTTGTCGGTGGTATGCCGACTTCAAACGCGGTCGCATGGACACAAATGATGGGGAACGTTCAGGTCGTCCCAATGAAGCAGTGACTCAACAAAATATTAACCAAGTCCTCAAAATCGTAATGGAAGATCGGAAAATAAAAGTGCGCGAGATAGCCGAGATAGTGAAGATTTCAGCTGTTTTCACTATTTTACATAACAATTTGGCCATGAAAAAGCTTTTTACAAGTGGGTGCCGCGTTTGCTTACAACTGATCAAAAGGAACAACGTATCAATGATTCAGAGCGATGTTTGGAGCTGATGACTCGTAATAAAAAGGATTTTTTACGTCGGTATGTGACAATGAATGAAACATGGATACACCATTTTACTCCGGAATCCAATCGGCATTCAGCGGAGTGGAGAGCGGCTGGTGAAAGCCGCCCGAAGCGGCCAAAGACTCAGAAATAGGCCGGTAAGATTATGGCGTCTATATTTTGAATACTTTTCATCGACTACCTTGAAAGGGGGCAAAATATAAATAGTGACTTTTACATGTGCTTATTGGAGCGATTGAAGTACGAAATTGCGGATAAACGGCCTCAAATGAACAAAAAGAAAGTGGTGTTTTACCAGGACAACGCGCCTTGTCACAAGTCTGTGAGTACAATGGCCAAAATTAATGAATTGGGTTTTGAATTGCTTCCTCATCCCCCTTATTCGCCAGACTCGGCCCCACGCGATTACCTGCTGTTTGCAGATCTCAAAAAAATGCTTCAGGGTAATAAAAATTACTTAAATAGTGAAGTTATCACAGCAAGGCTTATTTTGAAGCCAAAGACAAATCGTTCTACACGCATGGGATAGAAAAGTTAGAAAAGCGTTGGAGGGACTGTATCGCTCTTGGAGGAGACTACGTTGATGAATAAAAAATAAAATAATAAAAAAAACCTTGTTTTAGTACTTAATCTCGGGACTTATTGAACCACTTGTTATATCATTCCAGCAAACATGAAATAATATAAATTCTATAACTTACTAGAAATGGAGTACAACACCAGATAAAGGAAGAAAAAGAGTTATAATATGCAATAGTCTTCAAAACTTTCATCTCCTTATTTCTTATTTTAAGTACGCTTTCCTGAAAGCTTGGCTCCCAGGCATATATTTTAAGGACCTGTCACAAAAGAAAGCAGGCAGTATAGTTCGATGATTTTAAAAATGTTCGAAGTATCATTTAATCGACTACTTATTCCATCTTACTTTCATCCCATTAAGTATTTCACTCATTAGTTTAATTCTTTCGTCCTTATACTGCATCATTTTGGTGTATAATTTCTCTTGCATACCAGCAAAGATGCCGTTCATCGGCATGAGCACTATTATAACTCCTAAGCCAGCCAGTGCGGACGGACCCAGCTGAATCCATAAGAAGTACAATGCCAAGCCTATTTGCAACGGTGCTGACCATATCAAATTTACAAATGTCAAGTCGCTGAATCTGGAGACGTAAAAAACAACAGTTACTATATAATTTGTCGACATTCTTCGAATGACAGTAAATAAAAGAAAAAAAAACGAATACTGGGCTTAATTGGAATTAAGCAGAACATATTTAATTAGAATTAGTAGACATTATTATACTACTCTTAGTCCTATTATCTTTATGGCGGTATGCCTATTTCATCAGAGTTTACATAATCGAGGAAACTAACCTGCTTACATCTGTAGACATTAAATTAATAATTTCTCCAACCGTGGATTTCTTCCTGGCTGCGTTAGACAAGTTAAGTGCTTTTTTATACACCATGCTACTTAGTGCACAATTGACTTTTACTCCAACGATAGACGTCTTTATGAAATATTGCCCCAAAATCATGGTTTCTAGGGCAGAACACACTAACATACCCACTGCGTAAAGGTAGCCCCTCCAAACAGGCTCATTTCCCTCCACATACCCTATAAGTAATCTGAAAGTGTTAATACAAAGGTTCAAAGTCTTGAATCTTTTGGTATTGGAATAATTAACGGTAATTTCTCGGTTCTATTATTTCGAAAGTTTCGATTTTGGAGCTGAACGTCTGCATCCATGAATTAATTTGACGGATTTAGGCGGAGCAAAGTCACTAGTCATTACTCTAGCAATATTCCTGAAACCTGTAAGGACTACTACCGAAAACCACATAATCGGTGAAGAGGTGCAACAGTTAACGGATGATTTTGGGAAAAGATCACTTTTTTGTTGTGAATTTGCAGTGACTAGTGTAGTGCGTATTATAAAACCTGTTTTAGAGGTACTCACCTAAGCAACTGTGGTGCCGCAAAAGTAAGTACATCGTTACATAACTTTAATACCATAGCTGCTAAAAACATTCCACCGAATGCTCTACATACAATAGGAAATACAGAGAGCGGTTTCTTCTCTTTTTTCTTATCTCGTGTGGACGATGTTTCAGAACTGGAATATTTAGAAAATTATTTATTATTATAATTTCTTTTTTTTTTATATACAGCGCCGTCTAGCCCAAAGTAAGCTAATATAAACTTGTGTTAAGGGATCTAGACAACTGATAAACATACTAATTATATTTCTAAATACATACATATTATACATAGGAAACACCCAAACTCCGAAACAAACATTTGTGTATCACACAAATATTTGATCCGACCCGGGAATCTAACCCGGGACCTCGATCGCGGCAGTCGCATGCACTACCACTCATGCACTACACACCAAGGTCTCTGCGTCATAAAATGTTTTCTTATATATGAGGCACTGCAAATGAATGAAACTGAAATTAGTCAAACAAGTCGCTGTCGTGTTGCTGGTTCTTTTGGAGATTATTCTGTGGTAGGTGTATTATAACGAAATACTGCAATAGTGACAAAGTATTTATTTATTTCTATGTACAGGACAAAACAACTGCAGTTATGTCGTTTCATTGACTTACAAAACCTATAGGTACAGTACGATATGCATACATCAAGCCTTTATCCGCGAAGGATAGGCAAAGGTATACTAGCATACTACACGCACACTGTTCACCAGTATAATTAATTTGGTGTATGATGTTTTTGAGTTTTCACAAGTTTGCTAAAATTTATACTGTATTTTACGTTTTCAAGTATATTTTAATAACATATTTTTTCTAAATAGTATTAAAGTGTTGCTGCAACCTTGAAAAGTAACCATTACCTATTGTTCAAAGCTGCATCACTCAATGACAGACGATTTATTCTCAGTGATCACGGTCGGATGGGTAAGACGAAATAATGAGAACGTTTATAATACTACATTATTGTACTATAACCTCGCAAGTTAATTTAAAGGTTAATCTGAAAGTCAAACTTTGCCAAAAATTCTATGCATAACAGGGACGCTGGGAAAAGATTTGCTGACTCTACTAAGCTTGTCAAGAGAACCTATTATTACTAACGATAATTATTCCTTTGTAGATGATATGTCATAAAAACTCCGCCGAGTTTTATTGCCAGTTCTCGGTACAGGGCCGCGTTTGGTATGTTAGTAGGCATCTCACATTCTTTATATTTTTGTTTAGACGTTCCGTTAATGCCGTTAAAATGGTCACTGCCTAGCTAATATTGTAAGTACAAAAGTGATTATGTATGTCTGTCTGTTACTCTTTTACGCTTAAACTACTGAACTGATTCGAATGAAATGAATGAAAATATAGCCATTTGTGAGACCTAGGTATAACCTCATTAGTGTTTTACTTTCAATAACGATTTGAAATCGAATAAAACGAAAAGGAATATAATCGAAGGTAAGGTCAGCACTGTCAGTTTCTTTGTCAGTTTAAATATCGGCAGCTTAGATCGGTAGGCAAGGCGTTTCTCTATATTAAACAGACGTTTATTTAGTTGGTTTGGACACGTTCAACGAATGAGTGAGAAACGATTGACGAAGAATATATATTGTGCTAAAGTAGAGGGCAGAAGGAGTCAAGGTAGACCGAGACTTACATATGAAGACCACGTGAGCGGATGGCTCAAGAACGGAAAAGTCAAAAGTACTCGGATACCAGGATGTGCATGTATGAAGCGATTAATGAATCTACAGGAAGCAAAAGAAGTATGCATGGATCGCGATGCCCGGCGATCTGTCCTTTCTGACTACCCCGACAGGGATACAGCGTGAAGATAGTTAGTAGGTTATTTAGAAAGTAAAAGTAAGAATTAAAGTATTGGAAAATTCTTTTAGTATGGATAGCCCATTTATTGGGGAAGGGTATAAATTATTGTATATCATCACACTACTACCTGGAGAGTGGAGAAGTACTCATATACATACATACATACATACATACAGGCAGAGACCATGGTTTTCCACTTGCTACGATCCTGATATACCACTTTCGCTTCTTCTACTTTCATAAGTGTTTTCGTACACGCTCGCTGGTTAAGTGTACTCTTGACCTGGCCTTTTTCCAAAAGGTCTTCGATTTGATTGACATACTTACGCCGAGGTCTACCCCTACCACTTTGCCCATTCGATCTCGCCACATAAATCTGCTTCGTCAGTCTACTTTCATCATAAATCGTCGACAAATCGGGATTTTTTTCATATATTTTGGTAGAATTTATAAGCCACGGGATTAAATAGGTGCGACGGGTGTTCGAAGTATGTCACAGGCGAAGCCGTTGGTTCAACTAGTAGCTTATAATACAATACAGCAGCTCCCCAAAGACGCAGGATTACACACGAACCTCCTCGAAGACGAGGCCGCGTGGCGGATAATATCTGTCAGGATCCCTGGGGCTATCCTTCAGAGGACTCGCCTGGGAATCATAGGCATATGCAAGGACTTACACACGTAACAAAAGAAAACGAACATCCTACGGTCTCCATTCAAGGATTGCCTATAAGAGACTGCCTTTTCCGATAAGATATCGAATTGGTATGTCAACAAGTCTAATATTAATCTGTTCAAAAGAACACTTTTGAACAGATTTATATTAGATTCCTTGTGTTCAATAAAGATACTTTTTTACTTACTTTATCAACACAAGTAAGAATATTTAATTCTGATTACGTTCCAAGGAGCCCAATGGTTTGCCTCAAGTTTCATCGTCTTCCATCATTGACGGCATGTAACTCCCAAACAATGTATTTATTAAATTAAGTATATAATAGCTTATAATTGATTGATTTTTCTAATAGGCATATTTTTTAAGAAATGATAACTTACAACGTGACTATACTTATTTCAATTGCGTCTAGAATAGAAATGAACATTAATTCATACTTTTGCAAATCATTGGTAGTAAAACAGAAATTGATTTAATTGTCAAACTAGGTGAAACACTGACTGCCTACAAACACTATATTATCAGCTACACAAATACTAACATTATTCAAGATAAGACTGGAACTGCGTTTATTACTACTTGCGTTATTAAATAATCTTACTATAATTACCTTAATTAATTTATCTTATCTTTTAAACGTATTTTGATGACACGTTATTACAGGTATGAGATTCAATGATCAAACAACATGATTATCAACACTTACGTATCTCGTTTCCTTAAAGCACGATGCCATAATTTTTCAAACTTTGCAACAGACTCCTTGGAGACATGTTGGGGGTTCAAAGGCCACAAGTCACTTTCTGTCAATGTCCTTCTGTATCCGGTTATAGCTACAGGATCGAACCAGCTAAATGTGAGCCGGCTGGGGAAACCTGACGAATTTTCTGGGGATTGTCTCTGTTGATGTGAATTATGATTTAATGCTATTGTACAAAATGTAAAAGATTTTCCAGTAAAGTACGAATAAGCAGCGAAAATTGAATTATATTCAGCGTTCATATGCACACCACAAAAACTATTTTGTGATCATCTATTATATGCATCTAGAGGCATATAGAGAAGCAATTCAGAAACCCCGCTACCCTGTAGTTGGGTGTGCCTTAATTACGCGGGGTGACGTCAAGCTATAAGTTTGGGAATAAACATTGAATGGGCTAATAATTAAATTATAGGACTTACATTCATACTTTATTTACTACTCGGGACTTTATGTGATTTTCGTAACTTAGTTCGTTACTGACGCGACTGTTCGTTACTAATTTATGGCGAATATTTCATAAAAAAAGTCTACTTAACTATCTATAAAATATTAGGATCCATCACAAAATTTAAAATCTTGTAGATAAAATATATTTTTTTACTTTGAGGATTGAATAAAGTAAATTCAATGTATAGTTAAAAACTTAGTACATTAATTAGGTAGACAATATTCTTGACAGTATATTGTACTATTTATCTAATTTATTGTTAATTAGTTAAATAGTGAGCACCCTAAATTGACTTCTAAGAAACTGTTATTCGTTTATCAGCCGGAGTCCCACCCAAAATACAAGCACATGCACAAACAAACATAGCGAATCTATTGAAATCTATCTTAAAATACCTCATTATAAATATAGGATGTGTTTCTAGGCGGTAAATCCGCGAAACAATTCAATATAAACATTACTACAATAAGTATATAGTACACGATATAACTGGCAAAATTATATCGGACATACAGGTCGTCGGCTGAGTTATAGTTCATCATCTCAGTCCTCAGCTGAGGTAATCCAGCCAAGATAAGGAGTAAACAGAATATGAATAGGACTCCTGAAGTACGTTGTCCATATTTTCTGTTGTATGATAGTAGCGTTGCTGATAATACCTGAAACAAATAGTTGTATCTCAGACGCGTGTTGATAAGCCTTACGAAGCAATGTGAAATAGTTAAGCAATTGACAGACTCGGTGGCACGGTGGGAAGTGCATGAAATTGCTGCACTGAGATCGAGGGTCTGATTACCGGATCTTTTCATAAAAAGGGATATAGGACCTTTATCTTATCCTCCAGATTGTTAGTAACATGCAATATTTCTGTTTGGCAAATGGCAATGCCACGTGTTTTGCTTTACCACGAGGTATCTTCAAGATTTCTTGCTCAAAAAATCACTTTCCTTCGTCATTCCTTCATTACAATTAGTGGTAATCCTGAACTATTGTGAGCTAGGTTTGACGGATTAGGGATGTGTGCTGAGTTCCTTCTATTATATTCTTATCATTCGCTTTGAATGAATATAGTTAGGTACAGCGTTAAATTGGATGCGTAGCAATTATTAACTAGGCATAGTATTCCATAATTTTCCTCATCATTGTAATATACTCGTAAATACCTAATAAATAACACACATATTGTAAGAAATCATAACACAACCTACGCGAATCAGTGGAATACAGGGAATGAACATAGTCAATTAATCTCACTTTAGCTTCTAACCAACTCGAATCAATTTAAGGAAAGAGTAGATGCGTTCCAGCTGGTGTTCTCGACGAAAACGAATCGTGTGCCTATACTACGGCAATTTTCAGTTATCATGATTTGTATCTAATGCTAAAAAAGGTAGTTTGAGGGTTTTGATGTTAGCGGTAATCTCTGGTACTATATATCCGATTTTAATATTTAAGTATTTTGTAACGCAATGAGAATGTGGGACAGGAATGCACTCGGTTAAATGTGGACATATAATATGCCTCTGCCACCCCTTCGGGGATAAGGCGTGTGTAAATACTTATTTGAAGCGCTCGTGGCCCCGCGGTCTCAGTGTTCGGTAAACGATCACTGAGGTACGCAACTTTCACTATGGCTGGTCCTCGGATGGGTGACCACTTTGTGGCATTTAAATTTGCGAGCGTTTCCGTGCTTCGGAAGGCACGTTAAGCCGTTGGTCCCGGTTGCCAGTAAAATGGCAGTCGTTAAGCCTGGTTGAAGGCCTTATAGGCGGCTTAAAAAATTTCAACAGCAGGTAGCCACAGCCTGCGTCTGTCTATTTCAACACGGCAATGGGCTCACCACCTATTACGTGAGACAGGAATCCACACGGTGAAAAGTGGGCATATAATATGCCTCTGCCACCCCTTCGGGGATAAGGCGTGATGGATATTTATTTTATTTATTTTATTTTATTTTATTAAATACTTATTATTATATATCTATGTACATATATAATAATAAGTATTTTGTATACGAAAGCCTATAGAGTAAATATCATCACGCTACTGCCTACAGGAGCTATCCATATTTTATAAAAAAATAATAAACGGGACTGGGGTAAAAGAAGTATGGGGTGCAATGGAGTTCGATGTATTACACAGTTAGTGATCCATAAATGTGAGATCAATCACTTTCTATCTATCTATTTAATGACATTTTGTTTTGCGTACGTTTTCTTATGTTTATACTACAATAGAGTTAGAACAGTAAATAATGGATTATTTGTTCATACAACAAGTAATACCATTATTTGTTGTTTTAATTAATTTAATTTGCAAGAAGCGAATGAAGACTTTTGACTGCCTCTGTGGCGCGATGGGAGTGCATCCGACTGTAACGCAAGAGGTCGTGGGTTCGATTCCCACCCAGGATAAAACTTTGTGTGATGAGCACGATGGTTTATTCTGTGTCTGGGTATTATTTATCTAAAATATGTATGTATTTGGAAATATGTAAGTATGTTTATCAGTTATCTGGTTACCATAGTACAAGCTTTGCTTAGTTTGGAATCAGATGGCGTTGTGTGAGTTGTCCCAACGATATTTATTTATTTTATTTTAGGTATGCTTGGATCGCGAAGCCTGGCGATCTGTCCTCTCTGACTATCCCATCAGGGATATAGCGTGAAGATAGTTAGTTAGATTTTTAAATTAATTTTATTGCCTCACGTTTTAGTCCAAGAGTGGATTATTCAAGGTACCTAAATTATCAAAGCGGGTAGTACCACTTAATAGCATTTTCCCTCATTTAATTAATAAGATAGTTAGTTAGTTAATTAATAAGATTGTGATAAACATTATGTTTAGGCATAAATCGATAAAATCAAGGCCTGCTTGGATAAAAATAGATAATGGTACCTATCGTACTCGTATTATAGAATTGGTTCATGTCCCGATATCAATAAGTAAATAGAATACACAAGGGTACTCAATCAGACATTTTTTTTATTAAAACAGGCTGGCAATACTTATCAGCTGGCATTAGTCATGCCACAGACATTCATAAGTAGGTACTAATGCAATAACAATTTATTCAACTCGTAGGATAGAACTTTTTCCGCGTATGTTACAAAAAATCATATTTTTTAGTTTTATTTTAGTAAGTTTTAATGGGCTTAAAAGGCCTCACAATGATCTACGCCCAAAGATATTAGAATATTTTTAATTCTACGGGGTCGAAGTTGTACATCGGGCTAGAGTGAAAAGTTGAATGTTACCAAGAATTTACGTTAGTATGATAGAACATTGAAAAAACGAACAAGGTGAGAGATTTGAATTAAAAGACTTCGTGGCTATCGAAGAAGGCAAGAATTATAGCTTTTGTTACGTTTTTATTGTGTGGGGTTTAATTTTTGTAAACTTTACACTCGAGGATCATTATTCAACGTTACACTTCTCAATTTCGTTAATGAATATTTTTTGGTAATTAAAGAACATCAAAAGTACATTTTAGGTAGGTGTTCCCTCGCAACATTGATTAAACTCTTACAGATTAATCAAGATGAGTTTGCTTTTATACATTTGCAGCTCAAAGTCCACAGGGCTTAATTGTTTCAGGCCCGTTTCTAATTGGTTGTGTAGTTTTGAATGTGGATCACATTAATAAATTAACTGAAACCAGATCATATGAATGAGTGGAGAGATCAAAAATAATCGCTCCGCTGATATTTCAAAGATAATCTTACTAATATTATAAACGCGAAAGTTTTTAATTATTTATTTTTGTTACTCCTTAACGCAAAATCTACTGAATGGATTTTGATGAAACTTTACAATAATATAGCTTACACATCAGAATAATACATAGGCTACTTTTTATCCCGGGAACAAGTTCCTTTGGAAAACGGGAACGGGAAAACTTCACACTGCGTGCGGAGCCGCGGGCGTCAACTAGTATGTGATAAGTTTATGAGCCAGTAGTAGGACCCTAGGTTCTACCTGATATTATTTTAGATTATATTTGATCATAGGATTGTTTTTAGAGTCCCAAGGTTGTTCTTCGAGACACAAAGTTTAATAGACGATTAAATTTTATTCCAGTTCGCAAAAAAGTGTATGTCTAGAATAAAATTGTGTTTTATGCTGAATAGATTTTAAGTTTATGGCCAATATTTCTAAGAACTCTTTGGTTGAACGAAGGACTGTTAGGGTGTGACGTCACTAAGTATATATCACTTGATCTAAACTGTTGGTAAAGAATTCCAATTATCATAAGTATAAATGCGGCTTTTAAAAAAGGAACCGATCATTTGGTTCTTCTTACGTACCTAATGCTTTTTAACAGGCTTCGCTTATTAAACTATACTTGGTTTGTAATTTACGTTTTTAATCTCATAATTCTTGGTGTCACTTAAGAACCTATGTGGAAAATTCTTATTTATTTGAGAATTGAAAATAGTTTGTATATTTTTTGTGAACTAAAAAAGTGATAGTAAAGCACTGAACTCTAAAAACGATAATAGCCTATTTATTTATCTATCACGCCTGATCACCGAAGGGGTGGCAGGGGCATATACATATTGAATGCCCACTTTTCACCATGTGTATTCCTGTCCCACAAATAGGTGGTGAGCCCATTGCACTGTTGAAATAGACAGACGCAGGTTGTGGCTACAGGGTACGTTGGCTATATTCTTGATCATTCTTCGTATTGGAGCCCAGGATCTACTTTTCGGTTATTACTTATAGCACCTCCTTTCGCATGGTATTAAACATTCCCGATATATTTGAGGCGATTGGCGATTATTAAATTTATGAACGCGATAGTTTGTAAGTGTGGATGTTTGTTACTCTTTCACGTAAAATCTACTGAATGTAATTTGATGAAACTTTACAATAATATAGCTTACACATCAGAATAACACATAAGCTCCATTATAACAAACTTTCGCGTTTATAATATTAGTCGCATAGCATGTCTATTTTACACCTCCTGTTGTGAGTAATTTTAACTTAATTTCCTAGAGTTTGAATATGTCAATTAAACATACAACCATAGTCACGGCCTTTGGCTCGAAGCGGTAGGTAGATTACATACTAAATACGCCCACATTATACAAGCCGTATTTTTGTTCCACGTACTTAATAAGATAGTTAGCCTATTGCCGTGAGACGAACGAAAGCATGTTGTTATTACCTGCTGTTGAAATTTATCAAGCCAATTATAAGCGCCTCAACCTTGCTTATAGCTAGCAGGAACTAACGGTTTATCGTGTCTTTGGAATCATGAAAACCATTACAGATAACCGTATCATCAATGGTTGTTGACAGAACACTGAAAAAGTACGCTACATAGTGTTTTATTAAACATAGAAGTTAATAAGTTGTTAAGCCGTAGGTCCCGGTTGCCAGTAACATGGCAGTCGTTAAGTCAAGTTGAAGTCCTTATGGGCGGCTTGAAAAATTTCAACAGCAGGTAGGTACAACCTGCGTCTGTCTATTTCAACACGGCAATCCACCTATTACGTGGGACAGGAATACACATGGTGAAAATGGACAGGAATACTATATGTATACCTCTGCCACCCCTTCGGAGATAAGGCGTGATGGATAATTAAATAATTTTTAGTAGTTAATAAATTAATAGTAGGTACTTACAAAAGTCAGCAATTTCACAACGGGATCATAATAATCTGCACCAAAAACTTTGTACTGCCTTCTAGAAGATACATAAACAACTTGACCTGTATCTATTACTTGCAGCAGTATCAAGAGTGACGTAACGACTAGTTTCGTAATATTTAATCTGTTCCATGGTATGTTGGTCTCTTTACTGATAATCATTTGGTATACTTCAATCGCCGCTGCCAACCAGAGGAATACACAGGGGATCCATACAAGAACTGTCTTTTGGAAGCATGGTGTGAAATCTGGATTATCTGTATCCCATGTTAGAGTCGTATTCTGAAACGAATGTGCTGATTAAATATGACAATATACCTTTAGGAGCGATTCGGTCTTTTTTCTATTTGTCCCATCACCTCATTTCGCGATTGATCCAATATAAAGTAATTCCAAAATATATTTATTTTTTCATGTTTTACTATGTTTATTTATAATCATTATCAAAATATATCCTTCGTAAACTGAATTGACTGCCTCGGTGGCGCAGTGGTAGTGTATGCGACTGCCGCGCCGGAGGTCCCGGGTTCGATTCCCGGGTCGGTAAAAATATATATTTGTGTGATCCACAAATGTTTGTTGCGGAGTTTGGGTGTTTTCTATGTAAAATATGTATGTATTTAGAAATATATAAGTATTTTTATCAGTCGTCTAGATCCCATAACACAAGCTTATATTAGCTTACTTTGGGCCAGACGACGCTGTGTAAAAAAAAAATGTTAATTGGACGAATCGCGTCTAAAGGATAAGTTGTTGAAAATAAGGAAGTGTGGCATCTAACTGAATTATCTGAAATCGTATTCTATACAAAAATATTACAATGCTTACTTTTGCATAAGTTGTTAAAAAAGTTTTTATAACTTTCTGGTGTACTACTATGTAACAGAATTTTCTAAAAAACAAGGCTAAATTACAAACAAATAGAGACGGGATATACTCGTAAATGGGAACTGGGGTAAATTTTCCATAAATAACGCCTAAATTATTATTGAGCCTGTGACCACGGCAAACATCTACGGCAAATGGTGTAATGTGGTCAATACGTTGGGAAGAACAAGATATAATAAATATGCTTTCTGCTTAATAGTCGCGTAATAGTCGTTGCAAATAAGACCCGAAATATTTATAAATATATTATTATTTTACTACAAGTAACTAATATGAATATACCTATTTAAATCATAAAAAAGCACAAATTAAGTATTTTCTAAACGCCTAATTTATTACTTTAATACTTTTAAATTAGATAAGTTAAGAAAATATAGTAAGCCCTTCATTAGAAAAATAAACATTGCCGGCGATTGCACAACATTGAAATATGAATGTTATCTGAACGGTTAAAAATAGTACGTAAGTAGCATATAAATGATGACTTACCCAAAATGTAGATCCACAAAAATCATCCATAGTAGAAACGAACATCAATCACTTGGTAATATTAAAAATAAACGATTTAAATTTGCCGCACACACAAACGCACCTGCACCACTGACACACTTCCACCACACACTAACTGACTTACTGAATTGACGCAAAGAGAAATAAAATAGTAAAGTGAACTGACGCTAATGACCTCTAATGACACTGACTATCGCGAATATTTGCCTGCGCATGCGCAGAATTTCGTTACTTTTTTATGGCTGGCAAAGGATCTCAATCCATACAGCCAATATTGTGAGATATATCTATCTATACATATAATAAAAACGTAACAAAGTAAAAACTGTACATTGAATATTTTTTTACAAAAAGAACTTAGTGTGTTTTCATCAAAAGACACTGAAGCCAAAAATGACTTATTTTTATTTTTTGTCTGAACGTTTATCTGCGGTAGTCTTTATAAATATAAATAAATAAATCAAGTCCGGGATAAACTCAGAAACAACTCATTGGATTTAGTTTAACATTTTGCACGAACATTAACAGCAGGTCGGGTTTACACATAGGCTATATTTTATCACGCTGCATAACCTAGGAGCATGGCAGAGAACAATTATATGCATGTCCGAGATTAACTCAGTAACTACTAAATAGATTTTATTCAACGAATATTAACAATTGGCCGGGTCTATACATAGGCTATACATGGGGCACACTAAGGTCCGTATTCCAGAATGTTTCTTAATGCTGAATCAACGCTTGAGGCTAGATTTTGCCTTATAAAATCTACTCTCAAGCGTCGATTGAGTATTGATAAACGTTAAACGTAAAACGCCTTAAAAGTTTTGCACTTCTAGCTAATCGGAACTATTTGAATTTCGAATGTTATATTTTTTGAAACGGGTCGTTTGACGCGAAGATGAGCAGTGACGCACGTTTGTCGTATATTATTTTCAAAAACTAGTGTAAAATTCGTGTTTTTGTGTTTAATAATGGTGGAATATTTTACATAAAGAGTTCGGAAGTGCATTAGTTAAAGAAAGTGATATATTGCAATGAATAGCGGTGTTGTTTGTGTTAGTGCCAAATTTCCATAGAGAGCTGCAATAAGGGATTCACTGCCTTATTGGAGCACGGACTAGGACCTAGGACTGAGGACTTGACATCGACAAACGTCTAGACAGGACTAAAACATAATAACAAGAAAATAATTAATACTGAAGACTAGGCTGTATGGACTAAGTTTCCTTTGCCTGCCCAAGATGGGCGAAGACAACTAAAAAAAAAAATTTTTTTGAAACGTCGTTTGTTGCAACCTTCTTAATAGGCGGGAAACGGCAAACTAGGCGGGCGACTGTTTTTGAGTTTTTTATTATTTATTTATTATTCAACTATAATTTAAGGATCAAATAGGTTTAATAGTGTAAATATATTAATTTATTATTGTAAATAGTATAGTTCCTGTATAGTAGGTAAGTTTTTTGTATTTATATTGTAGTACATGGGTGATCCAGAAGACCCTGGGGGGACAATTGTCCCCTCAGTGTATAATACTGTTACGATAGATGGATCAGGAATGGATACGGAAGGATCGGTAATAGACACAGATGGCTCCGAGACCAACTCTCGGTCGCATAAGCGAAAGAGAGCATCGGTTTCGTCTAAGATTTGCAAGCACTGCAATAAAAAACGCAGATATCACCATAAATCTTCTACTAATTCCGAGATTGATTGCCAATGTAGATCAATAACAAACACTTTCACTGTATCTGCATCACCCTCACAAATTGTCACCTCACAAACTACCAAGACTAATGCTAACGAGAATTCATCGCGTATTCCTATTGGCCGAAATGTTTACAACTCATCTGACGCTGCCCCATATGCAGATCATATTCAGAAACTTCCTTCATCTCCCAATTAAAACTGTTCCATTCATCCTGTAGCATTTGGCTTTTTTCTTAAAAAAAACTCATTCAAGAACATTGTCAATGGCAGTCTTAAAAAAATAGGGCGCAACCGTATTTCTTTATCTTTTTCGTCACATGATAGTGCAAACAATTTTGTAGATGATGATGCATTAAAATCTAATAATTACAAAGCTTTTATTTCTTCTGTTAATGTTACACGCATGGGTATAGTGAGAGGTGTTCCTACTGACTGGAGCGATGAGGATATTCTAAGTAATATATCAGTTCCCATAGGTCGCGGCCAAATTATAAAAATAAGGAGGCTAAAAAGAAAAGTCATTAGCAATGAAAAGTCAGAGTTTGTTCCCATAGAAACTGTAGTCCTAACATTTGATGGGCAAGTTTTACCCAAACGTATTTTTATGTGTTATAACTCACTTCCTGTTGATTTATACATTTATCCCACAATACAATGCTTTAATTGTTGTCGATATGGACATATTCGCAGCCAATGCAGATCATCTCCAAGATGTTTTAAATGTGGTCTAGGCCATACAGGTGAGACATGCAAAGTTGAGGAGTTTAAGTGCTGTCTCTGTACAGGTTCTCATCTTGCAACTAATAAAATATGTCCTGAATTCTCTAGGCAAAAGGGGATTAAGGAATCAATGGCCAAAAGTTGTATTTCTTATGCTGAAGCCTTGAAGTTACACCCTCCTGTTAGCAAACCTTATTCTGATACTCTCATGTCTGCTCCTCAACATAGGTCAATACAAAATATTCCAGATCATACTCATCATAATAACTCGTACAAGAAAACAGTATTCTTAAAACCGAAGCAACCTCAAAAATTTGAAAGATATGGATATGATCAATTAGCCCATTCTAACTTAACAAAAGATTATACAATTCCTTTACCCTCTATTGGCACTCTCAATAACTGTAATAATGATTCTCTATCTGAAATTCCCATTAAACAATTAAATTTAACTCTTATCAACTCTTGACAACAATGTAATATGATTAAATTACCGCCCAACGCTGCTATAGTATCAGATACAGAAGTAAATAACACAATTAATAATGGATCAGTTCTCCCTAATGCAATGGAACTGCTGCAGCATAAGCCGCAGAAAAAGTGAACTAATTTACTTGATTAATAAATATGAACCATCTTTAATAGCTATACAAGAAACCTGGCTTAAGCCAGAACATAATTTTAAACTTTCAGGCTTCTCTTGCTTGAGAGAAGATAGAAGTGATGGCTATGGTGGTGTTGCTTTGCTAGTGAAAAATTCTCTTCTTTTTTCTCATGTAGAGCTACCTAGCCATGGTACCGGCTTCTCGATAATATCTGTAAAAATAAATAACATATGCTTTGTTTCCGTTTACATCCCTCACCCATCATCTGAGATTTATGATGAAGTAAATAATATGTTTTCTACACTACCAAAGCCTCTAGTGATAATGGGTGACTTTAATGCACAACATCGATGTTGGGGAAGTTCTAAATCTAACTACTATGGAGCTCGAGTTTTGGAAATGCTAGATACCTTTGAAATGTGTTTGCTAAATAATGGTTCCCTTACTCGGCGAACTACTCCTAATGAGCTAATTAGCGCACCGGATTTAACTCTGTGTTCTCCCAATCTCGCATCTTCTTTGTCCTGGTACACTTTGGAGTCTACCTACGGTAGTGATCACTTCCCTATTGTCATTTCATTTCCTAATAACTTTTCCGGCATCCAAATACAAAAACGTCAACCTCGACTCAAACATAAATTATCTAACGCTAACTGGGATGCGTTTCAACAAAAGGTTAAAAATAGATTTTCACAACTTCCAAACATTAACGACAATAATGTAGACGAATGTAATAATTTCATTAGTAAGGCTTTAATTGAAACAGCTGATTCATTGTTTCCAAGTAAACGTCAAACAAAAGTAACGAAGATCCCCGCTCCTCCTTGGTGGGATTCAGAATGTCGGGAACAGATTAAAAAAAGAAAAACAGCAGAAAATATTTATAAACATTATTCTTCGATGGAAAATTTTAATTCTCTTTCGGAAATTATAACTAGCACCCGTAAATTATTTAAGCGAAAGAAATGGGAAAGCTGGCAAACATTCTGTAATTCTGTATCCCCTAATGTTCACCCAACTATAGTTTGGAAAAATATCAAACGCTACAGATCTGCTTTTAAAGAATCAAACCCTCCACTTCTACACAGAACTGTTATTGAAAATTTTCTGGATTCCCTGATTCCTCCATTTGTTCCTCTTAATATTACTTCTTGCCCCTTGCAAACCCAGTGTAAATTGGAAATGCAGTCTTCGAGTCTCAACAAGCCTTTTACTCTTAATGAATTAAAAGGCATTCTAACTTATGTTAAAGATTCAACCCCTGGCTTGGATAATATCCCCTATTCATTTTTCACTCACATGGATGATACTAGTCTTTCTTATTATTTATCTTTAATTAATTCTGTAGTGCTATCAGGCAACATCCCCACAGCTTGGAAAGTGCAAGAAGTGGTTCCAATTCGTAAAACTAACAAACCTTCTGCTGAAGCGTCATCTTACCGTCCAATAGCCCTTTCCCCTGTGGTTGCTAAACTGGCTGAACACCTCGTCAAAAATAGACTAGAATGGTTTATTGAAAATAAAGGTCTATTATCCAATAGTCAGTATGGATTTAGAAAGGGTAAAAGTACCATAGACAGTGTAGCCATATTTACCACTGATATTCGTCTAGCTTTTTCAAATAATCACTCACTTCTGGCCTGTTTTCTAGACATAGCTGCTGCGTACGATAGTGTCCAGCTACACATACTGCAAAAAAAGCTTTTTAAATTGGATGTCCCTATATTATTACAAAATTTTATCATAAATTTTCTGTCTGAGAGATGTGTTAAGGTTATCCTTCCGGACTCCCTCACAATTACTAGAATAGCTTCGAGAGGTTTACCACAGGGATCAGTATTAAGTCCTCTCCTTTATAATGTATATACCTATGACCTAGAAAGTACATTAGTGAAAAGCAACATAAATATCTTACAATATGCAGACGATTTACTCATTTATACTTCGGGGCAATCGATTGAGAGATCAGCTGATAGGTTATCATCAGCTCTTGATTCCCTTAAAACGTGGCTGGATACTAATTGCCTAACTCTATCAGTGCCCAAAAGGTGTAAGGGGCCCCACCAAGATCTTCGGGGCCCAAGTCAACCTCCCGTGCCAGTGCGTGCACCTGCTGATTAACGGACGAGGCTCTGGCGCTGGCTTTCCCCTCTGGGGTTGGGAGGTCTGAGGGCGTCGCTCCCATAAAAGCCAACCGCCGAAACAAATAATGAAAAGAAGTAAAAGGAATGCTGCTAGGGATAGGGCGCCGCCGCAAAACGGCGCGCAGGAGCCCCGCCCGACTCCTGTGGCAAGTGGGCTAGGGCTGCCGTGTGTCGGGCCAGCACGGCTAAAGAAGTTAGCCCCAACCCGAATCCGCTTCGCATCTTGGAACATTGGCACGCTGACTGGGCGTGCGGTAGAGTTGGCCGAAGTACTCTCCAGGCGGAGGGTGGACGTGGCGTTCCTGCAGGAGACTCGGTGGAAGGGCAACAGAGCCCGGCCTTTGCAGAAAGGCTACAAGCTGTACTACACGGGTGCGCCTGGTGGGGAGAACGGGGTGGCCGTGGTGCTCTCCGAAGGGCTGCAGAGCGGCATCTTGGAGGTGAAACGCTGTAGCGACCGGCTTATGATCGTGAGGGTGCTTATCGATGGGATTATTACCCACCTGATAAGTGCCTACGCGCCACAGGCCGGTTGTAGCGACGCCGATAAGATGTCGTTTTGGGGCCAACTCGAGGGAGTGCTTCGGAGCATTCCGTTGTCACAGGGAATCGTTTTGGGCGGCGACCTAAACGGTCATGTGGGTGAGAGGTGTGAGGAGTTTGAACGTGTTCATGGTGGTTTTGGATACGGCACCCGCAACACTGAAGGAGAAACTATCCTCAGAACGTGTGCGGCTGCCGATCTGGCCATTGTGAACACGTATTTCAAAAAGAAATCCGAACATCTCATCACCTACAAGAGCGGGAGGCGTACAACTCAGATCGATTTCCTACTCACTAGGCGACACAGCATCGGCAAGGTGGCCAACTGCAAGGTCATACCCGGTGAGAGTCTTACTGCACAACACCGTCTCCTTGTCATGGACCTCTGCGTGAAGCCTAAAGGCAAACGCATCGAGCGGTGCCAGCGCCGCATCAGATGGTGGCTGCTTGATGAAACTAGGTCCCAGGAGTTCGTCTCAGCTGTCGGTGACAAGTGCACCGACACTGAAGGCGAACCAGTTCAAGATTACTGGGACAAAGTTCAGGCGGCCATCCTTGGAGCGGCGAAGGTGGTGCTCGGTGAGTCTAAGGGTGGACGCAAATGTGACAAGGAAACTTGGTGGTGGAACGACGCAGTCCTGAGGGAGACCAGGGAGAAGAAAGCCCTCTTTAAAAAGTGGCAAGCGACCGGATCTTCCGAAGACCGCGACGCGTACAGGGCTGCCAAGCGCGCCACAAAGAGAGCTGTAGCCAGAGCCAGACGAGACCACTTACAACCTTTGTATGATAAGCTGGAATCGTCTGAGGGGCAGAAGCTCATCTATAAGCTGGCGCGCTCCAGGGTCAAAGCGGCACAGGATATATCCAAGTGTCGCTGTGTAAAAGACCCTGAGGGCAACCTGTTAAGCGAAGACCTCGCGGTAAAGGAGAGATGGCGCTCGTACTTCCACGAGCTGCTTAATAAGCAGCATAAAGAGGTGCAGCCTCCGGACCTCCCTCCGAATCAAGGACTAGTGCCACCGGTAACGCCTGGAGAAGTCCTGACTGCGCTTCGCCGCATGAAGAATCGGAAAGCTGTCGGACCCGATGGAGTCCCCATCGAAGCCTGGAAGGCGATGGGTCCTCGCGGTGTGGGCATCTTAGTAAACCTTTTTAACCGCATACTCCTCAGCGGGCAGATCCCAAACCAATGGAGACTAAGTATTATTACTCCAGTCTTCAAAGGTAAGGGGTCAGTGCAGGAGTGCGGGAGCTACCGCGGTATTAAGGTGATGTCCCACACCATGAAGATCTTCGAGAGGATTATAGACTCTCGGATCCGGCAGGAGTGTACTCTCTCGGAGTGTCAATATGGGTTTCGCCCTGGTCATGGGACCACGGACCCTGTTTTTGCCCTGAGGGTTGTCGCAGAGAAATACAGGTCGAAGAACACGCCTCTGCACTGTTTGTTTCTAGATATGCAGAAGGCCTTCGACTGTGTTCCTCGTGCGATGATCTGGTGGGCACTGCGGTCCAAAGGGGTTCCAGAGGTCTATATTGACACTATCCGGGACATGTACTGTGACTCCGACTCAATGGTTCGGACTGCTGTTGGCGACACGAAACCCTTCCCCATCACCGTCGGGGTACACCAGGGTTCTGTCCTTAGTCCGCTTCTGTTCAGTGTAATATTAGACGAATTGTCGAACAGCATCAGAAACCCGCATGAGCAGCCTCCATGGTTGCTCGTGTATGCTGACGATATTGCGCTGGCAGACGCGGACAGGGGCAGATTGGTGCGACGTGTAAAGGCGTGGAAGGAGACGCTTGAGAACGGCGGTCTGAAACTAAATGTGGCGAAGACCGAGTACTTGGCACTAAACTCGACAGATCCCACATCCGTCCGCATAGGCGGTGATTTGGTCGAGCGCACGGACCAGGTTAAATACTTGGGATCTGTTTTTCACACGTCCAGTGACATCGATTGCGATGTCAAGTCACGCATTGCTGCCGCGTGGGCCAAATGGCGGGAGATGACCGGTGTCATTTGTGACCCTAAAATGCCGATCCGGTTGAAGGGACAGGTCTACAAAACCATTATTAGACCTGTCCTTTTACATGGCAGTGAGACGTGGCCGATATTGGAGCGACACAAGCAGGAGCTGCGTGTCACGGAAATGAAGATGCTGCGGTGGATGTGTGGAGTCACGCGGATGGACCGCGTGAGGAACTCTCGCATCCGCGGCAGCCTTCACGTCCGTGACATTGCAGACAAGTTGCAAGAGTGTCGCCTTCGTTGGTATGGTCACGTCTTGCGGCAACCGCCGGGCTACGTAGGTAACAAATGTCTGGCCATGTCAGCCCCGCCGGGTCCCGGTAAGAGGGGAAGACCCAAGAAGTGCTGGCTTGACGTCGTAAGGGATGACATGCGTGCCAATGGTCTCACCACAGGGGATGCCGACGACCGTGCGAAGTGGAGGAGAAAATGTAGGAAAGCGGACCCCGGGCGTCGCGAGACGCAACTGGGACAGACGCTCGGATGATGATGATATCAGTGCCCAAAAGTTCTGTTGTATTATTTTCCCGAATGCGGTGTCCTCCTACCGTATCAGTTTTTTATGAAAACTCACGACTTCCAGTTTATGAGCATGCAAAGTTCTTAGGAATTATTTTAGACGCTAAATTATCTGGGCTCTAACATTGTTACCATATTACTGCAAAATGTAAACGTAATTTAAATATCTTGAGATGCTTGTCGGGTGTTTGGTGGGGAGCTCATCCAACTTCCCAAAAACTTCTTTATAACGCTTTGATTAGAAGTCTTCTAGATTACGGGTCATTTCTTTTAGAACCCTGTGGTATAGTTGGCCTAAATAAACTTGACAGTGTTCAATATAAAGCTCTTCGAATTATATCAGGTTGTATGAAATCCAGCCCCATCAACGCTCTTCAAGTTGAATGTGTTGAATCTCCACTGATACATCGTAGACAATATCTTTGTGACCGATTTGTGTTTCAATCTTTACAAATCACGAACCACCCCTTACATCATAAACTCCAATTACTCTCAGACGTAATAGAAACCTCCAGTTACTGGTCTCACAAAAAGGTTCCTTGCCTTATTAGCAGCTTTCGTAAATTTTTATCTCTACAATCCCCTACTCACAGATCTTCTCGTCTCCCCCTTTTTTCTACATCTTATGATTCCTTAACTATTTCACCTTGTATTATTCTAAACTGTGATCTTCAAAATGACATTAATGCTAATTCCAAATTCAACTACTATCTCAATCACGAATTTCCAGATTGGCATCATATATACAGTGATGCTTCTAAGCATAGTAATTTGGATTGTGTATATCACCACCAGTTCAAGATAGTCCAGAAAGTTAGACTCCCACCAGAGACATCAGTATTTACCGGTGAATGCTTCGGATTACTGAAGTCTTTGGAATACATATTATTATTAAAACTCTCAAAGACCGCAATCATCACAGACTCCAAAAGTGCTTTACAAGCTCTACAGCGATTCCCATTTAAAACAAAGCATTTGACTGTTGTTTTTGAATGTCGAAATCTGTTACAGAAATGTTTATCTAACAGTTTAGACATAAAGTTTTTATGGATACCTAGTCATCAAGGTATTTTTGGCAACGACTATGCGGATAGACTTGCTAATGAGGCAGTTTCATGTGGGGATTTGTTCCCGTATAAAAACTACTGCTCTGACTTAATGTCTCTTTCTAAAAAGGATCTACTTGAATCCTGGGGAAAAGACTGGCACACTAGCAGCCAAGTGAAAGGTAAACATTTCAGTCAAATTCAGCCTACAATACCTGTTAAACCTTGGTTTTCAAAATTCAAATTTGGTAAAACGACAACTTCAATAATAACTAGAATGAGATTGGGTCACACATGTGCTCCAGTGCACCTTGCTAAATTTAGAATTATCAACAGTGACATTTGTGAATGTGGTTCAGATATAGGCGACTTAAACCATATTTTTTTTGCTTGCCCTCTATTTAACCATACAGAATTTTTCGAATCATTAATATCCCTCCATGTTCCTCTTCCATCTTGTATTAACACCCTATTACATAATCTTGATATTAATATTTATAAAACCATATCTTTATTTATAACTGTTAATCATTTAAAAATCTAAATATTACTTTAAGAATCTTGTTTCAAACCATTTTGATCCTTTCCCGAAATTCCGTAATCCTTTTTATATATTAACCGCTTCCTAACCTTTTACTGCGTCGTGGCTAAGTCCAAGCCGGACATCGCCAAAACAAAAAAAAAAAAAAAAACATAATAAGAAAATAACAATTGGCGGGAAATCATTTGTCAATTGTTTTTTATCAGTCACACATCGCAATTCTACATACGCAATGAAAATGGAATTAAGTCGAAAAGATTTTAGAGCGAAGATTTTTTATGATTTTAAAAGTTCTCTCCACAAGACTATGCCGCTCGTCTTCTACATGCTTTTCGGAGAGAAGCACTTTGTTTGAGCACCGTGAGGCGATGGTTTTCTGAATTCGAGAGAGGTCGAGTTTCATGTTTACATGTCGAATTTCGTGAAGAGCGGCCTTCAACTGCCGTCAACGAAAATAATGTGGCTACTGTTAAGCGGCTAATTGAAGAAAGCCCGCGGATTTCCTGTGAGACATTTCGAGGACTATTGGGGATTGGTATCAGCCAAATTCAGAAAAAATTACACGAAGAATTTGAAGTTCGGAAACTTTGTTGTCGTTGGATAGCTCATGAACTGACAGCGGATCAGAAGCGGGCTCGCGTGGAATGGTGCTCACAGATACTACTGAAGTACGCCAACGGACATTCTAATGCTGTTTATGAGATTGTCACAGGAGACGACACGTGGATTTATTGTTTTGAACCTGAACCAGAAAAAAAACAAGCAGTCTTGTGAATGAGTGTTTGACAATGAGAACAGGCCAACAAAAGTGAGGCAGGCCAGAAACGTTGGTAAAAAAATCATTGTTTTTTTTTATGTGTCCCATCTGTACCATCCACTTGAAGATCAACCCCGACCTAGCACCCTGTGATTTCTGTATTTTCCCAAAATTAAAGATTTGATGAGAGGTTTCACTTTTAACAACTCCGAAGATGCAGTGATAGCGTTCAATCAGCACATAGAAAATAAGCCTTCAGATCTGTGGTCCTCCTGTTTTAAAAAATGGTTTGATAGCATGAAAAAAATTTAAAATGTAAAGGAGAGTATTTTGAAAAGCAATAAACATAATATTTTGGTTATGACATGTTGTTTTTTTAAGGTACGCAAAACTTATAGTGTGACCTATTCATAGTATAACGATGTCACTAATTTTGGTTTCCCTAACTTAATTCTGGTGACAAGGCACAGTGCGCTAACTATAGGCCGATAGGTATTTTGTCATGCCTAGCTAAATCATTTGAAACTTTGGTATACTCTCCCCTTTATTTTCACATAAGTGATTTTATTTCAGACAAGCGGCACGGGTTTGTCAAAAGTAGATTAACATTGAGTAACTTGCTAGAGTTCAAGAATTATCTATGTCAGTCGTTTGCTACTGGAGGTCAAGTAGACGCTAGCTACGCGTTTGATAGGCTGAACCATGACCTGCTGATCCTCAAGTTTCAACACTATGGCATAAATGGATCTTTACTAAGATGGGTCACGTTCTATCTAAGCAACCGTAGTCAACTTGTTACTTTGAAGGGCTACTCTTCGTAAATAACAGCCTTGTCCAGGGTTCACACCTCAGTCCGCTGCTTTTATTATTTTCATTAATGACCTCGTCGGTCGCTTGTTTGGCCCCTCCCTTTTGTACGACGATGATCTCAAGATTGTCGCTGATGTTAGAGATCGTAAACCAAGCATTGCCCTCCAAGATGATCTAAGAATAATCTCTATCGGTGTTCGTTCAACAAAATAAGTCTTAATGTGAAAAATGTTTTTTCATCTCTTTCTCTAGGAAACGTAATATACTTAACGCTGAGTATTTCGTGGTTGGTCAAACTATAGAAAAGAAAGAATGCCATTAAGGATTTAGGCGTGCTCTTTAATTAGCAAAAAAGAGATTGAACAAGCGATAAGAAGTATGAAATGTGGTAATGCTTGTAACGTTGTAAAACGTCACATTGAAGTTTCTTTGTTGGTCTTGAGATTTGGAGAGAGAGGTGAGTGGATTGTTGACTCTTTCGCTCCGTGTGTCATCGATTTTAAACAGATTGCTGTTTCTGTAAAGCCTTGGTATCCAGGCCAAAAAGTCTTCTGTCGATTGTCAATGTCTTTTGACAGGGGCGACGGAACGACATTCGTTTTCCTACAGAGGACACAAAATTCAAAAATATGTCGTCTTAAATATATTTTTTATACTTCGCGAAAGCGAAGAAATCTTCCACTATTTTATGTGGAAGTTCACGCCTGTGATTTCTTATGAAGGGTTGTGTCAAAATAACTAGATATTTCGCTGATTACGAAGTTTGCGAAGCTGGAAGAGGCGTTAGAGGAATATTTGCCTGCCCTTCAAGATTAATTGGTATTCTCCATTAAAAGTGCTGAAAATGCACTTTTTTTTATATATATATTAACTTCATTTTTGATGAAGTTTGCCGTAAATGCTGACCATGTGGTTGCGGACTCGCCTTCCTAGTGCATACGACGCCTGTCGCGGTCTGCATAAGTGATTCCGAACCCCGTGGTAATGTAGCCACGCCTCCAGGTACTTATTTCAAATTGTTTTTGTGTAGATTAATCTAATAATGATGCACGGCTTACCACGACTCAAGAGTAACGACTCTTTAAGACTCATTACGATTCAATGATTAGGCCCATGTAACTACTCAATGGTTTGGCTCATGTTTAGAATCCTGTTACAATATATATTTTGGCTTATAAGCTAGCCTTAAGCTGGGTATTCTAAATTTCACGCCTCAACCCTGAGATTTGTTAATATTTAGTTCACTAAAACTCTAGAATAAATTATACCAATAGGGATAGTGTTTATAATGTATCTTCAATCAATTCGCCTATAAAAATATAGAAACTTTCTTCTAGAGATGTAATCTATTATTTTTGGTTCCTGCCCTTATGATTAAAGGCTCAATCTCCATCGCTGATATCCGTGTGCATAAAGTTGGTAGAACTTATCCTCCTGGCGCCTGAAACAAGTTATATATTGTGTTTGTTAGTTTGTTTGTTAGTTCATATCTCCATAATTAGGGATCTATTATTATTTTTGGTTCTTCGCCAAAATAAAACAATTGTAGCCTTAATATTGATTTATTATTTCAATTGGCACACTTTAGGGACATAGTAATTCAATCTCATCGCCCATCATTGTTATAACATTGTCATAACATAATTAAAACATGACATGCTGCGGAAAAAGACAGGGTTACTGAGATGATCAAGTACTGCAGATCGTGCGTCTGGGACACACTGTCTTTTTATGTCTGTCATGCAACTTATGCTGGTAGACGGGTGAGGTCCCAGATGACGGGCGAATAGCAGTTGTAGTACCTATTTACAAAGGGAAAGGTCTCGACTAAACTGCTCCAGCTACAAGGTGATCGGCTTAGCTAGTAAGGTGTATGCAAAGATTATAACGGCAAGAATGCTAGATTATGTCCTTTTCTAATAAAATTCCATGTTTAAAGTTGATAAAGTTTTTGTTATAAATCCAGCACACTAGTTGAGCATTCTTAACTTGGCTATCAAGAATGAATTTTACTACTGAAATTGTATTCTACTACTAACACTGCATTCTACTAGTAGTAGTACAAGTACCCTTGAGCATTGAGTGGAGTACCTACCAAACATACATACAGTATTCTTATATTTGGTATTCTTTGGTTTAATAAATTCTTATAAAACTGTTGGAAATTTGGTTGTTCTATAGATTTGACGAATCAGAAATTCAGAACTAATGATAGACTTGACGAATTAAAAGATATAAAAAATTGACCAATTAATATTACTGATAGACTTGACGAGTTAGTACAACTTACACAACGCCATCTGATTCCAAACTACGCAGAGCTTTTACCACAGAATAAGTAATAGTTCTACGTACAGAACTGTCACTTCGTAACAAAAGTCAGTTTTAGGTATGAAAATATAACTAGACACGCCGCCTGCAAAAAAAATTGAAACTACGCGCGAGCAGACCACAGTTATATGACCGAGCTGCGAAGTCCGCACGGGATTTTGACCTGAGAAGTTTCTGTACCTAGTTGATTTATTTAGACGCGACTATCGTGCGAGCCGTGCGGTAGCGGCAGCCCACTGTCATTAGCCGCTCTGAGCGGTGCGCTGCCCGGATATACCTAAACTGCGGAGTGACACCTCGCTGCTTGTATTATGGTAACCAAATAACTGATAAACATCCTTATATATTTCTAAATACATACATATTATAGATAAATAACACCCAGACACAGAAAAAACCATCGTGCTCATCACACAAAGTTTTATCATGGGTGGAAAGAGAACCCACGACCTCTTGCGTAGCAGTGGGATACACTACCACTGCGCCACAGAGGTACTTTTTCATAGACTTGTTCAATCAAAACCTTTACATGCCTTGACGAAACGAACCTTTATTAGTGTTTGACGAATTTGATAAAAAAAATTGTGTGATATACCTCGCTTGACGAGTTGAAACAATCTTCAGGTTTGACTTATCATACCCTTAATTGTTTTTTTTATATATCTGACTGCAAAGTCATTTTAATATATTATATCGAAACAAATTTGAGGATCACGTAGGTATTTAAATTTTAGTAAGATCCAAGGAGAACCTAACCCAGATAACATTTTAGCTAACCAAACGTAACCCATCGATGGAGTAAGTCTTCTTGAAACGGATTTTTTGCGCTATATCCCTGACGGGGTAGTCAGAGAGTACAAATCGCCAGACTTCGCGATACATGCAAACTTCTTTCGCTTACTGCAGATTCATTAATCCCTTCATGCATTCACAAATCTAATCTTAGTGACTTATTTTTATATTTGTAGAATAGAATTGTATGTCCAAATGGACAATATACAATTATTCTTCAGGGACGGGATATATACAGATAAATTATGAATAAAACACAAAATTCTTTACTTAAGTATATAAATAAATTGCGTTTTTTTTTTTAATTATTATATGTACCTCTTGAAATTATTATTAGCTGCTTTTTACAGACCGCGATATTTTCATAAATAATATATGTTAGTTTTGATATTGACATATGACATATTCATAGTTGTCTACATTTAAGCTATATACAAAAAATAAGTTGTATACAATTCCTAATATTAATAATAAATTCAAAAATACTTTTTATATTATTTCTTTTGATCAGACCTTTTATCCATGCTTTAATCAGGTTCCCCTTTAAGATCTCGTTACGGAGCACGGGAACAGTGTGGTTCGTTTTGTGGAGGGCTTGAATTGAACCGCTATGACCAGTTCAATGGCGCCCTTACCCATTTCTACTTTACTTTGTCGTACTGAACATGAAAACAAGTATCACCTGCACTAAACTTATTTTTGATCACAACCTTCTAATCATGACGTCTTATTTAATTATAAGACTACCGACGATTTTAACTTTTTTAGTAATGCAATGGTAGCCCAATGAGATCATTTAATTAGCCTAAAGTATGATAACTTCAGCTTACTATACCAGCATCTTTTGCTAGATTATAAAACATGGAGTTTTTATCTTGTAAGAGTTCTTCAGGAGGCGCGTACTCTACGAGCTGTCCTTTGTCTAGCACCATGACCTTAGTGGAGTCCATGATGGTGTTAAGCCGATGAGCGATAGTTATGACGGTGCAGTCTGCGAACTCGGAGCGAATAGTTTTCTGTAACAATAATAGGAAGTGAATAAGCCGAATTATGGCATAATAAAGCGGGATTAGGCACCTTTGATCAAGAACTTTTATCTAGGTGTACTCGTACAGACCTGTAAAAGCTCGTGTCTATATAAGCTCACACACGTGTGTCACACCTCGTCTCTGTGCCCAGTATGAACCTATAGGAACTTGTCTGCGTGCCTAGTACGCACTTGTATGAAGATGTCAGCGAGCACAGTACGCACCTGTATGAGCTCGTACGCTTGCCCAGTACGCACCTGTACGAGCCCGTCCGTGCCCAGTACGCACTTCTAGAGTTGGTCCGCAGCCGACACGTACCTATATGAGTTCGTCCGCGTGCCCAGTACGCACCTGTACGAGCTCGTTCGTGCCCTTTACGCACTTGTAGAGTTGGTCCATGGCCAGTACGCAAATATATGAGCTCATCCGTAGCCAGTACGCACCTGTATGAGCTCGTCGGCGTGCCGAATACGAATTTGTACGAAGTTATCCGCGTGCACAGTACGCACCTGTAAGAGCTCGTCCGTGCCCAGTACGCACCTGAATAAGATCGTCCGCGTGCCCAGTATGTACCTGTACGACGTGGTCCGCGTAGCCAGTACGCACCTGTACGAAATGGTCTGCGTGGGCAGTACGCACCTGTATGAGCTCGTCCGTGTGCAGGTCGACGGCGGCGGTGGCCTCGTCCAGCACGAGCAGCGGCGTCTTGCGCAGCAGCGCGCGCGCCAGGCACACGAGCTGGTCCGCGTGGGCAGTACGCACCTGTATGAGCTCGTCCGTGTGCAAGTCGACGGCGGCGGTGGCCTCGTCCAGCACGAGCAGCGGCGTCTTGCGCAGCAGCGCGCGCGCCAGGCATACGAGCTGGTCCGCGTGGGCAGTACGCACCTGTATGAGCTCGTCCGTGTGCAGGTCGACGGCGGCGGTGGCCTCGTCCAGCACGAGCAGCGGCGTCATGCGCAGCAGCGCGCGCGCCAGGCACACGAGCTGCCGCTGCCCCACCGACAGGTTCTCGCCGCCCTCCGACACCTCGTGCAGTAATCCTGCATCTAATCCTGCCAAAGACATGAGAAACATACTATATTTATAAAACATTATTTAAAAAAATGATATATAATGTGCATAGCTTTTTAATTACCTAACACGAACGGTTTGAGATGAGCGTGCTCCAATGCCCGCCAGATATCGTCATCGGTGTACGTATCGAAGGGGTCCAGGTTCATACGCAGCGAGCCCGAGAACAGCACTGGGTCCTGTGGGATGATGGTGATGCGCGACCGAAGCTGGTGAAGGCCCAGGGTGCTGATGTCCAGTCCGTCGATGAGCACGCGGCCGCCCGTCGCCTCTACAATCCTGCGGCGGAGAGCTATCAGTCGCATGCTAGTGTCACATAGCAGGTACATTAAATATACCTGGCAGCGCTTACCTGAACAGGCCGAGCGTGAGCGTGGACTTGCCGGCGCCGGTGCGGCCCACGATGCCGAGCTTGTCGCGCGGCGCCACCGTGCACGTGACGTCACGCAAAGAAGGCTCACCGCCAGTGCGGTAAGACATCGTCAACCCTTCGAACTGTACTGAGCCCGTCTCGGGCCACGAGGAGCGGGGTGCCGGCGACTTCACCCACTCGGCCTCCTACGAACGTGCATTACTATTAGTTGGCGAATTACTACATATTATAAAACAAAGTCGCTTTTCGCTGTCTGTCCTGTGCTTAAATCTTTAAAACTACTCAACAAATTACGATGCAGTTTTTTTTTATTGTTAGAGTGACTCATAAGGAAGGATTTTATGGATAATTTGTTAAGTTTTCATATACATTGACTAAATTATAACGTTATTTGATGGGGATGTTGAAAACAAATAAGCCGTCTGGGAGCTTTCAACGAAAACGCTGCATAAACCCTTTGAGATATATAACAAAATAATGTATTGTATTTTATATAATTATATATTTAATAATACATTATTTTGTTATATATCTCAAAGGGTTTATATAGGTTTAGAAAATAGTTCACGACGGTATATGTCTATTTCTTAAGAATAACATACTATAACCATTTTAATACTTTAAAAAACTATCAATTATACAGCGGTAATTTTAACACTATTTACACAAATATGCTATTTATCCTTATCATTTTTACTACGGGATGTAGAGTAGAAGCGTGCACGTCGCCATCCCTGCCAGCTACGGCTGCAATTCTACTCCAACACGAGTGCCACCAGGACGATTACAGCTAGGGCGTGCCCCCGAGGCGACGCGCACCAGTTCGTCCCCGCTGGTGCGAAAAGTGTGTGCCAGAGCGGCGTAGGGGACCGCCACCCTACACGCGCGGCCCGACACGGCGGGAAGTGGAGGATGGAGTGCATGGAGGGTAGCTGCGTGGAATGTTAGGGGAGGAATGACAGATAAGATGAATGAGTTGATGGATGTTATGAATGAGAGAAAGTTAGATGCAGTGTGCTTGACAGAGACCAAGCGCAAGGGCAGCGAAGTCTTGGAGCTCACGGGTGGGATGCTCGCGCTTTGGTCTGGAGTACCAGAGAGCGAGCATGGCAGTCGGGGGGTTGGAATTTTGCTGTCCTCGCGATTGGCCTCCGGTATGTATGAGTACAAACTGGTAGGTCCTAGAATCATCTGGATCCGTGTAAAACTTGGTTTGACGAAGATTTTCCTGGTAGCTGCTTACGCGCCAGTATCTTCTTCGAACGCGAGTGAGCTAGAGGACTTCTGGGAGAGTATGAGAGAAGCTCTAAATGTGATAGAAGGAAATGAAAGTATGTGGAGACTTGAATGGATGGGTGGGTACCGCTCGCGATGGTTTTGAGTCGGTACTCGGGAAGTATGGGGATAAAAGGGTGAACGACGCTGGCAAGCTAATACTGGCATTTTGTAAGGAAAAGGATTTGTTTGTGGCGAACACAATGTTCAACCACAAACAAATTCATATGTATACGAGAAGATGTAAGTCAAAGAGAAGCATGATAGATCTATTCCTAATGGATAGTCGGCTCCGTAAACAGGTGATGGACACGAGGGTTTATCGAGGCGCTGAGCTGGGATCAGACCACTACCTAGTCATAACTAGGATTAGGGGTCAGTTCGCGGGTTGGCGTCATCGTACCGGGTGTCCTGAACCTGGGCCGACTATTATACTTGGAACATCATTAACTCTGAATGCGGTAGATCTTTAGTGACTGAAAGGGATTTCCACTTAAAAGTAAATGGTTGCCATGTTACAGGGGACCTGGAAGTGGCTACGGAGTTTGAACACTTTTTCAAAAATGTACCTATATTGACAACAAAATCTCTCCAAGCATCTTCCAGTTCCGCTGAACTTTTATTAGAAGAATCCGTTCTTTGTTGCAGGGATGCATTTGTATTCACAGATATTTGTGCTCAGGACATTGTAAAAACATTTAAATGTATCGAAATTAAGAAAACCGCGGACATTTGGGGATTATCGATCAAAACTGCATCATGTATAATTGAGATAATTGCGCCCCATCTAGCAACTGTGTTTAATGACTGTGTTTCTAGTGGTACATTTCCTGATTTAATGAAACACAGCAAAGTCGTTCCCTTGTTCAAGGCTGGCAGCGCTACAGAGCCGTCTAATTTCCGACCAGTGTCAGTGCTGCCAACTTTGAGCAAAGTATTTGAAAAAATAATCTTAAATCAAATGCTATCCCATTTTAATAGTCATAAAATACTCCATGCGAATCAATTTGGGTTTACGAAAGGGCGCTCAACTTCCGATGCTGGTGTTGAGTTATTAAAATGTATTCATGAAGCATGGGAAGACAAGCACGATGCATTAGGTATATTTTGCGATCTATCAAAGGCTTTTGATTGCGTTCAACATGAAACGCTGTGCAGGAAACTACACCACTATGGAATAAGAGGCAAAGCTCTCGACCTTCTGTCTTCATATTTTAACAATAGAATACAGAGGGTCGATATTAATGGTACACGTTCTGTAGGATCCATGGTTACAATGGGTGTGCCGCAAGGCTCGATACTTGGGCCATTCTTGTTCCTCATTTATATTAATGATTTACCATTTTATGTAGGGGACAGGAATAGGATTGTTTTGTTTGCAGATGACACCTCATTAATTTTTAAAACTAAAAGACAATTAGATAACTATGACGATGTAAACAATGCAATTGCAAGAGTAGTTCATTGGTTCAGCTCAAATAATCTTTGCCTTAATGAAAATAAAACTAAATGTATAAAATTTACTCTACCAAATGTAAAACAAGTTGCGGCCAATGTTCAACTGAATGGACAAGTGTTAGAGTTTGTAGAATCAACTGTGTTCCTAGGTATAACTATTGATGCCAATTTGCAGTGGGGCCCACACATAGAAAAGACAGCCTCTAGATTAAGTTCGGCTGCATACGCTGTAAAAAAGATCAGGACTCTAACAGATGTGGATACGGCTAGAATGGTTTACTTCAGCTATTTTCATAGTATTATGTCTTACGGTATTCTCCTTTGGGGGAGTGCTACAGATTTAAATATTATTTTTGTTCTACAAAAGCGGGCTGTACGCGCTATTTATAATTTGGGCCTCAGAGTTTCTCTCCGAGAAAAATTCAAAGAAGTAAATATTCTAACCGTACCATCACAATACACTTTTGCCAATCTTATGTATGTCCAGAAAAATCTATCACAGTTTTCTAAACTCTGTGATAAATAATATAAACACTAGAAATAAAAATAATCTTTCAGTCCACCACAGTCGACTACATAAGATTGGCGATTCTTTCCAGGGTAACTGTATACGCTTTTACAACAAACTTCCCTGTGACCTGAGAAATTTACCTTTAAATAAATTTAAAAAGTTTATTAAAAGCAAGCTTTGTGAAAAAGGTTTTTACTCCGTTACAGACTATTTGCAGGACAGGGACGCCTGGAAATGATCTGCTGGCAAAGTGAAATAATATTAAATTGTAAATAGGCCATCAAAAAAAAAGCCTTCCTAAGTTTCTTGCCGGTTCTTCTCAGGTGGGCCGCGTTCCGAACCGGTGGTCGCTTTAAATATTTTAAATAGGGTATGACATTTTGTAAGCGCCGTTAAAATGGTCTATGCAAAATAAAGATTTTTTTTTTTTTATTTTATTTTATTAGCATCAAAAGCTGGAAGCTGCAGGATGCATCCATTAGGGATAAATATAATGAAAGGGTAGCCGAAAAGCTTGACGACGTCAATGTAAGCAGTGAGAATGTGGAAAGTGTATGGCAGAACCTTATGATAAATGCCGCTGTGGAAGTGTGTGGAGAAACGAAAAGAGGCAGTAGTAATAAGCGTGATGCATGGTGGAATGAGGAAGTGAAAGAAGCAGTTCGAATGAAGAAGAAAGCATGGCTAGACTACTTAGCCTCGCGGAATGATTTTAATATGAAAGAGAGATACAAGCTGCAGAAAGTTAACACGAAGGCACTGATAGAAGAAGCTCGTGAAAGGTGCAGAATGAAAGCGGATGAAAGGTTGTCGTCCAATTTCCGGGATAATGCCAAGCTCTTCTGGAAAGAGGTAGGCAAGACCCGGAGTTGTTCGGCAATGTGCAGTATGAATAAAGTGCTTAGTGTTAACAATGACGTCCTAACAGACCAAAGTGATGTCCTGCAGAGATGGAGTGAATATTATGGAAAGATGTATGCAAGAAAAGACAGAGATGCCACATCGGGAAGTGGAGCTCACTTCGATGCTCCGGATCCCGATGTCATTGAAGTCATTAGTATGAAAGAAATAGTACAAGCGATAAGAAGTATGAAATGTGGTAAGGCTGCGGGAAAAGACAGAGTTACTGCTGAGATGATCAAGTACGGTGGGTCGCGTGTCTGGGACACACTATGTCTGTTATGCAACTTGTGCTGGCGGACGGGTGAGGTCCCAGATGACTGGCGAGTAGCAGTTGTAGTACCTATTTACAAAGGGAAAGGCTCGCGCCTAAACTGCTCCAGCTACAGGGCGATCAGCTTGGTCAGCTTAGCTAGTAAGGTGTATGCAAAGGTTATAACGGCACGAATGCAAGAAAAGTCTGAAAGGTTATGGGAGGCTCAATGCGGATCTAGAGAAAGCATTTGATAACGTTGTGAGAGAAACGCTGTGGGACTTGCTGCCAGGATATGGTGTGGACGGCTCGCTACTGCGGGCAATACAGTCGCTTTATAGGGACTGTAAGGCTTGCGTGCGAGTAGGGGGGGATGTGTCACCTCTTTTTGATGTCTGTACAGGCGTCAAACAGGGATGTGTCATGTCCGCCTGGCTGTTCATAGTGTATCTGGACAGTTGCCTGCAGAAGTTGAAAGATTTTAATATAGGTGTGTATTTGGGTGACTTTACAGTAAACTGTCTGCTGTACGCTGATGATGCGGTGCTCATGGCCTCATCAGAAGCCGACCTACAGGCATTAGTCACTAATATGAAAGAGAGGTGTGAAAGTAAGGGTCTCCGCATGAATGCAAGTAAAACTAAGGTTCTAGTATTTGAAAGAGGTGACGTAAGAACTAAATGCGAGATTAGGGTAAACCAGGAACGTCTAGAGCAAGTAAATGAAATTGTGTATTTAGGAAGTATGTTTAGCGCGGATGGAAGATGTGATTCGGATGTAGAACGGCGAGTAGCTGCCGGAAACAAAGTTAACGGTGCTTTGTCCCAATTAGTAAAGCGACAAAGCATCGTAAAAGAAGCACGAATGGCGATTCATAACGCAGTGCTAGTGCCAACTTTGCTTTACGGTAGTGAAACCTGGGTATGTCAGCAGATACATGAAAGTAAATTGAATGCTGTGGAGATGCGATCACTTCGAAAATTGTGCGGCGTTACCTTGGCCGATCGAATACGTAACGAAGTGATACGCAATATGGCAGGTTTGAATGAAAGTGTCAGCGTTAAGCTGGAAAAGGGCGTGCTCCGTTGGTTTGGACACGTCCAACGAATGAGTGAGGAACGATTAACGAAGAATATATATTGTTCAAAAGTAGAGGGTAGAAGGAGTCAGGGAAGGCCGAGACTTACATATGAAGACCATGTGAGCAGATTGCTCAAAAACGGAAAGGTCAAAAGTACTCGGATACCCAGACGTGCGTGTATGAAGCGATTGATGAATCTCGACGAAGCGAAAGAAGTATGCATGGATCGCGAAGCCTGGCGATCTGTCCTCTCTGACTACCCCGTCAGGGATACAGCGTGAAGATAGTTAGTTAATTTTTACTACGATGGTTGTTTTTAGCATTTTATGAAGATCATTCTGATTATTTACACCAAGCAAATTAAATGAATGTCTTACGAGTTATAGCAAATTCAAAAAAATGCGCAAAAAATATAATTTCGTGTAACCATAATTCCACTGGGCCATGCGAGCGTAGGTACTGGAGAGCGGAGAAGTAATAACTAATATTAAAATGTTCATACATTATTATGAAATTAATAAACGACAGGGTTAAATGGGTGCCACGGGATTCGAAGTATGCTACGGGCGAAGCCGGGCGGGACAGCTAGTACTCGCATAAAACGATGACGAATTATTCACTGTAGTGAGTATAACTTACTTGCTCTACTTCAGCATATTCCTTCATGCGCTCTACTGCTACAATATTGGTTTCAAGTGAGGATGCCATTTGAACTAACCAACTCAATGTATAGGTTATCTAAAATCAATATAAACATTAAGTGATGTTTTTAATAAATAGGTAATACACATAAATGAGGTAGTAAAAGATTTACCTCTAACGTGTAGCTAACTGAGAGGCCTGCTAAACCTGGACTGATGCTTTCTCGGCTAAGTACAGCAAATAATGCAGCAAAGAAAATTGTCAGGCTGGCGACAATCTGTATTCGAATTTCAAGCCACCTATCCGCAATGTTCCTCATGTAGACAAATGACTGGTAATAGTCAACTTTTTTTTGAGACTGCACAATAAATCTGAAAGTAATATTAGTCTTACATAATATGCAGTTTAAGTATCTATTTGAAAAAATGAAAATGTATACCAAAAGAAACTAAATGGTATTTGGAGCAAATTTAGCAGATGCAACATGATTTTACTAAAGAAGATGATTGGATTAAGAAAAAAATTTAACGTACAGACAGATATAGGTAACCGAAAGACGATCGAAGACGGGTTTTTAAAGTAACCGATAGTCTTGTCATCAATACAGTTGTTTCAGTGCCATCTCTATTGGAAAATGTATTTTCAAATACTATACAGCTCCTCTTGTAAGAATAGGTATAGATTAGTGGTTGATACTAAGAATAACTGGCAATTCGAAATGTTGAGTAAATTGTAGTGATACTTACCTATCTTTAACACCAAAGGCACGAATACTGGCTGCACCTAAAATGCTTTCATTAAAATGTGATAAAATTGGCGAACGAGCGATTGCCTCAATTCTCATAATCTGTCTTGATGTGCGCACGTAAAACCGTTGTATAGCGTAGTAAATTGCTCCGATGGGCAGTATTACAGTTAGGAACATCGGCGTTGAGTAACTTATTACGAATACTGTGCCGAAGACCTGGTAATAGATAAAATGTAACATGATAAGTAAAAAAATAATCTTTCTGGTAAAACCATTATTTGTTTATCAATGACACCTTATTCCAGATGGGGTGGTAAGAACACATTTTCCGTGTGCATTCCTGTCCCACGTAACAGGTGGTGAGCCCATTACCTTGTCGAAATAGACAGACTCAGCAACTTCACCTAACGACTGCCATGTTACTGGCAACCGGGACTAACGGCTTAACGTGCTGAATCACGAAAAAATACCTCAAAGCAGTCACCCATCCGTCACCAGCCATAGGAAACTTGTGTTAACCTGTAGAACACGACGTCGGCGGGGCCACGAGCGCTTCACTTATTTATCGAAATTTTTATTTGCCATATTTAAATATTTGGCTGTATCCCCTTTTATTAAGAAGATATTAAACTACAGCTTCCTTTATACAGGGGTAGATTTAAAACAAGAAAATTTATTGAGTAATTTAAAAACTGGTCCCATGGAGTTAGGTATTTTGTGCGACTTTGAACCAACCAAGAAAATGTTTTAGTGACTGGTTTAGGTGGCGTAACCGCGTAAGTGACTGCCCCGCTGAGGTCTCGGGTTCGGACCTGGGTCGGAACAATTTTTTCTGTGATCCACAAATGTGTGTTTATGAGTTTAGATATTTCTGTGTACGTATTTAGGAATAAAAGTACATTTATCAATTGTCTATAAACCATAGTACAAGCCTATATTAGCTTATTTTGGGCTAGATTGCGCTGTGTATTTTGTCTCATAATATTTATTTATTTACTATTTGTTGCTATTGATTCGCCATCTAGCATTGTATTGTAGTAATAAGAGTATGTTTCCTTACCTCCAATCCAGAGAAGAGAACATTCATGAATTGTCTAGCAAGTGATGTATCTACAGAATCAACGTCTTTAGAAAACCTTGAGAGGATTCTACCAATTGGAGTGACTTCAAAAAACTGTAGAGGTGTCCGTAATACGTTGTTCAACAATATTTCATGAAGAACTTTGGCGGCCTTCCAACAGGCTAGTAACGGTATCAAATCTGATATCAAAGTTACTATCGCTGAAATATAAAATAAAAACCAAATGTAATTACTTATTGTTTTGGTTTAGGTATTCTCGACTATTTTTTCTTAAATAATTGTAGTAATGTCACGTAAATCGACCGAAATTTTGGTTTCATTTAGATACTTTATCAATCACGCCTTTATCCCCGAAGTATCCTTATAGCATAGCCTTTATCCCGTACGCATTTTTGTACCACGTAACAGATGATGAGCCTATTGCCTTGTTGAAACGGACAGAACAAGTTGTGGCGACCTTTTATTGAATATTATCTAGTCGCCCATAAAGAGTTTAACTTGGCTTAACGACTGCTATGTTATTGTCAACCGTGACCAACAACTTATCGTGCCTTCGGAAGCACGAAAACACTTGTACGTCTGAGGATGAGCTATAGTGAAAGATGCGGTGATCGTTTACAGAACACTGAGTTAGCGGGGTTAGATTCTATAATGTCAATATTGGCAATTTGGATCTCCAAATTATGCTGACTTCGATCAATGTATTGATCCGTGACTAAAGCCTTTATGAGTAATTGTTATTTATAATAGATACCTTGCGCTAATCCGATACCGCCGTATACTCCAAGATACATATCTCGTAATTGAGCATCTACTGTACCATTTACTACCTGAGGGAAATAAAAATATTAAAATTTATATTGCATTAATCTGATAGGTAGCTTTATTTTTAACCTATCGCACAAAAGAGTAATATTTTTTATTTATTTTTAAGTGGACCTAATATGCGTCCTTGTGGGATACCCAGCTTTGCAGCAGTTAAATGTGAATATATTAGGATTACTCTATTTGATGACAAGTCTAGAAGTTTATGTGGACTGCATTGGAGGTCTTTAATTAATGATAATTTGAAAATGGATATGTTGGCTATGCAAACTATGTATCTATTGCTTTCAAACGCTGGTTATTGATCGCCATAAAAACCTTGTAAGAAACACAATTGAAAATACCTTAGGTTTAATGTATCTCATTTTATTACACGATCAAGAAAAACATACATACATATTGTCACGCCTTTATACCCGAAGGGGTAGGCCGTAGTAGCAGCACTTCAATAACATAGCAGCACTTCAATAACATAATCAACTATAAATCAAAAAGTATTTTATTTATAAGTATGAATTAGTTATCATTTTTTAAAAGAGTGTTTTTAGTATCAAAATTAGTCCAATTTTCTTAAATGATAACAATTTTTTAAAAACCGACATCTCCTTTGTTGGCATGCGGTGACGAGAGTATGTGATATCAAAAGAAACCGCCGCCCGGCAGGTGTAAACTGACCTTTTGACCTTGCATTTCCGAATGGACCTTTCCCCGTGTTGCCATGTAAGCTTCCTCATTATATTATTTTTTTATTTATTTTGTTCAGGGTAAATTTTTAAGGTAAATTTTTTGGGGTAATATTTTGGGGTAATTTCTAAAAAGGATTGCACAAATAAAATCACATCTCGATACCTACCAATACCTTCACGGATCGTACAGGGTTTTCTTAACACATTGTATACACACACCGGCATAATTAGCGGAACAAAAAAAAAAGAGTGATACCTTTTTCAATTAATGTTGCTGGCTGGTTTATGACTATTTTATTTTAGAATAAAATATTTTAAAATCAGAACACTGTTGATCGCAGTTGATCGTCACTTTTTTCTGTGATTGTTTTAATTTTAATCGACGTTTTAATAATTTCAAGTAAGCGTTCCATATTACGGGTGCACAAGTTTGTATGTAAAGATCTTATTTTTACAATTTAATTCAAGACTTTTTGGACTTTTTATGTTCCTTAAATCCTACTGAAGGATAAGGGAATCATTATGCCTGATTTAACCCCAACTGAAATTTTCAGGACACTTGAGATGAGAAGCAGTAATCAAACTTACAGAGATATCTCCAGGATGCTTCGTTGATCTGTTTCAACAATTCATCGCAGTGTCCAGCGATACAGGGAGACTAATTCTCTCGTTAGACGTCGCGGACAAGGCAGAAATAGACGTACATCGAGGAGATATGACCATTTTATTCAGCTGCGTGTTCGAAGGAATTCGCGTTTGACGGCTGTGCAAGCCAGAAATCTTCTTCAAGAAGTTCGAGAAGTAGCAGTAAGTGAACGCACGGTACAAAGACGGTTCGAAGAAGTGCATTTGCGTTCACGCGTGCCCGCCAAGGCTCCAAAACTCGAGGTACATCATCGCAGAAACAGACTCAATTTCGCTCGAGAGCATTATTGTCTTTGGACGACGGACCAATGGAGTAAAGTTTTGTTCAGTGATGAGTTTAGAATTCTTTCAAATCAAATTGATGGACGTCAAAGATTATGGAGACGTGAAGGGTAACGATACAATCAGTTAAATTTTGAAACTGCGGTAGCATACGGCTGGGGGGTCAACAATGGTTTGGGGGCAATGTTTGGGAGCTCGCACGGACTTAGTGGTGTTCGATAGTGGGAGTCTGACTGCTGATCGATAGATAAGGGAGGTTCTTGAAGAAAACGTGGTACCTTTTACCCCCTTTATCGGTGACGGCTTTGTGTTGATGCAAGATAATTGTCGGCCTCATACCGCACTGCGAACTCGCGAGTACCTTAATCATGTGAACATCGCAGTAATGGAGTGGCCAGCAATGTCACCAGACATGTATCCGATTGAACATGTCTGGGACTTACTAAAACGTGGGGTGAAATCCAGAATACCCGCTCCTGTGACTATGGATTAACTGCGAAATGTCGTATTGGAGGAATGGCAGATACTTTCTCAAGAAAAGATAGACAACATAATTCTTAGCATGCCAAGACGGGTAGAAACTTTGGGGCACGTGGAAATACTCGATACTGATTTATCCTTTATTCCAATGAAAAATAAAATGTATAACTGTTTTTTAAATTTTTTTACACACCATGAAAATTCAAACATGTTTATTTTTCCGTAATTTTTATTTTTCTCAAATAAATTGCACTAAACAAAGTACCTTTTAATTTTAAAATATGGTATTTTATTTATGACAGCGAATAGCGTTTAATGGTTTTTAAAATAAAATTGTTTTGATAAATATTTAGCATTTATTTATGTTCCGCTAATTGTGCTGGTGTATGTATATGAAGCAAATATCCAAGTATATTAAATAATACAAACCATATTATCATCGTTAGACCAGCGTACAAGCCAAAAATTGGCGCCTATTTGTAAGGAATGCAGTAGGCCATATATGAAAATTGTTGCAACCGATGCCATTATGCCAACATTGGACAAATAATACTTGTACACTGCCCATTTAACCTAGAAACAAATAATCACTTCATATTGCGTTGAATATTAGAATACAAAAAGACGCTCGGGAGTTTGCCCGCGAGGAATTTGGTTTCCAAATGTGTACCCACAGCAAGGAGGACTTGTGGGGTAACGTGAAATCATACAGTGGGGAGAATCTTCGCCAGAACCAAGCGAATCAAAAGATAGACACTTGAAACCGCTCTCCTAGTGCACGTGTTTTCTTCCTCTTACAACCACGTGCCTCTTCACGCTCAGCTTAAAGAACCTATCTTCAAGGCGAGCGTGAAGAAATAAAGTCTACTATTGACAAGCCGTAGTATAGAACCATAATCGCTATTTTTAGCTGTCAAAATGAGACTATCAAAAATGCAACTGATTTATTAGACTACGAAAAACTGTGAAAATTGTACCGGTGGCTTTCTATTGAGCGACGATTTCTATTCTTTTGTGACGCGATAGAATTAGTAGACTTGGCCCCCAGTTCTCTACTTGAGGGCCGCTGTTAATAGTCTCATGAACTTTGAGAGTGGCGTTCAATATACCTATTGTTTCCGTCAGGCGGTCTGTTTTATTTTGTCAAGCATAATATAAAAAAAAACTGTGATCTGAGGTTCGTATATACCAATAACGAAGTTTCAGTGTCACGGACAATATTAAAATGGTGTACTTACTTTACCAGTCTCAGCTTTTTCTGCCGCAACAAGTTGGTCGAAATCTTTTTCCACTTCGACTTCATTAATTTGTGTTTTGTTATGTTTGTCATCATAATCACCTGATAACAATTTATCACAAGTGACATTGTCAGTTTAAACGGCGTAACATTTATGCATAGCCATATTATAATGATTACGCTTGGATTATTATATTTACGTTACATATAATAAAAAGGTATTACACACAATATGTAACTAGGCAAATAATAGTTTTGCGACTAAGGTCTAAAATGTAATCTCTGTTTTACGTTATAATAAATTGATGACTTTTTCATAGCCTTAGATATCAATTGTATTTTCATTTTTATCACATTTTCTTCTGAAAAACTTTACTTAACTATCTTCAAGCTGTTTTACTAACGGGGTAGTCAGAGGGGACAGATCTCCAGGCATCGTGATCCATGCATACTTCTTTCGCTTCTTGCAGATTCATTAATCGCTTCATACATACACGTCTGGGTATTGAAGTATTTTTTCTTCGAGCAATCTGCTAACAAAGATTATATATAAATCAAGTACGGATGAGGATATGGCGGAAGTGCCTGTAAAGAGGTTTAGAAGTAAGACCGAAATCGCATCCAATAATGCCACAGTTAATGTTGAATAACGGCTGCTCCTGGAGTCATTAAAAATGGGCTTTAAGAATGTGATGTTGGATGCGAATGGGTATTTAAGGCTTAGATGAAGACTATGGTCCCTGTTACCTGCACCATTTGTTTCAGGTCTAGTAGACCGTGGACCAGAAGTTCGAGCCCACTGCATTTTGCGTTGAAATTCTGAACCCAATTTAGTCTCTAAATCCTGTTTAATATCTTCCAAATCTGAAATACATAATTAGTTCGAGTTTAAGCAATCTGATAGACCCTACCAAGTAAGGTCTGGTGCCTTTCGTATAAGGAGAATAAGAAGACAGTGGTTTCTGTAGTCTATTCATAAGTTTATATCTATACTTCTTTACTAATATTATAAAGCAGAAGAGTTTGTTTGTTTGTATGTATGTTTGTTTGGTTGAACGCACTTATCTCAGGAACTACTGATCGGATTTGAAAAATTCTTTCAGTGTTGGATAGCACATTTATCGAGAAAGGCTATATATCATCACGCTACTACTCTGGAGAGCAGAACATAATCAAAATGTCAAAATCAGGGAAAAAAAGCATTTTTGTAGAATTTATAAGCGACGGGATTTAATAGTTGCGACGGGAGTTCAAAGTATGTTACGAGCAAAGCCGGAAAGATTACCTAGTAAAATATAAAATGAAGAGGTAGGCACAGATATACTAAACGCTAACATTTCATCATTTTGTAAGTGAGCATATCGCTGTGTTGAATGAACAGGCGCAGGACATGGCCTTCGTGGCATAAAGCGTTCAATTCTTATTATACCTAAACTATAGTAAGTGAATGCTATATTTGGAATATATTATATTAATACTATAAGTATCTCTATGAGCACTTTGAACAGGCTATAATTTTAATAAACTGTTACCTATTGCGTTCTAGTGAATAGAATGAATTTAAATATTTAATTCAAAGCTTCTAAGATTTGTCTCAGAAGCCCTTTTCCTACCATTCCCGACTAAGTGTAATTTAAATCAATATACTTTTGAATTATTTACAATTTTTTTAGGGTGAAATGTTGGCGTTACATTTACCTCTGACACCCCTTCGGGAATAAAGGTGTGAATGATAAATAATAATATTTATGGTTATGGTCAAAAAATATTACTCAAACACACCTTCACTCGAAGCCATTTCCTCAGCGACTCTCAAATAATGCAACAAGAAATCAGCGAAAGCACCTTTCTCATCTAGGAGCTGTTGATAAGTGCCACATTCCGTCACTTCTCCGCCGCGCAGTACCAACACTAAGTCTGTTTGGGCCAGGTAGGAAATGTTGTGGGTCACCCATACTCGTGTTTTGTTCTTTAGTAGACCATTTGGACCAATAACCTGGTTAAACGAGCATCACAATGTTCAAACTTTCTACTTGTAAACATCTAGAGATCTCATTGTAGTTCCCATAAGATATGTTTGACGTTGTTCATATAAGAAATGTGTAACTGTGGTAGCCATCACAGAGCAAGGAATCAATGTCACTCAAGCGCTCTCTATTAGAGAGGCCTTACTCTATTCTATATCATTCATACAGTCAAATGTATCAGGGGGCGTCATCCTTCATTACTACAGACGAATGGTAGGCAGCTGACATCATATATTTTAGCATACAGTTTGACGTCTATATTAGGCGCGAGCGAGAGGGAGGTAGCGACTTAGCGAGCAACATTCATTGCTCTGTGGTCGTAGCATAAGACTCTGTAATTAAGGAGACATAATTATAGAACGTAACTAGTTGTATACACATACCTGCTCGAAGATATGTTTTCCGACGTGCGAGTCGACGGCGCTGAGAGGATCGTCCAGCAAGTAGTTGTCCGCGTCGCAGTACACCGCGCGCGCCAGTGCCACTCGCGCCTTCTGTCCACCCGACAGGTTGATACCTACGATGATGGGTAATGTAAAAAAAGCACCTAGCTCTGCCACCACTTTACTGCTTATTTTTAGGCAAAGACTCCAATAGTATAATTGCTAGAGACGTTAAACTTGATGTTTTTTTTGAGTCATTGTATTTACCGCCATCTAGTGGTTAGTTAACTAAATCGTTTTTGTAAAATATTCAAAAATAAGATTTCTATAAAGATTCAGATTATTCACATGTAATATTAATCTATTCCAGGTAATACTTACATATTTAGAACTATTGCACACAAAGTTATTATGAAATGAACCAAATATTATATATATAAGTATACATAGTTAACATGCAAATTTTAATAACGCCTGTTAGGTTTCTATACTTTTGCATCAGTTTATACAACAGAGCCGATGCAACGCCATCTATAAGAAATTTGATATAATTTATTTGCTACTTACGCTGGCACATAACCAGACCACAGATGGCGCTGTAATAAAAAATACTATTCAATGTTCTAAGTTACCATACTATGCTTTCAGGATGCTCCTTACCTTTCTCACCAATTTCCGTCTGATCACCGCCAGGAAGGATGGCTAAATCGGTCTTCAAAGCACATGCTTCAATCACTTGATTATACTTGACTTTATTAAAAGGTTTATCAAATAAAATATTATCTTGCATGGTGGCGTTTTGTATCCACGCTAGCTGTGACACATAAGATGTTTGACCTGAAAAGTTACACTCATACATCAATATGTATACCTACCCCTTAAGGGATAAAGGCAGGACAATTCCTGCCTTTATAAATAAATAAAATATAAATAAATAAATATTTTGTCCCACATAACAGGTGGTGAGACCATTGCCGTGTTGAAATGGACAGGAGCAGGCTGTGGCAACCTGCTGTTAAAATTTTTGAAGGCCTTCAACCAGGCCTAACAACTGCCATTTTACTGGCAACCGGGACCAACGGCTTAACGTGCCTTCCGAAGCGCGGAAACGCTCGCAAATGTAAATTCCACCAAGTGGTCGGTCACCCATCCAAGGACCACGTATAGCGAATGTTGAGTAATCCTTTACAGAACAGTGAGTCAGCGGGGCCACGAGGGCGTCAACTAGTATAAAACTAGTGGTTCTGTGAACCGTAGACTTCGGAGTAAATCTATACTAATATTATAAAGCTGAAGAGTTTGTTTGTTTGTTTGTTTGTTCGGTTGAACGCCCTAATCTCAGGAACTACTGGTCGGATTTGAAAAATTATTATTGTGTTAGATAGCCCATCTATCGAGGAAGGCTATAGGCTATAATATATCATTACGCTACTACACTTGGGAGCAGAGTAGTTGTCATAAATGTCGACAAATCGGGTAATTTTTTTTGCATCATTGTAGAATTTATAAGCGTCGGGATAAAAACGGGAGGTCAAAATATTCCACGGGCGAAGCTGTGGGGGTCATCTAGTTGAGTAATAAAGATAAACATTTTTTTGGTTAATGTTAGTTTTTTTTTATTATTATCGTTTTGAACCTCTTGCCAACCACTACGGGACTATTTTCCCGCCCATGCCTCCATTTCCCCTGTAGACTGAATGAACGGACGAACGGTCCGACATTGATAGCATTTTTCCCGTACCAGTAGACTTAAAACGGAGACTTCCGTCGGCTTGCTTCGCTCGCCTCCTCAGTCAATAAATAAACTGCAAAAGGTCAGTTTTAGTGATTACGTACCCTTAACATTGACGCGACCGGATAGTTTATGCATCTCGCCAAGTATCGACGCGAGAAGCGAGGTCTTACCAGAACCAACGGTACCAACTATAGCTACCAGTGAGCCAGTCGGAATGCGAACATTTAAATTCTTCAAAATCGGTTCTGCATTTTCATCGCCCCAAGAGAAGTTACCATCTTCTATCACGATTGGATCGTCTGAAATAAATTTGATAAATACATTTATTTCTCAATGGATATACAATAAAATAAATAATAATAAATATTTTGGGACATTATCACGCAATGCCATCTCACACAAATGAAGCTAATATAAGTTTGTGCTATGGGATTCAGACAAGTGATAAATAAATGAATATTAAATATTGTACGACACTTTTCACATAGTGCTACAGCATCTTGCTGAAATTAATCAGCTCATATAAGCTTTTGGTATGGAATTAGACAACTGATAAACATCGATAGTTACTTTTTAAATAAATACATATTATACATAAAAATATCTAAAATACGAAACAAAAATTTGTGGATCACACAAATATTTGGTCCGCTACAGGATTTGAACCCAAGACCTCAGCGAGGCAGTAGTATTTAAATACGATATTTGAATAATTGCTAATGTTTGTGATGGTAATGGTTTATTCTAAAAGTTTTCTGCGCAGTGGTAGTGTATGCGCTTGAGGTCCCGGGTGGGAACAAATATTTGTGTGATCCACTAATGTGTGTTTCGGAGTTTGGGAATTTCCTATGTATAATATGTATGTATTTTGGAATATAAAGTAAAGTAAGTAAGTAAGTTTTTTTTTTGAAGATAAATTTAAATTAATTGGTTTGGATCTGAATCCTTCAAAGTGTGAAATTTTTCTAAATGACAATATTGATAGTGTTTCTACTATTTCAAAATTCAATGTTTTGGCTCCAAATTTGAAAATCTTTCAGAATTGTTCTCTACGCCTCCTGGGGTCTCCCATTCTAGAAGATGCCTATGAATCTTTCATTGAGGAAAAGATCAAAATTTTTTGTGAAGTTTCGTATCGACTCCTTCAAATAAATATACAATCGGCCTTTACAATTATTCGGTATTGTCTTTTCGTCCCAAAATTAAATCATGCCCTTCGCTCATCTCAATTTTTTAAACATCCGACCCTTTTGGAAAATATGAACAAAATTATTCATACCACGCTTTCCAAAATTTTGAATGCAGATTTGGACGACCGAGCGTGGCTCCAAGCGTCTTTACCAATACGCTGGGGCGGCCTCGGTGTTCGTAACATTTCTGATATAAGTTTACCTGCATTTTTGTCTTCAGTACACGGCACTGATGAATTGACCAGGAAAATTTTAATTCCTACTCTGGTCAATTCTGAAGTGCCAGGCAAGATTGAAGCCATAAATGTTTGGAAACTTAAGTGCCCAGATACTGTTTTGCCGACCAACCCGTGCTCCCAGAGGCAGTGGGATAGGCCGCTCTGCAACGAGGTTAGAAAACATTTATTGAACACGTGTTCGAATGTTGCAGGACGTGCTCGCCTATTGGCTGTGGGAGAATGGGAGTCAGGTGTTTGGCTTCAGGCTCTTCCGTCGCCCAACATAGGTACTATGTTGGACGACACTAGGTGCTCCCTGCGTTTCTCCGCATTGCTGTCAATGTGGTGAAGTAGTCGACAGCCTTGGGCATCACGGTCTCTCATGCAGCAGGAGTGCAGGTCGCAGGTCACGTCATGCATACCTTAATGACATTATCCGTCGGGCTCTTGTCACCGCCGGTGTTCCAGCCGTTCTAGAACCTAATGGTTTGGCGCGTGACGATGGCAAGAGGCCGGACGGTATGTCATTGGTGCCATGGAAGATGGGAAAGCCTTTAGTTTGGGATGCAACTTGTGTTGACACCCTGGCTCCTTCTCATCTTCTTAGCACGGCGAGTTGCGCTTGTGCTGCTGCTGCATGCGCCGAGACTCTCAAGCGGCGCAAATATAATAATTTAATAGGTAATTATATTTTTGAGCCGTTTGGGGTCGAGACATTGGGCTCGTTCACCCGATTTATTTTTAACAATAGGTGTTATTACAGCCCTTATCATCTGACTTGGCAAGTAAGCATGACTCACACACAGGTTTAAAAGCATTGCCAACACTCTTGGCAGATGTGGTCCCGCATATTTCAAGTGCTCGATGCTCAAACTATCATGACCTGGGGATTTACCTTTAGACATTGTAGGTACTGATTACATCTTTTATTTCTTTGGCTGTGAATCTAGTACCCAAGTCACCACCATCCACCCCATCACGCACAAACACAGAGGAACCCAGCGACGACGTTACCCTAAAGTGTTCCCTAAACAGTTCCGCAATACGAGTTGGGTCACACTCACTATTAACAGACACCGGGAGACCAGGCTTGGGGCTTAGGCGATTCGTGGGTTTCCAAAAGGAACGAAAGTCGTTTTTCGCATGATGTGAAGCTAAGATGTCCATTTTTAATTGTTGTTCGTTCTTTTGGCACCATCTTAAACGTGACTTAAAGATTCTCCTACTCTCGCACATTTCATGGAAAACAGGGCCTCCAGGTTTACCCAGGTCTAGCCAACTAATTAGTTTCTCCCTGGCCTCCCTGTGAGCATCACCCACATACCTATTCCAATCGACAACCACCCCTCTCTTACTGGCATTACGACAAACGCGTCCCACTAACGCGGAATCACTAAGGGCGCAAACAATGTCACTGTATAATTTATCGATAAATCTGTAATGTTCATCATTCGCACATACTTTATCACAACAATATCTCATTTGGTCCGGAAAATCAATACACCCTAGCTTTTGGTGACAAGCATTTCTATAGTGCTGTATTTGTATAACATTTCTTTCAGCCCAAATGACTGGATTTATATTATTAATAGTCTTAAAAAGCTCAACACATGTACCATTGAATACACATTCCAACACAAGAGGATAGTGGTCAGACCACAGAGTGTTATATTTAACGCAAGCATGCTGTACAGAATCACGCGCGGCTTTAGTGACTATGCAATGGTCTAACCACGACCTAGTGCCGTGGGCTTCACTCACAAAGGTAAATGTGTTGGAATGTACACCCAACAACTCTGTGTCGACACAGCTCCACTCAAATTCACTACAATAACTTATCAGTTCGTTATAAAAAAGTCCACTGGGGTTTGCGTTCCAGTCTCCCAACACATAGCAATTCGCAATATTTGTATTATCAATAATTAAACTCACCCTAATCAAGCAATCCGTAAATTCCACTATATTATTTTGCACACAATTCAATTGGCATATAAACACTAAATACTAGTATTGAACTTTGACCAAATGATATCTTTATAGCACAACACCGTAAGGTCGACCGCGCAGTATTCCCGCCGTTGTATCCATCGCCGATACGCCAGTACATTCAAAATCCGCACTAATTGAATGCAAATAGGCCATATCGTCCGGTAGAAGCCAAGTCTCCTGAAGGGCTATTATGTCTGAGTCACAACATAAATCCCGTATACTGTCAATCGATCGCTTCACAGTTTTACAATTAAAACTAACTAGTTTATAAGTACTTTTATCCATTAACCGTTTTGTTTGGGCCGTTATCGGAGCGTGCTTGCCCATTCGAAGAATTCATTTTGAAATATACAAAACGTCTAAAGATAACGCCTTTTGGCCACAGACTGCTGTCCATAAACAGATGTTCCTGTGATTCAACCACAAAGAATTTAAAAGCATTATACGTTATTATACATATAAGTATGTTTATCAGTTATCTAGAGCCCATACCGTACGTTCACATACACACACACACACACACACATACACAAACACACATTATTACACACGCACGCACACTAACTTATTATTTATACTGTGGTCCCAGTCTGCTCGACAGGAGCCTGGTAATCTGTTAGGCAGGGAAACCTAGTGTGGATACCAGTCTCTCGCAAGGGTAAAACCTGTATCCTATAACACCTAATTTTAATGATATTGTATACTTACCTTTGTGAAAAAAAAACATAAATAAATAAAAAGGAAAATACCACAAGCTTATATTAGTTTACTTTGGGCTAGATGGCGTTGTGTGAAAAGTGTCCAACATTTATTATTTTATTTTATTTAAATTTCTTGCATTTACTCACACTCATTTGGATTGTGTTCTACCATCGAAGTATCCAGTTCTTCAGAATTCAAGAATTTATTTAACCTCTTGACGCTCACACATATCTGTTAAAAGTGTAATGAAGTTTTAGTAGTCGATCAGTTTTAGAAAGATATATATTTATACCTAACCACCGCGGCTTCGCTCGTGATATAATTTAAACCCCTGTAGCATCCATTTTATCCAGTCGCTTTTACTTTTACAAAAATGTATCAATATTTGCTCGATTTTTTTTAACGTTTATGATTACTGCTTCGCTCTCCGTGATAGTAGCGTGATGATATTTAGACCATAGATTCTCGATAAATGGATCTATCCAATACAATAATAATATTTAAATTTGGACCAGTAGTTCTAAAGATTAGAGCGTTCAACTAAACAAACAAACAAACTTTTCAGTTTTATAAATTAGTATGTTATAGCGCTCGTGGCCCGCGGACTCAGTGTTCTATAAACAATGACTGAGTTACGCAACTTTCACTATGGCTGGTACTCGGATGGGTGACCACATTGTGGCATTTACATTTGCGAGCGTTTCCGTGCTTCGGAAGGCACGTTATGCCGTTGGTCCCGGTTGCCAGTAACATGGCAGTCGTTAAGTCAAAATTTCAACAGCAGGTAGCCACAACCTGCGTCTGTCTATTTCAACATGGCAATGGCACCTCACCTATTACGTGGGACAGGAATACACATGGTGAAAAGTGGGCATACAATATGTATGCCTCTGCCACCCTTTCGGGGATAAGGCGTGATAGATAACATACATACATATATATCGTCTAGCCCTCATTCCCGAAGGGGTAGGCAGAGGCATACTATAAGCCCACATTTTACCGTATGCATTTTTGTCCCACGTAACAGGTGGTAAGCCCATTGCCGTGTTGAAATGGACAGGCGTAGGCTGTGGCGATCTGCTGTTGAAATTTTTCAAGTCGCCCAAATGGCCTTCAGCCAGGCTTATACGTGATAGATAAATAAATAAATAAATATATGTATAGATAAGTTTTATGACCAACCTGTATAGCGTCAGATATGACATTAGGTAACATCGTCATTGGAAAACGTAGTATATTGAAAATGGCTAACGATACGAAGGCTCTTTTCGAATCGAGTACCTCTGTATCGTTAACTAATACAAAACACATGAATGACATCAGCGTCACCTGAAAATAAATTGCTGATATAAAAGAAAGAATCATTTATTTCATATAAATCAATACACCACAGACAAAGAACGGTTACAGTAAGGGGTTCTTCAAAAGGGGTTTAAATAGGATCGGCAGCGCGAGTGCTGCACCTCTAGTGTTGCAAACGTCCATAAGCTACGGTGACCACTTTCGGTGGCCCGTAAGCTTGTCTGCTACCTAAGTGGTATAAAAACAAGTCAAATCGTAGGCGTAAGTCGCCTTATCGCCTATCCATTTCAACATGGCAATGCTTACTGTCTGTTACGTTGCCCTAAAATGCTTAGGTGAAATGTGGGCATAGGGGCGTATAGTATACATCTGGCACCACTTCAGGAGCAAAAGCGTGAAAGATGTGCAAGTTTAATCATTCTGTAATACAAATAAAAATTACAACAGCTCAACAGTGGCAATATTATTTATCTTTGCGTAAGAACACTATTAAAGTTCAGTCTTTCTGTTTTGGCCCTACGTAATACATTTGTTTATTATCATTAAAAAAACAATAATTATTTGGTTTATAAATGTTATTTTTGCAATATTCCGCTTTTTTAGAATGTCGTAATATGTCGACACGTGTTTCGCCTACACACGAGGCATTATCAACACTGTTTGGCAGCAAAAGTACTTACGCGTTCACCTCAACCTTTTGTAGTTCGAACGCAACCAAACGATAGCGTGATGTAGACTTCTAGTTGTTTTGTCTATTTTTGAATAAACTAAGCAAAACCGAAGTGTGGAAGTCTGTTTGTTCGTTCAGCAAAGTACACCCGTACCGTTTTATAATTTCTAACTGCTCTAATACGGACATTTTTAGACCCTTTTCACATCAATGTATAATTTCAAAACTGTTGTTATCATTCAAAATATGCCCGGTGTCCAGCAAATCCTTCGCGAAATGTGATTTATCTGTGTGACCGTTTCGGAATGCCCCTAAGGTCCGTATTCCAGAACGTTTATCAACACTCAAGAAACACTTAAGAGTAGATTTTATTAGGCAAAATCTAGTCTCAAGCGTTGATTGCGTATTGAGAAACGTTCTGGAGTACGGCCCTAAGTGTTCCTTATATCTGGTATCAAATGAACGACCTGTTTGGCCTATATAAACATTGCTACAACCATCACATTTCAACTTATAAATACCGGATTTTTTGCTATTACTAATACTATCTTTACCATTACATAATGTTTTTTAAGGTATTTTGAGGTCTATAGGCCGAGAAAACATTATTTTCCTTAAGTTTCACGATCCATGCATTCTTCTTTCGCTTCTTGCAGATTTAACAATCGCTTCATACATGCACGTCTGGGTATCCGAGAACTTTTGACTTTTCCGTTTCTGAGCAATCTGCTCACGTGGTGTATTTCATTATCATTATGACACGAGTAATCATCTTTCGTAAATATTAGCGTAGATATGAATAATAAATACGTACCAGAAACGGCGTACCGCACCATATAAATACTGAGACAGAATTATAATAGGCAATTTGCTTCAAGATCTTCAGTTCTTGATTTCTTATTTGAAGTATATATTCCTGAAAGCTTGGCTCCCAGGCATATATTTTAAGAACCTGAAAAGGATAGCAATACAAGTGAATCATTGGTTACTAAAAGGCATACGGATAAACGATTTTAAATCTATGTGCTTTTTTTACTTATGTTGCAGTTAATTGCTGCTTCGGTAGTGCTGTTGCTGAGACAATTAGTTCGAATCCGGGAATGAGAAAAAAATCTATATATCGCATGATATTAACCCGGCAATGGGCTGACCACCTGTTACGTGGGACAAAAATGCATACGGTGCAATGTGGGCGTATAGTATGCCTCAGCCTAACCCTTCGTTTTGTATAAAATTTGTGACAAAGATATCTAAGAACACTCAAAACACTCCATTTAATTCGCATCTGCTTGCTTCATATTTTGAGTGATTTCTATGAATAGATACTATAAGTTTAACATTTGTCAACAATAAGTTCATATTAGCTTAATTTGGGCTTATTGTGGCTGTGAAAAAAATCTTCTCTTTTTTTTCTATACCATTGAGGTGGCAGACAAGCATACGGCCCACCTGATGGAAGGAGGTCATCGTAGCCTATAATATGGACGTATGCAACATCAGAGGTGCAGTACTCGCGCTGCCGACCCTTTATAAACCTTCTAAGACCCCTTATGAAGAACCCCATACTGTAGATGTTTGGGAAAACCCAGGCAGGTAGTTCATAAAAATGAAGAAGAGAAGAAATCAGAGAAGAGTAGGAGTCAGGTTAGGCCGAGACTTACATATAAAGACCATGTGAGCAGATTGCTCAAAAACGGAAAGGTCAAAGTATTTGGATACCTAGACGAGCATGTACTCCTATGAAGCGATTAATGAATCTAGAGGAAGCGATAGAAGTATGCATGTATCGCAATGTCTGGCGATCTGCCCTCTCTGACAACCCTGAGAGGCATACAGCGTGAAAATAGTTAAGTTTTACTTGTAAAAAAAATATGAGTCACAAAATTAATCACTCGTTTTTTATTACTTTTATGCCGTTAAGCACTTCATTCATGAGCTTAATTCTTTGATCCTTAAAACGCATCAGTTTGTTTTGTAGTTTCTCCTGAAAGCTCGCATTCTGTCCATTTAAAGGCATCAGTACAATAATCACAGCCACTCCGGCCAGTACCGATGGACCCAATTGTTTCCACAAAAAGTACGTCGCAAATGTCAATTGTAACGGTGCGGACCATATGAGATTTATAAACGTTAACTTACTGAATCTGAAATATCAAAAAGGTATTTGTTCACTTCATTACACTGCCTCTGTGGCGTGGTGGGAGTTGATCCGACTGCTACGCAAGAGGGTTCGATTCCCAGGTCGGAACTAATATTTGTGTGATCCACAAATGTTTGTTTCGGAAGTCTGATGTTTCCTATGTATAATATGTATGTATTTAGAAATATATAAGTATACTAAATGACCCCCACGGCTTCGCCCGTGGCATAGTTCGAACTCCCGTCGCACCTATTTAATGCCACCGCTTATAAATTCTACAATAATACATTAAAATTTGCCCAATTTGTCGACATTTATGACTACTGCTCTGCTCTCCAGGGTAGTAGGATCAAACTGCACACGGTGTACAAATTTAATTAAAATCGATTAAGTAGTTTAGGAGTCCATCGCGAACAAACAACGCGAATCAATCGATGTCCCACAATATTAAAAAAATCAATAAAATTCCAAATAAATCCACCCTCGTGGTATGTCATAAAGCGGGTAGTTTCATTCTGTTAATGTGGGGATCATGAGAAAGAGTGTAAGGAATTCTGTCGCCTTGTATTGCAAGGAAGTGTTGTAAAGTAGTGGTGGGAAGTATTTGGAAGAAGAATAGCACTCTCCTATGCTGTAGGAGACACACTGGGAGCTAAAGATTCTATACCGATCGCGTGAGTTTCGGTTCGGACATCATTTTCGCATGAGGCTCTCTGTAGGGGAAAATAATAATTGACTCCCTAACAATATTCAGTTGGTGACCACAGATGTTGTCTTAGGCTTCCAAGGATTAATATAGGGTATACCCGTTTCCCTGGCCCCAGATATGCAAAGTATTTTGTTGGAGTGAGCGTAGCTCCATTCTTCCCCGATTCGGATTTCCGCTTTGTCCTCGAACTCCTCCCAAACCACTCAACACTTTATGATCAAATTTGACCTTAAATACGACATCTAGCCATAGATGATTTAGAAAAAATAAAATCGGACCTATCATGGAGGAATAATCACCGAAAGGAAAATATACATCGACAAACGAACCCGAAAAACGGCAAAACGCTTCGCTCCGTTTAGACTTACCGGGGACGGCAAATGCATCTAGTAGTTTTAGTCAGTCAGAATCCGATTTGCCCATCTTAAGGCACGTACACATAAACACGTTACGACGTCGCGTTTTTTATTTGCCCGACGTGAAAACCCACGTCACGTCGCCCATACCCTTAAGCGCTTACGCCCAAAGTTATTTCAACAAGCAAAAGATCTTACAAGTCACTGCTATTTCTGGTTAAACTTTTAAGGTCAAGATAATGTTTTAAAAAAATAACATTCATATTCATTTATAAAAGAGACAGAAAACCAAATAAAATAAAGCAATTTGTCAAACAATGTTACCTACATACAAATTTTTAAAATATCATATAACATATTAAATGATTTTAATCAAAGCATTTATACATGAATAATCAGACAACACTAACCTGTTAACATCAGTAGACATCAAGTTAATAATTTCCCCCACTGTGGACGTCTTTCTAGCTTCGTTGGACAAGCTCAGAGCTTTTTTGTATATCATGCTGCTCAATGCACAATTGATTTTCACGCCAGCAATTGACGTCTTCATGAAATACTGCCCTAAGATCACAGTGTGAAGGGTAGAACATATAAACAAACCCACTGCGTAAACGTAGCCCCTCCACATAGGTTCGTTACCCTCAATAAAACCAATTAATAAACTGAAATCATAAAATGTAATAAAACAGTTGTCAAAGATTGATTAGAGCATATTTTTAATTTATTTTTATTTTATTTTCAATTTATTCATGTAGGCCATTTCTGGCACTTGTGAATAGTCATGACAATAATTAAAGTGAGAGCGATTCTAGTTGCCAGTTCCAAGGGCGGCCTACCCTTTATGGAGAAGAATCTGGCAAGAAACTTCATGCATTGTTATTTGGAGTTATATGAGAATATAAGTAGCGGACGGGGTTTACAAGACGGGAATCCCGACTTTATACATAATGGAATGACACTGTGTGGTTTTAGTCGGTAGGATATCGGCAGGTATAGCATCAAATTTCCCTACAAAATAAATCGTAAACACAGATTTGTGAAAAAGTTTGGCTGAAACGATACAGATATCTTTATAGAGAAAATACCCTGGATTCATCTAAACAACTTTATATCCCGACAACAATTTTAACTGTTCAAAACGGGTACGGGAATACTTCAACACCAGGTTTATTATAATTCTTTTGAATTGTGCACAATTTATACTTCTTAGTACAGCGATCTAGTAGTTTTTTGAAAGTTTTGTGGGAGTTTTGTAAATGGGTAATTGTATAGATTTTGATTCGCTCTTTTCGACTCATAACTTTGCCACTTCGTATCTTAGTTGCTTGCGCAACCATATTGGAAATATGGCCCTTATAGTAGTGTTTTGAAGATACCTGCTTCTTTCGTAATTCGTAAATTATCAACTACAAAATTAAACTAGACATTTTTTCCTACAAATTGTGACTCGCCAAATCATTAACTGGTTATAATCACTATCAAATACACCCGTTCACTTATTCTATAGTACTAAAGTAACAACTTCTTACCTAAGCAACTGGGGTGCCACAAAAATAAGCATATCGTTACAAAACTTCAGTGCCATGCCAGCTGCAAATAGTCCACCGAAAGCTCTACATATTATTGGTAATATAGAAATTGGTTCTTTCTCTTGCTTACGTATTATAAAGGACATCTCTGAAATATCTGATGCAATTGTCCTTCTGAAATTTTAGGAAAATGAGTAGGTACTAGAGTATTAGAGATAAGGTATTAGACTAATACATGAATTTATACTGTAACATGTCTCAATGAACGTATGGCATTAGTTAGTGGATGGATTGGTTTTGGATTAGTTTAGTTTAGAATTAATCTATACTTATTTAATAAAAAGGTAAGATTTGTAAGTTTGTGTGTAATGAAAAGACACAGAAACAACTGGGCCGATTTTTAAAATTCTTTCACCATTTGAAAGTTATATTGTTCGTGAGTAACATAGGCTATAATAGATTTTCAAAAAGTTTAGGATTTCGTACGAAATTTCGAATAGGAAAACTTCATCACGCGGGCGAAGCGAAGGGTCACACCGATCTTAATGAGTGGTTGAGCAAAATGTATCCTCATCGAATCAATCTCCATACGAATTTTTATTCTTATTAGTTCGTGCATAGTGATACTCGTTAAACATATACTATACTAATTAAATTAAATATTAAGTATATACTTATTAAAAACATATCTGGTCTAGTCAGTCTGGTATAGTCAGTATAGTCAGTCAGAATTAACCTGACCATTTTTTTCCGTACCCAAAACGGGACATTGATTTGATTCCTTCAATTAAAAAAGACTAGCTGATGCCCGCGCCGCCACCCGCGTGAAATTTGGTTATTGCACAAAAAGTGTTTCCCGTGGGAATTAGACTAGTGGACTTCTGTGAACCGTCGACTTCGGAGTAATTTTTTTTTAAATTGTTTTAATTTTTTCGTTTTGAATGCTCTTGCCAACCACTACGGGACTATTTCCCATCCCCTGCTTCCATTTCCCCCCCGATCGAAAAAATCCCCTCGCTAATAGTTGTTGGCTACACCAAGGATTGTCCATGCCCAGTTGCATGCAAATCCGTTGAAAAATACGACCTGTGGACGGACGGACGGACGGTCGGACATCAATAGCATTTTTCCCGTACCAGTGAAGTTCCAAGCCCAATCACAATTGTTTTGTATATTATTTTAATAATGACTGATCTCCATACTAACTTTCAGGCCATGTTTTATCCCTTTAGGGGTGGAATTAAAAAAAACTCGAACTTTGTCCCTGCATAAAAGAATCTCTGTGCAAACTTTTGAAGTGTCTAGGTCCAAGGGTACGGCTGGGCGTCGGGGATCACCAGTGAGTCAGGACTTATCATTATAAACATTAAGATAAAAAAATCATGACAAAAAAATGACCACAATAAGCTTGGCTTTATCGTACATTCAGTATTCAATTACACTAAAGAACTGGACGTCACTAGAGGTGTCAACACCAAGGATAACGATAATATTGGATATTTAGCGATAAGAAACAATTTTGAAAATCAATTAGTATGGTAACTTTTTCAAGCTTTGACTGAAAAAAAAATCCACATTAAAATTTATATTTAGAGATAAACCCTGGAATTGTGGACTGAAGGACTTTCTTAGCGGTAAATACACAAACTTGAGTCTTGGTAGGGTTTAACTGGACAAGATTTAGTCTACCCCAATCGGACATGGAGCGCAATAAATGAATATGAATATGACACACTTCCGAGAGTAACCTCGATTTAAGACAAGAAGTTACTCAAAACTTTTTCACTGGGTGCAGACCGGTGATACCGGTGCGCCCAACGTAATAAGTGTCATCTGTGCCTAATCCGCATAGCAATGGATGCCATTAATAATTTAAACTTTTATGTACATAAGTTTGTCGCCATGTATTAGGAGTGTACATTAGGCTGAGGAACTTTGAATTCCAAACTAGGTAAGAACTTGTACTTTGGAATTTAGTGAAAAATTAAATTGCGATCGAACGCAGTGGGACACGTTGTAAAAATTGGGTCTTAATTCTGCTTTTAATACTATTACGAGTATGCCCGTTTTCACTAACCTTGCTTAAGTCAAAGCCTAACTAGGAAAATACTAGGGCATAGATAGTCCCAAGCATGGTCTTGCGTTTCACCAACCAATTCGCACAAGGCGACTTCTTAGAGTATAGTTGCTTATGATTTATGATTCACTAGTTAACGCCTGCAGCTGTCAATTTGGGCGCACAGAAAAATCTAATAATTATGTTTGGGCGCTAGTTTAGCCATTAAGTGCAAGCGAATCGGTGTCTTAGGTTAGGGATGACGCTTACCAACGTTACGCATCGTCTTGAGGTTGGTGAAGGCAAATTGTCAAAATTACCCATGAACTTTTATATAAACTACTATTTATATAAAAGGTGACGCCATTGCCGTGTCGAAATGGACAGGCGCAGGATTTGGCGACCTGCTGTTGAGATTTTTCAAGCCGCTCATAAGGCCTTCAACTGGGCTTAACGACTGCCATGCTACTGGCAACCGGGACCAACGGCTTAACGTGCCTTCCCAAGCGCGGAAACGCCCGCAAATGTATCTGCCACAAAGTGAAAGAAAGAAAGAAAGAAATATTTATTTATTTGTAAATCGCTACACTTTACAGACAAAAATAAACTAGGTACATAGCTTATTTTTTTTAAACCTATTCTACTAAGCATAAACAAAAACACCGAACCGTCATCTAGTATACTCTGTGCCGCCGCAGAGAAAGTGGTCACCTATCCGAGGACCAGTCATAGTGAAAGTTGCTTAACGCAGTGATCGTTTACAGAACACGGAGTTAGCGGAGTCACAAGCGCTTCAAAGATTAGCCGGAACAAAAAACAGACAGACAGAGAAAAAACTTTACTTTCATATGCATTTAGTGAAAGGTATATAGACCTTAAATAGACATTTCTAGTAATAATAATTCTTGCTTGAGTTCATTTTATAACCAGTAGTACAGAAATAACATATGTAACTAATCTATGCATAGGACTAAGTCACGAATATACCGCATAAATCTGAAAAATTAGTCACAATCACGAATTAGAAACCATTTTTTATAATTCCGAACGGTTCAAAAATCAGAAAATTAGAAATGCAGTTGTCAGAATCACCTATTTCATAGTATCGTGTTCTTGAATATTACTATTATGATTCAGATTTTTGAAAAATTTAAAAACGAAGATTTAATGATTCGGAATTTTTGGGTATTCCAACATAGGGAAATCGCCAAAGCACTTTGTTATATCCAAATATGAAGGTACATACATATAAATGTTACACTTACGATTTGCGTTCCTTTATCGCACGATTCCAACATTTTTCAAACTTTGCAACCGACTCTTTGGAAACATGTTGAGGGTTCAAGGGCCAACAGTCATTTTCAGTTAAAGTTCTTCGGTATCCCGTTATAGCTATTGGATCGAACCAGCTAAATGTGAGCCGGCTGGGAAAACCAGAAGAGTATTCTGGAGACATTCTCTGCTGATAGTAAAATTTTGGATTAATAGTTATTTGTTCAACAAGTGAGCAAAAGTATTTTTTTGCACCGAGTGCTAATGTTAAATCAGAAACCAGCGAAGTAATCCGTATTCCAGAACGGTTCTCAATACTCAATCAACGCTTGAGGCTAGATATTGCCTTATAAAATCTACTCTCAAGTGGAGTATTGAGAAACGTTCTGGAATACGGACCTAAAATTGAATGACGAGCATAGCGAGTGATTCGCAATTAGACTACTGAGCGCAGCGAGTGATTTAAAGGCACGAGTTAAAAAAAATTGCTCTCGTGTAACACATAAAACTTTTCACCTCTCCAGCGAGAATAATAAGAAAGAAATACAAAACAATAATAAGAATGTATTTATTACGAAAAATAATTAAATTACATAATTTTACGGCCAGCTCAAGTCTTGAGATTCGGACCGCGCAATTGCTTATTTTTTTTAAAAGTTGCTTTGCGTTAATCTTGCAAAAGTTGCTTTCCTTCGAGATTTCTGGAAGCAAAAGTGGCCTTTTGCTGCTGGAGAGGTGAAAAGGAAAATTATTATCTAAATCTTACATAAGCAATTGAAATTTACTTAGATACAAAGCAAGTTACCAGCAAGAACTTTCTACGCAGAGCACGCTATCTTAAATCTATCATTACACTCACAGACATCATTAGAATAGATTCGACTAAATGTCTCTACATATACATTCAAATATTACTAAGATAATTCTAGACATGGAGTATTTTAGCTGTAAGTTTGTATGAAAAGCATTTGAAAATTGAGAAAGGGTTATAAGTGTGAGTACAACGGGAGTTCAAACCATGTTACTGGCAAAGTCGGGGTGACACAGCTAGTTATAATGTATAAGTGTACACTATGAATTAAAAGTAAATCTTTGTAAAACCTATTAGAAAAAAGATTATTGTTAGGTAAAAAGCGTGAAAGATGGATTAGTCACTTCTATTTTCTACAACTAGCGTGTCAATATTTTTTTTTATTTGTTTATTTCTAAAGTAGGTATTACATTTCTTTCATACATTATATATCGCCAAACTATAGACGCAGTTTGTTGGGCAAACAATTTATCCAAACACATTGACATAAAACTAAACTCATCTCAACACTCAGGTGCACGGGTAAAGAAAGCTACTTTCGTTGCTCACAGTGCCATTTAGTTTGCATTTCTGTTTTATAGTTTTGCTAGGATATTTTTTTTACTGTGTGGTCGTTTCTAAGCTTATATTATTATACTGACTGTACATAAAGCAAGTCAAAAACAAGTAGTAGTGAAGCAAGTAAGTTGAACAGCTTTTTTTTTAAATTTTATTTTGAAAGGTTCAAAGTAACGCGATTTTATACGTCTAACAATGTGCCTTCAATGGTTTTGGGTTGTGTTATATTATTATACTGACTGTACATAAAGCAAGTCAAAAACAAAGTAGTAGGGAAGCAAGTAAGTTGAACAGCTTTTTTTTTTAATTTATCTTGAAAGGTATAAAGCAACGCGATTTTATACGTCCGACATTGTCCTTCAATGGTTTTGGGTTGTGTTATATTATTATACTGACTATACATAAAGCAAGTCAAAAACAAGTAGGTAGTAGAGAAGCAAGTAAGTTGAACAGCTGAGCTGAGGGCTTTGAGCTTTCGTCAACATTGGTCGTCGTTTTTACTTTTTTTATTGTTCCCTGTAAAAACCTTATAAGAATCCTTTTGAAGAACCCCATACTGTAGTACTGTGTTAATATCGAGAGAAAACCTGTGGTTTTTCGATATTATTCGTTATGTCTGTAGTAATTGAAAATGAATAATAATTAAAAAAAAATAGGCGTTCGGAAAAACCCAGACTAGGAGTTCATTCTACAATCTAAGCGTACATGCAATTAAGCTTCTATCGTATATATCATTTCTTTCCTGTTATTGATTTGACTTAGTATTCTTTTCAGTTTTCCTGTTTGCATTTTGATGGGTTTCGTATTGTCCAAAATTCCAAATAATGACGTAAAAAATTTAAAAAATCAGTATTTCTTCATTTACAACACATGGTTACGATAATAGGTAAATGTATTTTGAAATTACCTCGTTATAGATGAATGGTGTGTCTTTAGGCGGTAAATCCGCAAAGCAGTTCAATATAAACATAACTACAATAAGTAAATAATACACGATATAGCTTGCAAAATTATATCCGACATACGTGTCGTTCGCTCCATTCTTATAGATCATCATCTTGGTCCGTAGCTGAGGCAGTTCAGCCAAAATTAGAAGTAGCCAGAATATGAAGAGCACTCCTGAAGTTCGTATACCATACTTTCTATTGGACAATAACAGCGCAGCAGATAAAACCTGAAACAGAAGTTCGCATTAATGTAGATACGTTTGTTTGTATTACATAAACGTTTTATCATTTTCATGCTTTTTATTGGAGATTCATCTGATGTTTATAAGATAAGACTTAATTTCACTATAAATTGTAGTGAGAAACCTCACGTTACAGAACCTAACAGCTGTCTTAAACTAAGAGTTTTTGGCAAGCTGCGCGGACAGACGGACGGTCATAAACTCGGCATGGTACATTTTGAGAATACCTTTTATGAATAATCAACTAGTACTATGGCTGGCCCAACAAGTTTAGAATTTTTCCATTATCCTGTATTGAACAGGTAAGTAAAGCTCAGCCTGGCTCACGAATCAGAGTTATATCACACAAAAGTAGGCTGGAAAGTGTAGAACAATAATTTGTACAGTGAGAAGTTAAAAAGTACTTAGGGGGGCCAAGGCTATTATTTCAATCGCGTCAGAATAGAATCGTAATCGTCGCTCAATAGAAAGTCACCGGTACAATTTAGACTTTTTTTCGTAGTCTACTAATACAATCGTACTCCATTAGACTTCTATCGGTAGGCCGATGAACTCATCGGCCTACCGATACCGGCCTAAGTCTATTACTAGCGGCCAATGGCGCGGTACGTGCTAGTATCGCAACTAAACTGCAACCGACTAGCGAGTCGGTTGCAGTTTTGATAATTTACTTACATTTTATATTCTACGTCTTGTCAATAATAGACTCGGCCCCCAGATATCCAGATGTGCATGTATATATGAAGCCTGGCGAACTGCCCTATCTGACTCTGCCAGAGATACAACGTGAGAATTAGAACAAATTAAAGTATGTTCTTAAACATTAAGATCCGATCCCGACGATCCAACGATCTTCAAATTGCACATGCACCGACTGTTGGTGGTACAGAGATGTTATATATGAATGATGTACAGAGATGATCTACCAGGCTAACAGAAAGAGAAAGAAGTGCGAACGGCGCACCTTAACCTTTGGTATTATTAAAATTTCAGACTTGCTACATGTACCTCCTTCTCTTGCCAGTTGTTTCCAAACCCTACCTGATTTTTGAAGTCTGAGGTCCCTTTGTTGACTTTTATTTGCTAGGAACTAAAAAGCACCACATCCCAGAACGATCACTCTCAAAATGGTCGTTCGGGGAAGTGGTCCTTTTGGGAAGTGGACATTTTAAGAAATGGACATTATGGTACTAAATGGCTAGAAACACCTATCGTTTCGCTTTCGATTTACGGCATTGTTGGGAGTGACTGTCGTAACTCTCAACCCCCGTAAGGGCGCTTGTGTCATAGACTCGGCCTAGTCCGTTAATCAGCAGGTGCACTGTTAGCAGGGGAGGTCTCTTCGCTTGAGCCCCGGAGGTCTAGGACTTACAAAGAAAATGCATATAATCTTTAATAATTCGCGATTAACAACTTTTTGAACGATAAGGAGATTTGGTTAAAAGTAATAGAATGTGATAGACGTGAAGACAACTAGATGTACATACATACATATTGTTACGCCTTTATCCCCGAAGGGGTAGGCAGAGGCTTACTATACGCCCGCATTTTACGGTATGCATTTTTGTCCCACGTAACAGGTGGTGAGCAGATAGCCGTGTTGAAATGGACAGGCAGGCTGTGGCGGCCTACTGTTAAAATTTTTCAAGCCGCTCATTTGTCCTTTAACCAGGCTTAACGACTGCCATTTTACTGACTAGATGTAGGTACGTCTTAAAAATATATTTTAATAAGTATTTATTTTAACTAAAGAGTAGATAGCTATTATGATACAGTGTTTCAAGGTAATTAGCTCGGGCTGCGGCTTAACTTATCAGATATGTACTTGCCTGTTCTTACGTACAACGTAAACCAGCACGCTGACAAGATCCGCAAGTTATTTGCCAAATACATTACATTCAAATATTAATTAATTATTTATTAAGCCCTTGAAGTGCATACAATATTGTTTAGTTAAATCTTAAAAGTAAAGTTTAGGATAGAAGGACACACGTGAGCAGATCGCTAACAAACGGAAATCAGTTCAATTGGACCAATACCTACCTCCTCAAACAAACTCTTCAGCTTTATATATTACTAGCTGTCCCGCCCGGCTTCGCCCGTGACATACTTCGAACCCCATTTAATCCCGTTGTTTAATAATTTCACATTCACAATAATGTATGAACATTTTCCAAATTCATCGATTATTTCTCCGCTCTCGAGTAGTATCTACCTACATACTACACCCGCACGGCCCGGTCGAAATAAATTAATTTCTTTGCGCTATATTTTGAATTTGCGATAACTCGATAGATATTCATTTAATTTGCAAGGTGTAAAGGGACAAAATAATCTTCATGAAATGCTGAAGTCAACTAACGTAGTAAAAATGATAAGGATCTAGCATATTTCTGTAAATAACCTTCAAATTACCGCTTGATAATTGATGTTTTTTTTAAGTATTAAAATGGATGTATTCCGGTATCGTTAAGAGATAGACATATACCGTCGCGGACTTTTTTGTAGACCTATATTAGATACACAATTTCACAATACATTATTTTGTTATATCTCAAAGGGTTTAGGCAGCGTTTTCGTTCAAAGCTCACAGACGGCTCATTTTTTCCGACACTGCCAACATATATCGTTATAATAAGGTTAATGTATATAAAAACTTAACAAAATATACATAAAAACCTTCTATAAGAAACACTTTATCTATTTAAAAAAATTACATCGAAATTCGTTGCTTAGTTTTAAAGATCTAAGCATACATAGGGACAGACAGCGAAAAACGACTTTGTTTTATAATACGAGTATGTAGTGAAGTATTGACTTAAGTACCTAGTTACTCGCACGGCGCGTCGCAGGGTGTAATGAAGTTGCCTACCTACTAAACTAAAATGCATTAGGTATATCCTACTAATATTATAAACGCGAAAGTTTGTAAGTATGAATATTTGTTACTCTTTCACGCAAAATCTACTGAATGGATTTTGATGAAACTTTACAATAGTGTAGCTTACACGTCAGAATAATACATAGGTTATTTTTTAACCCCGGAAAAAGTTCCTGTGGGAAAGGGAAAAGGGAAAAGTTCACCTCGCATGCGGAACCGCGGGCGTCAACTAGTTATAAATATAACCCTTTCTCTTAAACACTGCATTAAAATACGTTGAGTAGGTAGTAATGGGCTCACCACCTGTAACGTGGGATAAAAGTGCATACGGCGAAATGTGGGTGTATAGTATGCCTCTGCCTACCCCTTTGGGGATAAAGGCGTGACAATATTTATGTGTATGTATGCACAAGTAGTTTAAAAAATCTAATCGTACAAACAGAGGAAGCTATTTTATGCTATGTTAAGACTAGGTACAGACAATACCAATAACATTGATCAATTTTCATCATCATCTTCCTGAGTTTGCTGATTCATCTCCGATTTACCGATGACTTCATTATAATATGCTCTTGGAAAATCCACGTCATCGTCAGCGAGACTGTATAATGGGCCCACGCCAATCATCGTATAAAATTCGTCTAAAAGTCAACCTGGATAATCCTAAGGTTCTGACTAATCAACGTGTGGTGTGTGTCATTTCGACAAAGAACTTTCCTCCTGAAGTTTCTCAATTTTTCCTGAGAAATACCACAGAATTGTATTCATATTAGTTTTTCTGGACATATTCAAATTGTTGGACAGCTCTTTGTGCGAATTCTAAGGCTACGGAATACAGTATTGCTGTTATTTTTTACCTAAGGCTACAAAGATGCTCAACTGCAGAATTGATGATTTCTTACTCTAACGACTTACTGCTAAAATTAAATGGAAATAAGTGGGATACGTAGCTACTGATAATAGGTAGTCCACAATATACGAGATTACTATTTTGCTGGTCAAACCAATCCTTGTTATTAGGTTGGTACATACGCTATAGGTACTCGACTAGGCGGACTAAAGTCCGTATTCCAGAACGTTTCTTAATACTCAATCAACGCTTGAGGTTAGATTTTGCCTTATCAAATCTACTCTCAAGCGTCGATTAAATATTGAGAAACTTTCTGGAATAGCCCTAAATGTGCCACCTTTTTACGAAAGAGTTTATCAGAAATAAAATAAATAAATAATAAATATTGTGGGACATTTTTTACACAGCGCCGTCTAGCTCAAAGTACGCTAATATAAGCTTGTATAATGGGATCTAGACGACTGATAAACATACTTATATATTTCTAAATACATACATATTACACATAGTAAACACCCAAACTGCGAAACAAACATTTGTGGATCACACAAATATTTTTCCGACCCAAAATGCATCATAGTTAGGTATTTCGGTATTTCAAACACCATATTACAGGTAGGACTGGTAGAATATACCAAGTACTACTTTCGTATTTTTGTGTAACAGCCACTTCTTTAATAATTAATTAATAGGTACCTAAACATAACCAGTTAGTTACATAGATATGTAGGGTCCCCGGGTGCGTAATGTGGGTAATTACTTACTTTTATCAACATTTCTAATTGCGGTTAGAATTGACCTCAGCAGAATTGCAAATGCTAATTTTCTTACATTTTATAATCCTACTTATTTCCTATTCTTATGCGGTAAGTGACTTTATTAGTATAAAGATAAAACTATTCAGATTTTGTAGTCTGTGATGCAGATGTGGAGTTATACAAATATCCTACAAAACAATGGTTTCCAATTTAATTCCTTGGTAACCAGTCCAAATTGCAGGAACAACTGTTGAAGGAATAAGGAGACCGAACTGACGCACTTACCAGCTTGTTTTTAAATACTTTTTTTACGGTCCAATAGTCGTTTTACCTGACAGGCGACTTAATTATTAAGGCAAAATCGGTTAATAACCTTAAGATAAATATGTCATCGAAACCAGTTTCATACAAGAAAAACCGTGCGTCGTACGTAACCTGTGTTGCACGATGTGGGCGCAGCTTACTCAAGTTTATGGCATGAGCGCGGAGCGTAAGCAATAAGTAGTCATTAAGAGAGCAATAAAAGTAAGTTAAATATACTTAGATACAAGAAATAAATGGTTGATACTTACAAAAGTCAACAATTTTATAAGTGAATCATGATAATCAGCAATAAAAACACTGTTCTGGTTTCTGGATGCTATGTAAATATATATACTACAATTCATTAGTTGCAGCAGTATCAAGAGCAATGTTGCAATAAGTTTGCTAATATTCAGTTTATTCCATGGTATGTCGGCCTCTTTACTTCTCACCATCTGATAAATTTCAATCACCGTTGCCAGCCATAGGAATACACAGGGAATCCATACAAGAACGGTCTTTTGGAAGCATGGCGTGAAATCTGGATTATCTGTATCCCATGTCAGGCTGGAATTCTGCAACAAAAGAGATTATTAATAATTCACGGACCTATGATTGCTGGCCCTATTTCCACTCACACTCCTATTACCATGATTCCTGTAAACCTAGATCTACCATGATGATCAAAACCATAAAAATTACACCAAGCTCGAACTCCTAGTCTCAGGAAGTAGAGTGTCTTGGAATCCGCCTCGAAATTAATCTACAGATAAACTAGGTGTACTTGCCGTACCCGCTAAGTCTAAATGGAGCGAAGCGTTTTGCCGTCACTATTTCAATTCCGATTTTCGATTTTATTTTTCTTAACCATCTATGACTAGATGTAGTATTATGGGTCAAATTTGGTCAAATTTGATCAATTTGATAAAAAAAATAGTGTTGAGTGGTTTGGGAGGAGTTCGAGGATAAAGCGAAAATCCGAGTTGGGGAAGAATGGAGCTACTCAGTAATAGACAATGTCTGTTTATAATTCAGTACCTACAAAAAGTTTTCTACTCTGTTTGTTCTGAGACTTTCAATGGCGAATAGCTGATGTTATAAGGAGTAACTTATTCTAAATGTTATCCCCATATTTCCACGGGAACCAACCGTAAGATATAAATTAAAACTTATGACTTTTTTGTTTATTTGGGACTAATCCCACCCGCATTCCCATTACTATGACTCCTGTAAACCAGGATCTACAGCAATGACCAAAACACCAGAAAAGTTTCACCGAGCTCGATCTCAGTGAAGTCCCAGGAATAGTTAGCATGTCTTGGAACCCGCAACGAAATTAATCTGAAGAGAATTTTTGGAAGTAGGATAAGAACGTAACGCCTCTCCCTCTCCCTCCTTTGCAAAGCGGGAGACTTGGAAAGCAAATAGGTGTAAATTCGATTGAAAAAGGGAAGCAACACGGTAATAGTAGGTATATTACGGGTCCTATGTGAGCTATATTTGATTCCAGTAATATGTATGACAAACGTTTAAAAGCATGAAAATTCACCCTCGATGCCACGAGATCCACATAGTAAGCTACTCGCGGAACTTATGACTAACAACGGATTGTCAATGTGTCACGGGTTAAGCCAAGCGTCATTACAGCTTTGTGATAAGCGCGTTAACGCAAATTTACCTATATGGAAGCCGGACTACATACAATTTCACATAAACGTGAGTTTGTGAAAAAACGCGGGAAAAAACGCGTTTGTGAAAAAACGTGGGATCATCTATTGCGACTCAGATCCCGCTAAAACTTGTATAATGCACACTGACATAGGTAGGAGCGAGCTGGTGTTATTCAAACTGATATATTAAAATACCAGTAGACCAAATAACCACCCGTGCCCTTACCTACCAAAAAAAAATCTGCTCGCTCTCAGCATAACATAAATTTATATTAGGTAGGTAAAAAAAAAATTGAAGATATTTTGTAGGTAGTTAATAACATTATAATATATTATTTTTCCTTCCTGATTCGATAAGCAATTAATCACGCTAATTACCTACACTACAAACCTGTCTCAGAGCAATGCTAATTACCAACCTAAGAAATAAAATAATCGTAATTTTTGTCCTGTCTGCTTTGTTACAAGTACAACTAACTTTTTATTATACACTAGCCGCCAGTCATGCACCCCTTCCCATAGACATATGCTACGCGGACTTTCAGTAGACCTATATAAGATACACAAATCCACCATACATTATACCTATTGGCACCTCCAACAAATATCGTTATATTTTAGTCAATGTATACAAAAATTTAACAAATTATATCTATCTATATATATATAAAAAAATGAATCCCTATTTCCCTTGGTCACGCCATCACGCGTGAACGGCTAGACCGATTTGATTTTTTTTTGTATTAGGTATCCCATTTATTGAGGAAGGTTCTAAGCTATATATCATCACGCTTCTACACAGGAGGGCGGAGCAGTAATCATAAATGTCAACAAATTGGGGAAACTTTCATACATTTTTGGAAAAGTAATAAGCGACGGGATTAAATGGGTGCCACGGGGTTGGAAGTATGTCACGGACGAAGCCGGGCAGGTCACCTAGTACTAAATATAAACACGTAAATATCGTAAATGGAAACACACAATGGACTCCTACAAGGTCCTTAAAATTCAATCTGGGAGGGATTGCAGACTAATGTCGCAATGTCGGGACGCCTGTTTCAAAGCCTCGTCTATTTTTACTAAGGTATTGAGGCACATATAGTTTTCCGACCGTGACATTAAATTTCATGTAGGTAACCGTAAACTTCGGTAGAATAGAAAATAAAGAGTAAACCACTTTTTCGATTAAAGTCGAAGTTTGTTTTGATATTGGGCCAATAACATGGGCGACTAGCGAAGTTCAGCTTCTAATCGGAGCTGGCTTTCAGCCTTAACTCGTCATTATGCGGCAGTTCTATCACGAACCTATAGTTCGATGGAGTGTCACAATTTTTTTTACAACTTAGGGTACAGTACTTTCAGTCACAAGCCTGGATCTTGTGGTGACAATCTTCTCCCTCCTCATCTTAGCGCTAATTCTGTGATTTTATCTTATTTTATTTATCTATCACGCCTTATCCCCGAAGTGATGGCAGAGGCATATTATATGCCCAGACCTATTATTACCATGTGCATATAATTCTTCCTTTAATGGACTATTTTGACTATAGTATTCTGCCTGGTATAGAGAGCATACAGCCAAGTGACAGTAGAGTTTTGAATAAAACTATATTTACTTTTATATATATTTTTACAAATACCCTCATTTGTAACATACATACACATTATCACGCCTTTATCCCCGCAGGGGTAGGCAGAGGCATACTATGCGCCCACATTACAGTATGCATTTTTTTTTAATAATAAATATTGTGGGACACTTTTCACACAGCGCCATCTAGCCCAAAGTAAGCTAATATTAGCTTGTGTTATGGGATCTAGATAACTGATAAACATACTTATATATTTCTAAATACATACATATTTTAGATAAATAACACCCAGACACAGAATAAACCATCGTGCTCATCACACAAAGTTTTATCCTGGGTGGGAATCGAACCCACGACCTCTTGCGTAGCAGTCGGATGCACTCCCACCGCGCCACAGAGGCAGTCAACTTTGTCCCACGTAACAGCCTAGGTGCTGAGCCCATTGCTGTGTTGAAATGGACAGATGCAGGTTGTGGCGACCTGCTGTTAAAATTTTTCAAGCCGTCCATAAGGCATTCAACTGCACTTAACGACTGCCATGTTACTGGAAACCGGGACCAACGGCTTAACGTAAAAAACTACTGATAATACAATAAGACAAGTAAATAGGTAATGTGAATGTACCTACTGCACCTTTCTACAGACATCCAAATGTATGAATATATTAATAGACATCGCTAAATACTGACTATCATAAATGTTATTATTGGCTGTTATCTAATTTAAGTGTGGTTGATTACCACGTAATTTTAAATAAGCATGCATAAAACAAGATAAGGAACATGGTTAAGTTTATTATTGTGGTTGTAATGAAACGACGCCGACATACTAAATGCCTCAAAACATTGAAATCTAGTTTTATTGAGATAAATCATTTATAAAAAATTATGCGAGGGTGTGTTTGTTTTGGCCTTCTGTAATGTCCTAAGGAGTCAATGGATAGAAATGATAATTATTTAAACCTCGTCATTTTTTTTTTAAATTATCGATTCCGCGGGAAAAACATTTGCGCCACAACCAATTTTCTCGACCACGAAGCCCCGCGCTTTCTCTAATGGCATAAAAACATAATGTAATGAAAATCTGGTTGTGTTATCTCGGATTACAATTAAACATAAGAACAAACATTCCTATAATACACGAATAATTATAGGTATCGCTCAGTATTTATAACTTTACTGTAAAAGTCCGTAAAATCATAATCATAATCATTTATTGCTTCAAACACGGTACATAGGCGTTACAATATTAAGATTATGTTATTTTAAAATAAATACAAATTATAAATAAATCTATTATGATTTAATGACTTACCCAAAAGGTTGATCCACAAAAATGATCCATAGTTGAATTTGCATTTCCAGACATTACTGTCATCACCACAAGTCACAAACGTACTTAAATTGTGTTCATAAATATTTAAATTTAGCGCATATAGGATACAGTCGCAAAGTCAAATCTCGTTCTGTAATTACATACAACCATCACTAGTCCACTCGCTACCGATACTAGCACAGTACAGTACAGACTAATATGTACTACGTGATAGTAGTATTCGACCGTACGTAGGTAGTAAGTATTCTAAACTATGCTTTGACCGATACTGAACGAAATAAGCAGTAGTGTACGTAGTACGTATTCTAATCTATGAGATGCTTAGATGAAGAATACTATTAGTATTCTATGCTATAGTATTTTTCATCTAAGATGAGATGAGATAAAGTAGAGTAAGTAGAGTAAAAAATTTAGAAAAAACAACATGATAACGATTAAATGACTTGACTTGACTATTTGACTGACGGAGACTGGCGAACATAAAAATCTAGTTCTCGAAACAAAAAAGCCTCTTAAATACCTACTGCGCAGTGGTGGTTTAACCTACAACATAACACCAACTAGGTATCTACAACATTTTATGTAATCAAAGACAAATATCTAGTCAACTCTTTTGTTAGGCTTAAAATACATATATAAATATCTCGAACTCTGATAACCAATAATGCGCAAAGGCTGTCACAGAAACATGGCCTCTATAGTTTGGCTTTTAATTTTCGGCATTGTTGCGAGCGACTGCTCACCGTCATACAATATTTCATGTGAAACAGTTTGGGTTTATGAAAGGGCGCTGATCTTCCGATGCAGGTGTTGAATAATTAAAATGTATTCATGGAGCCTGGGAAGATAAGCAAAATGCATTAGGGATATTCTGCGATCTATCCAAGACTTTTAATTGCGTTCAACATGAAACGTGTGCAAGAAATTACATCACTATGAAATAAGAGTCAATGCTCTCGACCTTCTGTCATCATATTTGAACAATAGAATACAGAGGGTCGATATTAATGGTACACGTTCTGTAGGATCCATGGTTACAATGGGTGTGCAAAGCTCGATACTTGGGACATTCTTGTTCCTCATTTATATTAATGATTTACCATTTTAAGTAGGGGACAGGAATAGGATTGTTTTGTTTGCAGATGATACCTCATTGATTTATAAAATTAAAAGATAATTAGATAACTATGACGATGTAAACAATGCAATCACGAGAGTAGTTCATTGGTTCAACTCAAATAATCTTTCACTAAATAAAAATAAAACTAAATATATTAAATTTACTCAGGGATAAAGCGTGAAGATAGTTAGTTAGTTAAATTTACTCTACCAAACGTAAAACAAGTTGCGGCCAATGTTCAACTGAATGGACAAGAGTTAGAATTTGTGGTATCAACTGTGGTCATATTCTAACCGTAAATATTCTAAACGTAGCATCACAATACATTTTTCCCAATCTTACAGTTACAGTTTTCTAAACTATGTGATAAACATAATATAAACACTAGATATAAAATAATCTTTCAGTCCACCACAGTCGACTACATAAGATTGGCGATTCTTTCCAGGGTAACTGAATACGCTTTTACAACAAGCTTCCCTGAGACCTGAAAAATTTACCATTAAATAAATTTAAAATTTTAATTAATTAAAGCTCTTTGAAAAAGGTTATTGCTCTGTTAAAGACTATTTGCAGGACAGGGACGCCTGGAAATTAGTGTAAATGATCTGCTGGCAAAGTAAAATAATATTTTATTGTAAATAGGCCATCAAAAATATCTTGCCGGTTCTTCTCGGTGGGTCGCGTTCCGAACCGGTGGTCACTTTAAATATTTAAATAAAGTATGACATTTTGTAAACACCGTTAAAATGGTCTATGCAAAATAAAGTTTTTTTTTTGTACTCTCAACCGGATAAGCGTGCCGGCGCCTTAGCATCATCCTTTAATCTGGTAAGGTCGCTTGAGACCTGAAGATTTTGGGGGGACCCTTATAATACTATGTGGTGCCAAATTATTTAGAACTTAGGGCTCCCTCTAATTACTGTTAAATAGTGAATTCAAAGAATAAATTTCTTATGAAGGATTTGATTAGTTACATTTGCACATTTCGGTTGGTTTCACTTTAGCTTGAAGGCACAAAATCAAAAACCATTTTGAAAAATAGGGCTTAAATTGAAAATAATAAAGGATAGTACTTCGGACAAAACGTAAACAATCTCCATTTAATATTCGTTGTTGGTATTATGGCAGTTTCACCTTTGCCTAAGCACGACAAGAAAGTAAATAATAAACAAAGTTACGGGTTGCACTCCGGGCGTGCCGACAGAAGTAAAAAAACTAAATTTATCGTAGACAGAGTAATCTACGAAATTTATTAATAATATATAGCAAGCACTATACACACAATACCACATTCCCGCGCAAACACCGTTTCTATTTGCCATATCGTACTTTGCGTACTACTACCATAAATACATGCGCTCAACTCAATCCTTCCTCAGCTCAATCTCGCTCTTATACCTAGTCTTTGGTGATTATGATACATAAAGTGTTCGAAAAAACTTAAAAAAAAAAAACTTAAAAAAATAAATAAAAAAAAACTTAAAAAACTTACCGATTGGCAGTTATCACACTTGTAAATCTGTGAAGCCACAACGACACAGCGTGTAAGGACATTATCCCATCAAATTACAAGTACATCAATATATATTAGTTTTTAGACAATTTTTAAATCAATCGTATAATAGTTGCTTTTCATCAAAACTTCATCTCTTTAGCAACCGCTTTCGGCAAAGTCACCGGATTGATTTGAAAACGATTTTAGTTATAAATTTGAAGTCCATTATGCTTAGATAATAGCAATTTCACGCGTTTATAGGACTATCGATACGAAAGTAGCTGTCAAATTTGAATCATAATGGATAACGCATCTATGGCGTCATTTCAGTTGCCGACTGAACTTAAATAATACCAAAATTGAATTTTGACAGTTTATTGGCGCAAATCGCAATCAAACTGATATCCATTTTAGTTACATAATACACCTACAGGACTAGAACTAAGGACTTGACATCGACAATGGACTAGACACGACAAAATGATAAGAAAATAAATACTGAAGACAAGGCTGTATGGAGCAAGTTTCCTTTGCCTGTCCAAGATGGGCGAAAACAACTAAAAAAGAAGTCGTTGGTGAATGATGAATCTTTTTTTTTTTATAATTATTTAATGGCCTGGTTTTTAAGACCTTTTAGCGAAATCTTATTTTTTATATCATATTTCTTCAATCTTATCTTCTAATTAGTCCTGTCCAGTCGATGTCGTGTCCTCAGGCTACGTCCTGGTCCTTGCCCTCAGTATAATGGTGATTCTTATACTAAGGTTGTCAGTGGACGTTTCGCGGCAAGAGAGAAAATAGCATTTCACTGCATATAAATCATTGTCTTTCATCATAGCACGTTAACACAACTTTTATGTCCAAGATACCACCACTCCCGCACATTAAACAAGATAAGTGCACTAGTTTTAGAAAATAATATAAAGCAAGCGTCCGCACTTGTCACTCTTCCCGCCAAATGTCTGAATGGTGAATAGAATCGTCTTTTCCAAAGATTAGAGAGTTATATTGAAAGTCTTTTCTCTATGATTTAGGATAGCTTTAGCTTGGTTGGTTCTGTGTTTCATTTCATTACGTTGGTTGCATTTTTATTGAATGCAATAAGGATAATAATAAAATAATTAATGGCATGGTAAACTAGTTTTGAAGCTAAGACTTCTAAAATTACGGAAGTCAAGCCGGTGACGCCAATAAGTAATCCTAGGTAGACACGGGAATTTGGCCCCGTTTTGTCGGTGTTTTAGAATGGCAGAATATTTAGCTGCTATATTTGGTACAGAAAAGGACAAGTGAGTTACATTTTAACTATACGTGTCGTTGGACAGATTATTATCATCTTGTATTTATTAGCATATATTTGTACATATAAATGTTCTGATCTTCAGAGGTTAGTATGCGTGTTCTTTAGCGGTGTAGAATCTTTGTAAAACGAGACTAAAGCTTCAATGTTTGAGTTATATTGTGGTTTAACTATACACTACTATATGGGAGTGCAATAAACATAATAAAGAAGATTTGTAGAGGGATGCATGCCCTCATAGTTATATCAAGTACTGAGTAACTTATATGACAATACACTTTGGTCCATAATAACAACCTAAGTCATTCAGCATTGCTACCCATTGGCATAGCTATATGCTAGAATAATTATCAGTTATTCAGTAAATCGTTATTGTAATACTAAGAATACTAATTGTATCATAAAAACATATGGTACTCAAAAGTATCATAAAAACAAATGGTATTATTGATGTACTGACATGTATCAATTTCTTCGACAGCCTCTGGATCGGTGGGAGTGTATCCGACTGCTACGCAAGAGGTTGTGGGTTCGATTCCCACCCAGTATAAAATTTTGTGTGATGAGCACGATGGTTTATTCTGTGTCTGGGTGTTATTTATTTACAATATGTATGTATTTCGAAATATATAAATATGTTTATCAGTTATCTGGTTACCATAGTACAAGCTCTGCTTAGTGTGGAATCAGATAGCGTTGTGTGAGTTGTCCAAACAATATCTAAATAATTTTTTTTTTTTTTAGAGTAAACTGTTCCTTTTACTTTAAAATCGGAGCATGCCGACATGGTGACCGCTGCTCTCGAATTCATAACAAGCCCACATTTTCACAAACAGTCCTACTACAAAATCTGTATGTGAATCCTCAAAATTCTGCCAAATCTGCTGATGGCAGTCATTGTAAGTATGCCAAGATAAATCTGCTATAAATAACATAAAATTCATTCCACTTTGACTTTCTTTTTAACTAACCATCTTCAGGCTGTATCTCTTATAAGGAAGTCTGAGAGGATGGCTATGTAATTTACAAATCTCGGATCCAAATCCGCTACGGCCCAAATGTTATCGATATTCATAGAACTCGAATATCACTATGCCCTGATAACATTTGCACCGTAGCAGATTTGGATCCGAGATTTGTGAATTGCATACCAGATTCCAGGTTTTGCGATCCATGCATTTTGGTTTTAATTCTTGCAGATTGCTTAAGTATTTCTTACATGCACATTTGGGTATCAGAGTACAATAATTATGATACATAGTTTTCTTTATTTGTTGAGTACAATATAGATGAGCACAGCTTGCACAGCATGAAATTATTCAAAACTAAACTATTTAGGTAGGTTTAGTTACAAAATTTAAAAAAAAATTACGTGTTATAGTAACCTATTGACTGTGGTGCTGGACCTGCATTCTGGTGGTCTGAGTGTAATGCCCAGCCTTTTTATCTACTAAGGTTAATGTACTCTTATCACATGCAGTTTAGCTCAGCTATAGACGTAATGAGAATACTAAGATTTATGAGTACTAATTTATAAAATATTAAAGTAATAGCTCGATAATCATGTTGACCAAAGCAAATATTGAAGCTTTCCATCATATGTATAGTTTCAAGCACATATATTTAAAGGTGAGGAGCACATGAAATATGGGTTGGTAGGTCAGACCGTTGCTCCCAATAATGAAAATCAAGAGCCAAACTATAGCTACTCCTACCAGGCAAATAAAAGCGAACCCTAGGCTCCCATGTCCAGGCTGGATATTTTCAAAACAGCAGGAATACACTAAGGTGAAGAAGAGAGACGCTATTGCTCAATTAATTTTAAATTGTATGTAACATTTCTTTGCAGTGGTTGTAGCCAATGTATCTGACGAAGAGATGCAGGAGCATTATGATAATTTCTTTGAAGATGTTTTTGTCGAGTGTGAAGACAAATATGGAGAAATTGAGGAGATGAATGTGTGTGATAACTTGGGTGACCATTTAGTGGGCAATGTCTATATTAAGGTAAGCCTTATCTTTACTAAATGTCTATTAAAATTATTTAATGAATGGTCATTATATATTTAAATATATTATGACCAAGTTGTCTAAATAATGTCATTTCAGCCATGACCATTAAAATACCATTCTTGTAATCGTAAAGTATTTGTGCCAACTTATTGCTATTGTGATGTCATGGCTAGCTGCGGCCTAGCGCGCGAGCCAGGAGCTATTCCTTGCCCCCGCGACCTTACATCCTTCGCAGTGCCTTCTATAACAGGCCGCACTGGTGGTCCTAAGCCCTATTCTGCTGCAGCTGCTCACCAGGTGATGTCACCCACACTATCTCGGGACACGTCTCAACAATCTCGCATACTGAACCCACCCCTCTTCTTCTATCACCCTAGTTTATCTAAAACGTAAATGATAATTATAAATCTTTTCTTATTACTTTATAAAATATAACGTTTGATTTACTAAATAAAAGCTCATGTACATACTTGTAAATCCATCTTTCCTTTATCTCTGTGCGTAAGTCACCCTAAATTCACTTCCAGCTTACCCCCTCAACACTATGTATTTGCAATTGTTTATTTTTGTGTGAAGATTAAGAAAAGTTTGAACAGCAGGTCGTTACAACCTGAGCTTGGTTATTTCCCTGTTACGTGGGACAAAAAATCCACATTGTGTAATGTAGGCATATAAAGTGCCTCTGCCACCTCTTCGAGTATAAAGGCGTCCTAGAGTGCTAAAATTTTCTTTAGAAATAGATTCCTGTTAGGTGAAAGCCCCTTCTATTTTTTATTAATTTCTCTGCCTTTGCACAAATCCTTAGTAGCGTTTTCAACTGTCTAGCATTTCTTCGATCTCCCGACTTTTTTTCCCAATAGGCTATACAAATTCCTATCTTGGGGCAGGCCTTACTAGCCTTTGCCTCGCTTGGATCTATTGTGCTGCCTACCTCCACTCATCGCCTGTTTAGCACCATGAACTTAAATATGTTCTTTGGGGCATGAGCCTGTAGTAAATTTTCTTGTACCCAGTGCCACACATTTGCATAGCAGGTGCCATTGCAACTTCACAACTGTGAAGTCAAGTTTTAACTTTGTATTTGTGATGTAATTTTGCTTCATTTCGTTTTATTTTCATGATTTTCCTATATGCTGTATGTATGTTGGGTTGTTAAAATATATTTGTATACTATTCTTCTTTGCGAAGATTTCACGTTATTGTTTCCCACAGGAACATGTTCCCGGGATAAAAGTAATGTAATTTTGCTTCATTTTGTTTTATTTTCATGATTTTCCTATATGCTGTATATGTGTTGGGTTGTTAAAATATATTTGTATACTATTCTTCTTTGCGAAGATTTCACGTTATTGTTTACCACAGGAACATGTTCCCGGGATAAAAGTAGCCTGTTGTACTCAGATATCTTTCTAGGGTCAGTAATACCGTAGTACTTAGTCCCTTTTGGGTTTAAGCAGTCAGGAATAATTACTGACACCTTTCTAACTGAAAGAATTGGTTCAGTACATCCAGATATTCACTCACAATATTACAAACTCAATCTTTACCTGTTTATAATAATGAAACTATCTTTATTCATAAGTGTTACAAAGTAACACTTATGAACGTCATGATTATTGCTTCTACATTTACATTTACTGACAGATTTGCAAAGCAATAGTTAAAGTCTGAGAAAAAACCTAGCAGTAAAACTCATAGCCACCCTTTTTCTAATCGCTAGTAATTACATATTTATGTTAATGTGAGCTAAGTACAATGTGTTATACTGTACGTATTATTATTCTGAATTTTAGTTTCGCCGTGAAGAAGATGCTGAGAAGGCCGTAAACGATTTGAACAACCGCTGGTTTGGTGGTCGTCCCGTGTACGCAGAGCTGTCGCCTGTTACGGATTTCCGGGAGGCCTGTTGTCGCCAGTACGAGATGGGTGAATGCACGCGTAGTGGTTTCTGCAACTTCATGCATCTCAAACCTATTTCTAGGGAACTTAGAAGGTAAGTTTGTTTTTGAAAATTTGAATTGTACAACTATGACCACCTACAGTGGATACATGTCGCCCTCTGTTCATAGCTTGATGATTTACTTACAGTATAAATCCATTAATAAATCCTATTGGAAGAAAGCTTGGGAAATGATGCAAAATTCTGCCCTGTTCTATTATTATTTCTTAGTAAATGGATGTACTCACGTGTAAATTTCGGGATGACCCGACTAGTTTGTTCTCTTATTTCCTGTCATCACTATCGCTTCCTGTCTTTCAAAGGCGATTGAGCATGTAATTAATACAAAGTGATTGAGTGTGTAACAAACGAAAAGATATGAACGAAGTAGGCGGTAAATCGCGCGGTTGGATCGTTCTCTAGTTGTTGCCGGTCACTACTAAAATAAATAGGTACCTTGAAGAACAATTTTTTTTATTGATTTAATTGGTCTTGGTGGCGTAAGTGGTTCGCTGAGGTCCCGGATTATTTTCCCGGGTCGGAAGTACTAGATTGTATAACAAGGGAGCAAAATAGTATTTTTATGGCGAGGGTGCTACTATGAAGCACCAGCGAAGCGCCAGAGGGAAAAATAATTTGCTCTCGAGTTATATACTCTACTTTTCATCCCCTTTCTATGAGAAAATAAATAAGAGACACTGTTAGCTTCTATAGTTATTGTTTCAGGAGTTAATGCATAATCACTTTCATAACTCGAGGTAGTAGAACTCATTATTTTTGCAAAAACAATAAACTATATACTGGGTAACAAGAACTGAAAAGTAATGCGTGGCTGCAGGGCACAGGGTAATTCATACAATTTGCGTTCGATTTTTATGAAATATGTTCTAAATTCAAATCTATTTTACGCCCGCTAAAAAGTTCTTATCGGTTAAGAGCTATTTTGTTCCCACTTATAGAGGAACAAAGCGACACTTTTCGAATAGAAGGGATGAAAAAATATTTGTGTGATCCTCAAATGTTTGTTTCGGAGTTTGGGTGTTATAATATATGTATGTATTTAAAAATATATAAGAATGTTTATCAGTTGTCTGTCTCTTTTTCGGGAATAAAGGCGTGACATAAGTCAAAATTAAATTTAAAAAGGGTATTATTTCGGTCTCAGTGAAATATAATAAAATTGAAATACACTTCGTATTTCAATTTTATCATCTTTTACGCCTTAATCCCCGAAGGGGTGGTAGAGGCATATGAACGCAAATATTTTACCGTTTCAAGAATGGTATGTCCTAGCTGGTGGTAAGCCCATTGCTGTGTTGAAATGGGCAGGCGCAGGTGGTGATAACCTGCTTTTGAAAATATTCAAATCGCTCAGGGCCTTCAACTTGTAAAAAAAAAGAAACTTGGCTTAACGACTGTCATGTTACTGGCAACCGGGACCAACGGCTTAACATGACTTCCAAAACTCGGAAACGATTGTAAATAGAAATTATGATTATGAGATTATGCATAACTAGATGAGCTTCGCTTGTGGAATATTTCGACCTCCCGTCGCACCTATTCAATCCCGTCGCTTATAAATTCTACAATGATGCATAAAAATTGGCCCAATTTGTCGACATTTATGACCACTGCTCGGCTCCCCAGGGTAGTAGCGAAATGATATATAGCCTTCCTCGATATATGGGCTATCTAACACAAAAATAATTTTTCAAATCCGACCTGTAGTTCTTGAGATTAGCGCGTTCAACCAAACAAACAAACTCTTCAGCTTTATAATATTAGTATAGTATAGATAATCTCAAAAGCTTAAGTGACAGTCTGTTGTTTGAAACATCGCTTATTGACTAACTCAATTTCATATATTAACACTTCATCAACGCTGGAAAACACTTGGGAAACTAAAGTAGTAAACGAAAAATCTATGCAAATACAAGTTGATTTATAGTGAGAGCCTGATGCTGACATATATTAATCTTTTGTTGGCTTCATTATATTAAGTTGCTGGCTTGGCGCATTGCCACGAGATGGCAATCCTTTATTGAGCTATGTGGTACTCGGTATTAATAATATAATAAAGAGTGTAGCATGCATTTCATCTACACTTCTACACCAATATATAATGCTGAAGAGTTAAATATAATATTTTTTTAATTGGACTTAGTGTTTCCTGAGATAAGCTCACAGGTGTATTTTTTTCTGACACCATCAACAAATATTGTTATATTTTGGTCAATATATTCTAAACCTTAACAAATTCTATACTAAAACTTTCCTTGATTATCTCTCTATCCATTGGTGAAAATAGCACAAAAATTGGTGCAGTAGTTTTTGTGTTTATTATGCACAGACAGACAGAAAGACGCGGCGGAGGATTTTGTTTTATAATATTTATAGGTACACCACGGCTTTGCCCATGACATACTTGGAACTCCCGTCGCACCTATTTAATCTCGTCCATTATAAATTCTACAATAATGCATAAAAATTAACCCGATTTATTGACATTTATGATTACTGCTCCGCTCTCCAGGATAGAAGCTTAATGATATATAGCCTATATTCTCGATAAATGGGCTATCTATCACAACAATATTTTTTTCTAATCCGACCTGTATTTCTTAGAGATTAGCGAGAACAGCAAATTCCATTCTAAGTATTTTTTGTCTATCTATTTTGTGTATTGTCTATGTTTTAACCTTGTTCTGTGTACGCTTGTCCACAGATACCTGTACTCTCGGCGTAAGGGCACGCGTCGTTCGCGCAGTCGGTCTCGCGAGCGCAAACCGCGCCGTTCTCGCTCGCCGCGCGAACGTCGCCGGGAACCCCCTCGGAATTCCCGCTCAGGCCGCTACTGACCGCCATCCACATACATCTTGCATGCTATTTATCGACCTAGCTCACTTTTCTTATTTCAGCTTTTATTATATAACTAGCGGGCGATCCGCTGTTTCACCCATTTAGTGCCCGTTCTCGTGGAAATACGGGGATAAAATAAATACTTTTAAGTTATTCCTTATAACAACAGTTATGTCAATGAATGTCCAGTTAAAACTGGTCTAGCCGTATCAGAGATTAACTGATATAAACAGTCAGACAGAAAAATTATATAATTTTGTAAGTACCGTGTATACTATCATATATTATGCATTCGTGAAAAACTGTTAATTAGGAATTACATTAACAAAAAACTTCAATTTATATTAATCTTGTCATCATGTTAACAGTAAATGATGTACTAGAGAACCGATTTTAAGGAACAAAGTCGCTCGAGAATCAGTTTATTTACTACAGATAATGATTTGAGCATTATACCTTTCCACCATTCTCGGCTCGCCATCACGTTTCCACATCCATTTTTAGTATACCCAATAGTAAGACTAATGGCTCAAATTTCTACATCATTATGGAAAAGACGTCAAAAATATGACATGTTCTTACTCGAGAGAACAATAAACATTGGTTTTGTGTTTTACATAATGTCGTATATTTCTATGATACTTTGTGAGAATATATGGAGCACCTCCATATAAACACCTATGTGCTTTGCGAGAAGAAAATTCTTAGCGAATTTTGTGTTTTACCTTTACTATCCAAAGTTTTTTATTTTATTTTGTGAGCGATAACCTTTTAGGTCGAAAGTGTAGCAAATGTAGGTGTACAATAACTTTTCTTTTATAAAATAGGTTTACATATAAAACGTCTTTGAACTAATTTAAATAAAAGTTTGAATTCTAAGCATACATTAATGTGGTTAGACCTTCAATAAACTTTTATAAATACTGCAATAACGAACAGTTAGTCTGAAATTCCATACAGAAGATTATATTTTTAGTTATAGGTGTATTTTTCAAGATATATCTATTTTTTGTGCTATTAAATGCACATTCGTTTGGACCTATACTGTTAGGTATTGCAGTACCTATCTTGGACCGTGTAAGAAAATGTGGACAAAAAATAAAATCATTGTAAGTTTTACTTTTTTTTTGTTACTGGTTATGTCTCTGTCTAAAGACATAGACAAGCATTATAGCATAAATGTAACGCGTAATATATATATACCATTACTTCAGTAAACTGAAGTAATAGTATAAATATATCGGTTTCCGATAGGAATTATAGAGCAGTGTCACACTCATATTTTATGCTTTTAATTTCGATTGACGCAGAATATATATTGTGCGAAAGTAGAGGGTAGAAGGAGTCAGGGTAGGCCGAGACTTACATATGAAGACCACGTGAGCAGATTGCTCAAAAACGGAAAAGTCAAATGTACTCTCCTACTCTACTCCGTACTCGGATACCCAGACGTGCATGTATGAAGCGATTAATGTATGAAGCAAAAGAAGTATGCATGGATCGCGAAGCCTGGCGATCTGTCCTCTCTGAATACCCCGTAAAGGATACAGCGCGAAGATTGATATGTAGTTTCCTTATACACTCACTCGTAACATAACTTTTATTAGCTTAATTTGAACTAACATGCAGGCGTTGTGTGAGAATGTCCCGAAAATATTTATTAAAAACCCACGACCTTGGTCATTTTAAAATAATTATTTTCGGGACATTAACCATGTTCAATGTCATACGCTAGTATCCGATATTGCGCTTGCAACAGAGCCGAAATATCGGATACTCGCGTATGATAACCATTATTTTAGACTTCGGTTATGTCATTTAATGCATGTTATTTTATTAGGAAGTCAGTCCAAACGCTTTACATTTTATAAACAAACCGATTTTGGAATTACCGTGTTATAAGTACAAAAATACATAAGTCAATTATATTTATTTATGAATATTGAGCACAGATTCCTCATATATATGTTCCCAAAGTTTCATATTTTCGTCGCTCACGTTTTGGTAATATTCCAACTTCTCTCCTATAACGACGTAGTTTCGTTCAAAGTTGGTAAATGGTCTCCATTCTTCATTCGTAGTTGGTTTCCTGCACAAGTAATCAGGCTTTTGGAATTTATCAACCTGACGCATACGGTTTGTGCCTCCTGTGCAAAACGGTATAAGTCGACTTAAACAAACCGTGCACACGGTTTGTGCCTCCTGTGCAAATCGGTGTAAGTCGACTTATATAACAAACCGTTTTTAACGGCTGTATACCCAGAAGAATACTACCGATTTTAAGGTATACTTAGTAGCTGACGATCTTTATTAGTTCTGGAAGTATTTCAATTTGTTTTTGCACAAGAGGCACAAACCGTATACCTACACGTACGTATAGGTACATAATTCGCGTTACATGTCATACAAAAAATCTAAGAATCGAGTATTAGTGCGATCACGCTTATTTACGTTGATTCTGCTCTCATCCTGTTCAAAATTATCCTAGCAAATATGAAAATACAACTGTATCTCACTTGGATAAAGATCAGAATGTGGGATTATGATATTATTTTTTCAGTCTAAATCAGTCATAGTGGCACTATCAGTGAGGGCTCATTGAGCTAGTAGTTATTTTTACACTCCATTAGTCTCCATATTATTGATGCTGCCTATTTTTTTTTTGTTAAACATTCCTGTCAGTGTTAAATTCGGAAACTTAGTCATTAATCTAGTCTTAAAACTGTTTTCAAGTAGAGATTGTATTATTGAACGTCATTTGAGACGAATATCACCGATCCAAATTAAATCAGAATCAGAATCATTTATTTGCTAGAAACATGGTAAATAAGATGGTAAATTACAATATGGTAGGTCAAACATGTTTCACCGTACATGGACGGTGTGCAAAATTTAAAAATAATAAAATTATCATACATCTGTTAATCACATAAATTTCGTCATGATCTAACGTCTAAACAATTACAATAAATTAAGAATCAAACAATCAGATAAAAATAATCCGATTAATTAAATAATAATAATAATAATTTTAAATGTCAAGGAAATATAAATTATGAGGCAATGTCAATTATACATAATAATAATAATAAGATGTCATAGGCACAGCATATAACATACTTGTATGGTTGTTGTGCATTCGTTAACTATTAAAGAGTGTCATCAAGAAAATCCGAGATTGAGTAATAACACCTAGCAATTAATAAATCCTTGATCCGTTTTTTGAATCCGTTAAAGTGATTTCAGATTTATGTTCAAATCTGAATCTTCTCTCAAGTATAGATTTCGACAGGTGTGATCTTTGTTTACGTGAGACGAGCTCGTTTGGCAAAGTGTCGTTTGAACTATGATCACATGAAATTTGTTTCAAGACAAGATCTTTTGTAATACGGGCCTTATTGATATTGGTTTATAGTTCTATTTATAAGCAGACGCTGCCTGTACAACTAGTCTCAACTACTGTCAATTGGCGACTTACTGCTTGTGAGCACTGTCCGTGTACTGACGACACCTAAATTGCTGTAGTCATAGAGGATTTTGCAACGAACAACAAACAAATATTACCTGGAAAGAGCAATACGAAATGTGTATAAAATAACAAAAAAAAATACTTACCCTAAACTTGCGAAGTTCACCCATAATCGTACTATTTGGTTGATAATGTGTCTCGATTCATCTGTCAATGGTATATCTAAACATTTAACGTTAAACAGGTACGGTAATTCATCGGCATGACACACACCTTTCAGGAAATCCATTTTATAATACTTCTTAGTATAATTTCTTTCAGTTTCTGCAGTAAATTTATATAAATAAACAGGCGCCTTAAAGTATTCGCTATGGAAACGTGCGTATCTCATCATATTGTATAAAAACATTCTATCCGTTTCGAAATCTGTAATCTCTTGATAACTGTTTTCAGTTATAGTCTTGTTTTTGAAATAATGTTTTCGTATCTCTTCGTCGGCTGCCTGAACTCTTTCTTCTGACCATTGTAGCTTCAATTCTCTAGGCACGAGAGAACCAATCTTTTCATAATATCTGTAAATATGAGGCAATTTCCTTGCAATTTCAATGCCTTCACCTGAAGTATACCCCATGATAATAGGTACTTTTGCCATCTTACCTTTCTTCACCAATTCAGTTGGATAATCTGATAAAAATTTTTCAGCATTTGTACCGACCTTCTCAACTACCGGACCAAATAAAACCGCATCACATAAATCACTATATTTAACGTTTTCTAATGCTGGCAATTCAATTTTAAATAGCGACGAAACAGGTTGACTTCGTAAAAAATTGAGAAGTTCCACTGGATCGTCCGTGTCTTTTCCCAGTAATTTTCCCAATTGAAATGCCCTTCGACGTCCATATATGGTATAGCACCATTCGCTTAAACAAATTCCACTTTGGCAAATAGCTTTGTTGAAAAGGCCTTGGCTCATCTCAGAAATTAAATGACAACCAACAGAACCAGATCCTGCGCTGCAACCGAAGATGGTAACATTATTAGGATCTCCACCAAAGACCTTAATATTGTTTTTAACCCATTTCAAAGCCATTACTTGGTCCTTCATGCCGGCATTTCCGGGAACTTCTTCAGTATCCAAGCATAAGAAACCTAAGACTTCTAATCTGTAATTTATCGTTACTAATAGAACATCGTGTGCCATGAAAAATTCTGGGCCATAATAATCTGAGTTACCAGAGCCTGTGTAAAAAGCGCCTCCATGAATCCACACCATTACAGGACGAAGTTTTTGTGTTTCTACTCCTTTGGTATACACATTTAAATATAGGCAATCTTCACTACCGGGCTCTAAACGATTCAAACGTTCGTTGAACTGTGGACATACTGCACCGTGCTGCGACGCGTCTCGAATGCCATTCCATGGTTCTGGCGGTTCTGGCGCCTGTAAGTAATGACATTGTGTAAGAAGTCTTATCTAGCAACAATTTAGTTGGTAAAAGGACATCGTTGTCAAATAGAATTATTAGACTGACGATTATTTGTACCAGCATCGAGGAAGATCAAAGCCAAAAGTTCTGAAGGATCTCCAACGTGATTTGCTTTGCGTGCAACTGGGAAATTACTACTTAGGTACAATTTATATGTCAGCTAAGTAGGAAACTAAATGTTATGAGATACCTTAATTTCGACGCCGTGAGGACATGTTATTTGTCAGGTAACTCACATGTAATACGAGGGTGGGTCAATAAGTCTGTGACTTTTTGAACTTCTGACCTCTTTACTGAAAAAGAAACACTGCTCCTGTGAACAGGCATCTGTCAGTCGACTCCTGTCAAAATTTGAACTTACTGCGTCAGTTAGTTTGTGTTTGGCAGCTATTTTTATCAGACTACCCAGCAATCTGAGAAGAAAATGGAAAAAAGTGAATTTCGTGTGCTTATTAAGCATTATTTTTTTGCGAAAAAAAAACCATTACCGAAACCAAGGCTAAGCTTGATAAATACTATGGGGACTCAGCACCATCGATTTCAATGGTGAAAAAGTGGTTTACTGAGTTTCGTTGTGGCCGTACAAGCACTGAAGATGCCGAACGCCGTCTACACCCGAAACAATCGAAAAAATTCACGATATGGTTTTGGCCGACCGAAGATTGAAAGTGCGAGAGATTGTGGAAGCCATAGGGATCTCGCATGGTTCAGTGGTTTCAATTTTGAATGATCACTTGGGCATGAGAAAGCTTTCCGCAAGATGGGTGCCGCGTTTGCTCACAGTCGACCACAAACGCAATCGTGTAACAACTTCACAGGAGGGTTTGGCGTTGTTTAACCGCAATATGGAGGAGTTTTTTCGCCGTTTTGTAACCGTGGACGAAACGTGGATCCACCACAACACACCAGAGACCAAACAACAGTCAAAACAGTGGGTTTCTAAGGGTGAATCGGCGCCAAAGAAGGCCAAAGTGGGTTTGTCAGCCAATAAAGTCATGGCGACTGTTTTTTGGGATGCACGCGGGATAATCCACATTGACTACCTTCAAAAAGGAAGAACAATCAATGGAGAATATTATGCCAACTTATTGGGCCGAATCAATGACGATTTAAAAAAAAAATCGCCCTCATTTGGCCAAGAAAAAAGTTCTTTTCCACCAAGACAATGCAAGGGTGCACACATCTGCAGTTGCCATGGCAAAAATCCATGAATTGGGCTATGAATTGCTCCCTCATCCGCCCTATTCTCCAGATTTGGCTCCGAGTGACTACTTCTTGTTTCCAAACCTGAAGAAATGGCTTGGTGGAATAAGATTTGACTCGAATGATGAAATCATCTCACAAACAAAGACCTATTTTGAGGACCTCGACAAATCTTATTTTTTGGAAGGGATAAATAAATTGGAGAAGCGGTGGACAAAGTGTCAAGAGCTCAAGGGAGACTACGTTGAAAAATAAGATGATTTTTTAATCAAAAATACTGTGTTTTATTCAAAAGTCACGGACTTATTGACCCGCCCTCGTACGTACCTTAAGTTTTTGAGCGACGTGTCTGAGTACATAATAAACATATACCTACATCAATTACTACATTGTACACCAGTATCATGTCTAAACTCTCAAAGAGAATATTAATGTAAACAGGTAGATACATTATGATTTCTCTTCAAATGGAAATAAAAGGATCAGGTGAGCAGGCACTTACTGTATTTCTTCATCTTTTCTTACCTTGAATCTTAATTCACCGAGTGGTGGCTTGGCATACGGTATACCTTTGAATGCAATATAGTTTTCAGTACCGTTACAAATTGCTCCTTTCAATTTTCCATACTCTGTCTTTACAACAGTCATGTCGCGATGTACTCTGTGGAAATTGAATTTTAGAAGATCGTTAGTGTAGGTATTGAATGTGAAATAAGGCAGACTAGCTACTTTTGGCATCGGCGGTTTAGTAACTTTTTAGACGCTAAATAGGTACATCGAACAGTCTAAAAATGCGGGTTGCAGTTACAGTAACTTATCTGCTATATACCAGATAGGTATAGCTAGGTTGAGGAGGTACATACATAATACATAGTACTTGTATGTACAGTCAGACAAAACTGGTTAAGGTTAATTGGAACGTCATGAAACTGTTTAATTCTAATACCTAGGTATTATATTACCGTCATGTCAAATTACATAAATTCTGTGAGATCGTTATGTTAATTGTAATGTTAACAAAACGACCTCCCAGAAAGTTTATGAAAAAGAAGTCAAAACTGGTACATAACTTTCTTGTCTGACTGTACTAGGTACTCGGATCTATAGACATTCGTGTGATTCCACAGATCATACTACATTAATATAATGCATGTGACGCACTGTACCGCCAAAGAGTAAGTCCTAAGTATTTAGGTTAAGCCCAGAAGTTCTGCTGAATCTAAACATATGAATCTTACGTAAGAAGATCTTGTGCCAGTATATATTTATGTAAGTATAAATAATCGATAGTAGGTAAATAAAATACATAGTAAATCAACTCAAGACTAACCCTGAATAACCGAATATTCGTGTTACGTTTGGGTATTGAGATTATTATACGTGTCTACATGACCTTAGACTAAGCATGACGTAAGGTGTAGCAACCCGTTTGTCTTTTTTTGACATGTGACGTGACGTTGCTAATGCCAATGCCAAAATAAAATAGAGCAGAGCAAAGCATATCGAATTCACTAATCTAGGGAAGAAAGCAAATATTTTGTGTAAAGCTGGGTAGGTACCTAGGCTTACAAAACGCAAATTCTCTTGCACCTTCGTCACAGATTTCTGACACCTTGATAAAAACGTCTTGAAATGGAACAAACATTTTTGCATGCTGCTACCGCTGGCTACCTGCCAAAGGGAATATATAACACTACGAGTCAGGGACTCCCTTACATTGAATTTAGTTCGTTAATTGAGTATATGCTAAAAATTAATACCAATATGTAGAAAATGATACCGACAGTTGATTTGTCAAGTTGGCACCACTGTTTGATAAATTTTACATACAGCAGGGGTGCCAAAACATTTTATCTAAACTTAACATAAATTGTTATCGGTGTTTCTTTTGGATTTTACACCACATATAATTATCCCTGAACCCCGTCAGGGATACATATGTAACTTTATATAATACACCCACGTGGTTGCACTTGAACCATAAATAATAACTAACTTAATTTACACGCAATACAGCAAATACAATTTTTTTTTAATATATGAAACTTTTTACAACTATTTCGGCTATATACATTGTCAGCGAATGAGTTAATTGACCGGTGAAGGTGACAAATAGCTCATTCTTTGTGGGCAAATTCCTTGCATTAGATACCTACTTAGATTATGTAGGTATTTTCCGCCTATGAAGTTGCGGGCTGTATGACGATTTGACTAAAACACTGTACCTACCACACTCATGTACTTATGAGATTGAGACAGTAGTGTAGTAGTAGACACCTACCAGCACTAGGACCAAATATCATAACCAGCACCTACGTTTTCTTATCAATGGTTGGTTGACACCCCACTGAATAAAGGTTGCAAAGACTGAATAAAGCTGTGTAATTTAAAAATGTTTTTCGATGATGCTTCTCCATATAATCCACCGATAACCTCGAGAAGTTCGAACTTTGATATCACAGTTTTTATAGTTTTCAGTTTTGTCAGACGAGCACGCACGTTCGAGATGCAAATGTGCTAATGTGTCCTCGCAGCACGTGTAGTGTCTGTGATCGCGTTGTATCGTTCTAACTTTCGATACATAAAGATAAGTGCCACAAAATGTTACTGTAGTTAAGTGTCACATGGGTGCTAATTCTGTTGTTGAAACCACTAAACAAAATTTCTCTAAAATTTTCTTATTTTTATTAAGAGATTGCCAAATGCTATTCTGTTATTATGTCGAACTAAACTTGGTGATATCATAAACATCACTAAATTTGTATCTGACATCACTAAAATTCCAATCTCAATTCCAATTGCATCATCACTACATATAAAAAAAAAAAAGTCGTTTTTCGCTGTGTGTCCCTATGTATGCTTAGATTTTTAAAACTGCGCAAGGAATTTCGATGCAGTTTTTTTTAATAGTTGGAGTGATTCTCCTAGAAGGTTTTTATGTACAATTTGTTAAGTTTTTGCATACATTAACTTAAATATAACGATATATGTTGGGGGCGTCGGAAAAAATGAGCCGTCTGGGAGCTTTTAACAAAAACGCTGCCTAAACCCTTTGAGATATAACAAAATAATGTATTGTGGAATTGTGTATCTAATATAGGTCTACAAAAAAGTCCTCGACGGTATATGTGTGTCTCTTAAGGATAACATACTAGATCCATTTTTATACTTTAAAAAACAGCAATTAAAAAGCAGTAGTTTAAAGGCTATTGACACAAATATATTATTAGTCCTTATAATTTTTAATATGTTAGTTGGCTTCAGCATTTTATGAAGATTATTTTGGCTCTTTACACCTTTCAAATTAAATGAATATCTTTGGAGATAAGTCAAAATAAAAAATAAATGTGCAAAGAAATTAATTTCGTGTAACCAAATTCGACCGGGCCGTGCTAGCGTAGGTACTTGAGAGCGGAGGAGAAGGTAATCAAGTAATTTGGAAAATGTTCATACATTATTGTGAAATTAGTAAACGACGCGGCGACGGGATTAAATGGGTGTCACGGGGTTTGAAGTATGTCACGGGCGAAGCCGGGCGGGACAGCTAGTCTCTTAATAAAAATAAGAAAATTTTAGAGAAATTTAGTGGTGTCAACAACAGAATTAGCACCATTGTATACGTATCTAATTAGGTATATTACTTTGTGGGTGCATATTCGTCGAAATTCAACCACTATTAATAAAATATTTAAGTTAGCAATAATGCATTTCATATACCTACAATAAAATTATAATATTATCTTCTCCATAAAAATGTAGACTATGTCGCAGACGTACAAGAGTAAGCAGACCAAACATAATCCTTTGATTATTATAAATAAATAAATATAAATAAATATCGTTGGGACAACTCACACAACGCCATCTGATTCCAAATTAAGCAATGCTTGTACTATAGAAACCAGATAAGTAATAAACATACCTACTTATATATTTCTAAATACATACATATTATAGATAAATAATACAATAATAATCTGGAGCAATACCTACTTCATCCTTTTCACTCTTGCCATATTTTACATACATACATACATACATACATATTGTCACGCCTTTATCCCCGAAGGGGTAGGCAGAGGCATATTAAACGCCCACGTTTCACCGTATGCACTTGCGTCCCACATAACAGGTGGTGAGACCATTGCCGTGTTGAAATGGACAGGCGCAGGCTGTATCGACCTGCTGTTGAAATTTTTTAAACCGCCCGTAAGGCCTTCAACTTGGCTTAACGACTGCCATTTTATTAGCAACCGGGACCAACGGCTTAACGTGCCTTCCGAAGCACGGAACTGGGGTGGGTCTAAAGGGTCGAATACATTTAATAAAATAAAATGTGTCTAAAGATGTTAAATTTGGAAGAAATTTTGAACCCGTTGCCTTTTTAGTGAGGTGGTAGCAAAAAGGCTAAAATGTCTTATGTGCTAGACACTAATTAGCACGACCAATTAAAGTCCTGGTAGTCTCGGACTTGCCATATTTTGTATTAAACTATCCTTGTTATTCCTGTGTAGCTACATCTAACTCACACATTGACAGCGAGCCAATTTTTCTACTACAAATAAGCTAAAAACATGTAACGACAACCGCCGCTGTCATCTTTAAATCAAAGATTTATAAGTTGAAGTAAAAATATTACATAAAATTATTGGACAATGTTACGAAAGTAGACAATAAATATACAAAAAGGTGCTGTGCGTAAAGTGATGAAATTTCATAATCAAGAAATCACCAGAAATAACTAAGCTAAGTTCCTGTCTATGTGTGTGTAATAGGCTACGCTATTTTTCGCTAATATTAGGTCTGCTTACTATCTTAAATGTCTGTGGACAAGGGCCTAGGGGCCGTATTCCATTACGTTTATCAACACTCAAGAAATACTTGAGAGTAGATTTTATAAGCCAAAATCTGGTCTCAAGAGTTGGTCGAGTATTGAGAAACGTTCTGGAATACGGACCTAAGTCAAATTTTACGTCACAAGTGTATCGCTTCACGTATACAGATGCGTAGAAAGTATAGGTACTTACACATTTATCGTTATGTTTTTATCATCCTTTTCTGAGCACAAGTTGCAACATATTGAACGCCAATGCATTCTTTATTATTACCTATTTTAAAAAATCTACTTAATATTTTAAGGCGTCTATTTACAACCGCGACCTGCTTAACTATAAGTAAAACGTTTCGTTTCTGATTATCTTATCTCGCCATACCTATTGTCTTAAGCTAATAATGGTTGCGTTAGTTGTGTAATCAGATAAATACTTAGATTTGTTACAATTGCATGATTAGACTTAATGTTGAGATAAGTAGGAGCATGGGTGAAACCGGACGTAGTGATAGGTAATTCAAAGATAAAATATACCTTACTAGTTGACCCGCGCGGCTTCGCCCGTGACTAACTTCGAACTCCCGTCAGTTTATCAGTCACGCGGCACGCCTTTATTCCCGTCACTCCCATTCAATCCCGTTGTTTATTACTTTTACAATAATGTATGAATATTTTCCCGATTTGTTGATTACCGCTCCGCTCCTCAGGGTAGTAGCGAGATGATATAGCTTATTGACTTCCACGATGAATGCACTATCCAACACATATTAGTATAGTTAACTTTATATTATTATTAGTATAGTTACACAGGAGACGCGAGGACTTCGCAGAGCTCGCTCGCTATTGGCTAGTCGCGACGTCGCGCATGCGTAAATCGCAAATCATCGGCAATACTTTTCACTGTCATTTTAAGAACAATTTTTTTCACAAATTAAATGATTATAATAAGTTAACCTTAAAAGAAGGGCAAATGCTGTCGCAGACTTTATGTTAGAACTTTTAAAGCGAAATAATTATGTAATACATAGTTTTTGGGTAACTTTGATCGTTTACGCAGCGTTTGCCATGGAAGCTATTAAAAGGAATATTATGTCCCCGATTTTGCCACATATATCATTGCTGTTCCGCACCTATTGGTCTTAGCGTGATGCTATATAGCCTATAGCCTTACTCGATAAATGGACTATTCAACACAAAAAGAATTTTGCAAATCGAACCTGTAGTCCCAGAGATTAGCGCGTTCAACCAAACAAACAAATAAACTCATCAGCTTTATAATATTAGTATAGATAGGTACATGAAGTTGGAAAACTTTAATTTCACTAAAGTGACCTTTTGTCTGTGATTTGGGATATTTTTTTTATTGAGCAAAGGTCATTCTATTGTGTTTTGAACCACGTTTTTATATGAAACACTGTATCTTATCAGATGTATTTTTTTCAGCTAAAATATTGTAATTTCTTTATATTTAATTTGACTGCCTCTGTGGCGCGCGGTGGGAGTGTATCCGACTGCTACGCAAGAGGTTGTTCCGGGTTCGTTTACCACCCATGATAAAACTTTGTGTGATGAGCACGATGGTTTATTCTGTGTCTGGGTGTTATTTATGTATAATATGTATGTATTTAGAAATATTAAAGTATGTTTATCAGTTATCTGGTTACCATAGCACTCTCACCCAGTGCCAGCGCAGCTTCCGACGTAGCTTGACGCTCCTCTTGAAAAAGGACCTCCGTTAGGTCCGAGACTAGTTGGGCTATCCCGAAATTCACACGTTAGTATAACCGTTTAGTTTGTAATAATATTTACACGTTTAGACATAAATCTTCGATTTAAAGATGACAACGGCGGTTGTCCTTGTAGATGTAGCTACACAAGAATAACAAAGATAGATTTATACAACAAATGGCAAGAGTGAAAAGGATGAAGTTGGTATTTTGCTTCATAAGCAGAGGAATATGTTTGGTCTGCTTACTCTTGTACGTCAGTGGCAATGATTCAAGAAGTACCTATGTAACAATACTTATGAGGAATTACATAGATAGAACATGATTTGAAATGACAAACTTAAACCGTTCTCAGTTATCTGTAAATTAGTTGAAATATAATGACCATTGTTTATGATAAAAAAGTGGCATAATAACTGTCTATCTTTAAAGGATTTACCTGTAGGAACAGTGTGGGTAAACTTAAACCAAGCGGGCGACGCGGCAGGCACAAACTAGTCTGTAATAAAATAACGAGCAAAACGAGCTTTATATTGGCGATAATCTAAAATTACCGTCATTCCGTAAAGGCCCTTCTTTAGTAGGTACGACTCTCTCCTTTAAAACCCATTTTAATTAAACTGTTTAAGCTCTCCATGGTGTCGAAGACTATAAATGATGGTCTAAACCATTATATTCATACTTTTATTACTTATTTTCCCTCTTTAAACCTGTGAGTATTTATTCTCATTCTATTCTGAATATTTTAAGTTTTCTAGTTAACGCTTCTCACCTCCTTCATGTCAGCTATTTAGATAAGGATAGATTATGTTTGTTTTGTGTTAAACCTCTATAACTCTCGACATCGCACACATTGTGTAGTTTATTTGGGTCGAAATATAAAGTCTATACAACACACAGTAAATAAAATACACATCGATAAATTTGCGTGATGGCTGTGTATTTTCTCGTGGTATTGATTTGTGTTCATGTTTATTGTGTTCAAAAGCTGTAAAGTACTGCCTTTAACCAATAAAATAAGTATAACACTAGAGTAATACTAGCAACAGGCTCTAGTTTGCTTCGGGTTATGCAAGCAATTTTGCCTGGGTAAAGGGTCGCCCTAAAATAGGAGTCTACAGGCGGAACAAATAAACGACCTCGAAACTCCAGCAGTTTACCTACTGTTTATAGGTACTGGCATCGCGTCTGCATTGTCGCTCTTGAGTGCCCCTCAAAGCAGAGAATGGAAGTGGAGAGTGGGTGAGCGAGCGCACGGAGGAGGGGAAAGGCTTACAAACAGACACATCAGTTATATTTATTTGTATGGATGGGATAATATGTTGGCTTATCCCGCCTTTTTTTTGAAGAATTGACACTTTTTTAATAAAACTGCCTATTTTCCTGACTATAGGTACCTGTGAATGGGAAAATATATCAGTCACGCCTTTATCCCCGAAGTAGTGGCAGAGGCATATTATACGCCTACATTTCACCGTGTACATTTTTGTCCTACATAACATGTGGCCCATTGCCGTATTGATATGAAGGGAAGTGCAGGTTGTGGCGACTAACGACTGCCAAGTTACTGGCAACCGAAACCAATGGCGAAACGTGTCTTCCGAAGCACAGAAATTCTCGTAAATGGAAATGCCACAAAGTTCATTCCGAGAACCAGCCATGAGCCATAGCTAAAGTTACTTAACGCAGTGATCGTTTACTGAGTATCACTAGTAGCACTGAGTCAGCGGGGCTACGAGCTTACTAATCTTTTTATTTAATTATATTACTAGCAGTAAAGGCAAGAAAACATCAAACGTTAAAGAGATAGAGTTAGAGACGGCCCAACAATTTTGTGTTGTTTTGACCTAAGGGTACAACAACACTTGTTTTCATTCAACCTTCATTTGCAACAGTGCCTCGACAAACGGAAGATTAATCACGACGGGGGTATAGCTGCTAATCTACAGCAAAAACCATCTCATATAAGTAGGTACTATGATTGTTACATGTTCCTAAGGCGCGCTCGTTTTCATACAAGGTAGGCAACAGAGGGTCTTATTAAAATGAATAGCACAGTTGTTTCTTTATTTGATATAGACTTAGACAATCATGTATCTTCTGGGATGTCAAATGGAAAAAGAAATGTCCTTCAAGCATAGCTGAGAAAAAATCACAATTTAAAAAAGAAAATGATAGGTCAATCTTACTCCGCCCTCCTGATGAAAAGCAGAGACGATGACCTGTGATTGAGGGCCGTTATCTTAGCCAGAAGAGCTCCAATTCAGAAAGAAATCCAAAAAAAATACCTTAGGTTGACGTCCCAGAATTATGCTTTTCACAAAAGCCCGGCCTGCACCCACTGAACCCCGAGTATAACCCAAGGATTAATTACTTAAGGGCATTCTGAGGCTGCATGATGGTATCGCCCCAGTGCAAAAAATGGTGCACCCCTAAATCTGGCACATTTTAAGTAATTTCGCCGTTGCTTCGTCCGATGATTGATGGGTGTGATGGGGTTTGAACGAAATCTTCGGGACCCAATCAACTCCAATGGGGCAAATACTGACTAACGAAGGGAAGATAAGGAAATCTCGATACAAAACCCAATATCAATCCGCCTGTTCAGCGTGATACAATAAGGTCAATTAATCTCCCAAAATTAAATTGATGAAGTCCATGTTCAGCAGTCAAGTAGGCGAAGTTATTTTGGCGATCAAAATATGATTATTCTGGTAATAAATAATGTTACAATAAAAAAAAAATACAGTACTACATTTGAATTTGCAATCGGACTTTTGGCGGGAAGAGTGACAAGTGCGGACGCTTGCTGTATATTATTTTCTAAAACTAGTGCATTTATCTTGTTTTATGTGCGGTAGTGATGGTTTCTTGGACACAAAAGTTGTGTTAACGTGCTATAGTGAAAGACAATGATATATATGCAGTGAAATGCTATTTTCTCTCTAGCTGCGAAAAGTCCACTGCAAACCTCAGTATAAGATGTACTATTATCCTAAGGGCAATGACGGATCTAGGACTGAGGACACGACATCGACAAAGACTGGACAGGACTAATTAGAAGATAAGATTTAAGAAATAAGATTTGGCTAAAAGGTCTTTGTAACCAGGCCAAAAAATAATTATAAATAATAATATAAATAAATAAATATCCATCACGCCTTATCCCCGAAGGGGTGGCAGAGGCATATTATATGCCCACTTTTCACCATGTGGATTCCTGTCCCACGTAATAGGTGGTGAGCCCATTGCCGTGTTGAAATAGACAGACGCTGGTTGTGGCTACCTGCTGATGAAATTTTCAAGCCGCCCATAAGGCCTTCAACCAGGCTTAACGACTGCCATTTTACTGGCAACCGGGACCAACGGCTTAACGTGCCTTCCGAAGCACAGAAACGCTCGCAAATGTAAATGCCACAAAGTGGTCACCCATCCGAGGACCAGCTATAGTGAAAGTTGCGTATCTCAGTGATCGTTTACAGAACACTGAGACCGCGAGGCCACGAGCGCTTCTCCTTTAATTATAAATAATAAAAATTAATTTGCAATCTGATAATCTTATGTGAATATCCATTGTGTTTACTCATTTTCGCGCCAACAAGAGACGCACTAGTCATTATTTAACTGATAATTAAAAATGATTAGTGTGGTAAAATCAAAAATCTTCTTAAGCGGGTACGCAAAGGGAGGACATAGATAATTTTTATTTCCTGAAAAGAAATTTTTATTATTGAGCAATGTTTTCACAAGCAGAATCATCGAGTTTATGCTAGAAGCGATAATTTTTATTGAACTCAACATTTTGAGATTTCAATATTTTCAAATTCAACTTTACGGGCTGAAGCGGAATAGAAGCTTTCCAATTAGTCAGCAGAGTGGGTACAACATGGATATTATCCGACTTCAGTGATGATTTGGTGGGGTGTTAGCTATCAAGAAGTGATTGAGCCATATTTTTCGTCAAAACGGTATGAAAACATCGGCACAAGTGTATCAAGATACGATTCTTGAGAAGATGGTTAAGCCTCTTAACAAAACCATTTTCCATAACCAAGAATGGTCCTTTCAGCAAGACTCAGCACCAGGTCAACCTCAAGAGTGGTAGGAAATGAACGTTTCGGACTTCATCTGAGCTGAAGACTGGCCGTCATCTAGTCTCGATCTTAATCCGCTAGACTTTGATTTATCGTCATTTTAAAGAGTAGGTATGGCATGCTCTAAACACCATGATTATTTAAAGCCCCTAAAACAATCCATAAGATTGGCAGTGAAGAATTGCCCCATGGGGAAAGTGCGTGTTAAAAAGCAAATGGCGATCATTTTGAATGAGCTTCATATTTTTTTATTGTTGTTATAAGTATTAATGTATAAACTAACATTCATTACAGTAATAAATGATCTATGCAATAGAAAAAAAGTACCTACATCAATTCAAGCACCGTTCTGTTTTTGTCGAGCCAAAAAATTCTGTGGTTTTTACCAGTTTTGGCACTCTATTGCGACATCTACCATCTACCCATCTATATTTTGTATACAATATCAAAACTGTCTAAACAACGCCGAGGACGTGTAGTTTGCGCCTTTATTGTAATTTTGAAATAGATTCATTGTCTTTTAAAATATAATTTGTATGGAGCGTACTGCAAACCGTAAAAGAGGGTGAGTAGGGACGATTTCATACTTTGAAACCATATTTTAATACTTTTAAAATTAAAGTATCTGGCAATGTTTAAAAAAAAATCCGATGGCATTTTATTATCATATTCTTTTTCTCAAAATTAATTCTTAAATGGAAAAGTTAAGATTAACTTCACTATTATGTTTATATATGGTAATATTTTTTTAATTTGGGATGGTGCATACATTTTTATAAAAATATTATTTTATCATCATTACCCGAGCGTCTGTCTTAGTTGCGTCTTGCTACGCCCGGGGTCCGCTTTCCTAAATTTTCTCCTCCACTTCGCACGGTCATCGGCATCCCCTGTAGTGAGACCATTGGCACGCATGTCATCCCTTACGACGTCAAGCCAGCACTTCTTGGGTCTTCCCCTCTTACCGGGACCCGGCGGGGCTGACATTGCCAGACATTTGTTACCTACGTAGCCCGGCGGTTGCCGCAAGACGTGACCATATCAACGAAGGCGACACTCTTGCAACTTGTCTGCAATGTCACGGACGTGAAGGCTGCCGCGGATGCGAGAGTTCCTCACGCGGTCCATCCGCGTGACTCCACACATCCACCGCAGCATCTTCATTTCTGTGACACGCAGCTCCTGCTTGTGTCGCTCCAATATCGGCCACTTCTCACTGCCATGTAAAAGGACAGGTCTAATAATGGTTTTGTAGACGTGTCCCTTCAACCGGATCGGCATTTTAGGGTCAAAATGACACCGGTCACCTCCCGCCATTTGGCCCACGCGGCAGCAATGCGTGACTTGACATCGCAATCGATGTCACTGGACGTGTGAAAAACAGATCCCAGGTATTTAACCTGGCCCGTGCACTCGACCAAATGACCGCCTATGCGGACGGATGTAGGATCTGTCGAGTTTAGTGCCAAGTACTCGGTCTTCGCCACATTTAGTTTCAGACCGCCGTTCTCAAGCGTCTCCTTCCACGCCTTTACACGTCGCACCAATCTGCCCCTGTCCGCGTCTGCCAGCGCAATATCGTCAGCATACATGAGCAACCATGGAGGCTGCTCATGCGGGTTTCTGATGCTGTCCGACAATTCGTCTAATATTACACTGAACAGAAGCGGACTAAGGACAAAACCCTGGTGTACCCCGACGGTGATGGGGAAGGGTTTCGTGTCGCCAACAGCAGTCCATGTCCCGGATAGTGTCAATATAGACCTCTGGAACCCCTTTGGACCGCAGTGCCCACCAGATCATCGCACGAGGAACACAGTCGAAGGCCTTCTGCATGTCTAGAAAGAAACAGTGCAGAGGCGTGTTCTTCGACCTGTATTTCTCTGCTACAACCCTCAGGGCAAAAACAGGGTCCATGGTCCCATGTCCAGGGCGAAACCCATATTGACACTCCGAGAGAGTACACTCCTGCCGGATCCGAGAGTCTATAATCCTCTCGAAGATCTTCATGGTGTGGGACATCACCTTTATACCGCGGTAGCTCCCGCACTCCTGCACTGACCCCTTACCTTTGAAGACTGGAGTAATAATACTCAGTCTCCATTGGTTTGGGATCTGCCCGCTGAGGAGTATGCGGTTAAAAAGTTTTACTAAGATGCCCACACCGCGAGGACCCATCGCCTTCCAGGCTTCGATGGGGACTCCATCGAGTCCGACAGCTTTCCGATTCTTCATGCGGCGAAGCGCAGTCAGGACTTCTCCAGGCGTTACCGGTGGCACTAGTCCCTGATTCGGAGGGAGGTCCGGAGGCTGCACCTCTTTATGCTGTTTATTAAGCAGCTCGTGGAAGTACGAGCGCCATCTCTCCTTTACCGCGAGATCTTCGCTTAACAGGTTGCCCTCAGGGTCTTTTACACAGCGACACTTGGATATATCCTGTGCCGCTTTGACCCTGGAGCGCGCCAGCTTATAGATGAGCTTCTGCCCCTCAGACGATTCCAGCTTATCATACAAAGGTTGTAAGTGGTCTCGTCTGGCTCTGGCTACAGCTCTCTTTGTGGCGCTCTTGGAAGCCCTGTACGCGTCGCGGTCTTCGGGAGATCCGGTCGCTTGCCACTTTTTAAAGAGGGCTTTCTTCTCCCTGGTCTCCCTCAGGACTGCGTCTTGCCACCACCAAGTTTCCTTGTCACATTTGCGTCCACCCTTAGACTCACCGAGCACCACCTTCGCCGCTCCAAGGATGGCCGCCTGAACTTTGTCCCAGTAATCTTGAACTGGTTCGCCTTCAGTGTCGGTGCACTTGTCACCGACATACAGCTGAGACGAACTCCTGGGACCTAGTTTCATCAAGCAGCCACCATCTGATGCGGCGCTGGCACCGCTCAAAGCGTTTGCCTTTAGGCTTCACGCAGAGGTCCATGACAAGGAGACGGTGTTGTGCAGTAAGACTCTCACCGGGTATGACCTTGCAGTTGGCCACCTTGCCGATGCTGGGTCGCCTAGTGAATAGGAAATCGATCTGAGTTGTACGCCTCCCGCTCTTGTAGGTGATGAGATGTTCGGATTTCTTTATGAAATACGAGTTCACAATGGCCAGATCGGCAGCCGCACACGTTCTGAGGATACTTTCTCCTTCAGCGTTGCGGGTGCCGTATCCAAAACCACCATGAACACGCTCAAACTCCTCACACCTCTCACCCACATGACCGTTTAGGTCGCCGCCCAAAACGATTCCCTGTGACAACGGAATGCTCCGAAGCACTCCCTCGAGTTGGCCCCAAAACTACATTTTATCTCCGTCGCTACAACCGCCTGTGGCGCGTAGGCACTTATCAGGTGGGTAAAAATCCCATCGATAAGCACCCTCACGATCATAAGATGCTGCTCTGCAGCCCTTCGGAGAGCACCATGGCCACCCCGTTCTCCCCACCAGGCGCACCCGTGTAGTACAGCTTGTTGCCTTTCTGCAAAGGCCGGGCCCTGTTGGCCTTCCATCGAGTCTCCTGCAGGAACGCCACGTCCACCCTCCGCCTGGAGAGTACTTCGGCCAACTCTACCGCACGCCCAGTCAGCGTGCCAATGTTCCAAGATGCGAAGCGGATTCGGGTTGGGGCTAACTTCTTTAGTCGTGCTGGCCCGACACCCGGCAGCCCTAGCCCACTTGCCACAGGAGTCGGGCGGGGCTCCTGCGCGCCGTTTTGCGGCGGCGCCCTATCCGTAGCAGCTTTCCTATTATACTTTACCATTATGTTTTGGCGGGTGGCTTTTATGAGAGCGACGCCCTCAGACCTCCCAACCCCAGAGGGGAAAGCCAGCGCCAGAGCCTCGTCCGTTAATCAGCAGGTGCACGCACTAGCACGGGAGGTTGACTTGGGCCCCGAAGATCTTGGTGGGGCCCCTTACACCCCTTACACATAAAAATATTAATTATTATTAGACAAATTATTTATTATAAAAAGAAACTGAAACAATCACATGTAAGGCGCATCCAAACAATATTAAAAAAGAAACTTAATAATATATACCTCCCTATTAGTTATAACTTTATACAATATTAAATATTTTGCGTACTAACTTTGAAAAAAAGAATGGTAGAATAGAATAAAAAAAAAAAGATTAATAATCGTAATTGCAAATTGATAACCCTAGCCACAACCACCCACCACACTCCTCAAGCGTCTCCAGACACCCAGTTGTCCATTCAACTAACCCCCGTTATCGTCCCAAAACGTTAGACAAAGACTTTTGCACCACGGATATTGAAACGAAATCTGCGTTATTGTCCCTTGACACCCTGAGATTCCTTGTCACCCCATTTTTCTCGGTACTGCACAATGTTATTCCTGTTGTTTTTTATGAAAAAAGTTTATTAACTTTGAGCATTATTTATACTTATATTTCTATTGACTTTTACTTTTTTAGATTTTATGATCTTGATAATGAGTACTTCATAAGTGACAGAGGTGCCTGGCTCATTGCATGTCAAAAGATAGACTAACAATGTTGAGATTGGATTATGCCCTATGCAAATAATCTCCATTAGTGTTAAGTACCTACTTCGAAACAGCTGACACTAATTTGAGTAAGTGAAAATGCGAGTAGAAATGTTGATCTATGTGGTTTACATAATTTGAATTGTACAGACCCAAGTCATCACTCCCTTCTATTTCAAACTAAGTAGTTACTTAGTAGTTATATTATTTCTCAATTAATCTTGTCATAATGTTCTTAACTGAAGCGCTCGTAGACTCCCTCAGTTTTCTGTATAAACTTATCATCATCATCCGAGCGCCTGTCCCAGTCGCGTCTCGCTACGTCCGGGGTTCGCTTTCCTACATTTTCTCCTCCACTTCGCACGGTCGTCGGCATCCCCAGTAGTGAGACCATTGGCACGCATGTCATCCCTTACGACATCAAGCCAGCACTTGTTGGGTCTTCCCCTCTTACCAGACCCGACCCTGCGGGGCAGACATGGCCAGACATTTGTTTCCCACGTAGCTCGGCGGTTGCCGCAAGACGTGAGCAGACCACCAACCAGTTTTCTGCATAAACTATCACTGAGTAAATCATCTTTCTTTATGGCTGGTCAGCAGATGGGATATCCCTTCGTGCCTTTCTTTATTGAAAGCTAGGTATATTCTTCTATTTGTATAAGTATAAAAGTAAACCCCAGGCTGTAAACCCAGGTAGAGCTTGGATGTAACCGGGAAAATACTAAGATAAAGAGAGAAGAGAGAGATCGCCCCTTTGTAGGTACATTTATGAATCTCTTAACTTGAGTGTTTGATTTTAATGTGCAATAAACATTATTCTATTCTATTCGATTTTATCGATTAATGATGATGACGTTGAAGACTCGAGGGACTCCCAAGGAAATAACGTTTACGTTCCATAAATAAGTGATTCAATGAAATCTATTTTCAGGTACACCAGCTATATTACAAAACGTTTGGGCGTAATTTTAAAAGACGAAACTAATAGTCTTGTAATATGGTGCTTAGGTACGGTCAACAACAAACATTGTCTACAAGTCCAAAATCTAAACAAAAGATTTAGTGTATCAAGATATTTTATCGCCGCGTTCGATCCCGCAGCTGCAAACATTTAACGACTGGTTTCTTGCATTTGAATGTCTCAGGACAGATTTGAGTCAATATACCTAGTCAGGACATAAAGTCTGTCACATGTTTAACATAAAATAATTGAAACAAGTATATTCATTATGTAACCATTTATTTACCAAAATGAACTTAACAAAACATAGATTCTTATGACAATAAAGTTTATTCAAAATGACCTCCGTGATTTTGAATACAGGCCTTCAATCTATGCGGCCAGTCGTCTATCGCAGCACGAACGAGGTCCATGTCAATATCGACGGCTGCCTTAATCAAGGATGTCTTGAGTGACTCCAAATTGGGATGAGGCTTTAAGCACGCCTTTTCCTCCAAGTGTTGCCATATCTTGTAATCTAACGGACTCAAATCTGGACTGGAGGAGGGCCAGTCTTCGTGCCGGATGAAGTCGATTTCACGCGCCGCCAGCCAGTCTTGTGTGCTCTTCGCTCTATGAGCTGGCGCCGAATCTTGTTGGAATATCCAGTGCCTGTTATTGAACATGGTATGAGAAACAGGTTCCACAAGGTTCGTCAGGACTGTATTTTGATACACAACTGCATTCGTTTTTACACCTTTCTTACAAAAATGTACCTCTGTTAAGCCCCAATAAGAAACTCCCAACCATACCATGAGCGAGGGTGGAAAATGACCTCGTTGGACATGCGGAATACGGTTGATCGCTTCTTCACTACTGTGTGCGTACACCTTATCATTTTGTTTGTTGTAGCTCTCTTCTACGGTCAAATTTTTTTCATCCGAAAAAAGAAATTCCCGATATTAAAGAATTTCCCGATATTTCTTTCCCGCGTACAGCTTCAACAAAGCGCGGCAACTCTTCAGTCTCAGGTCCATTAGACGAGCATTTAAACGATGTCCTGTTTTTCTTCGATATGACCGAAGCCCTAAGTCTTCATTAAACACCCTTTTCACCGTGGTTCTGCTTAAGCCCATCTGAAGGGCCAACCAGTTTCTGCTTACGTTTGGGATTTCTTTGAATTCGCGCCTTCACAGCTTTTATCACTGCTGGAGTCCTAACAGACCGAGGGCGACCACTTCTTGACCTGTCATCTACACTAGAGTCTTCATTGTATCGTTTGATGGTACGATAAACGAATCTTTTGGTTATATTAAAATTTTTCAGTATGTCAAAAAATTGAATTGGCGCGTAACCGCAACGATGCAACGCAATAACTGCAACACGGTCTTCTTTAAGCTTCCACTCCATATTTTAAAATGAGTAAAATTCTAAAAAGTATATATTTTTATTTTCATGAACAATTCGAAATTCGAATTCAATAAACTTTTTTGTGGCCAGCACTCTAAAAGAAAAGTTTTTACTGTGTGACAATACTTATGACCTGACTAGGTATATATATCCAAAATTTTACGCCGGTCGTTATAAGGTATGGTGGTAGGAACTATTGAAGATAACAGGTGGAAGTTGATCTTCGAAGAAGAAGTTGACCTTCTCTTATTTAAATAAAATTGTGCACTTTTCAGCCCTTCGTTGCGCTTTATCCCATTCACCCCAAGGTTTGCTGGAAGATCTCAACTCAATTCTGAGTTAAGCTCGCCTTTGTACATCATAATATTAGTACTTATTTTATGTAACACTATATTTGTTATGAGCAATAAAGAATAAAAAAAAAAAAAGTTGTGACCAGTTAATCCTTAAAACCAGCCAAGGACTGCCAACAATCCAGAATTGAGTCTTCCAGAGGTTAACCGTGAGTCCATACGATACGTGAGTTTATACACTTATCATAAACAATTTGACATATGAATAAACATGCCAATTTTCATTCACATATCTATTCTGTAACTCTGGATTGTACTAACCAACCTACTTCTGAGGCTAGCTGTACCTATGTAAGTAAAAATTAAGGAACGGGACCTCCAATAAACCCTTCATTAAAATTACCAGTAAAGTGAGGATAGAATTTATTAGCGCGGCACTAATATTAACAGGTTTCTAATAGGTTTCTGAAGTTTAATCTACTGAATATTCCATTTTAACTATCCGAGTTTTGACGCTTTGAAAGGTGGAGTTGCTAGTGTGATGGATTTGTATTAACTTTGGAGTAGTAGACATCAAAGTATAATGATGTATATTATTATATGTATACTATACGTACTAAAGAAGCTATATATCTACGTACTACTTACTAGGGAAACTTTTTTATAGGCTAAGAGTCCATTGCAATGTGTAACTTCATCCATGAGATATGTAAAATAGCTGTTAAGTTTCTAAATAAATAAACTACATATATATTTATATATATACAAATTATCACGCCTTTATGCTTGAAGGGGTAGGTAGAGGCATACTATACGCTCATATTTTACCGTATGTATTTTTGTCCCACGTAACAGGTGGTAAGCCCATAGCTGTGTTGAAATGCCGATTGACAGTTGACAGGCCGATGCTGTGGTGACCTGTTGATATTTTTCAAGCCGCCCATGGGTGCCATCAACTGGGCTTGACGACCGCCATTTTACTGGCAACCGGCACCAACGGCTAAACGCTCGCAAATGTAAATTCTACAAGGTGGCCACCATCTGTGACCAGCTATAACGAAACTTGCTTAACGATCACTGCGATCGTTAACAGAACACGCGTCAGTCACAGTCAGCGCAGCCACGAGCGCTTCTAAATAAATAATCTTACATAAAATGGCGCGCCATTTGATGGTAGCGGCACATGCAGGGAGTTAGTATAGTTCACGGAGGACAGCAATAATGTTATTCTCTACTCCGTGGTTGAGTTTTACTTTATATTGCTAAAAGTATTTCATTTATTTAAGCGGACGCGCCCGTGGTTTTACCTTCTTAGTTTCTGTTCTCATAGGTACACGAAGACAAAATGGAGTCAAAGTTATATAACGTCAGCTATCTGTCAGTGAAAGTCCCGTTAAAATCGGTCCAGCCATTTCAGGGATTAGTCGGAACAAAAAAACAGACAGAGAGAAAAAACGTTACTTTCATAATGCATTTAGTGAAGCCCAGTTAATTTGGAATTACAAACAGGAACTTACATTTTATTTATCTGTATAGATATATATTTTATTACTTACCGGACGATAAGTTACACCACTATTTTTCTTCTTTGTAGGCGATCTATTAATACAAGATTTTAACACGCAATGTCATTTTATTGGCGCGCGATCACTAGGTCTAATGTTTGCCAACGACTGAATACGTAGCATGCATAGATATCTTAACTTTGGTATATAGTTACTAATGACAAGGCTGTATGCACTAAGTTTTCTTTGCCTGCCCAATAAAGGCCAAGACCTTAGAAAAGTTTTAGATCTTTTTTAGTTACACACTTTTACATGTTCTTTTCCTACATAATAACGTTCTCCTCTCGACGGTCTGCTGGCAGATATTTTTCATGGTAATAAGCAGTACCATTGTACCTATGACTCCTAATATTGTCATTGTTGTTTTCTTAGTGTGTACATAAATAAATAAAATAAATATATAAAAACACGGGGCGTCAGTTTCAGGTAATCAAAGTTTGATTAGTGAGAATATTATATCGGCAAAGATTTTTGGCACGTACTATCCAAATCATGTATCATTATTTTTTATTAAGGCTTTGGATATAAATTTGTCAGCCAAAAGATCACAATGGACCCTTATAGTGTGGTGTCACAGGTCAATTTGGGTTGTAGGTATGCCTATCGTGCCCTCCATAGTGGATCCGCGCTTGTCACAGGTTCCAAAATCACATATTTTTTTCTCTCTGCCTGTCTGTCTGCCTCTCGGTCCCAAATAAAGCGCTCATAACCACAGTTGCTCAGTGTTCTGTAAAAAAATACTGTGTTATGCTACAATCTCAATCTGTCAATCCTGAGATAACTGTTAATTTACGAGCGTTTCCATGCTTCGGGAAGCACGTCAATCCGTTGGGCCAAAATACCAACCTGATTTAATGACTACCATTTTACAGCAGCTATTAAATCGAGTTTGTTTATCAATCACGCCTTATCTCCGAAGGGTTGGCAGAAGCATATTATACGCCCAATTTTCACCGTGTAGATTCCTGTCCCACGTAATAGGTGTTGAAATAGACAGACGCAAGTTGTGGTTACCTGCAGTTGAAATTTTTCTTGCCTCTAAGGCCTTCAATCGCTCGTACAACGGTCTGTGCTGTTAGGAGTCATTTGACATGATGCCTACGGCCACCTTCTATCATCGCACCGCTCGCCATAGACAGGGTGTTCACCCTCATACTTTGTGTCTGGAGCACTCGCATACGGAGAGAGGATTTCTTCCGCGTATGCATAGATTGTAGAATGAGCTCCCAACCGAGATTTTCCCGAACGTCTTCAGTATGAGGTTCTTCAAAAGGGGTCTTAGAAGGTTTTTCAAGAGTCGGCAGCACTCACGCTGCACCACTGGTGTTGCAAACGTCCATAGGCTACGGTGACCCACTTTCCATCGGGTGGGCCGTATGCTTGTCTGCCACCTAAGTGGTACAAAAAAAAACATTGGCGACTGCCGTCTGACCTCCCAATCCTGTAAGGGCCTTGTCCGTTTGTCAGTAGGTGCACAGCTAGCTGTTGAGATCCCTTCGGCCTCGGAGTTCAGTGTGACTATAATATCTATACTAATATTATAATGCTGAAGAATTTGTTTGTTTGGCTGAACGCGCTAGTCTCAAGAACTACTGGTCGGATTTGAAAGATTATTTGTTTCTAAGAAAGGTATAGGCAATATAACATCACGCTACTACCCTGGAGAGCGGAGCTTTAGTCATAAATGTCGATCACTCGGGATTTTTTTAAATAAAATAAATAAATAAATATCCATCACGCCTTATCCCCGAAGGGGTGGCAGAGGCATATTATATGCCCACTTTTCACCGTGTGGATTCCTGTCCCACGTAATAGGTGGTGAGCCCATTGCCGTGTTGAAATAGACAGACGCAGGTTGTGGCTACCTGCTGTTGAAATTTTCAAGCCGCCCATAAGGCCTTCAACCAGGCTTAACGACTGCCATTTTACTGGCAACCGGGACCAACGGCTTAACGTGCCTTCCGAAGCACGGAAACGCTCGCAAATGTAAATACCACAAAGTGGTCACCCATCCGAGGACCAGCCATAGTGAAAGTTGCGTAACTCAGTGAACGTTTACAGAACACTGAGACCGCGGGGCCACGAGCGCTTCGGATTTTTTTAATGAATTATTGTAGAATTTAGAAGCGACGGGATTATATAGGTGCGACGGGAGTTCGAAGTATATCACGGGCGAAGCCGGAGGGATTGAATTGATTGGATGAATGATTGAAGAGTACGTTTATATGTACAAATGCCTTATTGCCCTAAAATCCTATAATACATAAAAGGATTGAGAACTACGAACATGATTCTTTGTTCTACATTACCTAGATATTCTAAAGAAACAATATATTTGTTCTGCGCTGTATATATATGTATACAAGGAGCGTTCACTTCATTTTATAAAAATTGGGCCAAACGTTATGGCATTAATACCCTACTGAATGAAGCCAAACAGCCGGGTGAAATGAAAAACGAGTTTTAGTTTTTTGTTTGAATTTATTTCTGCCGTATTGCAGTACTGCTGCAATATTTTTGAGAAAATGTTAGCTTAACCGAGAAATATTTTTGTTTAACTACAAAACACAGCAATTATAACAGCTTTGAAAAATAACGGTACCTAGGTGTACATGAATCGTTTATGTTAATAAGAGTGAGTATCATTAACCTAATTGATTCGTGTACGATTGCAGTCACTCAAATCTCGGCAGCGAATCCCAGGTCAGAATCGGAGCCATTATTATGTTGCCAAAGGCGTGCTGCTATGCAGCAGTAGGTACTTTGGTGTGAAAAATAATAGAAAAAATAGAAGATAATTTTTCCTTTCAAGGTTTTTGGATCAATGACAAGAACAATTACCAATAATACCTATCTTCACGCTGTATCCCTGACGGTGTAGTCAGAGGACAGATCGCCAGGCATCGCGATCAATGCATACTTCTTTCACTTCTTGTAGACTCATTAATCGCTTCATACATGCACGTCTGGGTATCCGAGTACTTTTGACTTTTCCGTTTTTGAGCAATCTGCTTACGTGGTCTTCATATGTAAGTCTCGGCCTACCCTGACTCCTCTAACCTCTACTTTCGCACAATATATATTCTACGTCAATCGTTCCTCACTCGTTGAACGTGTTAAAACCAATGGAGCACGCCCTTTTCCAGCTTAACACTGACACTTTCACTCAAACCTGCCTTCATTAATACCTATAAATTATTTAATATATTTTACTGTTAAACGCTAAACATACAACGCTAAATATAAAATCTTAATGTAATATCTTATCTATACTTAATACATAAAGTCGAACAGTTTGTTAGTTTCTTTGTTTGTACGTTTGTTTTGTTGAACGCGCTAATCTTAGGAACTACTTGTCGGAATTGAACAATTCTTTTTGTGTTAGATAGCCCATTAATTTACTGGATTAAATAGGTGCGACGGGAGATTGAAGTATGTCACGGGCGAAGCCGTGCGGTATTGTACCTAGTGCTAAATAATCTTATTTATTCTGTGACTACCCCGTCAGGGATACAGCGTGAAGATAGTTAGTTAGTTAGTTTTTTATTACCTTGTATTACAATCGTATGACTGACTTTGAATGTTTCTTGGGATTTTGACGTTTGTATGATTCGCTCGTTGGTTTTGTCGGTTATGTTTTTTATAATATGATCACTGCGTTAAGCAAGTTTCGCAATGGCTGGTCCTTAGATTTCATTTGATATTTCTATTGACGAGCAGTCCTGGTTGCAAATACAATGGTAGTCGTTAAGCCAAGTTCAAGGCCACATGGGCGGCTTGAAAAATTTCAACAGCCGGTCGCAAAAACTGCGCCTCTGTATTTCAACTCGGCAATAGGCTTACGACCTAAAACGTGGGACAAAAATACACCCAGTGAAATGTGGGCGTATAGTAGGTATGTCTCTGCCTTCCTTTCGGGCATAAAAGGCGTGAATGATAAGTAAACTCTCAAAAAGTAATAAAAAGCACAGTATCCCACATATTCTTTTTATAGATGCTAAGTATAAAAGCAGTAGTTCCCGTTTTCAGTAAGAATTTCCTCTGTTTTAGAGTTTCTTATTACTTATGCCACGAATGTATTATACCTATTTTACGTCAACGTTCTCCTCCAGGAAAATTATGATAAGGCTTATGATACACTCAAGTGTAAAATTATTTAGTTCATAAAATTATACAGAGCATGTTTTATGCACTTCCTTGATGTAGCAGAAGAGATGTATATACTATACTTACACTTACTTTTAAAGATGTGTATAAAATGGATCGTAAATTTTGTATTTGTACTCTATCTAACCGACTGCGGTAAGGGAGGATGATTCCTTCTGTTGTTTATTAGGTAGATTCTAAAAAGTAATCTATATAAATAAAGTGGGGAGGTAGATATATTCGCCAATACACTACCACCTTTCAAAAAAGCTGTCAGAGAGTTTTTGTATTAAATATTTCCGCAACAGTATTACACTTCTATGCATGTTAGGGACACCTTAAATTGTTGTGCATTAAACGAAATACTAATATTGTATGATTTGAACTATGTGATAATGTAACAACTACTGGTTGTCGAAATAAATAAAAAAAGTCTTCGAATCAAAGACATTACAATACAGGTGCGTGTTTACTCTGCTAGTCTTGTGAGCTTTTTTTAGACTTTTTTGCATACGAGTTAACATATTGAGTTCAACCAGTATTATTTCGTAATTAAGTAAAATTAGATTAGTACCTATTTGTTAATTAGTCACGTCTTTATTCCTGATGGGGTTTCAGAGGCATTTTTGTCCCGGGTAACGTTGAAGTCCATTGTTGAAATGGACAGGCGCAGGTTGTGGCGAACTGCTGTTGAAAATTTTCAAGCCGCCCATAAGGCCGTTTTGTAATGAATACGTTTAATAATGTACATATAAATTAAATAATGTGTACATTACAAATAAGTAAACTTTACGAGAGAAGTCCACGTTAGGTGTAGCGATTGAGCTGCTTCTTCCAATCATGGTTGTATCATCAACTAAACCAAATTGGGCAGGTTAACCTTCACAAGTTCCATTGAAAAATATTACCCATCCTTTCATATTATTAGACATGCACTAGTTGGAAAGGTACTTTGATAAGCAAATGATAAGTTTAATACCTCACATGAGTACATACTAGCTGTGCCACGTGGCTTTGCCTACGTCTTAGATTTCATACCATGTAAATGAGAAATAAATTTAAAAAATCCTTTTATAACAGATGCCTATACGTCTTAATAATTATATGCCAAACTTGATTCTTTATAGTTCAGGAATTTTAAGCTGTGTGCTGAATAAAAGAAAAATGAGATAAGGTATGTTTAAAATATAAACATCACATATGGGCGGCTTAAAAAATTTCAACAGCAAGTAGCCACAGCCTGCGTCTGTCTAATTCATCACCACCTATTACGTGAGACAGGAATACATTATGGTAAATAGTGGGCATATAATATGCCTCTGCCACCCCTTCGGAGATATAGATAAAATATTAGCTAAAACGAAACAAACTAACTATCTACACGCTCTATCCCTGACGGTGTAGTTATTTCTTTCGCTTCCTGCAGATTCATTAATCGTTTCATACATGCACGTCTGGGTATCCGAGCACTTTTGACTTATCCGTTTTTGAGTAATCTGCTTAAATGGTCTACATTATGTAAGTTTTGGTCTATCCTGCCTCCTTCTACTATTATACTACTTATTTATATTCTTCGCATTAATTATAATAATAAAATGGATCAAAATGGACATACGAGTAGAGTGTAGGACGTGTAGGGTACATCTGTATTTTTTACGCTCCTTTAATTGGACAGTTGTGGCCATACATTTACTTATTCTGAGGCCATTAGTTCTTTTTAAATAAGTTAAGTGAGTGGCCCTGAGTCGTTGCTAACTTTTACGTACAAATACCTAATGTCTAACCAGTACATAATAAATTACGCGAGCCCAACGGTCTGTTGTAACTAAACCAGGCTACTTGCTTAATTTTATCTAATGTTCTTTCTATCTACAAGAAGCAAAAGAAGTGTGCATGGATCGCGAAACCTGGCGATCTGTTCTCTTTGACTACCCCGTCAAGGATACAGAATGAAGATAGTTAGTAAGTTTCTTTCTAGTAAGTTGGGTGTACTTTGATCGAGGATATGAGTGAGTTTCAAATGGTGATTATTTTTATGCATGTATATTTAGTCTCATCTACAGGTCGCATTTGTTAACCAATTTTCATAAATATGGCATAAAAGCTTTTTTATTTTTATTATTTCGGGTTAAAAATAGCTGATGATAAAAAGTTAAAGATTTTCTATCGTTGCGACGGAAAAAGAGGGGTATTATAAGTATAACCTGTGTATTTCTGTCTGTGGCATATTTTGGTGCTGATTTAACTGTTCGATAACCGAAGTGATCGAGATGGTTGTGAGGTTTAAATTTTGAAGATGAACAAAGAAACAATGTGAATGTAATTTCAATGTTGTAAGTCATACCTTCATTTTAAAAGAGCATTTAATGACTTTCTTGCCAGATTCTTCTTCTTATAGGGCCTACCCTTAGAACTGGCAACTAGAATCGCTGTCATTTTAATATGATTTTAAACACAACATTGATTATGTTTTTTTGTATAAATTCATTAGTATATAATCGGTCAAATATCATGTAAATCAAACTAATGTAATTACTGGCGGCTAGAAAAGAGTAGCCATGAGTTTCATTGCCAGGTTCTTCCTCTGGCTCTACCTATTGCTTTGCGAATCTGGCAGTAAATGTAAATGTAGAAGCAATAATACTTGAGATTCATAAGTACTTTGTGACCTACATGAAAAAAGTTTTTTCATTTTCATCAGTGATAAAGATCAGAAATTTAGTTTATTTTAATAGTATTAATGGTGATCAAGTAGTCTTAAAAACCTTTATCTAAGTTTGATAACCCATCTCAGATATCGGTCTTTTTTCAAAGTCCTACTAGAAAGTTACTTACAGTAAAGCGATGGAAGCTTTACTACAGCTATCCATGGAGTTTGAAAAGTACCTAAAAAGCCGCGTTCAAATGACTTTCATAATTTCAAAGTACTTGTGAACCTTGTCGAAGCTTTAATGTTTAAGATTCCACCATTTTTAGATATAACCACTCGAAAATACACTAGTTTGAAAAATTATACAACGGTACGGCGTTCGCGCATTTTCGTTTCCGCCAAATATCCAAAATAGAGTGTAATGTTATCATTTAATTTCATTATTTAAATTAATTAATTTTAAAACCAAGTTGGTAAGTATATTAAAGAGGTGATACCAGTGTTCAAAAATCTGCATCTACTCTACTTAATACATTTTGAGAGGGATGGGGGAGGGGGTGGGGAGGGTAGCGATATTAATGGGCTATTTTTCTAGTTTATTACTTATACAAGATGCTATTTATTAATTCCGACTTCATATAAACTAATACGTGATAAAAATTCTACCACATCTAATATTTGCATAGGCAAACTAAAGGCACTTCCACATAATAGGCGTTGTAACGCACTACACGCGACTTCAGGCGAATATTAGTAGAGCTAACGTCTGCGTAGTTCAATTGCGTTTCAGACGCGCGTTTTATGTGGGTTGGCGAGCTTAATTTCTGTATACTTCTCACCATAAAAGACAATTTAGTTCATACGGGACTTGGCCCGTGACCGTGACCTTTGCCTCTTACGCACTTTCTTTTTTGTCTTTTTCACATCAATAAAAAATATTTAAAAACGTTAAACATTCTAATTGCTGCAAAAAATTTCAAGACAACATACTGTATCTTTTCGGTACTTTTCTGTAATTAAATTTTCGGTATCAATCATGTTTACGCATTGATGTAATGTTTACTATGTACAGCTGCCTCATCACTTATCAGCAGCGTTACTATCGCATGTCTGTCACGCTGCATGTATTTCTAATAGCTCGTAATAAACATGTTTCAGGCGCCTGAAAACAAAGGCAACAAGAGTGAATTTTGAAAACCTCTGAATCGACCTAAAACCGACTTTGAGCTGCTGAAAACGGTTCCAAGGCACAGAAAATGTCTCATATTTTAAATAGTACTCGGAACTTAACGCGAAACAATTTTGTACTTACATTTACTTACGTTCACGCCTAACGAACCACGAAGTACAGGCGCGACCACAGGCGCTGCAACGCGCCCGAAACGTCCCGAGTGAAGTCTCGAGTAGTATATAAAATATGAGTTTAAACCGCGATAGTTTAAAAATAACACAATAAATGATGATAGAAGTTTTTAACAACTCCATCGGCGTAACAATATGTACCTACACAGTCCTGCTACCTCTACCTACTTTAGAGTGACATAGTACGTAATGTTAAAGTCGCGCGATAAAAGTGAGATTGTGTGAAGGCGCTCTAAATGTAAACAAAACACCATAGTTATTAAGTTATTAATATAATCCGTCTTCATTTAAACTTAATCCTTATGACGTCTTTGCAATACTAATAAACCGTATTAAATATCAGCAATCAGTCTAATTTAGGGTAATCAACTGAAAGGATAATTATATTCGAATGGATTAGCATTTTGAGCAACAAATATTTATTTACTTCAAAAGATAATCTGGTTTAACCTAGGTATAGTAATTATATAGCAATATAACTTATTTATAGTGAAGGATAATCTTACAAAGTAAATTTTTTTATTATTTTAGCTACAAAGTCAATTTTTTTTACAAGCATTTTAATTGCCCTGGGGCTATTCTTCCGAGGGCTCACCCAGGACTCCTGGCTATAGACAGGTGAACGGAAACGTGTGGTTTTAATCGGTAGGAGTCCGGCACAGCATCCATGAGGATTTTCAGACGAAAAAAAATTCTCGATGAGTTCTAGATGTAGAGATAGATCTAATATTACCTTGAATGTATCCTATATTCAATCGAAAATTTTACTTAAATTTTATATAAACTGCTCAAAATACAAAAAATAATTGTAATAATAATAATAAATATTTTTTATAATTAATTATAATCTGCTTACTGTTTATTATTATTTGAACACCACATTTGAAAATAATGTTTTTAAACTTATACGATTTGTACATTATGGTTATCGGGTCTTTTTCGCGTAATATCACAACTGAGAGCAAAAGTTACGATATTCACGAAAAAGATCCGACAACCATAATGCATTCCACATTTGAAAGACGAAATACCTACAGATAGGTCTAGTCCACTAGTCCCATTAAACTTTTTTTAAAATTTAGAGCTTATGAATCCTTACTATTAAATAAAATAATTAATAATTTAAAATAATTAATTAATCCTTACTATTAAATCCTTATTATTACGCAGTGCTAGTGCCAACTTTGCTTTACGGTAGTGAAACCTGGGTATGTCAGCAGATGCATAAAAGTAAATTGAATGCTGTGGAGATGCGATCACTTCGAAAATTGTGCGGCGTTACCTTGGCCGACCGAATACGTAACGAAGTGATACGCAATATGGCAGGTTTGAATGAAAGTGTCAGCGTTAAGCTGGAAAAGGGCGTGCTCCGTTGGTTTGGACACGTCCAACGAATGAGTGAGGAACGATTGACGAAGAATATATATTGTTCAAAAGTAGAGGGTAGAAGGAGTCAGGGAAGGCCGAGACTTACATATGAAGACCACGTGAGCAGATTGCTCAAAAACGGAAAGGTCAAAAGTACTCGGATACCCAGACGTGCGTGTATGAAGCAATTGATGAATCTCGAAGAAGCGAAAGAAGTATGCATGGATCGCGAAGCCTGGCGATCTGTCCTCTCTGACTACCCCGTCAGGGATACAGCGTGAAGATAGTTAGTTTTAGTTTTTTTTTATGAATCCTTCATTATTTTTCAATACGTTACAACATTATAAACAAATTCCTTGTAGATACGAGTATTAGTATAGTGCTAAAACACGTTGCTACAAGGATTCTGTTTAGAATTCAGAGCCACACGTCCCACTTTATTTAGATTTGTCCGAACAAGTTTTGTGACGTAAATAAGTGGTGTTACAATAGAGCTGATCTGGGAAATAAAACAACGGCAAATACTCTGCCTTACTTTGTTTTGTGTTTACTTTAGGAATTGGTTTTAGGAAATGTTATTTGTGCATTTTTTGTTTTGTGTAATGTACGAAATTATCTGTAAAATATTAGGTAAACATACAATTACGCCTTTTGTCGCCGAAGTGGTAAAAAAGGCATACTTTACGATAGCGTAAAATATGACTTAGCCTAACATTATATCATTTTTTACAGCTACAGTACCTATATCATTTTTATTGAAAACTAGCTGATGCCCGCGGCTTCGCTCGCGTGAAATTCGATTTTTACACAGAAAGGTTATCCCGTAGGAATAAGATATTTTCCTGGTATAAAAAAATCCCTATATGTTAATCCAGAAAATAATCTATCTATATGACGTATTTCATCTAAATTAATATGATTAAGTAACCAACATCCAAACACATAAAAGTCTTCACTAACTATCACTCTTATAATAGTAGAAGGATTACATTCTCGTGGGAAAACCGGGAATTCCTTTCTTGGTGCTCATCTAAAATACCAAAAGTATGCTTTCACCAAATTTTTGGTTTCTACGTCTAATGCCTGTGCCTGTTTCAGCGGTGTCGTTCAGTTCCCGTGGGAATACCAGGAATTTCTTTCCTAGTGCTCGTTCAAAATGTCTAATGAATACGTTCACTAAATGTCACGTTTTCACGTTTAACAGTTTAGGCTATTTGTGGTTCATCCACGTAATTCTAGTTCCCATGGGAATACAGGAATAAAATATAGCAAATGACACTCACTGATAATTTAGCTTTCTATTAATGAAAATTCGTAAATTCTTAGATTACCCCTATAACGTCAAAAACTCACAAAATCCCTGGCAAAAATGTTAGGTTTAGAATTTGCTCTACATTCAAAGAATTGAATTCTAGGTATAACGAATAGTGAGATGTCTCTAAACTATAAAATCCACTATACTAATGTAAAACAAAGTCGTTCTCGATAAATTTAAAAACTACATACTTACATATCATCACGCCTGTCTCCCATCGGGGTAGGCAGAGACTATGGCTTTACACTTGCTACGATCCTGGCATACAACTTTCGCTTCTTCAACTTTCATAATTGTTTTCATACACGCTCGCCGATTAAGGGTACTCTTGACCTGGCCTTTTGTCAAAAGATCTTAAATTTGATTTGCATATGTACGTCGAGGTCGACCCTTACCAGTTTTCCCATTTACTCTCGCCGCATAAATTTTCTTTGTCAGTCTATTTTCATCCATCCTCTCCACGTGTCCGAACCATCTAAACATCCCTTTTTCTATCTTAGTCACTACGTCTTCTGTTATACCGCATTGTTCCCTTATCACGCTGTTCCTTTCTTTATCTATCAATTTCACTCCAGCTATACTTCGCAGACTTCTCATTTCTACTGCATTAAATTTACTTCTATGCTTCTTCTGCCATACCCAACTTTCACTGCCATATGTTAGCGTAGGGACAAGCACTCCTCTATGCACAGCCAGTCTTGCCTTTTTAGACACGTTCTGGGTGTTCATAAAGGTATAGATTGCTCCATTCACTTGATTGCCAGCCAAAACTCTTCATTTAATGTCATCATCATACTTTCCATCTTTCGCAAATTTTGAGCCTAAGTAAATAAATTCTTTCACTTGTTCCACTCTTTTTCCTTCCACAAAAATCGAGCAACCTGTCATGTTTTTCTCTCTTTCAAAAATCATTACTTTCGTCTTATTTACATTCACTTTCATTCCTTTGCCTTTTAGCGCATCATGCATAATATTTACCATCAACTGCAACTCGTCCGCTGATTATGCAAGTATTACTTGATCATCAGCTTAAAGAAGACATTTCACAATAACAACAGTCATTTTTAAACCATACGCACTTTCTTGCAGTTTTTTCAGGCAACTGTCAATGTATAGGTTAAACAGCCACGGTGACGCTACACAAACCTGTCTCACACCTTTTTCTATGTGAAAAAAGTCTGTGCAAGCTCCGTTGATCCTGACAAGCACTGGTGTCCTCAAATAGAGATTTCAGTGCTCTTATCAAGTTGCTGCTTATCTTATACATGGACAATGTTGACCACAGTAAAGGCCTATGATAGAGTGGTGAGGAATGACCTCACCACTCTATCATAGGCCTTTTCCAAGTCTACGAATGCGCAATAAACATTTTGACTCTTCGCCAGTGCACCAGTGCATCCTCTTTCTTTCATAAATCGTGTTTGAACATCCCACATTTTTCCTTCAGTTTCATTCATCACTTTTTTATCAAAACTCTTGCATACAGTTTGCCGACGATGCTGAGCAAGCTTATGCAGCGGTAGTTTTTGCACTCTTGCTTTGACCCTTTTCCTTTATACAGCGGCACGATGACAGCTTTACACCAATCTTCTGGTACGCTGCCACCTCTCCAGCAAAGGTTGCAAAGGTTAAAAAGGCGGTACAGCTGGCAAACTACCACGCCCTGTCTTGCTTTCAGTATCTCTACAGAAATTCTATCAATTCCCGCAGCTTTGCCTAGTTTCATACTATTCAATATTATATTGTGGGACACATTTCAATTCAATTCCCGCAGCTTTGCCTAGTTTCATACTATTCAATGCTTCCATTATTTTTTCCATACTTATATCGCTTTCATTGCCGCTTTCAATGACTTCCCAGAAATCTGCCTGTCTTCTCTTCCACGAGTCCTTCTTTAAACGACTTCCATAATTTTTCCATCTCACATACTTCATTTAAATTTTCAAATTTCACGCTCACTTTACTTATAAATTCTTCTTTTATACCTCTCTTGCAAATTATCGACTTTATTGCGCTCTAGTACACTACAAGGGTTATGCACGCGGTGCCGCCATCGCTGAAACAGACATCTTACTCGACTAATAACCAAGAAGGCACCGCGGTATGTCCGGGTGTCTAGTACTTTCTTTCTCAGCCTTTCATCTACAATCACAAAATCAATCATGCTTCTCTGGCTTTCTTCTTGTCTCGTAAACAAGTGGATATCCTTGTGGTTGAACATGGTGTTGGTTACCACAAGATTCCTCTCCAAACATACTTCAAGCAAACTTTCTCCATTTTCATTAACTCGTTCGTCACCATATTTTCCCAATACACTTTCATACCCAACACGCTTTACACCAAACCAACCGTTAAAATCACCTAACGTTACTATTCTTTCGTTCCGTTTGCATTTATCGAATATCACTCATACTCTCCCAAAATGCCTGCCTCTCGCTTTGGTCTCTTGAAGATCGGTACCACCGCGCATCTTGCGGAGCATAAACTCCTACAACAAAGATGCGGGTGAGTCCAACCTTCAACCTTAACCAAAGGAGTCTTGGGCTCACACATTCATATTCTGTCACACATTCACAGTGAGGTTTACTAGATACCTAAATTTCACAAAATTTGGTTAAAAGATTACGGTTCAAAATGTAGGATTAAATTAAGTCGATTGAGGGCTTTCTTGGAAAACACTGCTTAAACCCTGAGAATTATTACAAAACAATTTACAATAATTTTATTCCTTTATAGGTTTATTATAGGTCTATGAAGCACTCGTGGCCCCGTGGACTCAGTGTTCTGTAAACGATCACTGCGTTAAGCAACGTTCGCTATAGGTGGTCCTTGGATAGTTGACCACTTTGTGGAATTTACATTTGCGAGCGTTTCTGTGCTTCGGAAGGCACCTTAAGGCGTTTGTAACGGTTGCCTCATGGGCGGCTTGAAAAAATTTAACAGCTGGTCGCCACAGACTGTACCTGTCCATTTTAGCAAGGCAATGGACCCGCCACCTGTTACTTAGGACAAAACTTCATACGATGAAATGTTAGCGAATAGTATGCCTCCGTCTACCCCCTCGGGGATAAAGGCGTTACAATATGTGTATATGTATATATCAAAGAGATAGCTCATAAACATTTTTTTTTGTATATTAGTTTTTAAAACGGCGGATTTCCATGTAAGCGTTCATCTCCTATATTACCTTATCCCCTTAAGGGTAGAATTTCAGAAAATCGTGAACCATATCTCTCTTAATATTCTTATCGAAAACCAATAGACAAATTTCTATGTTGATTAGTTCAGAAGTAACTGATATCTATACAAATTTTCAAAAATATTTAACTCCCTTAGGGGTTGAATTTCAAAAATTCCTGAAACACGTCTATCTTAAATAATCAACGAAAGACCACATACAATTTTTTATGCATATTGGTTTAAAAATGGCGGATTTCCATACAAACTTTCAGCCCTTATTTTACTACCTTAAGAGTTGAATTTATAAAAATCCTTCCTTATTCCTTGCCTACTTCATAGAAGAAACTTCTGTGCAAAATTTCGGGCATCTAAGTCTAAGGGTATGAGCTGTGCGTTGATAGTCACCAGTCAGTCAGGACTTTGCCTTTTATAAATATAGATTATATATATATTTAAAAATAAGTTATCTTAAGTTACATCATTGCAATGATTATAATTTCAGGATTATAAATATGTGAAAAAATAAATAGTTTTATTAGGTTTTCATGTAAGTGGCAAATGTCTGAATTTTTTTTTTAATTCTGACCTACCATGACGACTTTAACATAATATATAATGAATATGGGTTAAAAATTTTAAACGATTATAGCTATATGTAGTATCTGTATACTCTTTACTATTTTTAAGTAGTTAAAAGTTTCCAAGATATAGCGATTTTAGTTAATTGAACCAACATTTATTTAAGATATTCATTTCATCCAAAATCACGTTTAAGTGGATAGTACCTATAGACGATAGTTATATTTTAATCTACTCGTACATTAGGTGGTGAGACAATTGTCATGTTGAAACTGAGGGAGGCAGGTTATGAATTACTGCTGCTAAAATTTTACAAGCCGCTCTAACTAACTTTTCTTAATGACTTTAATTTTGGCAAGTGGGAGCAACGATATGGCGCCTTCATAACCACGGAAGTAGGTACTACAAATATTTTATACTGTTTATTGATGGCACTTGGTGGAACTTGCTACACATTTTAAATAACACCACTTGTACTATAGGCACACAATAGGGCAAAGTAAAAGGCACAGAATCATTAAAGATATTGTGTGCCTTTGAGAATGCCGTGTGGCGAAACCGTTTAGGTTTATCAAGTAAATGTTGTGGAATAGTACAAGTGGTATTCTTTAAAATGTACTAGACGTACATTAAAGACAGATTAACTAGACAAATAAATATCATTGGGACAACTCACACAACGCCATCTGATTCCAAACTAAGCAGAGCTTGTACTATGATAACGAGATGACTGATAAACACACTTATATATTTCTAAATACATACATATTATAGATAAATAACACCCAGACACAGAATAAACCATCGTGCGCATCACACAAAGTTTTATCTTTTGTGGGAATCAAACTCACGACCTCTTGCGTAGCGTTTCAGTCGGATACACTCTAACCGCGCCACAGAGGTAGACAGAAAAAAAAGTGGACCCCAGGCAACTAGGAATACACTAAGACGAAGAAAACTCATCTATAGGATCTTCTAAGCAAGCATTACGTATTCTTTTAAAAGCAGTAAGCCAAAAAAAAGTAATGGGTTTAGTAGTGAGGAAAGCCAGATGTATGACCGACCGCAATAAAGGTAAATCTTCCCTTGACATGAGTGATCAATTGGAGACATAATGGCCCTACTTTGCTGAACCAAATGGTATCGCAAATGACCGTAGATCTTTGAAATGATGTGAACGTACCAATTTGTGACAACACAACAAAAATACTATATCTACACATACATACAGATAAATAAAATTCAAGTGTCTGTTTGTAATTCCAAATTAACATCTTTTCACTAACTGCATATGAAACTGCTGGACCGATTTTAACGGGACTTTCACTGGCACATAGCTGATTTAGTAAGAAGTATTTAACTATCTATCACGCCTTTTCCCCGAAGGGGTGGCAGAGGCATATTATACTTTTCGCCATGTGTATTCCTGTCCCACGTAATAGGTAGTGAGCCCATTGCCGTGTTGAAATAGACAGACACAGGTTTTGGCTACCTGCTGTTGAAATTTTTCAAGCCGCCCATAAGGCCTTCAACTTGACTTGACGACTGCCATGTTACTGGCAACCGGGACCAACGGCTTAACGTGCCTTCCGAAGCACGAAAACGCTCGCAAATGTAAATGCCACAAAGTGATTACCCATCCGAGGACCAGCCATAGTGAAAGTTGCGTAACTCAGTGATCGTTTACAGAACACTGAATCCGCGGGGCCTCGAGCACGAAGTAACGTAAACAACATTTTCCCTGTATTCTAACGGTAACGGGAACTACGCGGGTGAAACCGCAAGGCTTTTGCTAGTAGTTTATAATGTTTGAGTTATAAATATTTCAGACTTACTCGTAATATATTTTTTGATAATTGAGTTTAGGGTCAACAATACTTCGTCTATAAAGTGCTAATAATACAATGCATCAATACATAATTTAAAATATTGTCTTTTTCAAGTAAAGTGTAGATTGCTCCATCTCCACCTAGAGCCTGGACTATGCTAGATTTAGTCGCGATTCTATGGAGTTTCGAATTTCCTACGCCTATGTTTCCTTACATACATATTGTCTTGCCTTTATCCCCGTACGTAGACAGAGGCATACTATACGACCACATTTCACCGTATGCATTTTTGTCCTACGTAGGTGGTGAGCCCAGCCGTGTTGAAATGGACAAGCGTAGGCTGTGGCGACCTGCTGTTGAAATTTTTCATGCCTGCCATTTTACTGGCAACCGGGACCAACGGCTTAACGTGCCTTCCTTAAGCATGGAAACGCTTGCAAATGTAAATTTCACAAAGTGGTCACCCACCCAAGGACCACCTATAGCGAATGTTGCTTAAGCACTGATCGTTTATAGAACACTGAGTGATCGGGGAAATGAGCGTTTTTATGTTTTCTTCTCATGAAAATAAAAAATGTTTTCATAGGAATTGACACCATTTTGTTTTGCGTACTAGGTAGCCTAGGCTTTTGCCACCAGTCAGGCTTATGGATGGACGGAGTTTGTTCTGGGAAGTCCAGTGCGTTGATTGAGGGATCCTTGCGGCGTGGGCATAATTATAGCTATATATTAATAACATTATCCTAATAGATCACCACGATCAAATGAGGCCTCTGAACTCATTCTACTACATCCACTCTATTATTCGACTGCCTCGGTGGCGCAGTGGTAGAGTATGCGACCGCCGTAACTGAGGTCCAGGGTTCGATTCCCGGGTCGGAAAAAATATTTGTGTGATTCACAAATGCTTGTTTCGGAGTTTGGGTGTTTTCTATATAGTTATAATATGTATGTATTTAGCTAGATGCTATAACAAAAGCTTATATTAGCTAACTTTAGGCTAGACGGCGCTGTGTAAAAAAAAATGTACCACAAAAATGTCACACATCAGTCCACGCGAAATATTACCGAAGAGTTTTTGTACCATTCAAGAGGAGTTTGATATGTGTTTGCCGTCGTAAATACTTTTGTGGTACGATTCAGAGTGAAGCTGTGATCTTGTCTACATTATAAGCATTGTTGTGTTAAGATTCCTCTCAAGTCGCGAGTCGTTGAATTGCGTTGAATGAATCTCATACCGCGAAGTCGATACTTTTCGATTTATGCTTTGAATAAATCAAACTATGTATATTCGAATTCAGAAGCGCTCGTGGCCCCGCGGTCTCAGTGTTCGGTAAACGATCACTGAGGTACGCAACTTTCACTATGGCTGGTCGTCGGATGGGTGACCACTTTGTGGCATTTACATTTGCGAGCGTTTCCGTGCTTCGGAAAGCACGTTAAGCCGTTGGTCCCGGTTGCCAGTAAAATGGCGGTCGTTAAGCCTGGTTGAAGGCCTTATAGGCGGCTTAAAAAATTTTAACAGCAGGTAGTCACAACCTGCGTCTGTCTATTTCAACACGGCAATGGGCTCACCACGTATTACGTGAGACAGGAATCCACACGGTGAAAAGTGGGCATATAATATGCCTCTGCCACCCCTTCGGGGATAAGGCGTGATGGATATTTATTTTATTTTATTTATGTATATTCGAAAAGGGCAAAAGTTATAATACTACTGTCTGAGAATATTTGAAAATATGAGAAATGATGACAATTATTATTTTATAAAAGAAATGAAATATATTTGATATTGACATTCGAAAGTTAAAGAATGTACTTACTATACATACATACATATTATCACGCCTTTATCCCCGAAGGGGTTGGCAGAGACATACTATACGCCCACATTTCACCGTTTGCAATGTCCCACGTTACAGGCGGTGAGGCCATTGCCGTGTTGAAATGGACAGGCGCAGGTTGTGGCAACCGGTTGTTGAAATTTTTCAAGCCGCCCATAAGGCCTTTAACTGGGCTTAACTACTGCCATGTTACTGGCAACCGGGACCACCGGCTTAACGTGCTTTTTGAAGCACGGAAACACTCTCAAATGTAAATGCCACAAAGTGGTCACCCATCAGTGGACCAGCCTTAGTGAAAGTTGCTTAACGCAGGGGCCTCGAGCGCTTCTTCGCTTATAAGGTAGTTTGTGGGTGGGTCTAAAGGGCCGAATAAATATAATAAAAATAAAATGTGTCTATTTTAGATGTTAAGGGCCGGTAGGCCAAGTCGCGTAGGCACCACAACGCTTCCTCAGCCCCCGCCAAGATAGATCGACGGTGTATTTTCCGCTGGCACGCCACAGTAAAAATGATTGGCAGTAGCAATCGAAATGGAACATCTCTGTTATTGTGTTGGATTTTATTTTAGGTTTATGATATACTAGTTAACGCCCGCGGCTCCGCCCGCGTTATGAAGTTTTCCCGTTCCCGTTTTCTAAAGGACCTTGTTCCCGGGATGAAAAGTAGTCTTATGTCAAAAGTAGTCAGAATAACTGATAGATAAGCTATTATATATAATATATAGTTATGGTAAAATTAATTTAAATTCCATTCAGTAGTTTTACGTGCAAGTAACAAACAACCATACTTACAACCTTTCGCGTTTTTAATATTAGTAGGATTTAATGATGATATATAATATAATAACAAATTTAGGCATTATGTACAAGTACCAAATAAAATATCCCATACTCATTATATCATTTTTTTTAAATAATAATGAAAATCAAAAAATCATAATGTTATCCCCCTTGGTCGCACGCAAGCTTTACAGTCCGTATAAAGAGACTGTATCGCCCGAAGCAGCTGGCTGTCTACATCATATCCTGCCCGGATATGGAGTGAACGGCCAGCCAGGTCACACGGACGAGTACCACAGAGTTTCTCTCACAACGTTATCAAATGCTTTCTACAGATCCACTAAAGCGCAAAAAACCTTCGCGTTAAAATGTTGGCATTATTAATTATTAGTTTCATGAAATGTTATACATTGTTTAAGGCTACTAACATAAAGTAAAACCATAAATAAAAAGCGCTCGTAGCCCTACTAACTCCATTTCTGTAAAAGATTACTGATTTAAGAAACTTTCTCGGATTTTGGATGAATGACCGCTTTGTAGCATTTTCATTTACCAGCGTTTTCGTGCTTCGGAAAAACAGGACTTCTTAAACAGGCTTCAGGACAAATTAAGCTGTTTGTCCCGGTTGACAGTAACGATGCAATCGACACTCGTTAAGTCAAGTGAATACCCTTTGAGCGACTTAAAAATTACAACAGCGAGTCGCTACAATCTGAGCCTGTACATTTGAACACAGGCATTGGGCTCACCACAATATGCCTCTGCCACACCTTCAGGGATAAAGTTGTGGCTAATAAATTTATAAATATTCTTAAATAATTAATACTGAAAGCATAAAACAAAGGTCTTGGATACAATTTTAATAATTTATGCGAAGCAAAGCGAAGCTTCAATATATTAACTGCACTGATAACTTCATCCAGTGGCAGTCGGTATGTTAAAGCTTTAGAATCTATTGATCAAATTTGTTTAGAACCCAATTGAAAGTATACGCTACAAATTTTTTTTTTTGAAATACCCACGTAATGTGTGGTGACTCCATTGCCGTATATAACACTCATATATATATACACTATATAAAGCTAAATCCGGGCTTCGCGAGATGCAACTGGGACAGACGCTCGGATGATGATAGAATGCTTACTGCTCTCATAAATATACTGTGACATTGCGAAAAAATAGCAAGGGGAGCGTAACGAAAAAACCTAACACAGGTCCTACCTCAGTAAGCGCCAGCGCGCGACTGATCAGGCCTCAGAGTCGCGAATCTGATATTATTTAAACATTTGTACTATAAAAATCACTGTATATAGTCAAAGTTAGCGATTATGTCTATAAATATATAGTAGCTATAGTTGTGTTTAAAAATTTCATGAAAATTGTCTGTAGTTTAGATTTGGCATTGTAAAACATTTCGAAAGGGGGCATCTTTGGGATGTTTTTCTATCAAGTGAAGTTTATTAGATTTTGTAACAGAAAGCCATTTTGACTAGCTTAAATCCTTAACTATCAAATATCTCTTTTTCAGAATCAAAAATCCTTTCTTCTACGATTCGCATTGTTTTAAAAACTCAAAATCGTGGCCTCGGCAGGAATACCAAGCCTTAAATTTGAAACAAATTTTAAACCCGTTGCCTTTTTAGTGAGACTGTAACAAAAAGGCTAAAAGGTCTTATGTGCTAAACACTAATTAGCACGACCAATTAAAGTCCTGGTAGTCTCGGCCTTACTAAATTGATTCTCTTGAAAACTATTAAGTGTTTCAACTATTCCTTTTAATATTTATGTGTAGAAAGCACAAAGAGCCTTATTTTACAAAAGGTTGACTTTAAAGAAACCAAAAATGAATTCCTTAAAAGTAATATAAAGGAAAATACAATCTCTTTGCGAAATGGTAAAACAATACAATCCAATTGTAACGTCATTGTGAGGGGCAATTGATGTTCGTGGGCGTCCTCAATAACGCGCCGGGTTTAAAAGCCGATTTTTACGAAAATACTAGCTAACCCCCGTAGCTTTGCCCGTGACATACTTGAAACTCCCATCGCACTCAATTAATCCCCTCTTTTATTATTTTAACAATTATGTATGCAAATTTGCCCAATATGTTAATATTTATAATTACAGCGTGATGATATATATATTCTCCTATAGTCTTCCTAGATAAATAACTACTAAAATATTTTTTTGAATTTCAGCCAATAGTTCCTGCGTTCAACTATACAAAAAAACAAACTCTTTAGCTTTATATATTAGCATATATGTACAGTCGGCCATGAAAGTGGTTTTTGACAAATAAAACCTCAACTACAGAGTGGATCATATTTTTGGCAGACTGTACTTACATGTGTCACATACACTTTAAATAAAAGAAGTGTGTGTGTACACGCGTTAGAAGTTATACTTATTTGGCGAAACACGACCAAAATCTTTTTAAAAATATATATTTTGCCTTATTCTGTTTGTAGATAAAACTAAAATGTTGACTATAGCTACCTTCAGGTGTATGAAAACTACTTTGAATGTAGTTATAAGTTGTCATGGAAACACTTATCAGCTAACTTCAGGGTGTCGATTTTTCGTGACGGTGTGCGCGCGAATGGTAAAAAATTGTTCTCATCATTTTTCCCTAACGCACTAAAAGAAATATAACTGTGGGACTTTTCACACTGCTCCATCTAGCCCAAACTAAGCTAATATAACTTTGTGGTATGGGATCAAGATAATTGATAAACAGACTTATATATTTATAAATACCTACATACAATAAAAATTAAACAACCAAACGCCCAAACAATCATTTTCAGATCACACAAATTATTTGTTCCGAGAAACACTATCGCATACTACCACTTACGCGACCGAAGCAGTATCTTTATTTTACCAACCTTAATTCTTATCATTATGTCTCTTTACCTCAATATATTCATTAAAACAAACCTACCAACTATAAAGTATGCAAACTACGACAATCATATTACACAAGCATACATTTAGCAGATGAAACACAGCAATAAACTACATTTCGTCACGTCACAGCAATTTGTGAAGCTAAGATAATGCATACATTATGTATGGGGCGGAGACCACGTAATACCAAGAGCTACCCTTCAATGTAGCTGATTCCACCCTCGGGATTGTAGAGGGTCTTTGTGCTCAGAAGTAAAATGGCGGGAAGAGTCATTAATGTTACGTCATCGATAATATTGCTGTATCACTTATTGAATAAATTCCCTACAGGACTTATCGGCATTAGTATCTTTATTATTGAATAAGAATTTTTTTTTCACAAACTATCAAAAAGGTTCTCTTCTCTACCTTCTTAATAGTTTGTGATAATAATCCACTCAAGATATATATATATAAAAAAAAGAAACCCGTTTTCCGTTGTCACGACATAGCATGAAAACGGCTTGACCGATTTGAAAAACTCTTTTTGTATTGGATAGCCCATTTATTGAGGAAGGTTCTTAGCTGTATATCATCACGCTACTACATAGGAGAGCGGAGCAGTAATCATAAATATCAACAAATCGGGGAAACTCTCATACATTTTTAGAAAAGAAATAAGCGACGGGATTAAATGGGTGCCACGGGGTTGGAAGTATGTCCCGGACGAAGCCGGGCAGGTCAGCTAGTTTTCAATAAAAGTTAAATGTTTTGGACTTCTGATTTGAAATAATTTCGTTGGGCTTTTCCTATTCCTTTTTGTTTCTTTTTTTGCGTGAGTACTTGGCGGATGGCGGACGCTTGCTGTATATTATTTACTAAAGCTAGTGCATTACCCTAGTATAATGTAGAAAATTTGTAGATTTTGATACTTAAATGTTGTTTTAACGAGCTGTAGTGAAAGACGCTGATATATCGCGGTGAAATTCGACTTTACATCTTGCCGTGCAAAATCTAGTAAAAAGCATCAATAACGGTTTTGCCATTTTACTGGGACATGACAATACTGACTTTGACTTAAGACTATACTTTACTACGACGTGAAAGACGAATAAGTAGAAATATAAAATTAATAAGATTTGGCTAAAATATCTTAGTAACCTGGCCATAGAATAATTAAAAAACATTTATTTTTAAATTTATTTTAAATATATATATAATTATATAATATAAAATAAATACAAAATTGGAAATTACATTTTAGTGAACAAAACCTTTCCTAGTTACAAGGGATTACGTAACTCATCATGTAATAATTTGACCTTGACATATCAGTATACCCTGGGAAATACCTATATAGAGCCCTTTTTCCTGTTATATAGCAAAGCTTAGCGTAAAGGGATCACGCACATTCGTAATACTTCCTGGGAATCTTAGATGGGAGCCAGTTTGGATTTATCGTGTGTCAAATAATTTAGATCAGGAATAGATTGGGATTTGACACGTTTCCTAAGAGAATACCGTATCAGCATCGGGCAAAATCGATTTGGAAAATCGAATCATCATTTCATTTGACTTGTGGAAATGAAAGTTTGTACTCGTAATTAATGAAAACCTAACCTAACAAAAACTGTACGTATAAATTAAAGAAAGTGATATATTTGTCTCGTTATTTAGGTATACGCTATTTCGATGCCCTAATGTAGAAACGTAAAGTTTAGTTGACTAATTGGAATAATACGCCAAGCAAAAACGTACTACATAGGTATACTATTCATTGAATTATGTAGGTATTTGTCAAAATATTAGGTAGTAGTTACTTAGTTTGATACTAGATAAAAACTTCTTGTGTGTTATAATTATGCACACGTTGGCAGAAATGTTATGACCGAAAAACAGAAACATGAGCATTTTTAATTGTTGGCGTCTTATGTGTTATAATTATGCTCACCTTGGCAGAAACGTCTTGACAGAAAAACAGAAACAGGAATTCTTTTTTTGTTGACTATATGTTTTTAGTGTTAGTGACATGTAGCCAACAGAAACAAATACGATAATTAATTAAAAAAAAATAGGAATTCGACAATAAATGTAGCTTTAAAAAATGTGAAAGTTCTTATAGGTCAATAATAATGTTTAAGCCAACTTGTACCGCTACTAATAAATTTCTAACATTAAAAGAGAAATCCATAAAATAGAAGACCGTTAATTAAAGCATTACGTAAATATTGGGTTTCGTGGCGATTTCAAACTGGTGTAATAAGGATAACAGAAGTATCTTCTGTGTAGAATAATTGCTTGTTTAATTATTCCTCTTTGTAGGCATTTCACAGTGAATTTACATATAGAGCCGTGTTTTTAATTTTCATGGCTTTAGGGGATCATGTCAAATTGCTTTTTCGACTTTCTTTTGAAGCAGATCTGGATTAATGTGTTTTGTTTTGGTATTTGTTGTGTTATCATCATCATCGAAGCAATATTAACGTTCGATTGCATACCGAACGAACCCTTGGCAAATAATGTACTGAATCTGTGAAATATATCGTACTCAAAGATTCCCGGAGGTTTTAATAAATCATGAAGGAAGTCTACAAGACTGGCTTTTTTCCTTCCTTCTTTTCACTGTAACAATAGGTTTTCAGCACCCCTACTTGAAGTAATCACGATGTCTTAGAGTTGAAGTCGATGGAATCTTAAGCTGAAAGTAGGGTCATTTCAACAGACCTCATTTGACTGCTAACTGTCCGTTCAAGGTCATATTTGACATAAAGCTCTACTAGTAGTAAAGTTAGGATGATGTATGTAACTTGCATAAAAACTGTAGAACAAAAATTAGAAAAGGGTATCTTTTGAGGGTACTTGGCTATTTGAAACTTAAAGTATATGTATAGAAAAATATATTTTGTCGATAAAATTGGGTTTTGATGTATCTGCTATATACATAATTAACAACAAAAAAAGTATAATTCAAAAGAACTCGTTCTGCATTGATATATCAAATTCTAGTAGGTACTAATAGTATGTAGGCAACTACGCAAATAATTTTAAAGTACTTATCTCGTTTGAAACAAGAAAAAGGTTTTATTACATACTCCACAAAGACTTTATTCTACGTAATACTCCTGTAATAGGCCCATTGTCAGTGAAATCGTGTAGGTACTTCCAGTTCAATCTTATATCTTTGTTTCTTTGCTCGCAAGACGTCCTACTTTACCCTCATTAATTTTTCATCTTTTCACGCGACGCGATATAAGCAAAAAAAATGTCTCGTGAGGCTTTCGCGTGTTGTATGTTAACCAGAAATTAAGTAATTTTGTTGTGTGTGTACCTACATTATGGAGAACTGTTTTAAAAAATATTAGTAATATCTATATAAGTAGTATATCTTTATATTTAGTATCCTTTATATGCAAGTTATATTGTATAAATTCAAAGTTTAAAAGAGGAATGACATCAAATTCCGATGAGTAAAACTCCCGGATTCGGATTTTCGCTTTGTCATCGAACTCCTCCCAAACTACTCAACACTTTTTGATCAAATTTGACCCATAATACGATATCTAGCCATAGATGGATTAGAAAAAATAAAATCGAATATCGGACATACCATGGAGAAATAATCATCGAAAGGAGACATCGACAAAAGAACTCGAAAAAAGGCAAATCACTTCGCTCCATTTAGACTTACCGGGACGGCAAGTAGTTATACATAGTTAGCACCTAGTAACAATTCACACAAACGAACATAAGTTCTCTAACACACAAACGAACATAAGAACTCTAGGACATTACTAGGTATATCTATTACCATAAAGTAGACCAATGGACCTTTAAAAAATGAAAGGGCTTCTGAAGACCCTGCATAAGTAGACAGACCTCGAAATTCCTATTCTTACTATACTATACTATTAACCACGGCTTGAAAACACTATTAACCACGGATGTTATAAAACAGACCCTGGTTAAAGCAAATAACACATAATTACTTTATTATGTTTTAGCTTGTTAGTTACAAATTCCTAGTGCAAACTCAACAAACTCACTTATTGGCCGACATTGTTAATATATGTAATTTTAATTCTTTTGAACTACAGTTAATAAGCACAAAATAAACACATTCAGCCTCGTGCATAAACATTTTTCTTTTTTTTTAAATGAATACTAGGTACCTTAATTCCTGTTCTTGGGCCTAACCATTCCAGTTATTTTAAATTGTGTGAGACTAGGTCACTTCAGTCAGTAGTGCCGGGGGATCCAACTTAGGCTATCTAGACACAAGTTCGGTACTTTAATCATTAACCTACCGCCAGAAATCAGCCTCGGTCAATTACAAATTGGATAAGTCTGTAATCTTAATCCCTCGGCATGTACCTATTTCTTGAGTGGTCTAAGAGGCAGAGGCTAATACAGGATTCCAGGCTAAGATAATAGAATTTTTAAAAATCTAATGATACTGTTTTTATTTTCATCAAAATCGGGTTCGCGACACCTTTGAGCATTTTTCGATATTTCTTATAGTTTAGAATTTGGCCCTGAAAGCCCACTTGAAAAATTCACCCTTTATACGCTCACATTTCACCATAATTAATTCTGTCCAACGTAACAGGTGGTGAGCCCATTGCCGTGTTGAAATGGACATGCAAAGGTTGCGGCAACCTACTGTTGAAAATTTTCAATAGTAGTAATTCATAAGGCCTTTGACTTGGCTTAACGACTGCTGAACGGCTTAACGGAAACACTTGTGAATAGAAATACCACAACGCGGTTAACCATCCGAGGACTAACCATAGCATAAGTTGCTTACCGCAGTGATCGTTTACAGAACACTGTTTTAGCGGGATACGGGTACTGCAGTGGGATCTAGACAATTGATAAATATATCATACATAAGTTACACCCAAATAGAAAAAATCAACGTGTTAATCAAATAAAACGATGAAATTGAATATTTTCTCCTTTTTGTGAAATAGTAAGCATAGCTAAAGTGTTCACTGTGGTAGCCTATCACCTCATAAAACGAGGCGCGGAGAGCAAATTACTTGACTGCCATTACGAAAATGATGGGTCTTTTCGCACGGCGGGCTTAATGGAGGCCGGGACAGATGATGATAATGGGTTACAATGCGCGCTCAGCGCTAATCAGGTTTTTTAAATTAGCTTTACGTTTTGGCGATGGTTCAGTTATTTTTCAGTTCACAATTGCCTATTAGGCAACTAGTGTTGACGCCGGCGGCTCCGCCCGCGTAATAAAGTTTTCCTATTCCCATTTCCTACAGGAACTTGTTTCTGGGACAAAAAGCAGCCTATGTCCTTCCTCGGACTAGACTAGTCTAACTCTGTATCAAACATTATAATCGGTTCAATAATTTTCTAGTATTGGCGCGACATACAGTCAGAGTTACTTTCGTATTTATAATATTACTAAGGATTACCTTACAATTTTTATACCAAACTAGCAGACGCCCCGCGGTTTCAAAATGTAGTCTGTTCCCGTGGGAATACGGGAACTAAATGTAGCCTAGATATGTGCTTATTGGGCACTTGGTAGCCGGAGATCTTCATGTGGCCTCTTATACCCAACATTTTGTTAACAAATAAATAAAAAAAACTACCTAACTATCTTCACGCTGTATCCCTGACGTGGTAGTCAGAGAGGACAGATCACCAGGCTTCGCCATCCATGCATACTTCTTTCGCTTCTTCGAGATTCATCAATCGCTTCATACACGCACGTCTGGGTATCCGAGTACTTTTGACCTTTCCGTTTTGAGCAATCTGCTCACGTGGTCTTCATATGTAAGTCTCGGCCTTCCTTGACTCCTTCTACTTTTGAACAATATATATTCTTCGTCAATCGTTCCTCACTCATTCGTTGGACGTGTCCAAACCAACGGAGCACGCCCTTTTCCAGCTTAACGCTGACACTTTCATTCAAACCTGCCATATTGCGTATCACTTCGTTACGTATTCGGTCGGCCAAGGTAACGCCGCACAATTTTCGAAGTGATCGCATCTCCACAGCATTCAATTTACTTTCATGCATCTGCTGACATACCCAGGTTTCACTACCGTAAAGCAAAGTTGGCACTAGCACTGCGTTATGAATCGCCATTCGTGCTTCTTTTACGATGCTTTGTCGCTTTATTAACTGGGACAAAGCACCGTTAACCTTGTTTCCGGCAGCTACTCGCCGTTCTACATCCGAATCACATCTTCCATCCGCGCTAAACATACTTCCTAAATACACAATTTCATTCACTTGCTCTAGACGTTCCTGGTTTACCCTAATCTCGCATTTAGTTCTTACGTCACCTCTTTCAAATACTAGAACCTTAGTTTTACTTGCATTCAAGCGGAGACCCTTACTTTCACACCCCTCTTTCATATTAGTGACTAATGCCTGTAGGTCGGCTTCTGATGAGGCCATGAGCACCGCATCATCAGCGTACAGCAGACAGTTTACTGTAAAGTCACCCAAATTCACACCCATATTAAAATCTTTCAACTTCTGCAGGCAACTGTCCAGATACACTATGAACAGCCAGGCGGACATGACACATCCCTGTTTGACGCCTGTACAGACATCAAAAAGAGGTGACACATCCCCCCCTACTCGCACGCAAGCCTTACAGTCCCTATAAAGCGACTGTATTGCCCGCAGTAGCGAGCCGTCCACACCATATCCTGGCAGCAAGTCTCACAGCGTTAACAAATGAGACTATGAATGAGAGATTAGATCTGAATATACTCTGAAAGAGATTAATGGTTCCTAAAAAATCTACAATAATCTTTATGTAACCTCCCACAACAGCCAATATACTTCACAAGGAAGATATTCGAGTACAAAAAAGTTCCTAAACATCTCAAGTTTAAGTGAACGCACTGCAATTTCACGGGTCACAATAATGAAGAAGGTAGAAAATTGTGTCACAATAATGAGGAAAGTAATGACTATGTACCTACTCGTATGTATACGGCTCACCCTTCTTAGAGGCGTTTAATCTACCTTAGCGTAATATAGTTAAGTAGCTAACCAGGTTAAAAAGAAATTTCCTTTTCAGTTTAGCAATCTTTCTTTGTTTTTTTTTTCTTTTAATATGGTCCACTGTCTGTGTAGTATATGTATATACTTACACCGTCATCACCGAATGGGTAGTAGAGGCACACTATAACTCTATATTTCACCGTAAGCATTTTGTCCCACGTAATAGCCTACTGCGGTATTGAAATGAACAAGCGCAGTTTGTGGCGACCTGCCGTTGAAATCATACCCTATATTATCAACCCATCTGGCTAGCAATAGCGTGATACAGTAAGGCTGATCTCTGATCGCCCTCTAAAAATTATAGGAGGAGGCTTACGTCCAGTATTGGACTGCGATAAACTGGTTTGATAGGATTTATACTAAACGAGAACCTAAAGAAATGAAATTCATATCATCGTAGCTCAGTGGTAGGTGAATGGTTCTCCAATGTATATGGAACCTGGGCAGTAGCACGATGATATAAAGCCTAATAAAGCCTGCCTCAATAAATAGACTAACCAACACAAAAATAACTTTTCATCTCTAATCTGTAGTTCTTAAGAGAAGCGGCGTTTAACCAAACAAATAAACAAACTCTTCAGTTATAACAGTATAGATAACTACGAAAAAAAGTTTCTTTAAAATAGGGTTCAATATAGAAACTTTCAATGTCGAACCCTAAATAAACAAATAAATGAATTCCCTTCCCGCATCAAATTCAAATGACTATAAAATAAAATATTAGATAGTTGATGGTTCTACTAACAATACGTTTTATGGGAATGCACAGGGGGCGCCCTTGCCTCTCACAATATTAGTTACTAGAGATAGCATTTGGAATTCCTTAGGGATCAGAAGGGCGGCGGTGGTGAAAGGAAAACTGGCCATGTGAAAATGCTTTCATTGCTTTTTACGCGTCGCCAGAGGCAATTTAGACGTTGCGGTGTTTTGTAGACTAACGACGGGCATTGCCCTACACCGAGAACTGATTCTATTGCTTACGGTCTGTGGGAACTCCCCCTAATATATCCTGCTTCATTGAAAGTTCAACAAATAGCCACTTGATATCGATCATGTGATAAATATACTGTTTAGTTACATTTCGAACTTTTGGAATCCGTTTTCCATTTTTAATGAAATTGAAAATGAGCGACGAAGGACAACAGGATAAGATTTTAAAATGTAGGATTTTTCGCGGGAAATGGTCGCTTGCTTGAAGCGCTCGTGGCCCCGCGGTCTCAGTGTTCTGTAAACGATCACTGAGTTACGCAACTTTTACTATGGCTGGTCCTCGGATGGGTGACCACTTTTTGGCATTTATAATTGCGAGCGTTTCCGTGCTTCGGATGGCACGTTAAGCCGTTGGTCCCGGTTGCCAGTAAAATGGCAGTCGTTAAGGCTGTTTGAAGGCCTTATAGGCGGCTTAAGAAAAATCAACATCATGTAGCAACCACCTGCGTCTGTCTATTTCGACACGGCAATGGACTCACCACCTATTACGTGAAATAGGAATACACAGGGTTAAAAGTGGGCATAAAATATGCCTCAGCCATCCCTTCGGGGATAAGGCGTGATGAATATATAAATAAAATGAAAATAGTGTTTTATGTGTAAAAATGGTAGGTATATTCTTATACATAATAGATGTGTCAATGTGCTATAGTGATATATCGCAGTGAAATGTCATTTTACATCTTGTCGCGCAAATGCGAATTCCAATGAAGCCCAGTAACGATTTTACTAATTTACCGGGGCAAGACTGATTTTAACCTATGACTATCCTTGATAAAGACATAGAAGACGAATATATAGGTAATAAGAAGAACAAGAAATATGAAATAAAACGGGTTCAAAATTTCTTCCCAATTTAACATCTAAAATAGACAAAGTTTATTAAATTTTTTCGGCCCTTTAGACCCACCCCAGTTCCGTGCTTCGGAAGGCACGTTAAGCCGTTGGTCCCGGTTGCCAATAAAATGGCAGTCGTTAAGCCAAGTTGGAGGCCCTATGGGCGGCTTAAAAAATTTCAACACGGCAATGGACTCACCACCTGTTACGTGGGACGGAAATGCATACGGTGAAACGTGGGCGTTAAATATGCCTCTGTCTACCCCTTCGGGGATAAAGGCGGGACAATATGTATGTATGTAAGAAATATGAAATAAATAAAATTTAGCTAAAAGTTCCAAGTTTAGACCAATAAATAATTATAAACCCGGCCATTAAAATGTTATGTTAATATTTTTTATTACTGCGATTTCATTATTTAATCATATTTTATAAAAAAAAAACGGAGTTATGAGTTCGAATTATTTAAATTAAACTAGATATCAATAAAAAAAATGAGTAACGTGTCCATCAAAATAAGCTGAACTTGACAACGGTCGCCAATCAGAGGCGTCTGAATGATGTCTATTTCAAATCTATTAGTCGAACAGCCTTTCCGCCCAGTCAATAGCTATCGTGTCATGCGTCTTTGCCAAATAGATGAAGCTATAAAACAGGACAGTAGATGACATCTGTCGTATGTGGAAACTGATTTAGGTCAGTTCATGTCTATTCTGACTTATATCTATACTTTTTTTGGGAACAGAATTGGGAAAATTGTGTCTTATGAAGGCTGACTTATATGAAAAATTTTGTGTATAAATAAAGCGAAACTTCTTTTTCTAAATAAAAATTTTAAATATGGATAAAAAAAAATCAGTCATGCACTGTGAATAAAAAATTTTTACACTTTAAAATTTTAATTTAGTAAAAGTTAGCATACTAATTCCATTTCAAATTTGTTCCTAATTAAACTTCTTTATCGCCGTTGAGAGAAATTTATAGCTGTAAAAAAATCGTCACGTTTTTCGGTTACGCGCTATGTGGTTTTGAAGTGAAACTTCTTTATCGACGAACTAGCTGAGCCGCGCAACTTCGTTAGCGCTACATAAGACAAACAGACAAATAAAAGAAACATTAGTTAAAGAGGATGGCGCGTAGGCTATTTCTATGAAACAACTTCTGAAGTATTCGCATTTTAACAACAAAAATCTCAATGAAATAGGAATACTTAAAATTAGTGTAAAATACAGGTATTAACGCGATTAATAGGTGTATATAAAACTATTTAAGGCTTGGTATTCCTGCCGATCTCGCTTTAGAGTTTTTTAAAACAATACGAATGGTAAAAGAAAGGGTTTTTGATTCTGAGAAAGAGATATATGTTAGTTAAGGATTTAAGCTAGTCAAAATGAGTTTCTGTAACAAAATCTAATAAACTTCACTTGATAGAAAAACATCCCAAAGTTGCCCCCTTTCGAAATGTTTTTTCAATGCCAAATCTAAGCTACAGATAATTTTAATGAAATATTTATACACAACTATAAGCTACTAAATATTTATAGACATAATGGCTTACTTTGACTATATACAGTGATATTTATAGAACAAATGTTTAAATAATATCAGATTCGACGCTGAGGCCTGCAATACTGACGCTTACTGAGGTAGGACCTTTGTTAGGTTTTTTCGTTGCGCTCCTCTTGCTATTTTTTCGCAATGGTACAGTATATTTATGAGAGCAGTAAGCATTCTATCATCATCCGAGCGTCTGTCCCAGTTGCATCTCGCGACGCCCGGAGTTAGCTTTATGTAGTGTATATATATGAGAGTTATATACGGCAATGGATTCACCGCCCATTACGTGGGACAGGAATACACATGGTGAAAAGTGGGCATATATAATAATATGCCTCTGCTACCCTTTCGGGGATAAGGCGTGATAGACAAATAAATAATAAAAAAAATATATGAGAGTTTTAATATAAAATAAAGTACCTACACTTCACAGAAGCGTTAGAATTATCCCTGTAAGTAGTATAAAATCGAACCCGGTACCCACAGGTTAGAAGACAGTTATATAACCAACTGAGCCAGTGGCCGCTCGACACCCCAAGCCGCTCACACCGGTGTTGCCCTCTGTCGCCTTACAGGCTTATCATGCCTACGGTGATTGTATAGGGGGCCCATCTAGTGAGTTGGCAAGTCACCGTCTGCCAGTATTTTGATTTTAATATATTAAAATGGCAGACGCCGTCTTCATCCATAGTTCTAATCACTCAGTTCATTTAACCTCCAACTCAATAGCCCAATAGTAGTTAGCATATTGTACAATAGTTTAACTCCCATTGGAGATGGTCCATTACCGTTCTTCTACATAAAGCGGACGTGGATTGTCTGCAGTGGGAGTCCCATTCCCTGTTACATTAAAATTCTCAAAAGGCCTCTGCGTGTTGGACCTCTATGTCCCCATGTAAGCCTCCCAAAAGACCGGGTATCTTCGTAAGAAAAAAAAAAGAAGATACCCGTGAAGAAGAAACAAATAATAATAATAATAAGCTCCCTATAACCCATCCATACGTCCGAGTCGAACACCAGACTCACGTGGGGGGCGGACACGCGATTTATATAATTACTGGCGCGGCTAACATGGCTCTGGAAACCCATGCCGATGGAGATGAAATTAAGAAGTAAACGTATAGGATCGCTGCCCGGGGATCGCCGGGGCACACCTGGAGCTAACGCTGGGTGTGACAGCATGCGGACCGTTGGCGACGGGGGACTGAGCAGGCGGGTTCCCCTCGAACAAAATACTACAGCCGACACATGTGATGATGGTACCACACATAATAATAGGACAAACATCCCTATAGAACCGTACAGCTCTAGCACAATTTCATACACACCGTCTAGATCATCATCACCATCCATACCATCGTCACCTATAACTACCCTTAATACAGCTACACCCAACCTAGCCTTGAATGTTGCGCGGGAGGTGAATACCACCTTTTTACCGGCGTCCACCAAGGCTGGCAAAGCTAGAGTTCGCATGAAATGGAGCAATGATGTTATTACATTTATCATGTGAAGCTATTTTCACATTACAAAATTAGAAACTGATATGACAACTTACAGAAAACAACTGCATGAACTTTTTACAAGTCAATACCCCGAGGTTAAAGTCACTGAACAAAGAATTTCAGACCAAAGACGAACCATTGTAAGAAACAAACTCCTTGCACAAGATGCTATAGATCAAATAAAAGAAGATGTACGTTTACTACTATTAGAAGAACCAGTCTATACCCTATCACAGTCACAAGATACACCAAACCTAGATTTGCAATCACCTATAATTACACATCACTCTCAATACTCTCAATCACAAGTACGTACACACACATCACACATATCCACACAAACTGAATCCCTGACAACATTACTAGAAAATGACATTGAAACTTTAGTTACAGCAAATGAACACAATAGGATCCATTCAAATCTACAACTAGTACAGGATAAGTTTAGAGCAGTTCTAACCCAATACTCAGATATGGATCCGTCAGCCCGCCCAAAATTACCCAAACTTAGATACAGCCCACTCCTTTTTCGTTTAGTTAATTTATTTAACGAAACGATACTACCACAATTTTTATCCGACGACATACAACTAACAGACATAAACACTCTCATATACGGCACAGCATTAGTCGTATCTGAGGAGCTTAGTTTTAAAATTACTGATTACACATTTAACGCAAGGCCAAAACATACTAACAAACCACCATGGCAACATAGATTGGAAAAAGATATGGAAAAATTAAGAGCCGACTGTGGAAGACTTATACAATATATTAACAACAATAGGTCGAAAAAAGTAGTAAAGAGAGTGGAAAATATATTTAGAACTAATTTTATACATAGTAAACATGAAAATAGTAACAAAAAACCTGAAGAGTTTTTAGATACACTGAAACAAAAATTAGCACTCAAAGTTAATAGGCTCAGAAGATACACAAAGGCACAACAACGCAAAACTGATAACGTAATATTTGCTACAAACGAGAAAATGTTCTACAGAAATATGCAGAAATCGCAAACCGACCCTCCAGTAGAAACTCACAATAACATACCAAAGAAAGAAGATTTGGAAGCATTTTGGTCTAGCATCTGGGAAGAACAAGTACAGCACAACGAAGAGGCAACTTGGATAGCAGATGAAACAAACACATGGAGAGCAATAAAAGAAATGGAGTTTACTGAGATTACAAAAACTGACATCACAAACGTAACAGCTAGATTACACAACTGGAAGTCACCGGGAATCGACAAAATACACAATTTTTGGTATGAGAAGCTAACTTCAGTACATCAATATATAGCTAAAAACCTCACAGATATCGTATTAGGAAAGCAGGACATACCAGAATTCATAGATACAGGAATTACATATATGCTACCTAAAGTTAAATTCACATCGCAGCCTTCCCAATATAGACCAATTACTTGTCTGCCGACTATTTATAAAATTCTAACATCAGCAATTAAACTAAAATCTCATCACATATTGGTAACCATAACATTATAGCCGAGGAACAAAAGGGATGTAGGAAAGGATATATGGGATGCAAAGAACAATTGATTATAGACTCCACTATTCACAAACACGCTACCACAAGAAATAGAAATCTACATTGCGCATACATAGATTATCAAAAAGCATTTGATAGTATACCACATTCTTAGTTAATACTGGTTTTAAAAATATATAAAGTTAATAACAAGATAATCGATTTTCTACGCAACATAATGACACACTGGAAAACTACTTTGCAACTAAATAACGGCAGTAATACTCTTACAACTCGACAAATTAAAATCAGAAAAGGTATATACCAAGGAGATTCCCTTAGCCCTTTGTGGTTCTGTCTTGCTCTAAATCCCCTGTCAACTTTATTGCACCAATGCCGAGCAGGATATCAAGTTAAAAAAAACTCTGTAGACATTATATCCCATCTTATATATATGGACGACATTAAATTATTTGCAAAAACCGAGAAACAAATGAACAGCCTTTTAAAAACTACGACTAATTTCAGTAATGATATTAATATGCAATTTGGGCTAGATAAGTGCAAGACACTACATATTATTAAGGGCAAAGTAAAACCGGGTAATTATTTAGTTGACAACACCGATAATATTGTAGCTTTGGAACCGACAGATTTGTATAAATATTTAGGATACCAGCAACTTAAGGGACTCGACCACACAGTAATAAGAAATACACTAAAAGCAGAATTCCACAGAAGAATAACCATACTATGTAAAACACAGTTATCTAGTAAACATCTTATAAAAGCTTTGAATACGTTTGCAATACCTATACTAACCTATTCGTTTGGAGTAATAAAATGGTCTAAAACTGACATAGAGCAGCTAGAGAGAACCACACGCACAACACTCACAAAATACAACAACCTTCACCCAAAGTCAGCAATTGAAAGACTCACCATTAAAAGGCAGAACGGAGGGAGAGGCCTGATAGACATCCAACACCTTTGGCAAAAACAAAAATTGATTAAGAACATTTTTCCACATAAAAGCTGACACCAGTACCATTCACAAGACTATTGTTCTAAACGACTCTTATCACACACCACTTAATTTAAACAATACGGCAACCTACCAAAATACTGATAACATTGATCCACAAAAACAAAAAACGGATAATTGGAAAATGAAAGCTTTGCATGGACGACATCCTCATGATTTAGAAAAATCTCATGTTAATTCTATAGCATCTAATAAATGGCTTAAAATTGGCAATTTATTCCCTGAAACTGAAGGATTTATTATAGCTATACAATATCAAATAATCAACACCAAAAATTACAGAAAATACATTATTAAAGACCCTACCCTTACAAACGATAAATGTCGCCGATGCCATAACCAACCCGAAACTATACAACACATTACAGGAGCATGCACGACACTCACACAAACAGACTATACTCATAGAAATAACCAAGTAGCAAACATCATTCATCAAAAACTAGCGATAAAGCACTCACTTATACAAGACACTAACACTCCTTACTATAAATATACACCACAGACAATCCTTGAAAATAGCACACATAAAATTTACTACGATAGGGCCATACTTACCGATAAAACAATTCATTACAATAGACCCGATATAACACTACAAGACAAAATTAACAAAGTCACTTACATTATTGATATAGCAGTACCCAATACACATAATTTACAAAAGACCATATCCGAAAAAATAAGTAAATAAAGTAAAAGACCTGAAAGAAGAAGTACTGAGAATATGGAAAGCAAGAAAAAGTGTACATAATACCAATAGTCCTTTCCACGACTGGTATAATCCCCAATCATTTCCTACATAGCTTACAAACATTAGGATTACCAGAGTCAGTATACATCAGTTTACAGAAGGCTGCTACTTTAAACACGTGCAGAATAGTCCGAAAATTCATGCAGTTGGACGATAATACGCCATTATAACAAACACTTTACAGCACCCTGCATTTACTTGGCTTAGGCCCGTAAATGCAGTAAAGCCAGCTAAACAGCTGAGAAAATTAAAGAACAAAACAATAATAATAAATCTTTATTCATTTAGGTCACAAAGTAACACTTATGAACGTCAAGAATATTGCTTCTACATTTTCATTTACTGCCAGATTCGCAAAGCAATAGGTAGAGCCTGAGGAAGAACCTGGCAATAAAACTCATGGCCACTCTTTTCTCAACACCAGTAATTACGAGTACATTAGTTTGATTAACATGATATTTGATATTTGACCAATTATATAGTAATGAATTAATACAAACAAAAAAAACAAAATCAATGTTGTGTTTAAATCATATCAAAATTAGAGTGATTATAGTTGCCGGTTCTAAGGGCAGCCTACCCTTGAAGAAGAAGAATCTGGCAAGAAAGTCAATGGATGCCATTTTAAAATGTAGGAATGGCTTACAACATTAAAATTACACTTACATTGTGTGCATTTATGTGAGAACAGTCGACTATACTTAAGTTTACCTTAAATATAAATAAGATTATTTGTAATAATTGCTATAATAGCTATGAGCTGACCAGTCCCAACAGACGGCACCCGTTCACGGGTATGACGCATTATATCAGCCATCGCCCTACTCAACCGTATTATAGGGAATAAGGCGACCCGATACATACGCCACCACTGCCAGGATACTTAGGCGAGCATGACATACTCCAAAGCTGCACAGCAACTATCATGTCAATTTCAAAGAAATAAATAAGTCTACATGGTGCTCACACAATAACAAACTCAAATTACATTGTATATTAGTTAATACCGGGACTAAACGCAGCCAATTTAGAAACCTTTAGTTGTCAGACGTTTCAAATTATTAATAATGTAGAGATGTAAAAATACAACATATATATGCAGATACAAGGCATACGAGTATCACAAGATTCATTCGAATCCTAAATAGCTCAAGCGAAGAGCAAGCAACTCATTTCCATTTATTTTTATCGTTCAAATAATCATTAGTTGTGTAATAGGCCCTTTTCAAGAGGTGCGTCTTAATTTCCGCCTTAAATTTATGTAACGGCAGGTTCATAATGTTTAATGGAATTTTATTATATAGGCGTACGCCAATTCCTGCAAAAGAGTCGTGAACCTTTTGTAAACGATGATGCGTTCCAATTCATTTATGCTTATTTCTAGTATTTATCGAATGTATGTCACTGTGTCTATTGTATAAATGTATGTTCTGTTTAACTAACATAATATTTGCAAATATATACTGTGATGCAACTGTTAAAATGCCAATTTCTTTAAATTTTTCTCTAAGAGACACTCTAGCACTCAATTTATATATTGCACGTATAGCTCTCTTCTGGAGTACAAAAATTACTTGTAGATCAGCTGCTTTGCCCCACAGCAAAATGCCGTAACACATGACACTATGAAAATAACTAAAGTATACCAGCCTGGCAGTTGCCACATCAGTAAGCTGCCTAACTTTACTAACGGCAAAGGCTGCCGAGCTGAGTTTACCTGCAAGACACGTTATTTGGGCATTCCACTGCAGTTTGCTATCTAAAGTGATCCCAAAAATACAGTTGATTCTACAAGATTAAGGGTATCACCGTTCAATGTTATATTTGTACCGCAATTCCTGACATTAGGCATGCTGAATCTGATACATTTTGTCTTCTTAGCGTTTAGTAACAAATTATTGGTCGTAAACCAATCTACAACTTGGGCAAGTGAACTATTTCCGCCGTTAAAATTACTAAGCGTGCGATCAACTTTAAAAATAAGTGACGTATCATCTGCGAATAGAACAATGTCGCACAAGTTCTGTATATAGAATGGCAGATCGTTAATATAAATTAAAAATAGAAACGGACCCAGAATTGATCCCTGCGGTACGCCCATAGCAACAGATGCTCCAGGGGAGCGAATTCCATTAACATCAACATGTTGTATTCGATCATTTAGGTAGGAGGCAACAAGGTTCAGTGCAGAGTATTTGATACCCTAATAAAAGAGTTTTCCCAATAGTGTTTTATGGTCAACGCAATCAAATGCTTTGTCATATATATGATTCAGAAGTGTCACACCTGCATGAATGGTAAAACGACCCCTTGTGAACCCATACTGCTCCTTATGTAATAGCATATTTAAATTAAAATGAGCTTGTAATTGTTGCAATATAATTTTTTCAAAAATTTTATTAATTGCAGGTAATATTGAAATTGGTCTGAAATTACCAGGGTCGGTTTTGGATCCAGATTTAAATAGAGGTATTACTTTACTGTGTTTCATTAAATCTGGAAACACTCCTTTATCTATTCATTTATTAAATATTTCAGCTAGATGTGGTGATATATTAACAAAGATAGACTCAATCAATTTTATAGAAATACCCCACAAGTCAGCTGTCTTTTTTGAGTTAAGTGACGTGAATGCTTTAATGATATCGTTGGGGTTTACATATTTGCCCCCAAGCATGCGTTGAGCTTTTATTGGACAAGAATTTAAGGAGCTAGTTGTTTCCGCGGGTATGTCTATAAAATAGTTGTTAAAAGTTTGTGCTATATCTAATTTATTATTATACACTTCGTTATTTATAATTAACTCAATGTTATTATCACGGGGTAGTAATCGACCGGTTTCAGTATTGATTACATTCCAAGTCATTTTTGCTTTGTTTTTTGACTCTTTAATTTTTTTACTTATATGTAACGACTTGGCAGCAGCACAGGCCTTTTTAAAGGTCTTAGAATAAATTTTAACATTTTGAATAGAGGCAGGATCAAAATTAAATTGCTTTATACCATATAGTTCGTACAACTTAGCCCTACTTTTGTAAATTCCTGCAGTTGCCCACTCACAAAATTGCAAGTTTTTGTTATTATAAAATGTTTTTGATTTAAAAATGTTGTTGTACTCAGCTTTAATTGTATTAAATAAGGAGTCATATAAGCTGTTTGGATTTTCCTGATTAAAGTCAATATGAGTGACTTTTGCTGAAACATTTTAAATTGTTTAAGTCGATGTGCACTCATTGGCCTACATACAATTTTATTCTTTTTAGAAGTGACATTAATAGGAAATGCTGCTTTCTGACTAAGATGATCTGATGGAAAGTTACTTAGTATCTCCCTTGTTGTTGATACACAGTTGCAGAATATATTATCCATACATTTTCTATTTGGCTAGTTGATTCTAGTTGGCTCACAAAATAAATTTTGTAAGCCAAAAGACTTAACAACATTAAAATCCCCACACACCACAACATGTTTTCTACTAGTGAACAAACGTATAAAAAATACATTTTCCATTACAGTTTCTAATAAATTATAATCCCTATCTGGAGGACTGTAGACACAGAGGACAATGATGCTCAAGCTCAACACAGGACAATTCTGCAGTACGCTCAATAGAAAGGGCCGCAATATCTTTACGTTCTTTACATTTTAAATTATTAGATACAAATATAAAAGAGCCACCACGAATAGCTTTCTTTCTAGAGAACGCACTGTTAAGTGAATAGAATTCATTGTTGAACAATAGTTCATGACTTTTTAACCAATGTTCTGTAATACAAAAATTGTGAACATTGTGTTCCTTTATATAAAGTTTTATTTGTAGTAGTTGTTCAGATATGCCTTCAATATTTTGGTGAACTAAGTTTAAACTACTAGAAGTATTGTTAATATACTCAGAATTATTACAACCAATATTTATATCAGTGTCATTAAAAAAAGTAGACCGAATGGGGTCAAAAGACCTATAACCATGGCCAGATTTTTTACCTGTTGTCTTACAAACTAGTTTTTTGAGATAATATCCCAAGTTAATATGTCATTATTACTAAGCTCAAAAGGAGCTGGTTTATAAGCTATCTGTATTGTATGTTTACCTATAAACAAATTTGATCAATAGATTCTAAAGCTTAAACACACCGACTGCCACTCGCTGAAGTAATCAGTGCAGTTGTTATATTGAAGCTTCGCTTCGCATAAATTATTAAAATTGTATCCAAGACCTTTGTTTTATGCTTTCAGTATTAATTATTTAAGTATATTTATAAGTTTATTAGCCACTACTTTATCCCCGAAGGTGTGGCAGAGGCATATTGTGGTGAGCCCAATGCCTGTGTTCAAATGGACAGGCTCAGATTGTAGCGACTCGCTGTTGTAATTTTTTAATTCGCTCACAGGTTATTCACTTGACTTAACGAGTGTCGATTGCAACGTTAACGTGTCCTTCGAAGCACGAAAACGCTGGTAAATGAAAATGCTACAAAGATCTCTCGGATTTTGGATGGATGACATCCAAAATCCGAGAGAGTTTCTTAAATCAGCGATGTTTTACAGAAACCGAGTTAGTAGGGCTACGAGCGCTTTTTATACATGTTTTTACTTTATGTTAGTAGCCTTAAACAATGTATGACATTTCATGTAACTAATAATTAATTAATTAATAATAATATAGCAATTTTTACAATATAATTTAAATTTAAGGAAAACTAAGTTTAGTAGACTGTTCTCACATAAATTCAAAGGACCAATGTAAGTGTAATTTTAATGTTGTAAGCCATACCTACATTTTAAAAGAGCATCCATTGACTTTCTTGCTAGATTCTTCTTCTTAAAGTGTAGGCTGCCCTTAGAACTGGCAACTAGAATAGCTCTAATTTTGATATGATTGTAAACACAACATTGATTTTGTTTTTGGTTTTGTATAAATTCATTACTATATAATTGGTCAAACATCATGTAACTCAAACTAATGTAATTACTGGCGGTTAGAAAAGAGTGGCCATGAGTTTTATTGCCAGGTTCTTCCTCAGCCTCTACGTATTGCTTTGCGAATCTGGCAGTAAATGTAAATGTAGAAGCAATAATCTTGACGTTCATAAGTGTTACATAGTGACCTACATGAATAAAGATTTTTCATTCATTCATTAAATTAATGATCCCAACATTTTAACGCGAAGGTTTTTTGCGCTTTAGTGGATCTGGACAAAGCATTTGATAAAGTTGTGAGAGAAACTCTGTGGTACTCTTCCGTGTGGCCTGGCTGGCCGTCTACACCATATCCGGGCAGAATATGGTGTGGACGGCCAGCTGCTGCTGGCAATACAGTCTCTTTAAACGGACTGTAAAGCTTGCGTGCGACCAAGGGGGAGGTTCATCTGGCCCCTCTTTTTGACTTCTGTTCGGGCGTCAAACGGGCCGTCGACGGTCCGCCTGGCTTTTCATAGTGTATCTGGATAGTTGTGCAAAAGTGTGACTGCAAAAGTTAAAAGATTATGATGTGTTGTAAAATTGGAAATTTTACAGTACATTGTCTGTTGTACGCTGATGATGCGGTAGTGATGGTCTCATCAGAAGCCGACCTTCAGGCATTAGTCACTAATATAAAAGTACAGGTCTTCGCTGCATGTTAAACTAAGAATCGGGTATTTGAAAAAGAAAAAGTAAGAACTGAAAGCAAGATTTGGGTAAACCGGCAACGTTTAGAGCAATTGAATGAAATTGTGTACTTAAGGAGAATGTTTAGCGCGGACGGAACTGATTGCAGATAATCAGTTCTACTATAAGCAGATTGTGTGAGGGTAATTAGGTGAATGAGTGTGCTCTCCAGTGGGCATATATCCTCGTTTATTTCCAATGGGCTCAGTCGTCACTGATTATGTCTTTTCTTTTTAATCTTTTGTTATAACCTCGATGCGTTAGTTGTGAGGCCAGGGGATTGGGGTGATGTCGCAGTCGCCGGTGATAGCCTAGCAAACTGTTTTTAATTTCGTCCTTTACCATAACTATATATTATATATAATAGCTTATCTATCAGAATAACACATTGGCTACTTTTTATTCCGGGAACAAGTTCCTTTTGAAAACGGGAACGGAAAATCTTCATCACGCGGGCGGAGCCGCGGGCATCAACTAGTATATCATAAACCTAAAATAAAATCCAACACAATAACAGAGATGTTCCATTTCAATTGCTACTGCTAATCATTTTTACTGTGGCGTGCCAGCAGAAAATACATCGTCGATCTATCTTGGCGGGGGCTGAGGAAGCGTTGTGGTGCCTACGCGACTTGGCCTACCGGCCCTTAAGGTAAATAAGCATGATCGCGTTAATATCTGTATTTTAAACTAATTTTAATTATGCAACGCGAATTTTTAAAAGTTAAAACGAAACTGCTTGAACTGAATATCCTGTGCGAGACATTTTCTGAATTAATACATAGGGTACCTACTTTCCCGCGAAAAGCGGGATCTCGCGGGAAAACATCTTTTTCCCGCGAGAAAACCTTTTTGTGTACTAACGACTTCACGTGAGTGGAGCCACGGGCATCAACTTTTGGAAATGTTCTACCTATATGCCGATTTTCTTCAAAATGTGATTAAATAAAAACGTCCAAATAATATAGAAATCTTTACAAACTTACACATTTTTAATATTAGTAAGATTTCATACCGTGGGAATACCGGGAATTATTCTAACGTAGGTACACGTTAGATGAGCACCAAGGAAGAATTTCTGGTAAAGAATACGTTCACCAAATTTTTGGTTGTGTACAGTTTTACCCACATAGTTCCCGTTCCCGTATGAATACCGGGTACTCCTTTCTTAGTGCTGATAATAAATACTTTCACCAAATTATAGGTATGTACCTATGTTTGATAGTTGAGACTGTGTGTGGCTTCATCCGCGTAGTTCCCGTTTCCATGGTAATATTGGGTATCCCGTTTTTATCGCTTATCCCAAAGACTTAAAGTTAACATACTCCAATTTCAGGTTTTATGTTTAATGTTTAGGCTAAGCGTGGTTTACTGACATGGTTTCGGTTCACCGTGGGAACACCGAACTCGCTGGTAATACAGGCCTTAGAAGATTCTTCTAAAACAGGTGTAGGTGCGTAAGTACATGTTACTAACTTTGAAAATGTCGAACTTCCATACAACTTTTTATTGTTTATTTACGTTCTTAGGGGTAAAAATTCGCAAACCTACTTCATAAGGGGCACCTAAGTATTAAAAGGAACCCCAATGCGAAATTTGGACTTCATAACTCCGTTAACTCCATGGATTTCGTGATTAATGAGTCAGTTCAAACAACCACTGTCTTACCTTCTTATAGGTAAAATTTTGCAAAACCGCCATACACTTTATTTGTAACCAAAAACAGGTGTACGTAAATTCATGTTTCTAACTTTCCATACAACCGTTTATCGCTTATTTACTTCCCTAGGGGTAGAATTTCACAAAAAAAAACCTAACCACTCCGGGAGTGCCGACAGAATTGAAAACTAAATTTATTAATAATTTATTTATCTAGACGCGTTGGTACATGCATATATGCACACACTATAGCTGCGTATCGTAACGGGGTGTAGCAAGTCCAGAGATTTATCTCATCTAAAAAATTGCGTACCGCGCTAAAAGAAGTTTTTCCTTCAAAAATTGACCGGGATCGACGTTAATGATGATGATGATGAAAAATAAATCTACACTGAAAGACTCCTAATTGATTACACAGCATTATTTAATAAGACCTGTAGATGACCGGAATCAACGTTGGATGATGATGATGATAATGGTCGCGAGTCCAGAGATTTTATCTCATCTAAAAATAAGCGTACCGCGCTAAAAGAATATTCACTTCAAAAATTGACCGGGATGGACGTTAATGATGATGATGAAAAAAAAATTCTACTCTGAAAGAGTCTTAATTGATTACACAATATTATTTAATAAGACCTGTAGATGACCGGGTTCAACATTAGATGATGATGATGATTATAGTCGCAAATCCAGAGATTTTATCTCCTCTAAAAATTTGTGTACCACGCTAAGAGGCGTTTTCACTTAAAAAACTCAATTTATTAATAATTTATTTATCTAGTCGCGTTGGTACATGCATATATGCACACACTATAGCTGCGTATCGTAACGGGGAGTAGCGAGTCCAAATTTATCTCATCTAAAAAATTGCGTACCGCGCTAAAAGAAGTTTTTCCTTCAAAAATTGACCGGGATCGACGTAAAGATGATGATGATGAAAAATAAATCTACACTGAAAGAGTCCTAATTGATTACACAGCATTATTTAATAAGACCTGTAGATGACCGGAATCAACGTTAGATGATGATGATTATGGTAGCGAGTCCAGAGATTTTATCTCATCTAAAAATATGCGTACCGCGCTAAAAGAAGTTTTTCCTTCAAAAATTGACCGGGATCGACGTAAAGATGATGATGATAAAAAATAATTCTACACTGAAAGAGTCCTAATTGATTACACAGCATTATTTAATAAGACCTGTAGATGACCGGAATCAACGTTTGATGATGATGATGATTATGGTCGCGAGTCCAGAGATTTTATCTCATCTAAAAATATGCGTACCGCGCTAAAAGAAGTTTTTCCTTCAAAAATTGACCGGGATCGACGTAAAGATGATGATGATAAAAAATAATTCTACACTGAAAGAGTCCTAATTGATTACACAACATTATTTAATAAGACCTGTAGATGACCGGAATCAACGTTAGATGATGATGATGATTATGGTCGCGAGTCCAGAGATTTTATCTCATCTAAAAATATGCGTACCGCGCTAAAAGAAGTTTTTCCTTCAAAAATTGACCGGGATAGACGTAAAGATGATGATGATAAAAAATAATTCTACACTGAAAGAGTCCTAATTGATTACACAGTATTATTTAATAAGACCTGTAGATGACCGGAATCAACGTTTGATGATGATGATGATTATGGTCGCGAGTCCAGAGATTTTATCTCATCTAAAAATATGCGTACCGCGCTAAAAGAAGTTTTTCCTTCAAAAATTGACCGGGATCGACGTAAAGATGATGATGATAAAAAATAATTCTACACTGAAAGAGTCCTAATTGATTACACAGCATTATTTAATAAGACCTGTAGATGACTGGAATCAACGTTAGATGATGATGATGATTATGGTCGCGAGTCCAGAGATTTTATCTCATCTAAAAATATGCGTACCGCGCTAAAAGAAGTTTTTCCTTCAAAAATTGACCGGGATCGACGTAAAGATGATGATGAAAATCTTACGCTTTTTCGATCAGGACACGTGTCCTGACGGTCACGTGTCCTGACGCGAGTTTAAGATTTTATACCCAACGACGCTAAAGAAGTTTTCACTTCAATAACCTTCTTAGCGGAAACCTACGTATTAAAAATAATCTCTATACGAAATTTGAGCTTCATAGCTTCGGTAGTTTCAGAGATTTCGTGATCAATGAGTCAGTCAGTGATTTTGCCTTTTATATATATATAGATGAGATAATTTATATAGCTGTAAAAAAAAGTCGTAAAGAAGTTTCACTTCTTACCTGTTTACTTGGTACACACACATTTTTTTAGACTTACCTATACTAATTAATTTTCTTCTGTTCTTCAATATTTTACTACTTTTGGAATATTCATCAAGGCAGAGCAAATCGCATAATTTGGTTTATATTTATTTTGACTGCCTCGTTGGCGTAAGTGGTAATGTATGCCGCGCTGAGCTCTCGGGTTCGATTCCCAGGTCGTAACAAATATTTGTGTGATCCGCAAATGTTTGATTCGGAGTTTGAGTGTTTCCTATGTATAATTATAAATGTAAATAAAAATTTTTTAATTTTTTTTAGAAGCGCTCGTGGCCCCGCGGTATCAGTGTTCGGTAAACGATCACTGAGGTACGCAACTTTCACTATGGCTGGTCGTCGGATGGGTGACCACTTTGTGGCATTTACATTTGCGAGCGTTTCCGTGCTTCGGAAGGCACGTTAAGCCGTTGGTCCCGGTTGCCAGTAAAATGGCAGTCGTTAAGCCTGGTTGAAGGCCTTATAGGCGGCTTAAAAAATTTCAACAGCAGGTAGCCACAGCCTGCATCTGTCTATTTCAACACGGCAATGGGCTCACCACCTATTACGTGGGACAGGAATCCACACGGTGAAAAGTGGGCATATAATATGCCTCTGCCACCCCTTCGGGGATAAGGCGTGATGGATATTTATTTATTTATTATTTAAATAAAAATATATAAGTATGTATATACATTTAAATCAGTTGTCTAAATCCTATACCGCAAGCTTATTGTAGCTCTCTCTGGGTGAGATGCCACTTAGTAAAGAATGTGTCTCATAAAATATTATTTTTTTTATATTTTGAAATGTCTTACAATAGACGGGAATCCGCGGAGAATATATTGTTTTTTACCGACTTCTAAAATATTCTAATAAAGGAAGGGACAAAAGAATAAAATTATTGGCTGGACATCATTCTTGCGAACGTAAGTAGATAACTAATGTGAAACAGCCTAATAATGTTGCGACGGACTTGAATTAGTTTCATACATTTTTTTACGAAAGAATTTCGTACAAGGAAAATAAACTACAAAGAACTATGATAGTAAAAGTTTGCAATGGAGTATGAAAAACTTTACCTTACTGAATAAAAAGAGGGAATGTGCTGTTAAAATATAGAAACATACACACATTTGTGACTGTTGAATGCGGGATACTCTAATAATAAAAAGTTATTCAATAGTAGATTTTGGAAGTTTGCACAATTTTGCCAATAAAACTGAATGTACCTAGTTAAAGTACGATCGTTTGGCCAACGTATTTCGAGTGAATCCGTACGAAAAATAGGCAGAAAAAGTCGATCGAAGCCCGATCGGACCCGGCTGACATATTGGTTTTACTCCTTAAATGAGATTTCCATTCAGCTTACGAATTCACCAAGCAATCACAAAGACAGATTGTTGGTTTTTTTTTATTGTAAAGGCATTTTCAATGTCCGTAATAATATTGGGTCCGTTTGGATATAAAACTGACTGTATTATATTTTTACTAGTTGACGCCTGCGGCTCCCGCTCCCTTTTCCCGCTCACGGTTCCTGATTAAAAGTTGCTTATGTATTCTGATGTGTAAGCTATATTATTGTAAAGATTTTTCAAAATCCATTTAGTAGATTTTGCGTGAAAGAGTAACAAACATTCATCCCTACTTACAAACTTTCTATCTATATCTATTTATCTTCACGCTGTAGCCCTTACGGGGTAGTCAGAGAGGACAGATCCAGCCAGCCAGGCTTCGCGATCCATGCATACTTCTTTCGCTTCCTGCAGATTCATTAATCTCTTCATACATGCACGTCTGGGTATCCGAGTACTTTGACTTTTCCGTTTTTGAGCAATCTGCTCACGTGGTCTTCATATGTAAGTCTCGGCCTACCCTGACTCCTTCTACCCTCTACAAACTATCGCGTTTATAATATTAGAATGGAAAATTGGCATTACTCTTGTCAAGTTTTCGTTTAATTTCATGATGTAGCCTACGTAGAAGCCGTAGAGGCCTTCATTTCCTAGGTAATAGTTAAAAAATCTCATCATCATCATCCGAGCGTCTGTCCCAGTTGCGTCTCGCGACGCCCGGGGTCCGCTTTCCTACATTTTCTTCTCCACTTCGCACGGTCTTCGGCATCCCCTGTAGTGAGACCATTGGCACGCATGTCATCCCTTACGACGTCAAGCCAGCACTTCTTGGGTCTTCCCCTCTTACCGGGACCCGGCGGGGCTGACATGGCCAGACATTTGTTACCTACGTAGCCCGGCGGTTGCCACAAGACGTGACCATACCAACGAAGGCGACACTCTTGCAACTTGTCTGCAATGTCACGGACGTGAAGGCTGCCGCGGATTCGAGAGTTTCTCACGTGGTCCATCCGCGTGACCCCACACATCCACCGCAGCATCTTCATTTCCGTGACACGCAGCTCCTGCTTGTGTCGCTCCAATATCGGCCACGTCTCACTGCCATGTAAAAGGACAGGTCTAATAATGGTTTTGTAGACCTGTCCCTTCAACCGGAGCGGCATTTTAGGGTCACAAATGACACCGGTCATCTCCCGCCATTTGGCCCACGCGGCAGCAATGCGTGACTTGACATCGCAATCGATGTCACTGGACGTGTGAAAAACAGATCCCAGGTATTTAACCTGGTCCGTGCGCTCGACCAAATCACCGCCTATGCGGACGGATGTGGGATCTGTCGAGTTTATTGCCAAGTACTCGGTCTTCGCCACATTTAGTTTCAGACCGCCGTTCTCAAGCGTCTCCTTCCACGCCTTTACACGTCGCACCAATCTGCCCCTGTCCGCGTCTGCCAGCGCAATATCGTCAGCATACATGAGCAACCATGGAGGCTGCTCATGTGGGTTATGTTAAAAAATATTAATAGTTAAAAAATCTATTATTTGAAATAGGTAAAAGTTTAAACTATGTATGAAACTAGCAACCGGGACCAACGAGTTAACGTACTAACGAAGCACGAAAACGCTCGCAAATGTAAATGCCACAAATTTGTCACCCATCCGTGACCAGCCGTAGCGAAAGTTGTTTAACGCAGTGATCGTTTACAGAACACATAGACACTTATTTTAAAAACCACAACAAAATAAACAGTAACCGAATGTAAAAAAAAACAATTTCACGTTCCCAAACAAACAATGAGTTCAAAAGAACCCCAAAGCAAATCATTATGAGCCCCATGACCATGTGTACACGTACAAAATGAGCAGCAAAAATTTTATATCACCCTCTTTCCCTTTAGATAAACAGGGCACTAGCAAAATGTAGCTAGATAGACGTCCCGATTTTTTATTTCATTTCATATTTTTATAACTATTTATTTCGGTAAAAAAAATAAAAAAAGAGACTGAGTATTTTGTTATTTCAGTTCAGTCTCATGTTCATATTGAAGCATTGTACAATATAGAATAATTTCACGCTTATCTGAGAAAGAAAATACGTTAAATAAAATACAGATGGGCATGTTCCCGCGTATATCAGAAAGTCGTCTGAGCGAAACATGAAGGGTTTCGCAAAGTTCGGATCCGATATCGTTTAAACTTTCTGTACTTATCTTACTTATAATATTATTATAATGTCTTTAGGTCTAAGTTGTAAAAGTTATTGTAACTGTGTATGATTTTTAACTTTTTTATGCCTTTTATTATTTTAGAATTTTAGGATATTAAACATGATAGTTCTTTTAGAATGATTCATGTTTAATATATATTGAAGCGCTCGTGGCCCCGCGGTCTCAGTGTTCGGTAAACGATCAGTGAGGTACGCAACTTTCACTATGGCTGGTCGTCGGATGGGTGACCACTTTGTGGCATTTACATTTGCGAGCGTTTCCGTGCTTCGGAAGGCACGTTAAGCCGTTGGTCCCGGTTGCCAGTAAAATGGCAGTCGTTAAGCCTGGTTGAAGGCCTTATAGGCGGCTTAATAAATTTCAACAGCAGGTAGCCACAACCTGCGTCTGTCTATTTAAACACGGCAATGGGCTCACTACCTATTACGTGGGACAGAAATCCACACGGTGAAAAGTGGGCATATAATATGCCTCTGCCACCCCTTCGGGGATAAGGCGTGATGGATATTTTTTTATGTTTAATATCCTACGCAATAAAATAAAATAGCTAAACATATTCGTTCGTATTCGACGTTAAAACAAAATGTTTTATTTCTTGAATAAGACGGAAAAGCTTATGAAATAATTTTTGGAACGAAGTTCCTTACGGCAGGCTTGGAGGAGATAGGGATTTTGCTGCGCGACCGAACTGAAAAATATGTGATAGTAAAACCGTAAGAAAAAAACGGTAAGAAAAATTCCGTGGAATAAAAGCGTTAAATAAGACGTGCGCAGGCGCGACAGTCGTTTGTTTTGCAAATTGTGTCGATTTTCAAACTGTCTATTTACCTCAGTGAACTGAACACTAATTTGGAAATTGCAGTAACGTAGCTGTGTGGTTTGGGTGGTATGCTGCTCGGCTGAGACGCAAGAGGCCCGGGTTCGAATGCTAGTACAAACGGTAACTTTTTGTATGATTAATTGAATCGTGAACTTGTTAACTTCGTGCCTACCTGGTGTCCTCCCACGACACCACATAAATTTTTTTTTTATATTTGGCCCGTCAAAATGGCGTCCCCCGCCTGATGGTAAGCAAAGACGATGACCCGTGAATGAGGGCCGCTATCTTAACCCGCACGCAGGGTTCCAATAGCGACCCTCATTTTAACCGCCCGCCCAGAAATATGCCTATATATTACGCTTCTATTATAGGACCCAGGATTGTATATATGACTATAGAAATTGCTATACGAATTATATTATATTATCTGTGGTATTACCTAATTAGGTGCCTACTGAGCACAGTCGAAGCCGCTCTATAGTTAGTCCTTACGGGAAGAAAAAATCACGTCGTGTCTCTGTTTGTACCTACATATTACTCGAATCTTTATCTCATACCCAAAGATCATATACTTCCAGCGTTATAAGTATAAGATCCTTACGCATACTAACTTTATTAAAACTTAGACTTAGACGATATCTAAAGGTTCTTCACCAAGGATCTTACCACATTTTTCAGGGCCAGTAGCGCGAGTGCCGCACCTCCAGTGTTGCAAATGTCCATAGGTTATTACGGTGACCACTTTGCATCGGGTGGGCGGTATGCTTGTCTGCTACTTCAGTGGTATAAAAATAAAATCTAGTTTTTTTACAACGAAATTAATTTTCTTTTCATAACTTTATTTTTATTTTAGAATATTTGAAAATTATTGAAACATATTGAGTTAGTATACTTTTTATAACAGTTGAATAAAATATAAATTAAAAAGTTATTTTATGATTTTTAGTTCGATTTGCTATCAAAGTGTGTTTACATTCAGTTTTTTTAAACTATATTTTATTTTTGACTTTTTAGTTCGTTTTGCTAAATACCGTTTTTAATATGTACAGACGTGTTAACAGTTGTATCTCGATAGAAAACATATTCAAGGATTTCTATGTTACCAATTGCTTTCACGCAGAGGACCTGTATTAAAATCATTAATCCTGGCGATCCTAATTAGGATAATGAGATAAGCTTATCAAAATATTGTATTGTCGTCGATCGTTGATAAGTCTATAACGTTTAAAGTAAATCTGATCGCTTAAAGTTGGGCAAAATCGAGTCCAAACGAGTCAGTTACATACATACAAACAAACAAACATAAAGGTGAAACTATTAAAAGCGTGTTAAAAACATGTAGACACCTAAGTAAATTGGTTATCGAAAAATATAACTCTTTTACTTCCTTTTTAATTTATGGTGCAGTCTCTTGACTGCATCATAAATTAAAAGTAAAATATAAACATACAAAAACCTTGTAAAGACACATATCGGTCATACATATAACATCCCCCATGTTATAAGTGTGTCACTACGAAACCAACATAACATAGCAAAAAAAAATACTATCTATTTTATACCTTCTTTTAAGTCTGTTATAAAACCATGGTGCATTAATTAAGCCGTCGGTCCCGGTTGTCACTAACAGGGCAGTTGTTAAGCCAAGTAGAAGGCCATTCGACTTAAAAAAATTAATAGCAGGTCGCCAAAACCTTTCAACTCGGAAATAGGGTCACCTCTCACCACCTATTTACGTGGCACAAATGCACACGTTAAAATGTGAGCGTATAATACGCCTCTGCCAACCCTTCGAAAATAAAGGCCTGACTGAAATACTGATAATAATTATTGTCACTTAAAAATTAAAATAGTGAAATAAATGTCAAATTTTGATGGCTCTTCTACTAAGTGCCCCTCTAATGACAAATTATTTCGGTTTGTGCGTTGTTTGCAATAGTACTTTAGATACATTATTCAAATGCAATCCCCTGCTCAATTATGACATCTGATGCGTGGGGTGGAGAGAACAGCAGTTGCATAAATTTAGTCAATTTGACACGGATTATTCGAGAACGTAGTTGTTAGGGGAAAAATAAAGTAGGTACAATTTGAAAGATACCTTTATGGAATTCAGCACGACAAGCATTTTGTTAGTTGAGTGCTTCGATGGCGTAAGTGGTAGTGTATACTGAGATGTATGCTGGGAACTGCAAAATCTTTGTTTCTTTGAATGTTTACTATTTAGAAACAATTTTGAATTAGAATGCTAACTTTTTCTATATTTAAATTATAAAGTGGAAAAAAAATCAGTCTCTAGCTGGACGCGTTTATTAACTACACCACTGAGACCTACTCGAAACTGATGAATTAATCCACCTCCTTACGTCTTAAGGCGACATAAGGCGCCATCAGCCGGCACTTAGCAAAGTTACGAGGTTTACTATTTATAAATGTTAGTTCACTATTTTATCGACAATATAAATAAATCTTAAAAAATAAGAGGCACAATGTACAAGACACTCGAAACCTTGTCTGTCGAAACATTGTCTAGGCGTCGAAGAATTCCTTCCCACTGAAGTCAACTGGTAATGTTCCCATAAGGCTTGCCGTATTGCCACGTTGGATTATTCACTGGGCGAGAAAAAGGCCAGCCTTATGGTCACGAGTAGTATCGGCTAGATGCTATATCTTTATATAGTGAACGTGCACTTGGGCCCCACGAACCTAAAATAATGTATGTATTTAGAAATATATAATTATGTTTATCAGATTATCTAGATTCCATAGCAAATGCTTATATACAGACTGTTCCAAAAATACTATTTAATTTATTAAAAAAAAAACGCTAATTGGAACACGAGTACGGGTCGGCCTCCATTGACAACAAAATACAATACAAGTTTGAAAACAATACCTATACTTTTTCATATTCATCAAAACCGCCTGTTGGGCGACATCTAACGAATTGAGGGTAATAAATTGACTTTTTTCTAGTACTGTATTCAATTCCGGATACACAAGCTTTGTACCCAAAAACAGGGAAAATAGTTGGATGATTAATTTGTACGCCGAAAAGACATATAGATATTTCTGTAGCACAAAGTCACATCTAGTAGTATCAGCTACATAGTCATTACCGCTATTATCATCTAAATTATCTAAAACAAAGTCGGGTTTGTTTTTAATACTTATAACTCATAACCGGGTGGGTAAATTTTTATGATCGGGTAACGGATCGGAAATTTTTATATTCGGGGTAGAGCCCGAATAGCAGAATAAGTAAAAATGCAGAATATTACAAAAAAAATGTAATATTTCTATAACTCTAAGATTTTTTTTAAAAACATCAATGCGGTGCAAATTTAGCCGGATGCACTTTTATTTTTTGTTAAAATAAAAGTAAATTTAATGTACACTTGAATAAGTTATGATGGAAAATCTCCATTATAAAGCCGTAAGTTGAAATAAAAAAAAAAACTATACTAGTTGACATAGTCCTTTGGTTTACTCAGTTTAATTCCTTGGCTCATTTGTGCGCTCCGGAGTAAAAATCGATTCACAAGACTGGTGGAGTTCTAGTGCTATTTTTCTTCCTTAGTGATTGTGCAATGAAAGAGCAATAAAAACTTGGCAGACTTCCTCTTTGTACAGTGCCGACGTACGTACTGTATAGTAAAAGTGATTGCGTACTTTACGAGTACCTAGCTTATAAGATTCTAGATATTTTTTAAATTAAATTTGCTTCATTTTATATCAGGAAATTAAATCCCTTACGGCGTCAAGTCAGCACTTATGACTGTATGAAGGTTAAATATAGAAAGCAAATGTATTAAAATAAACAATTAAAATAAAATTAAATATTTAAATAAGCAAATGAAATTTGTGTGTATCCTCGCGACTAAATTGGTTATGTTATATTATTACACATTATGGGTACCCACGTATTCATTCCTTAGCCGCGGGCATCAACATTGAATGTCGCTACTGAAATATTAAAGTGGGTTTATCCAGAATTATTATTTCAGTATATAAAATTGTACACCTATCATGTTCCTTCTAGAGAAATGTCCTGTACTTCGTTCAAGGTAAAAAATAAATGTTTTTAAATATATTTTTTTATTGTATGAAACTAAATTTATTCTTTTCAGAATACAAAAGCGACAAGCTAATTCTAATCTAGCTGTCTAAAACCATTAAATGAGGTTCTATCCTACTTCAAGGTCGTCGGTAAACGACAGGACCATTAATTTCAATTATGAAGAAGAAGTATATCGTTCATTGAAACCTTTTCATTTGAGATTAAGGAATGTGTGCGTTAATATGGGCGAATGTCGGCGTTTAATATGCCTCTGCCTACCCCTTCGGGGATAAAGGCGGGGCAATATGTATGTATGTATGTATGTTGATATTAAAGGGGCTAAATACAGTAAGACAATAAAACTGATGTGGGCCAAACGAGCTAAGAAACATCACAACACAAAGAACAAAAGAATGATTTGTCTGCGACTGTCAATTTTAGCACGGCAATACGGCTCACCATCACCACCACTGACAAATAATCCGCTTACAGTCAAATGTGGGTGTATAGTATGGGAAAGAATGTCATACTGGGCTGGAACCAAAAAAAAATAAGTTAGTAGTAAGAGTATTGAACTTTAAAGGAGCTATAAATTTTAAATGAAATATCTTTCAGCCCTGAGCCGAGACTCGAACCCGCGATTTCTCACTTGCTAGGTAAACTGCTTAACTAATTTAACGTGGATAAATACGTCAGTTTCTAGTATCATCGGTAGCTTAGAACTCTCGGAACTGACGTACATTTATGATATAGTCAGTTTACTAATTGCTTTTCAATTTTTATTTAAAAGAGTCATGTCAAAGAAGAAACAGTAGGCATGTTGTCAGCCTAGTTAAAGCGGTTTTGGTTTGAATGAAGGAACATAATTCTCATGGCACTCATAACATTATCATGTACATGGACTAACAGACGCAGTTGCCAGAGAAACGCAAATATAACGTGAAGAAAATTTTAAACAAACGTGGTCTCATATGGGTCTAAACACGCTCCCCTACTATGCGTCACAGACGAGTAAAGGCAAAACGTTCTCTTGGGAAAATTGCCCCCAGAGCGCCTGAGGTACAACTGAGGCTGCGTTCAGAGGACGCAAAATTTTCGTTTCGAGAACGTCCGCGAAAACCGCGGCACGTTTGCATAGCTCTGGGCGAATTAAACTTTGTTGCTTATTTTATAGAATTCAATTTGCCATTGGTGTACGCGTCTTCTAAACGCCGTTTGTATAAGAAAGAGTTTTACGAAGCTGGATTTGACAGTGAGATTTCAAATTGCCCATTCACTGCCAAGTATCTAACCAAAAGTTTAATATCATAGTTGAATTAAGTTGCAGAGAACGAATTTCAGATTTAACTAAGTTGGGGGGCCTTGAGGAATGAACTATGTTTTACAAAGCTAGTTATTTTATGAAGGACTAAGCTAAGCTAATGCGTGCAGGGTGATGTTTTCTCTCAGACAGTGTTCTCGGGTTGTGAGCCCATTGCCATGTTGAAATAGACAGACGCAGGTTGTGGCTATCTGCTGTTGAAATTTTTCAAGCCGCCCATAAGGCCTGCCATGTTACTGGCAACCGGGACCAACGGCATAACGTGCCTTCCGAAGCACGGAAACGCTCGAAAATGTAAATGCCACAAAGTGGTCACCCATCCGAGGACCAGCCATAGTGAAAGTTGCGTAACTCAGTGATCGTTTATAGACCACAGACCGCGGAGCTACGAGCGCTTCAATCAAATTGTAATAATATCTATAATAATTCGGCGACAATGATTTTGTGTCTGTCCGTCACGCGTTCGACTATCCTAATAAACTGCAAATCAAGAGGGCGACACTCACTACTGCATCCGGTGTTACCCGCTCGGAAATAAAAATTCGCACAATGTTATTTTAATGAAGGTAACGAAATATTTTTTTAACATTTAAAAAAATGAATCATTTCCGTTTTATTATAACATTTTCTGCATGATGTCCAGCAGTGAGAGGCCGTTCCTTTAAAAAAATGTCTGTTAAGATGATAAAAATTCAAACTCGTAATAGTAATGTCTAGGAAGTTTTTACTTACGTCTCTGAGTTTTACATTTATGACTGTTACAAAATACGCTATTTGCATGATATTACTATTTGAGTTGTAACGATGAACTTTATACCGCTTCAGAATCGCAATACGTCTAAGTTTTGTACATCTTTCCTTTTCATAAATTTTTGGCCATTTTGTACTCGTACCACTTTGAACAGACGGATGCTTACGTGGTTTTAAGTGTACCTCATCTTTGGCATGACATAGGTAATTGACCAAGGAAAATAGGGAGTGATTTTTGTAGAATAAATCTTTGAGGATATTTTACATTACAACGGGCAATAGTTATAATCAGCACATTACATAAACAAATCGAAGACATTCCAAAGATATATAATTATATTCTTGTATTCATAACAACGACTATAAAAGATATAATAAAATTTGGGGAAAATTACTTATAGAAATATTCAAAATGGCAGAAAGTTTCAGATTGCTTAGTATAAGTACTTAATCTAAAGTTATTACTCTCTTTATGGAATAAGTTTTTCAGTTTGAAATGATAAGAAGCAAAAAGTAGTCGGAAATATTATCCGCCATTTCCATTTCTGCTATTAGTAAGAATACTGTGAGATGAAAGAGAAATTGCGGGTCTGATACGGCAGTACACTGACATGAACATAAAATCTTTTAAGTATTTTTGTTTTTATTTCACTCTGCCATATAACCTAGTGTAAGCTAATAAAAGCTTATGGTGTGCGATCTAAACAACTAATAAGCATTCAATATTTCTTAATACATACATTTGGTTGAACGAGCTAATCTCGAAAACTACTGGTCGAATTTGAAAATCTTTGTGTTGGATAGCCCATCTATCGGCTATATATCATCACGCTTCTACCCAGGATAGCGGAGCAGTAATCATAAATGTCAACAAATCGTCCAAATTTTCATACATTTCTGTGAAAGTAAAAGCGACGGGATCAAACAGATGCGACGGGGTTCTAAATATGTCACGGGCGAAGCCGCGGGGATCAGCTAGTTAGGGATATAAAATTCGATGATTTGTGATTCGGATGTAGAATTGCGAGTAGCTGCCGGAAACAGACTCAGTGCTAGAATCAATGTTACTTTTCGGAAGTGAACCTGGATATGTCAAAAGATGCATGAAAGTAAGTTAAACTCTGTGGAGATGCGATAACTTCAAAAATTTAAGGCGTTACTTTGGCCGAACGAATACCACCAAGTGATATGCAATAGGGCAGGTTTGAATGCAAGTGTCATCGTTAAGCTGGAAAAGTGCATGCTCCGTTGGTATGGACACGTCCAACGAATGAATGAGGAATGATTGGCGAAGAATATGTATTTTCCGAAAGTAGGGGGTAGAAGGAGTTAGTGTAGACCGAGACTTACATATGAGGACCACGAGGGCAGATTGCTCGAAAACGGAAGGGTCAAAAGTACTCGGATATATGAATCAATTAATGAATCTGCGGAAGCGAAAGAAGTATGCATAAATATTGTAAATAAGTATTGTTGGGACAATTCACATAACGCCATCTGATTCCACACTAATTAAGAAATATAATTACAATAATAATAAACACAATAAGTAAGTAAAAAAGTAAGAGCTTGTACTATGGTAACCAGATAACTGATAAACATACTTTTATATTTCTAAATACATACATATCTTTATATATAAAAGAAAGTCGTGTTAGTTACACTATTTATAACTCAACAACGGCTGTACCGATTTGGCTAAAAATTGGTGGGGAGGTAGCTTAGAGCCAGGAGACGGTCATAGGCTTACTTTTTATCCCAGTAACAAGTTCCTATGGGAAACGGGAACGGGAAAACTTCTCTACGCGGGCGAAGCCGCGGGCGTCAACTAGTTATAGATAAATAACACCCAGACACAGAATAAACCATCGTGCTCAATACATAAAGTTTTATCCTGGGTGGGAATCGAACCCACGACCTCTTGCGTAGCAGTCGGATGCACTCCCACCGCGCCACAGAGGCAGTCAATGCATGGATCACGAAACCTTGCGATCTGTCCTCTCTGACTATCCCATCAGGTATACAGCGTGAAAATAGTAAAGTTTTTTTTTTAATAAATTTTGTTTTATTTTTAGTATAATTTATAATAGATTGTATTCAAGAATAGAGTTAAGTCAAGTTAAACCTATTTATTATTATTGTTTTATTTTAGGAAATTTTTATGCTGATTAGACCATATTAAGCTGTGATTAAAAGATCCAGACGGGGTTGAAAGTTTATAATCCACTAATCACTTAACACTTTTAATAAACTAATTGGCCATTGCCATCCAAAGAGGTAAAAATCGAGGCGCGGGGTTCAGGTGCGAACGAGAGCGCGACTGTGGAATGAGCAGGGCTGTGACGTATGAAAACACCCGCGCTCCCGCGCAATTTCATCGTAAATATTTCAGCCAATTTTTGAAATATAATAAAAGTAAAAATACAGTTTATCTCGTATTTTTTTTTAGATTTATTTGGCATTTGAAGTAAAAACGTTTGTCAGACCCATTATATACGAAGCTCATTGCTTTCGAGAAAAGAAAATAGTTTCCACTTCTCATCATCAGGAGCACACTTTATTCCGCGAACGCTTAGATTGTGGAATGAACTCCCTGCCTGGGTTTTCCCAAGCGTGTACAGTATGGGGTTCTTCAAAAGGGGTCTTAGAAGGTTTATAACGGGTCGGCAGCGCGAGTGCTGCACCTCTGTGTTCACCAGTGTGATGGGCACTTTTGCACTAGCCTTACCCTACGGTAAGGCTTTTCGAATAAAAATTGACAGATGTATGATTAATACTGTATTTGTTACAAAAAGAATATATTTAAGTATAAAGGATAGTTTTGAAAAATGTGTAAATGTATCTAGTAATAGAAATTAACAGTAAATGGCATAAAAATTATCCACTAATTCATTAAACTTTTAAGTCAAAAAAAATAAACAAATTCACTTTTACTTTACACTATAATGAAAATATTTTTATTTCTAAAGTAACCTTATTTTATATTAAACACTACTACACTACTTAAAAAGAATGCCATTTTTTTTAAATGTATTTATTATCACTACAGTGCACCATGAAATATGATGTACTGCCATCTAACCGAAAGCTGATATCTCATTTGTCAAATCTGTTCAGCAGTTCACTTTTAAAGAATATGGGTTGGATTCCCACCCAGGATAAAACTTTGTGTGATGAGCACGATAGTTTCTTCTGTGTCTGAGTGTTATTCATCTAAAATATGTATTTATTTAGAAATATATAAGTCTGTTTATCAGTCAACTGGTTACAGCTCTGCTTAGTTTGGAATCAGATGGCGTTGTGTGAGTTGTCCCAACGATATTTATTTATTTATATTTAAAGAAACATATCGACGTACCCTTCCTATTGGCTTTGTTGTACTCTGGTAAAATTCAATACACATAGGACCTCATCGATAACTCTCAATGCTTTCGAGTGATAGATCAAGAATCACGGAAATTCACAAATTTGTATAATTCAATTTATCAAGCCAATGTCATTTTCAGTATATGGAAATGGATTTATCATAAGTTCATTACTCATGTCAAGACAACAATTGCGTTTCTAAGTTTTGTAACGTTCAAATTTGAATTTATAGACTTGAAATCATAATATTAACAAAGCTTGAGACACTATCAACCAAATTTACCCATTTAGTTATTATCAATTGTTGTGCCTGTTTGTGAATATGTGGCATTTAGTCTAAATTATTGTAGTCTGCTTGTAATCAATCATATTTTGTATGCAAATGTTGGCAGAGCAAAGATGTATTCTTTTCATTAACAGCTTATAATACTTATTTTATGTTTACAAAATAAATAAATTGAATTGATTTGAATTGAATAGTAATAGAAGCAGCTTCCCTTTTGTAATACTAGTTTTGCATGCGGTCTTTTCCACGTGAAATGGTAACTTTGGAGAGCATTTTCAAATTTATAGGACACTTATTTTACAAATACTGATTGTTGCAACAAAGCTGTCAAAAATTATATTTGTCTCAAAGGCCACCAGGGTAATAAAAATGTAAAATTCCTGTGTCTAATTTGATAATATCCGTTCAGTGATGTGAGCTGTATTGAAAGTTAGTCCCGTCATTCTATATATACTTTATGTACGTAATTCTATATATAATGTACGTAATCTTCGTACAACATGACAATCTAAAAACAAAATATTGATTTATCTATCACGCTTTATCCTCGAAGGGGAAGCAGAGACATATTATATGCTCACTTTTCACAATGTGTCTTCCTGTCCCACGTAATAGGTGGTCAGCCGATTGCCGTGTTGATGAAATAGATAGACGCAGGTTGTGACTACCTGCTGTTGAAATTTTCAAGCCACCCATAAGTCCATCAACTTGACTTAACGACTGCCATGTTACTGGTAACCGAGACCAACGGCTTAACGTGCCTTCCGAAGCACGGAAAGGCTTGCAAATGTAAATGCCACAAAGTGGTCACCCATTCGTGACCAGCTATAGCGAAACTTGCTTAACGCGTTGTTGTTTAAAGAACTGAGTCCGCGAGACCACGAGCGCTTCAGTAAAATACAAAATAGTTGTGTTAAAAAAAATTAACCTCCTAAGACGATTTCATCGTTTGTTATTAGACTAGCGGGTACCTATTCAGAGATTAGCCGGAACAATGAAAACAGTAAAAAATAGTAATGTTTTTTTAAAAATATAAGTATTGTATTTACTTTCGTATATGAAAAGCTTCTAATTTGGAAATACAAATAGACACTTCAATAAGTATATAGATGTATAGATTATATGAATAAAAAAGGTTCCTGCGGCGAATGCCTTTGACATTTCAATATTCAGTTCACATAGAGCTCGACACGTCTCTACATTAGCGGTGGCACGCAGGTGTCTGCATTAATACTTGATGAAATACTGACTTTGTATTCTTACTACGATGAAAGAATATTTGCCCAATTTGGTAGAAACCTTTGAAGCCGTTGCTAAGTACGTAGGAATGTTTACCCATTTGTGCAAAAGTTCACCGAATGAATGAAAAATGAGCACGAGTTCACCGAATGATTGAAATAAAACAATTAGCGTTGTTGAAAATTTGATGACGACGATTAAGGTTGTAACGTTACATTTTCCCGGGAGGGGAAAATGTAAGGTCAAGGAGGAAACTATCACCAGAACTGGAGGAGTCCCGGCTTAAAAGAAAAAGTAAAAGAGGAAATGGTAAAATAATTTAATTGTTGTTAATATAAGGCCAGGGAAACCGAGGGAAAAGTTGAAGGTCCAAGTATTTCTTCTAAAGTTTGTGAACTCGCAGGTTGTGAAGAAGGGGCCTCGAGTCAGGCCTCCACGTCGCCGACCTCGGAGGGGCAGGCCGTGGTAGAGAGGGCAGGCAGAGGGCTGAGAGATACCAGCCGTCGGCGTCACAAGTTTAATGCAGACAACGACATTATCCTACAACATATTACGTAAGGTCATGTCGGGCTTGAATTCTCTGCGTCAGTGTCCAGAACTGACGCCAAGGGTAGCCATCGCCGTTCTAGCCTCTTTCGAACGTTAACCGGTGTCAAAGGTCGCTTAGACTTGTTTGTCTTCAAGCAGAGCCCACACTATCAGAGGGCACAGGCCTCCCACCGAGCGCTATATAATTCCGGACCTCCTGCCAAGGCGAGCACCAAGAGTAAACTGTTCTGACGGCCCCGGCTCCCTTCTTTTCAGATTGGTTGGCATTATAAAATTTTAACAATGTGATTCTAGAACATAAAAGAAGAATAATAATTTATAACAAGGTCTAATACCTACACAACCTAACCTACTGGCAGCTCTAGCAATAAATTAAAAATAAAACCAAGACTTGTCATTATCTGACATTACAAAAAGAAAACAAACATTGGGAGAGCACTAGAAAATCTAAATAACTCGAAATATAGAGGCTTAGGAATGCTTAAACTACAGACAATGGCCATGCAGATAATTGGAGAGAACGTATAATAAAAGATCTAATTAAAATAGCCAAAACGTAAGTAAAAAAATACGAACATTACAAGGTGAAGGAAAAATATTTATGTTTGTTTTGGGATATTTGGTATAAGGATCTATACAACTGATAAACATACTTTATATTTCTACATACTTCATACTACTTATAAAGCTGAAGAGTTTGTTTGGTTGAACGTACTTTTCTCGGCACTACTGGTCCGAATGGAAAAAATCTTTTTGTGCTTGATAGTCCATTTATCAAGGAAGGCTATAGGCTATATACTATTACGCTACTACCCAGGAGAGCGGAGCAGTAATCATAAATGTCAACAAACTGGGCTAATTTTCTAACATTTCTGTAAAAGTAATAAGCGACGGGATTAAATTGTGCGACGGGAGTTCGAAGTATGTCACGGGTGAAGCCGTGGGTGTAAGCTAGTTAATTATTTACAGAAAACACCCAAACTCCGAACTTACAGGATCACACAAATATTTGTACCAATCCGGGATTCGAACCACAGAACGGCAGTTGCATACACTTCCACTGAGTCTAATATTTTTTATTGATTGCAATAAAGTTTGTTTAGGTATCTGAGAATACTTGTCCAGAGCAATGTGGATATCAATGTGGATCAACTCTAAATGGATGAAATGGAGATAAGTCACAACCACAACATGCGATCCACGGATGCCCCTCAAGTTGAAATGGAAAGAAAAAAAGCTATCATATCTTCTGACATATTGTATGGATCAGAATGTTGTGCCGTTAAGAAGTTGGTTGAAAAGAGAGTGCATGTAGCTAAAATGAAAATTTTAAGGTAAGTAGAATGGATAAAATACGAAATGAGTATATTATATGAAGTTTGAGAGTGGCACCAGTGACTGAAAAAATGAGAGGGAACCGTCTGTCTTAGTATGGGAATGTGATGAGAAGGTGTGAAAGTCATGTTACTAAAAGAGCTAAGAATATTAATGTTGAAGGATAGGGAGCTAGAGGTAGGCCAAAGAAAAAATGGATAGTTTGTGTAAAGAGTGATATGAAAATGAAAGAAGTAAATGATCAGATGACGAAAAACAGAGTCAAATGGAAAAAAAAATTGCACTCCTGGAGTGCTGACAGTAGTGAAAACTTATTTTGGAGCGTGAGACATTTTTTAGATGGGTTCTAGGGTTATTGGGTTAAGAATTGCATTTTATATATGAATTGCATTATATTCATTATAAGAAACTTAAAAATACATATAATATTCTTTTATAAATAATCGTAAAGGAACAATTTTTTTCTTCACGCTGTATCCCTGACGGGGTAGTCAGAGAGGATAGATCACCAGGCTTCGCGATCCATGCATACTTCTTAGATAGTTTATTTATTTTTTATTTTTTTCATCATTTAGACGCGTTCGCGGTCTGCTATATGTACATGCATTTATGCACACACTATAGCTGCGTCTCGTAACGGTGCCGCGAGTCTAAAGATTTTATCTCATCTAAAAAAATTGCGTACCGCGCTAAAAGAAGTTTTCACTTCAAAAGATAAAATAGTGCGTCAACCCCAAATAAATGCTGACAAGAGACTGATGAATAAAGTTAGTTTTGAAGTTACTTTTCTGATGCGGATGCTTATAATATATTCCCATTATTTGTACGCGATATTTATTTTTGCCCGATATTTCGGTCCGTATTCCAGAACGTTTCTCAATACTCAACCAACGCTTGAGGCTAGTCTTTGCCTTATAAAATCTACTCTCAAGCATCGATTGAGTATTGAGAAATGTTCTGGAGCACTGCCCTTAGACTAGGTAAGCATATAAGAAGAGCTTAAGTAAACTTGTCATATGGAACGTGATAGTATAAAATTTTGTAGTTCCTTTTACCATTTTTAGGGTTCTGTTACCTTTATCTCTTTTCTTTTATCTTTAAGATAAAGTTAATAAAAATAAATAAATATTTCTTTATTAAGTAAATTTTTAATTTATTAATAAGTAAATCTTTATTCATTCAGGTCACAAAGTAACACTTATGAACGTCAAGAATATTGCTTCTACATTTACATTTACTACCAGATTCGCAAAGCAATAGGTAGAGCATGAGTAAGAACCTGGCAATAAAACTCATGGCCACTCTTTTCTAAACGCCAGACCAATTATATAGTAATGAATTTATACAAACAAAAAAACAAAATCAATGTTGTGTTTAAAATTATATCAAAATTAGAACGACTATAGTTGCCGGTTCTAAGGGCAGCCTACTCTTGAAGAAGAAGAATCTGGCAAGAAAGTCAATGAATGCCATTTTAAAATGAAGGTATGGCTTACAACATTAAACTTACACTTACATTGTTTCCTTTGGATTTATGTGAGAACAGTCGACTAAACTTAAGTTTGCCTTAAATATAAATAATATTATTTGTAATAATTGCTATAACATTTATGAGCTGACCAGTCCCAACAGGCGGCACCCGATCACGGGTATGAAGCATTATATCAGCCATCGCCCTACTCAACCGTATTATAGGGAATAAGGCGACCCGATACATACGCCACCACTGCCAGGATACTTAGGCGACCATGACATACTCAAAAACTGTACAGCAACTATCATGTCAATTTCAAAAAACTATTTACTCAAGTAATATGTGACTGCATCGGTGGCTCAGTGGTAGTGTAGGCTACTGCTGCGCTGGGGTCTGTGGTTCGATTCCCGTGTCGGTACAAATATTTGTGTGATCCACAAATTTTGGTTTCGGAGCCTGGATGTTTCCTATGTATAATATGTTTGTATTGAGAAATATATAAGTATGTAAATCAGTTGTCTAGATCCTTTAGTACAAGCTTATAACTTAGTTTGGGCTAGATGGCGCTGTGTAAACAGTGTCCTACAATATTTACTAAAGTCTACGGTTCCTAGAAGATGTAAAAATTTAACTTCAAGTTCACGTAAATAAAGTTGTAACAAAAAATATATATATTATGTGTGTACCAGAGTACACAAGTAAGAAGTGAAACTTCTTTACGACATTTTTTTACAGTTAATAAATGTCTCTCATACGTCGATAAAGAAGTTTTACGTGTTTTTAAGAAGTTTCACTTATTTATAAGAAGTTTCACTTATGATAAAGAAGTTTGACTTTAAAACAACATGGCGCGTAACCGAAAAACCTGACGATTTTTTTTACAGCTATAAATTTTTTCACAACGTCGATAAAGAAGTTTCGTTTTTAAAATACAAAACCTTCGGCGGGTAAGTCCAATACGCACGTGTACGATTTTTAAAAAAACATCTTATATTGGCACAAACTTCAAATAACACCAATACTTCTCAGTAGTCCCATGGGATAAATGATGTTAATATTTGGATGCCAGAACTCCCACTGTTTTATATACAGTCGCATTGTGCGATTGTTGGGGCAGACAGCCATTTTTTAAAGTTACATTTGGTAGTCGGACATTATTAAGATTTACTTCAGTACGATTAAGTCTACCATTATCTCTATCGAGAAACTGCTAGACAGGCATATCTTGATTCTCTACAACAATACTTTCAAGTAGGTACTTACTTTCTTTCAATAACACTTACTAGTTTTTATTGCTTGAAGGAATCATTGGACTGTTATAATAATACAGTTATATAGATAGTACATATGTTACAATATTTCCAAAAAGGTTCACCTATTTATTACTACTAATATTATAAATGCGAAAGTTTGTGAGTTTATTACTTCTTCACGCTCAAACGGCTAGATCATTTTAATAAAAGTTTGCTGACGCCATTGATTAATAATAGGTTAATAATATCCCAGGTTCCTGTGGGAAAACGAGTACCGTACGGTAAAACTTCACCACGCAGTACCTACCATAAATATAAAAGGCTGCAAGCGTGTTTGTTTGTTAGTTCTTCACGCTCAAACAGCGAAACCAAATAAAATAAAATTTGGTATGGGCAGCTGACGCCATGGATTAATAATACATTGGCTAAATTTTTTCCCCGAGAACAGGTCGTATGGAAAACGAGTACCGTACGGTAAAACTTCACCACGCAGTACCTACCATAAATATAAAAGGCTGCGAGTGCGTATGTTTGTCAGTTCTTCACGCTCAAAAAATTAGACCAATTTAAATAAATTTGGTATGGAGGTAGCTGACCAGAATTAACACAAATACTACTTTATATCCCAAGAAAAAATATTGTGTACAACCAGCATAGAAAAACTACATAACACGGGTGAAGCCGCAGGTATTATGTAGTATTTTACTATTGTTCGTGGTTCTAATAAATAATTCACTAATTCAATCGAGTTAATATTTACACACTTAAAAGATTCTCCGTTTCATTACTTGATTAATTTGGTTAGAATATCTCAGAATATTGTCGATCAAAGGAAATTTTGATGACTTAAACTAAATACTGCTTCAAGGTTATTGGAAAAAGAAATTGAGGACTAATCTATACTTTATACTAATATATAAATCTGAAGAGATTGTTTGTTTGTTTGATTGAACGCACTAATCTCAGGAACCACTGGGCCGAAACGAAAAATTATTTTTGTGTTGGATAACCGATTTATAGATTTGTCACGTTTCTACTCAGGAGAGCGGAGCAGTAATCATAAATGTCAAGAAATCGGGCACATTTTCATACATTTTGTTAAAGTAATAAGTGACGGGCTTAAACAAATAATAATAATAAATATCGTTGGGACAACTCACACGACACCTTCTGATTCCAAACTAAGCAGAGCTTGTAGTATGGTAACCAAATAACTGATAAACATACTTATATATTTCTAATAAAATAAATAAATTAATTGAATATATATTGTGCGAAAGTAGAGGGTAGACGGAGTCAGGGTAGGCCGAGACTTACATATGAAGACCACGTGAGCAGATTGCTCAAAAACGGAAAAGTCAAAAGCACTAGGTTACCCAGACATGCATGAATGAAGTGATTGATGAATCTTGAAGAAGCGAAAGAAGTAAGCGAAGAAAGAAGTATGCATATCCTCATGTCTGTATGAGGACAGATCGCCAGGATCCCGAAGCCTGGCGATCTGTCCTCTCTGAGTACCCCGTCAGGGATACAACGTGAAGATAGTTTAGTTATTTTATAAATTTCTAAATACATATATATTATACCTACATAGGTAACGCCCAAACTCCGAAACAAACAATTGTGAATCACACAAATATTTTTTCGACCCGGTTTAAGTATTTTTATCAGTTTTGTCGATCCCATAACACAAGCTTATAGCATAGTTTGGGCTAGATGACACTGTGAAAAGAGTCCCACAATATAAAAAAAAACAATATTATCATTATTAGTAGTTTTTGGATGTGTATGCTGAAACGGCTAAACCAATTTGGATAATATTTAACGTAATGGCTGCTTACACATTGGATTAACACTAAGGCTACTTTTCTACTTTTAATCCCAGGACTTGACCTTCACTATAAAGGCTGTTACTTCTTCAAGCTCAAATGGCTGTTCCAATTTGGATAAAATTTAGTGTGGAAATAGCTTATACCATGGATTAACGCATGACGAGAACATTTTATCCAGAAACCAGTTCCGAGTACGGATACTGGAAAACTTCACCACGCCAGCGCATCTTAGATAATTTGCAGCAGTTCAACTGAACAGACTACGATAGAACTAGTGAAACTTCTCACTAGTTCCACACATCTTTTGTCGTAATAGAACTAGCAAGAAAAAAGTTTCACAAGTTCTACCGTAGAACTATTCACTAGAACTTCTGTGAACGATCCCGCAGCTTGAGATAATGTAAACTCTTATTATTTTATACTTTCAACTATTCCAGTGAAATTCCCACAGAGAAAATCCATCTTCGGGTCCGCCGCATTTGGCCAAATAACGTCCCCTGTAATCGACGTAATTGCGTATCCAACCAGTCACCCTCCCTCGATATATAACTATTGCGCTTTTATTAAGCTCACGAACTCGCCAAAGGGATACTCATAATTTAATTACAACCCTCCAAATATATTATTTGACACTTACAGGAATTGCTATGCTGGTTGTTTGTTGATTTTTTTTTTTAGTTTTTCTCCAAGTTCATCGTAGAATTGTTAAATAATAATACAGTAACTGCGCTTTTCTGATTTCTTCGGCGAACCTAGTTCTGTAGCGCTGGGCAATTTTGAGGTTATAAGTTACAAAGATTCAATAGTTCCTAATGTTTTGCCTATTTATACAGTCATACAATCAATAAAACCAGCCTATTTTAGTCCAATGATGGAAGTAGGCCTCTCCAGATCCTCACCATAGCACACGGTCCTGTTAGGTGAGCTATCCACAGTACTTGATGGTTTTTAATTTATGGGTACTACTGTCACATATCAAGAAAAAACACTATTTTTAACACTCATGATATTTTTGATGCCATTTTTGTTATTTAAACTAGTTAAAAACTGTTTAAAAATGTTCCGTCATGGACGTCCGTTTGTCTGTATGTTACGGATATTTTCTTGTTAACACGATAACGACCGAAATACTTTACTAATCGCTTCTTTTTTTTTCTCTTACACTTCAGTATAATTAGGAATAGAACCCTTTCCATTTTCACGGTCTGATTCGATGTGGTTTAATTGTTATTACCTTTACTTTATTTATTTCATAACCCCTACGCGATAATTCATAGCAAAGTTTGTAAGCTTGTAATGCTATTTTTTTTATAATATTATAAAAGCGTGTACTTTTGGATTATCCAAATTTATTTTTCATTTTCATCTTTCCTTTTTATCATATATTTTGGGAGTGTTTTTCGCTTTACTGTATCACGCTGGCCAGATGGGTTAGTACAGGGTTATCGAGTTTTGCTGCTCTCCGCCATGAGATGCACCTTTTGCAGGTGAAACTTGCTTAGAACCCGAAAACCTCGGTAGAGCTTCTTTGCACGCCATACAATATCATACAAAGTCGTTTATTATTACGCTTTCTGTCTTTTTTTACCTGTTAGAGAATTTGTATCTTATTTATTTTATTTGGCACCAAAACTGGTAAAAATGCGTGTGTATATTTATAGTGCTTCAGTCTAATAAGATTTCATCACATATACCACAACTCTTTGTTTGTAACAGGAATGATAAATTAGTAAGAAAAAATAACATCTGAAGAATGAAAACTAATTTGAATGTAGTTATAAGTTGTCTTGGAAACACTTATTAGCTAACTTCAGGATGTCGGTTTTTCGTGACGGTCTGCGCGCGCATCGTCAAAATTTACTCTCATCATTTTACCCTAACGCGCCAAAAGAAGTTTAACGTCAAAAATGGTTTCAAAGTATACCGGTATCGTGTTATATCTTACATAGCCTTATTGTCGAAACTCAGTTTACGTAAGTAATATAATTTTGTGCAAACTGACTTATGTAAAAATGCTGCCAAATATTCTTCATAAAACAAATCTGTCCCGTCTTAGAGCACTCAAAACGTGTCCTAAAAATAAATTGTGACATGAAATTTTAGGATATTTTGACTTTTTAAGCTTCAAATATCTACTTCAAAAGCAAGGAAATCAATTATTAGAGTTCACATATATGCATGAATAATCGACATCGTAAAATTGTGGCACTTTCATGTATGATAAATGAAATAAAATAAAAAATATTTTTTTCATTCTCATTGCATAAAACAATGTTTGATGACGGTCGAATGGCCGCCAGGCCGTTACTGTTTGGACGATTTGTTCATACAATACAATTTGAATATGTTTGTGAGCTTTGATGTAGGGGTATCTCTGAAACTAATTGATTTTGATTTCGAATTTTTTTTACAACAAGGATAATTTATTATCTCTAAGTGATACAAGTTGTATGCCTCAGCCTACCTTCGAGGATAACGGCGTGACAATATTTGTGTAAAATAGCTCATTCACAATGACGTCATAAATTGTAAGGTTAATCCTCAAAAAATACTTACTCATTATTAGTATTACTATATATTATTTTATTAGTATTACATAGTGCAGTTTTTCTAATTTATTTCCGTTCTTAGGCCAAGGGATTTACTGCCGTAAGGTCAACGATGACATCATTTGAAGGGTACATAAAGCTTGTTACTTTTTGCCTGAAAGACTTTAGAAAATTGCCTGTAATAATTGAGAATAATGAAGGATTAATAATCCCTTATTATTTTCCATTTCTAAGTCATAGGCGTAGGTAGTAATCAGTTGTATTCCTCGATTTGGTTTTTGATTTATAACACATGATTTATTATATATGAAAATTTGCTCGAATTGTTGACATTTTAGATTACTGCTCCGCTCTCCTGGGTAGTAGCGTGATGATATGTACCTTATAGCCTATATTAGCCAGTTCAACCAAACAAACAATAATAAACAAACAAATTCTTCAGCATTATAGAAGTATAGATTTAAAAAAAGTGACCAATACCCATTTTCGACCATACGACTTAAAACCGCAGACCAACATTTTTCTGGAAAAATGTCTGTTGTCTTTTGTTTAGTTTCTAAATATCAGACAAATTACATTTCACCATGAAATTTATGTCTTCTTACCCCTTGAAGTCGGTTGAAAAATCACGCCCTGGACTTATAGTGACCTTAAGCTGGCCGTTAAGATTGGAACTAGACTAGGAGTTTCACCTGCCTGTTTCTTCGTGTGATGTTTTGGCCGGACCTTAGCTGAGTGTCTGCCGAATCCGTACCAAAATATATTTCTAAGTGACCTTCGCCTTATCAATAAAAAACAATAAAATTGAAGTCTCTGTTTATAATTCCAAATTACTTGCTCACTAAATGCATACACCGCATTTATTTTATTTTTTTAAATCTGTCTTTCTGTTTGTTCCGGCTATCATTTGAAATGGCTGGACCGGTTTTATCGAAACTTTAACTGGCAGATAGTTTGTTATAAGAAGTAACTCAGGCTATATTTTATTCCCGTATACCCACGGGCTAGATTCTAAATGTATTTTATATTGATAAAGGCACTTATTTTACTACGAGTAGAATTGAGATTGACTTCATGTAAATCTCTTGCGAATTTTTCACATAATTATAGATTTCAAGATTTCAAGTCTGCCCGTAATCGGGGTTGGTGAAATTCAAATGAAACATAACTTTATAACATTGATCAAGTTCTGCTTAATATCAATAATTATGGCAATTTTTATTCTGGATAACATTCATTTGTATCTCTCGACGGGTTTTAGTAGGTATGTAGTTAAACGTTTTTAAACGTTAGAAGTACCCAGTTCAACTTTACCTAGCCTTTGACTGCCTCGATGGCGCTGTGGTAGTGTATGCGAAAGCCGCGACTGAGGTTCCGGACTCGATTCCCGGGTCGGAAAAAATATTTGTGTGATCCACAAATGTTTATTTCGTAGTTTGGGTGTTTCCTATGTATAATATTTAAGTATTTTGAATTATGTAAATATGTTTATCAGCCGTCTAGATCCCATAACACAAGCTTATATTAGCATACTTAGGGCTAAAAGCCGCTGTCTAAAAAAAATATCACAATATTTATTTCTTTAATGATGAATATGTCATACGTCATGCATTCAAATAAAAAAAAAACACAATTCTTTTTGAATTCCGAATGAAAGAAAAATACGTACCTTCTTTTTTTATAACGCTAACATTCAATGCGATATCCATTTTGTAAGAATAGAAACGATCTATTTCCACAAAATTACACTAATAAAAGCATAAATAAGCTATAACTCTTTCAGTAGCGTCGTAGAAGATAAATTTGTTAAGCTACTAATACATACATTTCATCGCTTGGAATTCGAATAACATATTTACTTTACTTGTTTTTATTCGTATTTTATACACTGAACTGAGAATTTTATTGATGTACTGCCTTGTATGCGAATCGAACAAAAAGTTTTTAACAATGTTTTACGTTGTGGATTTTACAACAGTTTTGAGTATTGAGAACAAGTAAACAAAGGCAATGGGCACACCAAGTGGGACAGGAATACACATGGTGAAAAGCGGGCATAAAATATGTATGCCTCTGCTACCCCTTCGGGGATAAGGCATGACAGATAAATGAATAAAAGTGTGTGTATACTTATGTACACGCGTTAGAAGTTATACTTGTTTGGTGTAACAAGATAAAAATATTTTTTTTATATTTATCTTTCGCCTTATCCTACGTTTGTTTCAAAAACTAATAATTTTGACTATATCTAACTTCAGGGTATTTTCAAAACTACTTTGAATTTAGTTATACGTTGTCATGGAAACACTTTTAAGCTAACTTCATGTCACTTTTTAGTGACGGTCTGCGCGCGCTTCGTAAAAATTTTCGCTCATAATTTTTCCCTTTCGGGCCAAATAAAGTAAAAGTTCTGAAGTTCTTATTTCTATGAGATTCTTTTCGATCTGATTTAAACCTGACTATGCAATTTATTTTAAATCTATACAGATAATTAAAATTTAAGTGTCTGTTTGTAATTCCAAATTTAAACAGCTTTTCACTAAATGCATATGAAAGTTAAATTTAGTATTTTTTTTTCTGTGCCAATTTTTTCGGGCTCATCTCAGAAACGGCTGCACTGATTTTAGCGGGCTGATGTTGTAAGGAGTACCTAATTTAGACAACATTTAATTCCCGTACTCCCACGAGAACGGGAACTACTCGGGTGAAACCACGGGGCGTCAGCTAGTAGAAAATAAATTTTCACTTAGTTTTACATCTTACTCCTTTTTTGTACGTGTGGAAACCCTCTCAGGCGTCACCCTACTGAGGTTATCAGTGAGAATTCACTAGCAACCACATGGTGCTCTTTACTTATATTATTTATGTTTTAGCAATCGGCAGTACTCTTTTTGTATGGCGAATATAGCGATGGTGGTGTGCTCTCTTGTCTCTGAGGAGAAGGTATGGAAAATTTCTTTGTCTAACTAATTTATTATGACTAAAAGAGTGCCTCATTTCGCCGTCATGGCTTTCTATCAGGTGGGCGGTGTCATTTTGGCGAGTTAAATATAAAAAAGAGAGAATATACCTAGCATTTGCATAACCTTTAGAAATTTTCACCTCTACATAGGTGTATCATGTAAACTTTCGCATAGTAAGTTGAATTATTTACACTAAAGAATTGTGTTTTTTTATATTTGAATGCATGACTTATGACATAGATAATAATATGTCAAAGTCTAAATATTTTCAAAAAGAATAAAGGCTTTGTATGCTCTGTGTTATGACGACGAAGAAGCATATTTCTGGGCCATCAACTTAAGTGCCGCTATCGCAGTTCTGCTGGTTATGATAACCATCCTCAATCACGGGTCGTCGTCTTTATTTTCTATCAGGTGGGAACCGCCATTTTTTTGTTTTATTACCACCGCAGATTAGCTACTTATTATGCATGCGAATTGGAAGCTTAAATAGCGAAAGTTAAAAATCGCCGGTTTCTTAAAGTAGCAAGTCTGTGATAGCCCTAAGAAATACTTAGTGCGGCAATACTCGATACTTACGACCCTACTTATTCTGTAATAGCGTCTAATAACCAAAATTTTAGTTGTTTTTTCAAATGGACTCATTCGAAATAATAGTACATATTATCTGTTCATTATTGCCTTGTAAATAAAATATTAACTAGACAGTTATATCTACTTACTGTTAAATTCTACGGAAAATACTACCTACGACAAGAGTAGAAATATTGAAATAGTTATAACTCGTCTCAGATTGGACCCATTCTGCCGTGTTTACGCACAAACTGACTCATTTTCATATACACGAGGCTACTAGGCAAAGGGATGTTATTACGGGTAATAAGAGTCCGGCGAGGCTCCTTACACGGGGCAGGTCGTAACTGTTTTCTCTTCAATATTGCTCTATACGTAGCAACCTGCCCAGTTTACCTTGGCGAGTTTACCTTGCAACATTGACACAGATTTATAATATTTAGCAAGGAACTTTTACTACTGATAGGTTTTAATGTTTATCAATTACACGTAAAAGTTTTATTGCTTCGAAAGAACTTTGAGAATGAAATGATTTGAGAGAGACAGGATTTACAAATTAGATAAATATTATTACTATCTGAACGGTTTTACTCTTTTTACATGTTTCGGACCTAACGGAGGTGCTTTATCCAGAGCAGCGTCATGCTACGTCAGAAGCTGCGCTGGTACTGCTTTTATCTCTCACAAATGTAAATGCCACAAAGTGGTCACCCACCCGTGCCCAGCCATAGCGAAACTTGCTTAATACAGTAATCGTTTATAGAACACTGAGTCATCGGGGCCACGAGCGCTATATATATGTGCTAGTATCTAATAAGCAAATGCATTTCTTTTTACACATTTTGACTGTAAAATGGGCAGATTTATTTGCACGTACAATTCGCCTTCTACCTTAAAGATACCGTTAGCGGAAATGGCAAAGAGATGGTTATATCATCTTCATTCATACTCGTTAACAGGTTTACGACACTGTACATCAAACCAACATTTACGGTTTGGGTACAGACTCCCCAGGTACTTATAATACTTAGCACAATTCTACGAATATTATAAAATAAGTTGTGCCCCTTGGCTTAGCCCGTGACAAATTTCAAAACCTTCTTTTATTTATTCATTTAAGCCTCATTTATTTTCTGGTATATTTGTAGAGCTGGGTATATTTCAACTTATTCCATATATTTAACTAATCATATCTTACTATCACTATCAATCACAATTTTATCTTACTTCTTTGTGTTTGCAAACATGTTATTATTATTTTATTGTTATTAATTTTATATTAGGAACCCTCTCCGGTGTAGGCCTTCTCCAAGGCTTGCCATCTTTCTCTATCCTTAGCCATTAGGATCCATTGTGGACCTGCGACTTTTCTGATATTATCATCCCATCGAGTGTACGGTCTGCTTCTGTAGCGTATGCATGAGGTTTCGATGCGGGCAGACGAAACCTTCTTTACACAACTTTAAATAAAGAGTTTTTGAGCCAAATCCTTTCAGTGGTACGAGTGACAGTTCTCCTATTAACTTATCAGTAACGCCTTTATCTCGGAAGGGGTAAGCACAGGCATAGTATATACACACATTTTACTTAATTTGCAATATATTTATGTATGTTTGTTCGGGTGGAAACTTCAATTCAATTTTGAAACAGATATTTCCAATCGATTGCACTGAAATTTCATATAGTATCTACCCCTTTATTTCTTTTGTTGTCCTTTGCATTCATGTTAATATAATATTAACAACTTCGTAAGATATTTATTCCTTTTTATAAATAATATAACTATGATTATACTTAAAATATAACTAAAAATTAGAGAGTGTGTACTTATGTACACGCGTTAGAAGTTATACTGCTTTGGCGTAACAATATAAAAACCATTTTACAAATTTTATCTTTCACCTTATTCTACGTTTGTAAAAAAAAAACTAAAATGTTGACTATAGCTAACTTCATGGTGTTTAAAAACTACTTTGAATGTAGTTATAAGTTGTCATGGAAACACTTATCAGCTAACTTCAGGGTGTCGGTTTTACGCGACGGACTGCGCGTGTCCAATTGTAAAAATTTACTCTCATTATTTTTCCCTAACGCGTCAAAGTAGTATAATTAAAAAAAATAAAAAAAATAAAAAAATTAATATATACGCGTCAAAAAATTTGTCCTCAACGCTGAAATTTTTATTTGGATGGCAAGTATGGTTAGCTATGCGACACCATTCTGAATCCAACATAATGAGGTTCCCAAAATAGCGGACTACGAGTATTTATTGAAGTTATAATTCTTTTGGCGCGTTAGGTAAAAATGATGACAATAAATATTTACGATACGCGCGCAAACCGTCGCTAAAAACCGACACCCTGAAGTTAGTGTATAATATAATGTAAAATATAAGTGTTTTTAACGACAACTTATAACATTGAAACATTGAAAGTAGTTTTCAAACGCCTTGAAATTTGCTATAGTCAACATTTTAGTTCTTTTCTACAAACGTAGTATAAGGCGAAAGATAAAATTTATAAAAAGATTTTTTCTTGTTACGCCAAAGAAGTATAACTTTTAGCACATGTACATAAGTACACACATACTTTAATTTTAATGCATTAGTACAATATCAGTATCAAATGAAAGAGGTTGCTAAGAATAACTCGGTAAATAGTGTCACTCTAAATTCAATAACGCTGATTATTAAATATACTAAATTACTACATAAATATTCAGATGTTTATGATTTCCTACAATACGGGTATCCAACGGCTTAGGTGAAAACTCGACTGAAAAATATCGACCAATGGTCCAGTAGCCACTTAAAAAAAAGAATAGGTGTCGAATCGTCCACTTCACTATGAAAATCACGGACAATGGTCGAATCATCCACCTTTGAAATTGTTAGTGGTTGAGTCGGCCGAAAACCCAAATTTGGACGGGGTAAATGAAAAATAATATTTCGTAGATCAATTTAATTTTGTGAAAATAACAGTTAAGTAAAATTTTAATTACTAGGTTTTGTTGAATCACTTTATCGACACGACTTCACTACGGAATCGACATCTAACAGCAGTTGTGATCCAACACCATCTGTTACACTCCAGGATAGATTATGTTAGTGATGATACAGTAAGAAGACGCCTGGCCGAATCCAACCTGACACCATACAGACCAGCCCGGGGTCTAAAACTCGAACGTCATCATAAAATTGCAAGATTGCATTTTGCGACGGAACACGCCACTTGGACGGAAGAAGATTGGGCACGTGTATTGTTTACGAACGAATCGAGATTCTCGTTATACGTCAACGATAAAAGGGACAGGGTGTATCGACGTCCTGGAAATAGTTCTTCAAGTATGTTTTAAGGAAACTGACTCCTATGGCGGCGGGTCCCTCCACGTATGTAAGTAATGTAAAGTCAAGTGGCTACTGGACCATTGGTCGAGATTTTTCAGACGAGTTTTCACCTAAGCCTATCAAACTTGCTAAGAATTATTTTTCTTATTGCAATTCAATAAAACCTTGTTATTAAACAGTTTTTTTTAAACTAATAATTATTACTTTTTAGCTAACGTCCATGTTTTGTAGATAGGAACCCTGTAGTAAAGTTCCACGAGTCGATTTGAATCTCGCATGACATTCACGGGGATTTCCTCAGGATAAAAAATTCCATGTATATGCATTTCAACACCTCAAAATATAAAATGTAGACAAGTATGTTTATTTTATATTTTTAGTTATTGCTTTACATCCTTGTTGCCGAAGAAGCAAGTAAATCCCGAGAGTTTAATTATTATTTTTTAGAACATTCGAGAGGATAAGATAATGTTGCCTAGGCGTCTGGCCCGCGGCAATTATTTCGACGTCACATTTCACTTTTCATTCCCCTTCGAATATCAAAAGTAATTCTTAATTATATTTTTGCTTACGTCATAGAAAAGGGTCGTTAGAACTTGTGCATGTAATAGAAGGGTAGAGTCCGTAGAGTAATTTACTTATTTAAATATTTCTTTGTGTCTACTACAGCTCTTTGTGTTTACTTATAACGAGCCTCGCAATAAACCTTCTTTACTTCTTGCATTCTCTCTATGCATTTAAATAGGGAATAAGGCCATCTTTACAGTGAGTTCCTTAAATTATTGCACCAAAGCACATTGATTAAAAAGATGAAGTCTGCTAAAAATAGGTGCACTTGCCGTCCCCGGTAAGTCTAAATGAGCGAAGCGTTTTGTTTTTTATTTCTCCATGGTATGTCTGACTTTCGATTTGATTTTTTCTAAACCATCTATGGCTAGATGTTGTATTATAGGTCAAATTTGATTGAAAAACGGAATCGGGGAAGAATGGACAATAACTAAGAAATAACAGTGAGTTTAATTTTTGCGGGGTGTAATGCCCCATCAAGATCTTCTGGGCCCAGCGGCCTTACCTGCTAGCGGTGCACCTGCTGGCTAATGGACGAATCAACGAATCAGGCGCCATTGAAAATAATATGGGGTTAGTCAGACGGTAGTCGCTCCTAACAATGCCGCAAAACCAAAAGCCAAATGACAGTTGCTGCTAGTAGCTAAATAAAAGTGAACACCAGATTCCAAATTCAGGTAAAGATTAAAAGCAACTGTGTGTGAACACACTTGGATAACCTACAACAAAGAGATAAATCAATAGAATCAATCAAACTAAATATTACATGCCACCGATACCACATTTTTATCGTTCAGTTCCCATTCACCTATAATTATTTGGCCAAAGGTACGATCGTCTGAGAGATGCATATATCTTAGTTCACAATATATAGAGCAGACATCGTAAAATCAAGATAGATAAAAGAAGCTAAAAGCTGATAGCTAAACTTGAATGCATTCGAAAGTTCTTGAAACTCATCTTATTTTCTTTAAGCTTGAATATTAAGACAATTGGAAAGCGAAACTTTTTATATCTATATTATTTTATATCAATTTACTTTTATATCTATACTTTATCCCCGAAGGGGAATATTATACGCCCACATTTCTCCGTGTGAGTTCTTGTCCCACGTAATAGGCAGACAGACGTTGCAATAGATAGACGTTGTGGCCTTCAACTTAACGACTGCCATGTTATTGGCAACCAGGACTAACAGCTTAACGCGCCTTCCGAAGCATGGAAACGCTCGTAAATTGAAATACTACAAAGCGGTCAACCATCCACGACCAGCTATAGCGAAAGTTGCTTAACCCATTAACGCCCAAACATAAATAATAAATGTTGTTCTTTTATATTGTTTATTTTTATATTGAATGAAGTATTAATAGATAAAAAAATTAAAAAAAAAAATAATAAAAATTTTAATATAGGTTTTCAGAGGGTGTATTTGATTGTGTACACTAGTAACTTAAGGGTGAAATTTTTAGAAGCATGACGTTTTGACGGACAGGATCTTTAGACTAAGCTTTTGAGTCCAAAATAGCACACCGAAACTGCTTTTTAATTTATATAGTATCGAGAGTAAGGAGTAAACACTCGACCATATTATTTTATGAAGACGGTTAAGCCGTTGACTGGCCGTTGAATAATGACATTTTACACTCAACTCGTATAGCTAAAATTAACACTAACAGCCCTCGCCCACGGTCCATAGTCATTCAGCTCGCAACTCCTAGGACACGAGACCATCTTCTCGCTGCTGTTATTACACACAACAAAAAACATGCGAATAATAAACTCAATACTGCCGATTTATGTTGGCTACTACGAAGAGTCTAGTATACGTCGTTGAACATTTATCACCAGCCAATAAAGCTCTTCACGCCGCTGCCCGTGTCAAGGCTAAGGGAAAGGGTTACAAATATATATGGATGAGAAGTGGAAAAATCTATATAAAAAAGATGATAATACTGAGCATGTACTTATTAGAAATAGTTTACCAAATGAAAAAATAATAAATATTATGCATTAGATTTTAACAGTTATTAATTAAAATTCCATGGTTTACAGATATTTTACCAAAATGTAGGTGGTTTAAAAACAAAAACTCATGATTTTTATCGAAACATTTGTAGTAATGATTATGATATTGTGATAATTTGTGAAACTTGGCTAAATTGTTCTGTAATGAGCACCGAGTTGTTTGACGACAGGTATGTGGTCTACAGAAGGGACAGAGACGAATAATTCTTGGAAAGAAGAGGGAAGTGGGGTATTAATTGCCATTAAAAATAACTTTAAATCTAAGTGTATTAGGGCATGGGAAAGTAGTTGTGAGGACCTCTGGGTGGTTTTAGATACTCCTGGCTCAGGTTACAATTCTCAAATAACTCTGTGTGCTGTATATTTGCCTCCACCCGTATCCCGTTCATCTCTTGAACACTTTATTAACAGCTGCAACTCTGCAATCGAACAAATGGCGGACTCGGAATTTTATAGTGTGTGATTTTAATCTGTGGGAGATAGACTGGAAATTAGTGGTAAACCGAAAAGATAATTCTGAGTTGAACTACAAAAATCAATTAATGTTAGATTTTTCAAGTATTAATAGACTTAATCAGTTTAATTTTATAACTAATCGCAAGGGCCATACTCTGGACCTAGTTCTGTCTTCAATAAATGCATGTAATGTAAATGAATGTTTCACGCCCATTAGTAAAATTCACAAGCCACACCCTCCTTTGAACGTCACAATCTCATTAGAAAAAAAAAGCAAGCTAACCTATAATACTACTAAAACTAGACTAAGATTATTTAAGGGAGACTACTGTCAATACGCACGTTTCTAAATGAATTAAACTGGGTGAACCTACTTGGAAGTTGTAGTGATGTGGATGAAAAGCTCGAATTATTCTACGAAAATTTGTATATTACAATAAAAAAAATATACCTTCGTTCAATCGTAAACTGATAAAATCCTTGAATGAGAAAAACAAGCGTCGAAAACGCGTTAAAAAAAAATATAACAATCCAATGGATGAAGTAGAATTAAAATGTGTTAGTAAGCGTTGTGACCTTTTGGCCACCAAATGTTACAACAGTCTTGATAATGCCTCGTGCGTTGGCGAAACACGTGTCGACATCGTACGACATTCTAAATAAGCGGAATATTGCAAAAATAACATTTAAAAACAAAATAATTATAGTTTTTTAAAATGGATTTCCGCCATGTAACGTCTGATTCAAGTAGTTAAATGTTACAACAGTTATATTAAATGTATTAAGGGTGAGCTAAGGAAGGATCCTAAGCTTTTTTGGTCATACGTTAAGGCAAAACAAGGAGGTTCTGGCGTGTACCCGGAGTCTATGACCAACGGTTCAGTTACTTCTTCTGACGGCACTGAAATATGCGAATTGTTCGCTGATTATTTTTCTTCTGTGTATACCACTAATGACATCATTCCTGATACAGCTTACATGACGAAAAAGTTACGGGTTTTAGATCAAAACGGTTTGTTCCTCGGTTTACCTTTTGTAAAAAAGGATAACCTGCGGGACAAGCTAAAGAACATTGATACTGGAAAGGGGGCTGGCCCTGATGGAAAACACCCAATATTTATAGCAAAGTGCTATTCGGAGCTGACAACACCACTTATGCTAATTTATAACAAATCATTAGACTCCGGTATATTTCCCCAAAAATGGAAAACGGCCAGAGTCGTACCTGTTCATAAATCTGAAGACTATACAGCTATTTGCAATTATAGACCCATATCAATTCCGTCAGCGTTCGCTTGGATTTTCGAAGCTATGATCTGTCCCCATTTACAAAATCATGTATAGCAATACTTGAGCGACCATCAGCATGGGTTCGTTCCACATAGATCTACAGCTTCCAACCTCGTACCCTTCACAGAACTGCTCATAAATGCTGTCGACTTGGGCCAGCAAGCAGACGTCATTTACACAGATTTTTCAAAAGCTTTTGACAGAGTACCTCATATTGTCCTTCTTGCAAAATTTCAGGCCTATGGCATTTCGGGATCATTACATAGCTGGTTGACATCATACTTAAAGGATAGAGTATTTTCAGGTGTGGTGAATGGCTATGAATCTAATTTCAAAACTATTTCTTCCGGTGTACCTCAGGGCTCACATCTGGGTCCTGTTCTTTTCAATATTTTCATAAATGATATCTCGGAATGTTTCCAATTTTCTGAGGCGTACTTGTATGCGGACGATCTAAAGTTTGTGAAAATAATAAAATGTGAACTGGATGCAAGGCAGCTACAAAATGACTTGAATAGACTTTATTTATGGTGCAAATATAATGGAATGCTTTTAAATGCCAAAAAATGTCATCACGTAACTTTTACGAGGAAACTTAAACCACTAGAATACAATTATTACATCGACAACGATAAAATATTGAAGGTTGAAACTATTAAATCTTCTATAAGATCTTGGTGTACTTTTTGACAGTAAATTAAGTTTTGCCTCACATGCTGATGAGATCAGTAGGGGGCATCCAGGATGTTGGGGTTGGTACTCAGAAATAGCAAAGGTTTTAGTAGCAACCACACAAAAAAACTGCTCTATAACAGTTTAATTCGTGGCACCTTGGAATACTGTAGTGTTGTATGGCGTCCTCACTTCGCCACACATGCATTGCGTCTCGAGCGAATACAGAAACGTTTTGTTTGGCACTTGGCTTTCTCAAATGGTACTCATATTACCAAAAAAATACGCTCTTACAGTGATAGACTTTAGCATTTCAATATGCAAACAATTGAATTCCGCACAAAGCTAAATGAAGCAATTTTTGCATGTAAAGTTCTCCAACACCATATTGACTGTTCCCATTTGTTGGCTCTTTTTAGATTTAATGTACCGTCAAAAGTCCCTCGAGGTTCAATTACCCCACTTTGTCCACCTTTAAGAAAGACAGTTTTAGGGGCAAATTCTCCTTATGTTAGGCTTTGTAGGATTGTAAACAGTGTTAGTAATTTAGTGGATTTAAATTATGATGCGATCACCAAACAAAAATTAATTCTCAAACAGTTGCCAAATTTATAATTTATATTGTTCGTCACTTCTCCTGTTTCTGATTTATGTATAAAAATGTTTTAGTAAATAAGCTAAATAAGCTAAGTAAGGTTTAAATATTATAATGTCTCCTCAAAATTGTTATTGCATGTGGTGGTTACCTGTAACAGATTATTCCATTGTCTAATGTTTTTTCAATAGTGCAATTATGTAACAAGTATTAATGTAAATAATTGTTGGTAATCCAAATAAACAAAAAAAAAATATTGATATTAACCATATTTTCCTCCACACCATCTTTTTCATCAGTAACGATGAAATTAGCGTGGCGTAGGCATCATCATAACTCTATAATAGCTTGAACGGATTGTACTAGGTCATTATTTTGATTAGAGAAGTTGAAACGTTTTAGATAATATACACGCCCGGACACCTAAATCAAGCCACCTTGATTTTTTTGGTTTGGAGTACTGTAACTTATAAAAGATGTATGTAGAAGGAAAATGTTTTGATGCAGTTTTGGGGCTGGTATACTCATCATTACTCCTTCCGTCATTACCGTATAGCATTATCTTGGACTCATCTGTGAAGAGAACCTGGCTCCATTGATGTCGAGTCCAATTTAGATGTTCGCGCGCAAACTCTAGACGGGCTATTCGGTGTGCTCGTGTCAATTTGGGTCCATTGGCTGGCTTATGGGGCTTACAGCCACTCCGTGAAAGTCCCTGAGCTGTTCTTGTATCTGAACAGAGTTAAGGCGTCGATTTCGTAAGCTAGTAGTGACAATGTATTGATCTTGTCTCGCCGTTGTCACTCGGTAACGAGGTCCTCCTGTTCGCCGAACGAAGCCGCCAGTCTCCAGGTATCGGTGGTACACTCTTTGAACAGCGGAACGACTTATGTGAAGTTGTGTACTCACATCTCGCTGACTTAGCCCAAATTGAAGAAGTGCTACAGCTTGCGTGGCTACTTCAGGTGAAGTATCCATAATTTTATAGCAAAAAACGGTTCAAATTATGGAAAAATAACTAAACTAAACTTTGGTTAACAACAATTGCGAAAAATCATACCAATTCGACAGTAAATTGCTTCAAAAGCAACTTTCAACAGTCATAATTTTTTTTCAAATCAGTGACCATGCTCGGCTTTTGTTCTTTATTTTAAATTCTAAAATTCAAATTTGGAATAATGGGAAAGACGATGAAATATGCCAGCATTAAAAATGCATAAAAACTTTTTTGTTATATTGTATATTTTTTGTGTATTGGGCTTTTAGGCCCGGGAATGTAAAGTGATTGTTGATGTGATTCAAGAGTCCGGGAGTGTAGTTTAGTTGAACTTGTATGAAATATATTTTACACCTATGTGCCCACTGTACTCAACATAGTAAAATTTTATGAATCTTCTCAAATGTCAGTCAAAATAAAAAAAAAATAGGTAAATATTTATAATTATTATAAACAAGTGTATATTTTATCATATTTAGCACACAATGTAATGTTTAGACATAGAATAAACAAAATATGAATGAATTTTACTGAAACACTAACACAAATATATTACACATGCTCACTTAATGTTAGTACGATAAAAACGTACTTATCTATTTATATTGGTTTAAAAAATAAGTTAGCTTGGGTATTTATTTAATGTAAAAAGTTTAACTCTACTCAATACAGTACAGCTGGCGTTAATGGGTTAACGCAGTGATCGTTTACAGAACACTTTTTTTTAACGTGTTGATTTTCTTCGCTAACGCAGTGTCCTGTAAATGATGACTACGTTAAGTAATCATCTTCATCATCATCCGAGCGTCTGTCCCAGTTGCGTATCGCGACGCCCAGGGTCCGCTTTCCTAAATTTTTTCCTCCACTTCGGACGGTCGTCGGCATCCCCTGTATTGAGACCATTGGCACGCATGTCATCCCTTACGACGTCAAGCCAGCACTTCTGGGGTCTTCCTCTCTTACCGGGACCCGGCGGGGCTGACATGGCCAGACATTTGCTTCCCACGTAGCCCGGCGGTTGTCGCAAGACTTGACTATACCAACGAAGGCGATACTCTTGCAACTTGTCTGCAATGTGACTACGTTAAGTATTTTAAGCTAAAGTCGGTGCTGAGATATCCATTTCAGGACCGACTGTCTCCATTCACCAAGCGGAGGCACGTTAAGCCATTGGTTCCGATTGTCAGTATTTTATTTTTACTGCTAGTATTTTATATTTGTATTGTAAGTTACTTTGTAGTCGATAAAGCTGAGCTGAAAGCTTTATGGGCGGCGTAAAAAGTGTCAACAGCAGGTGGCGGCAGTCTGCTCATGTCGGTTTGAATCCTATTTGGTTAGCAGCGTATGTCTTACACCTTTGGTGCATCAATCCATAGGCTACAGTAACCAATCGTATGCTTGTCTGCGATCTTAGTAGTAAAAAAGAAATCATATTTATCTTTACTAATATATACAAGTGGAAGAGTTTGTTTGTTTGGTTCAACGCGCTAATCTCAAAAAATCTAGTAGTATCTGTTGTTTAGATAGCCCATTTATCGAGGAAGGCTAAAGGCTGTATATAATCACGCTACTACCCAGTATAGCAGAGCAGTTATCATAAACGCCAAACGATTGGGCAAATTGTGTTACATTTTTGTAAAATTAATAAGCGACGGCGACGGGTAAAATATGGGTGCCACTGCCACGGGCTTCGTGCACGCGAGGGTCAGCTAGTAAATCATATACTCGTACTTTCAGGTATGTTATGATCGTAAGTCATATTTGAATGTATTCACATAATATTTACTTACGTTGTCAACATAATACTCAAGCGATAAACTTAATTTGGGTTTCCGACGGTGAAATACTTTTCAGATTTTAGTTTCGAAGTGAGTGGGGTTTTTGTACCATGAAACTATCAGAGTTTATATAAATGAAACCCTTTATTATCCCGAAATGGGGTGAGAAATATCACGTGTCGTAACGATACAATGTACAAACAAGTTATGGAAATCCAAATTAGTTTCCGTTTCGTGTTTTAAGCCTGAAAATTCGTATCAATGTCACATTAAGGCACAAGTAATGCGGCTTACAGGCACGACGGGTAGAAGAGCACCCGGTGCCCTCGTAATGCAGTGACCGGTTCCACCGGTCTCCTCCTCCGGCACGACCACCGCATGCACATGACTTTACACAACCAGCAGCCTCTGTAAAGTCGTTGACTTCACACAGGCTGCTGGTTCAGCCTCCTGGGGCGGACATTAGGTGATCCCCAGGTTCAGGTCTCGTACTGCCTGCAGTTGGCCAGTGGTCAACGGTTTCACCGGGTCTCCCTGACCGCTGTGACAACATTCCGCGCTTGTACTACCAATGGAGACAGATAAACCTCCGGTGTTGGCATCACCAGCACAGAGGCACCCCAATGAGTTCTGGAACCCTGCTCAACAACGGGAAACATAACCAAGCAGAGCCAGGTTACTATTACCGCGGTCTTCTGCAGGGTACTGCGCCAGGCGGGCTGCTCGTCGAACGCAGAATTGTTACTTCCCATACCTCCAAATGTGTGCTTTTTCGTCGATCCCTAAGATACTGAATCTCAGGGCTTAAATAGAAGAAGCAAATTTCGCTGTGCCCTCAAGGTGTTGCGTTAGCCTAATGATGAGGTAAACGTCTTTCCCCTGATCCCTGAGGGACAAAAAAGGAGACAGACAGACATTACTCTTAAGGAGACAAGAAAGACATTACTCCTATGGAGACAAAAAAGACATTACTCGAAGGATTAAAAGACATTACTTAAGGGACAAAAAAGACTTTACCTATGGAGAACTCTGACATAAAAGTATCGAATACTATAGGTAGTACCCAAAATTACTCAATTAAGGGAAATTGACGTTTATTTTGTAAATGAAATCTATTCCGGATGACATGTCACGTCGTCGTCATAGGTCGATACCTAATGCTTAATTGTAGATTTATCCATACAGTTTAAATTCACAAAAATTACTATTATAAACAAAAGTACAATGGGGTAAAGCAATCTGTTCCAGACAACGGTAGCTGATGCAATACAATGTAGTCCGGCATAGAACCAAGGATATAGTATGTTTACCTTTTCCATCCATGGATGTGATTTAAACATGTCTGGTAAATGATAAGTAATCAAGGGTGCGTTCGTTGCGCGTCGTTTTGAAAGATATTAAGCTCCGTTCTATTCCATCCATATACGATCCACGATGAAAGTGCATTTCGCCTGGCCCAACTCCCAGTTCAAAGCTAGAATGTCATACTCGATATTTTCCAGTCATTACATTATCTTAGATTCTACTGTTCAAAAACCACAGCAGTGCAGAGACAGTGGATGGGCGACTTCCATTTTTATAATTATTTCTTTTTCTGAAGTCTTAACACCGACGTCAATTTTTGGCAACATAGGACCCACCTGATGGAAAGTGGTCACCGTAGCATATGGATGTTTGCAACACCAGAGGTGCGGCAATCGCGCTGTCGATTCAAAAACCGACGTCAATGCTCACGTATAATGGAATGAAACAGAAGATACGTCTTTTCAGACAAATACTCCAATTCGGTTTGCATAATATATATAAGATAGAAGAGCTTTAAGAGCCTTGAAATAAGAGAAGCATAGAAAACAATAACTTAACTCGTACTTTTCAAGTCAGTTAACAAGAGGGCCGGCTTGAAAGTTTACTACAGCGCAGCATCTAATTGAAGACTAAAGAGAGGGAAGACGTGATCCGAAAATAAAACTTAATCAACACTAGCACATATTTCACAATGAAAACAGTTTCCTTTGTTGTGTAGAAATAATTCGATACAAATCAAAATGAACTAGATGTATCCTTGTACTTAAATTATCAGAAAGTGAGTGATATATGTGATGTTGGTACGATATTTTGTTACTATTATGTTGGTACTCTCAACTTGTAGGTATGTAGGGACCATTCATCACGATTAGAATCTTGAAAAAAGAATTTTCTGGTAAAGTGAAGTTATGTACTTTTCACATATTATTAAGTGATTCGATTAAAGTGCGCTCTTTGCCCCACTTGCTCAGTGTACTGTAAATGGTTACTGAGTTAAGCATCTTGTGCTAGTGTAAGTCAAGAAATGGGCGACTGTTTGGATAGAATTTGTGTCACTCGCGCACTCTCTACTAGAGACGCCTGACGCTATACATTAGTGAGGATGTAGTTGAAATCCTGGATTAACACATACTAAGGCTACTTTGAATGCCTGGAACAACTTCATTACGGGAAAACGCCGCGGGGACATCTATTATTCAGATAAATATTCATAGGAAAATGATTACCGTAGTTTAATATGATAATAGGTACCTACAATAAATACTTAGTATCTTATATCGAGTCGAATCACGACAATACAAACACTCACATTCGAGTGATTTCAGATTTGATTGAGATTTCAATACGTATAACTGATTAGAACACAACATGCATACTAAACTTTTTCAGAAATAAAATATTTATTTCAGAAAAAGTTAAATATGAAGCGCTCGTGGCCTTGCTGACTCAGTGTTCTGTAAACGATCACTACGTTAAGCAATATTTGCTGAGGGAGGCCCTTGGATAGGTGACCACTTTCTGGAATTTACATTTGCGAGCGTTTCCGTTTGGAAGGCACGTTAAGCCGTTGGTCCCGGTTGCCAGTAAAATGACAGTCTGCCTGCCTGGTTGAAGGCCTTATGGGTGGCTTGAAAAAATTTAACAGCAGGTCGCCACAGCCTGCGCCTGTCCATTTCAACACGGCAATGGGCTCACCACCTGTGTTACGTGGGGCAAAAAATGCATACGATGAAATGTGGGCGTATAGTATGCCTCTGCCTACCCCTTCGGGGATAAAGGCGTGACAATATGAATGTATGTAAAGTTATATATACAATCTTGGTGGATCCCCAGTATTCTATAATATATTGATCAGTATAATTTAATTCCAAAGTTTACTTTACTTTTCAAAGTTTGTTTTCCAATCCTACATAGATGTGGAGCTTGGGGCTGTTAATTGTATTACCTGACACATTATTAAGTGCAACGCTTATAAAAAATTATGTTGAAATGGCTACAAAAGAAAAATATTGCCGTGTGCCAGCGATTGATTGTGTTTTATTTACCGTGGCATTTCATTTGTCGACACAAAGGCGACAAAATGGTGTTGATTTCCGTTACAAGTAATTTTGTTACAAAAGTAACTTTTTCACAATATCTTTATGAAAATCTATACTAATATTATAAAGCTTAAGAGTTTGTTTGTTTGTTTGGTTGGTTGAACGCGCTAATTTCAGAAAGTACTGGTCGGATTAGAAATTTTTTTTTTGTGTTTGATATACCATTTATCGAGGAAGGCTATAGGCTATATATCATTACGCTACTACACTGGGGAGCAGAGCAGTAGTCATAAATGTCGACAAATCGGGCAAATTTTTATGCATCATTGTAGAATTTATAAGCGACGGGATTAAATAGGTGCGACGGGAGGTCGAAATATTCCACGGGCGAAGCTGTTTGTGTGGTCATCTAGTGTATTCATAAGATTGTTGAATTTAGTTACTGTTCCAATTACCTTTAAGTATTATTCAGTCGTGAAAAGCTCTTGTTTTATTTATAATATGACATTATGTGAAGGTTTGTAAATAAGTCAACTATTGGCTTTGATTAAAAGAAAACAATTGATGCATTCTGATTTACTTTATGACGCGCAAAGAATTATGATTAACATAATAAGATATTAGGCTTTATGATTATGTATTTCTTTAGTTTGATGTTTAAAATTTTTGTTAGAATTTAGATCTTTTTTGGAAGCGCTCGTGGCCCCGCGGTCTCAGTGTTCTGTAAACGATCACTGAGTTACGCAACTTTCACTATGGCTGGTCCTCGGATGGGTGATCACTTTGTGGCATTTACATTTGCGAGCGTTTCCGTGCTTCGGAAGGCACGTTAAGCTGTTGGTCCCGGTTGCCAGTAAAATGGCAGTCGTTAAGCCTGGTTGAAGGCCTTATGGGCGGCTTAAAAATTTCAACAGCAGGTAGCCACAACCTGCGTATTTCAACACGGCAATGGGCTCACCACCTATTACGTGGGACAGGAATCCACACGGTGAAAAGTGGGCATATAATATGCCTCTGCCACCCCTTCGGGGATAAGGCGTGATGGATATATATATATAGATCTTTTTTAAGCCACATTTTTTATTTAGATAAATGTAAGAAATAAACGCATGAGTTGTCTAAGGCATAGCTATTGTTATGCTAATCCACCGACTAGTAAAATCTTTAAACGTCATTTTGGAAGCGGGTATAGGGTGTTACTGAGGAGGCTTTATCACATAGAAAATTATCAAAATTTACTAAAACATGTTTTCAGTCCATTTCTGGCCACCCCCTATCACATGCCGCCATAGCCTGAAAACCCCTCTTTCAGCCATTGTCTGGACCCCTTATGGGCCTCTGAAGTCCACTTCAGTATATGGTGAAATTTCACGGAGTGAAAGGGATAGCACTATTAGAAAGAGGCAGCTACACTGGAAACATTCTAGAAATATTTGAAAGAGTTAGCACTACTAGAAATAGGTAGCTATATTGAGAATGTTCTTGACAGCAATAGTTCAAGAACTTTCTAATAGGGGAAGTCAGACAGCAATTGCTTCCAACAATGCCAAAATAAATGATTGCTGCTCCAGACCTTGGCTTAACGTCTATGTAAGGTTAGAAAGCGACTGGAAAACACGCTTTTATCCCCGATGGGCAGAGGCATTTGATCGTATACAGAACACTGAGCCAGCGGGGCCGCAAGCACACACACTAAAATGAAAATAAAGAATTGTAAAAAAGTAAATATCCTGACTCATAAAAGTAGAACGCGCATTAAAGTTATGGGTACGTACTCAGACTCCGTAATGACAGCTCTCTCCTACAAATCTGCCACGGCGAAATACGTCCCGACCAACGACTTCCGCTTCCTATCGTTATCTACCATCGGCTATAGGTCTATTTCGGCCATTTTTCCCGCTTGCGTTATTCCTCTACGTGAATTATTATTCTATTTATTGATATGGGAATGAACGGTTAATATCTGATGTAAGTATTTAAACTTTGATGTTCATTAACATTAGTATTATAGTTATCAGCGTATTTACTAGTGATATGTGTATGATCCTCTGTGATCATCGCACTTGCAAGAGTGCCGAAATATTGGAAATTCAAAATCTATACTAATATTCTAAAGCTGAAGAGTTTGTTTGTTTGTTTAGTTGAACGCGCTAATCTCAGGAACTACAAGTCGGATTTAAAAAAATATTTTTGTGTTATATAGCTCATTTATCGAGGAAGGCTATAGGCTATATATCATTACGCTACTACACTGGGGAGCAGAGTAGTAGTCATAAATGTCGACAAATCGGGCAAATTTTTATGCACCATTGTAGAATTTATAAGCGACGAGATTAAATAGGGTCGGAGGTCGAAATATTCCACGGGCGAAGCTGTGGGGGTCATCCAGTTTAATATAAATAAAAAAGGGTGTGTAAACTTATGTACAGTACACGCGTTAGAAGTTATACTTCTTTGGCGTTACAAGCTAAAAATCTTTTTAAAATTTATATCTTTCGCCTTATCGTGTTTGTAGAATAAACTAAAATGTTGACTTTAGCTAACTTCAGGGTGTTTGAAAACTACTTTACTTGTAGTTATAAGTTGTCATCGAAACACTTATCAGCCAAATTCAGGGTGTCGGTTTTTTATGACGGTGTGCGCGCGCATCGTAAAAATTTACTCTCATCATTATTCCCTAACGCACGAAAAGAAGTATAAAATCAAAACCGGAAATTTAAAATAGCACATGGTAAATTTCTCGCTAACTGCAACATTATAGTTAATTGCTACATTTTATTTGTCACAAATAAGTTGTAATGTAAGTGCTTATAATAGAACACAACATTTGAAGGTAGCATGCTGTGGTTTATGAACGTCCACTAAACCATACCAAGTCCGTTGCACTTAGTGTAGTGCGTCCACGTGGTTTTCGTTTTTTAAATTCGATACAATCTTCACTGCTTGACATATCAATAAAATTAAAAAATCAAGAAAACATGACTTTAAATAAGAACTTTTCCTCTGTCGTACTTAATTATTGCTCTCTCTTTATACGATTGCAGGCGTATCGCTGCAGGTGAGACTTGAGATGATTATGAATGGCAGATGATGGTTTATGCTCTGAGGCAATTCCTCAGAGCATAAACCACTTTGAACAATTTGAACCGCTGCATCTGGCCTGCTTGTATACGTTAACGTAGGATTGGATTGGGCTTGTACACACTCTTAGATTGTGCGAGAAGCTTCCTGCCTCGGTGTTCGGTCGGCAGTGGACGTGTAGCGCCTCAGAGGGTGTTGCATATACGAGTATATGTCTGTAGGTTTAGGTGACGACATTCGATCAGTTGAGCTGTACGATTGTCTGGTCATTTTCGTGGTATACGAAAATGTTTAAGTAGGTAGGTATGAATATAACTTCGTTGCAGTGATAAGTGTAATTTTATTAATTATTTCAGTTCATATAGAGGCAATTTTCGTACGTGGGCTCTTGCACCGGGCACACAGTTTCAAGACCGACAACGTGCTCCGCAAAGTTTTTTTTTATATCACTGATGTGGCAGCCAAGCTTACGGCTCACCGGATGAAAAGTGGTCACCGTAGCCTAGCCTATAGACGTTTGCAACACCAGTGGTGCAGCACTCGCGCTGCCGACCCTTTAAAAACCTTCTAAGATAATGTTTCTGTCATAGACCATCCATGTTCGATTATCGCTAGTTTATACCCTCCGAGATGATGTTCAAATCCCTTGTGTTTCAATTAGAAGTGAACGGGGTTCACTTTTGGTTGACTCATTGTCAGCTGTTTCGAACTTTGTTAATATATTGTGAGGGAGTATGCCATTGACCTCCATTTAAAAGCGTCAGTGAGGAAATTAATGAAATGAAAGAAGTGAGTATATTTAAAATGTTTACACAAATTATCATAATCAGTTATTCGAATCTGCAATGTCATGGTCATTGTCTCCTTGATTATAATTTTCAATTGCATTCTGCATTTTCTCGATTCTCTAAACATATAGTGAGTGCAGAAAGCAATTAAAACAATGCTCACAATCCTCAGCACCACTGAAAGCCAGCCAGTTGGCACTCATATCACCAACGTGAACTAAAATTACCCCAACAATGAAAAACCTAACCAAAAACCACACTCCATTATATTTTCGCAAATTACGTGTTTGAAAAGATTACAAGCCACTAAGTTAGATTAGCACCTACTTATCACGTTCTTTTAATGCCTATTATACAATTTTCACCGTAAATAGGCACTTACGCAGGTTTTAATTGAGCATTAATCTTGAAACATGGTTTTCAAATTTGGCCGTTTATTCGCCGATAGATTCACAAACTTTTATTAGCTTTTCTTGTACGGCAAAGATATTAACTAAGGTTTTCCGTGGTAGGTGGAGTGGTAATTAAAATTTAATGGAAATTTTAATCACAAGTGTTGCAAGTTTCAACATGAAAATTTACAAAAGTAATGTAATCTTTGAATATTAAGAAATCTTCTTATTTATATTTTGAAATGTATTGATTGATTATATATTTGATTGATTGGTCCCCACGGTTGTTACGCCCTACTCAAATTGAATAAAAGTCACACGGAGTCCTTCTCAGCTATCTATACCTGGGAGGCGGCGGGTAAATCCTCAAAAAGATAAATGCAGGGTTACCAGCATTCTTTGGTTAACATCATAGGCTCACTTATCAAAGTTTACCTAAACAATAAAATTAATAATGTATTTATGACTACAGATCGGTACTGCGCGACAGAACCGATCTGACCGATCTGTACTGCGCGCCATAAACATTATTATAAGGATTAGTAACCTTATTATTATTAAAATTACATTAGTATTAATATTATTATGGCAGTCCGAGACTACCAGGACTTTAATTGGTCATGCTAATGAGTGTCTAGCACATAAGACCTTTTAGCCTTTTTACTACCACTTCACTAAAAAGGCAACGGGTTCAAAATTTCTTCTAAATTTAACAACTAAAATAGACACATTTTATTAAATTTATTCGGCTCTTTAGACCCACCCCGAGGTCATGATAGGCCCCGTTCCGTGCTTCGGAAGGCACATTAAGCTGTTGGTCGCGGTTGCCAATAAAATGGTAGTCGTTAAGCCAAGTTGAAGGCCTTATGGGCGGCTTAAAAAATTTCAACAGCGGGTCGATGCAGCCTGCGCCTGTCCATTTCAACACGGCAATGGGCTCACCACCTGTTATGTGGGACATAAATGCATACGGTGAAACGTGGGCGTTAAATATGCCTCTGCCTACCCCTTCGGGGATAAAGGCGTGACAATATGTATGTATGTATGTATGTATTATTATAGGCATTTACGGCCATCTTTCGTAAATACATCTATACATTATAGGGTACTAGCTAATGCCCGCAACTTCGCCCGCGTGGTTAAGTTTTCCTATTCGAGATTTTGTACGAAACCGTAAACTTTTTGTATATATACAATATAGCCTATGTTACTCACGAAGTATGTAGCTTTCTAGTGGTGAACCGGCCCATTAACAACTTACAAATCTCTTCTCTTTATAATATTTTTATAGAAATATGACATTTCAGTAGGGAGATCCACAAGGTAACCTTGGGACATTTTTCTTTAAACTTCTATAATTTCAGTTTAAATTGATCAATGGCCTTGAATATTGAAAATTCTGTTAAGTAGCCGTTTATAATAACATTACAATTTTAAAATGCAACTCACAACCTATCATGTTTTATCAATGAGAAAATGACAATTATTTACTTGACGATATTTGTCCCAAGGTACAATCGTGGCTTGTCCCTCAGGACACTAATATTTGTACCTTGGGACACATTATTGGGAACCAAAACTGCCGCCAGATAAATTATTATCTCTATCAGTTGACACGTCAAAATTTTTATATGCCGGAAATTTAAATGCTTTAAACTGACTATTCATAAGGTATTTAAAGCATTAAAAACCGATATAATCTTAATTTTGTATTTATAAAACATCAATCTTTCAGGATACTCAGGCCAAATTAATTAATATCAAAACCTGTTTGCAATTATTTCTTTTTAGACTTGATACCGCATTTCTGACAGTAATTATCAAAAAAGGTGCAATCTTTGTGTACCCAGAATTGACAGGTGATGCACTGTATCCAGTCTTCTTTCTTTCTTTTTCTTCTTCTTTTTTTTTGATGGCTAATAGCTCCAATTCCTGTTTTTCAGGATTTTATCTGTTAAGACTCTTGTTTTACCTTTTCTATTTCTAGTTGTATTATTGTTACGTGGTGCCAATTATCATTAAATGGCCATATTCCTGCAACTTTAAACCCATTTTGAATGATGGAAGGTGTAAAAGCTAATGGAAAGATAAACTTTTTTAAATTACTAATTCAATTGCTTTTTTACATTTGTCTCATTGGTTTTGGGCGGATGACTTTATTTTTATTACGCAGCATCTAAAAAAAAAAATAAGAATTATAAATAGAAATATTGTAATAAATAGTAGAAAAAAGAAGTACCTTGTACCTTGGGACAGTCCCAAGGTACAAAAAATTCACTGTCCCAAAGTACACATTTCAATTGTATAAGAACTAAGTATGGTTATAATATTTTAATTACATAAATCTAGTAAATCATACTAAAATAAGTGATTATGAATGTAGGAAACATTTAAGTATAACATAATTACATTACTAACTTCAAAATATATCGTATAAAACAAAGATTCAAGTGGATTGCAAAAAAATATCTGACTATCTGACGAAATACTCACACGGCTTATCACATCTAATGCACCAGGCAAAATGGCCAACTTTACAGCATGCTTCCTGAATAATGTAATGAAATAGATACTAGATGTCGCTAATTACCTCTTCTCTATGCAAAATTGACGACTCAATGAGCTTGTCCCGAGGTACAAGGTGTCCCAAGGCACAAGGATCTCCCCTACACTATAATGTTATGCTTCGTTTGATGTGATTCACAAGTGGAATGATACAGTGGATAGGGGTCTGATTATCCACTAAGCCACCGCGGAACACTACAGAAACGCGTTATTATTGTTTTTAGGTTCTATTGTGCTGATATTGATGCAGAAGTGACTGTTCTTTTTCGTTTCAACATCTTTCCAGTTGCTTCGACTTCCTACCTGTTGGATCCTCGTGGTGTGCTTATAGGCCTCTAGAAGAAAATATGATTTGTCTTTTTATTTTCGGCATTCAGCATTATTGGGAGCTACTGGTGTCAAACCTCTTAAGAGCATCTGCGCTAGAACCTCGTCCATTGGTCAGCAAGTGTACCAGTTGCAGGCGAGATTGGCTTGAATTCAAAAAATCTTACGCTTAGTAAACTCAGACTAGTTAAAATAAATAAATATCCATCACGCCTTATCCCCGAAGGGGTGGCAGAGGCATATTATATGCCCACTTTTCACCGTGTGGATTCCTGTCCCACGTAATAGATAGTGAGCCCATTGCCGTGTTGAAATAGACAGACGCAGGATGTGACTACCTGCTGTTGAAATTTTTCAAGCCGCCCATAAGGTATTCAACCAGGCCTAATGACTGCCATTTTACTGGCAACCGGAACCAAGCCGCCCATAAGGTCTTCAATCAGGCTTAACGACTTGCACTTTACTGGCAATCGAGACCAACGGCTTAACGGGTCTTCCGAAGCAGGAAAAGGCTCGCAAATGTAAATTCCACAAAGTGGTCACCCATCCAAGGACCACTCATAGCGAATGTTGCTTAACGCAGTGATAAACGTTCACAGAACACTGAGTCAGCGGGGCCACAAGCTCTTCGGATCCGTATTGGGTTTCATAAATTAAAAAGTCATAATTTAAAACTGCATAACGTTTATGCCATACTCTTTGAACGTTATGCCGTTTCGCATATCGTCCAAACAGAATAAATCATTAGGCATACTTATTTTCCCATAACTTCTTTTATAATAATGATATACCAGCATAAAATGATTCCGCATATTTTTTTTTTACAATAACGATTACTAATCATAACATTTATTGACATCATCACTCTATGGCATAAAGCCTACAAGTCACACATATAAAATAAAATATGTACCGGTGAACGATATGGTATTATACCTAGTCAGGTCATAAGTATTGTCACACACTAAAAACTTTTCTTTTATAATGCTGGCCACAAAAAAGTTTATTGAATTCGAATTTCGAATTGTTCATGAAAATCAAAATGTATACTTTTTAGAATTTTACTCATTTTTAAATATGGAGTGGACGCTTAAAGAAGACCGTGTTGCAGTTTTTGCGTTGCATCGTTGCGGTTACGCGCCAATTCAAATTATTGGCATACTGAAAAATTTGAATATAACCAAAAGATTCGTTTATCGTACCATCAAACGATACAATGAAGACTCTAGTGTAGATGACAGGTCAAGAAGTGGTCGCCCTCGGTCTGTTTGGACTCCAGCAGCGATGAAAGCCGTGAAGGCGCGAATTCAAAGAAATCCCAAACGTAAGCAGAAACTGGTTGGCCCTTCAGATGGGGTTTAGCAGAACCACGGTGAAAAGGGTGTTAAATGAAGACTTAGGGCTTCGGTCATATCGAAGAAAAACAGAACATCGTTTAAATGCTCGTCTAATGGACCTGAGACTGATGAGATGTCGCGTTTTGTTGGAGCGTACGCGGGAAAAACATATCGGAAAATTCTATTTTAGGACGAAAAATTTTTTATCGTAGAGAGCTACAACAAACAAAATGATAAGGTGTACGCACACAGTTGTGAAGAAGCGAGCAACCGTATTCCGCGTGTCCAACGAGGTCATTTTCTACCCTCGCTCATGGTTAGGAGTTTCTTATTGGGGCTTAACAGAGGCCTGGCAGACTGGCCCTCCTCAAGTCCAGATTTGGGTCCGTTAGATTACAAGATATGGCAACACTTGGAGGAAAAGACGTGCTCAAAGCCTCATCCCAATTTGGAGTCACTCATGACATCCTTGATTAAGGCAGCCGCCGATATTGACATGGACCTCGTTCGTGCTGCGATAGATGACTGGCCGCGCAGACTGAAGGCCTGTAATCAAAATCACGGAGGTCATTTTGAATAAACTTTATTGCCATAAGAATCTATGTTTTGTTAAGTTCATTGTGGTATATAAATGGTTACATAATGAATAAACATGTTTCAATTATTTTATATTAAACATGTGACAGAATTTATGACCTGACTAGGTAATGTTAACGAGTACATATTTTTATTTTTATATTTAAGCTTGAACTGTCTATGATTGAAATACCGTCTGATTAAAAGTGTCGATATTCACTATACTGAAGTTCAAAATGTCAACACTAATACTATATAGAATGTAGACCATAATATACTATATATAGAATATAAATAAAATACAAAAAGTAGTAGGTAACTAGATTAAACCGAGCGATTCAGTACTGACGCATCGCCAGCCGCAGCCGCGGCACGCTCGCTTCGCTCGCTCGGCTCGCGCGTTGTGGTCACAAGTTGTATTTTATGATAAATTATCTGTAGCCGTATTACAATTAAACCCTTTACATTTATGCTGATAAAAATATAATAAAGAAAATTAGAGTAGGTTAAAGTTAAACCATTCTGCGTTTATAACACTGCTTATCATAATTTATGCGAGAAAATTTTATGCTGAAACTGTTATGCCACACTTTCTTATGCTAAAAAAGATTATGCGATCGAAAGGGCTCCCAGCTCTTCTCGCTCCTACTTTATGTCACATAATTATATTGTTAAAATGCATTACTAGGATTGTTATTGCTGGTTATGCTATACGCCTTTTAATTTGAGTGAACGGCCATGATCGGGACAATTATATTACATTTATAGTATAAATTATATAGGTATAAATTTTCATAGTCCCTTTAACTCTAATTACTAATGCTAGCGGGCATTAGAATTGATGGGACATTTACTATCTGTAATGCTTTTAAGATAGATCGTCACCTGTTGCAAGCGCAATGGTCATTATTCTATAACGCTACTTTGTCTAACGTATACATCGCATTTTCAACTACAAACTATCGCAGCTAATTTTAAATGAAAAAAGAAATAGTATAGTGTTTGCAAAAGTTTTTTTAAATAAATAATAAATTTATTTTATTTCCGTCTTAGATCATACATTAAGCGAAGCGGAAGCGCTCGTGGCCCCGCAGACGCAGTGTTCTGTAAACTATCACTGCGTTAAGCGACATTCACTGTGGCTGGTCCTTGGATGGGTGACCACTTTGTAGTATTTATATTTGCGAGCGTTTCCGTGCTTCGGAAGGCATGTTAAGCCCTTGGTCCCGGTTGCCAGTAACATGGCAGTTGTTAAGCCAGTTGAAGGCCTTATGGGCGGCTTGAAAAATTTCAACAGCAGGTCGCCACAACTTGCATCTGTCCATTTCAACACGGCAATGGGCTCACCACCTGTTACGTGGGACAAAAAACAAAGCATACCGTGAAACGTGGGCGTATTCTCGTAGTATGCCTCTGCCTTCGGGGATAAAGGCGTGACAGTATGTTATGTTATGTTAGATCATACATTAAAAACATTTAAGAATAAATTTCTTATAAGTAAAACAGGTCTGACTAAAAATAAACCAAGGTAAGTACACCAAAGTAACATGTTTAATATAATAGCTACGGTAAAGGAATCACCGGTCACGGCGCACATGTAGATGCAATATATTTTCATTTTTATAATCTGTGTCAATTGTGGTCATCAATGTCAAGAACAGTGAAAAAAGTATGTATCATTTCATTCAAATCAATCGAAAGCCTTCAACACATCAGCACCGGATAAAGAGGGGATATCCAACAGGTAAGAGCATTCATCGGTGGTTCAGGTGCGACGCACCATATCACCGGGGTTTATGGTTGTCCGGGACGGAGGTGTCAGCTATTTTGACCAACGGAAGCACTAGTAATAGATTATGATTCTTATAGTTAAAAACAGAACCCTCTTATAATTTTAAAATAAATTATAACATTTATTAACATCTAAGTATGTATCGGTTGTCTAGATCCTACAGTACAAGGTTATATCTTAGTTTGGGCTAGATGGCGCTGTGTAAAAAGTGTCCCACAATATGTATTTATTTATTATTAAGATTGTCATTATCCTATGCATATATTGGGCAAATGTGATACTAGGGGATGCTTACGCTTAAGTGACTACAAATCGATAGAATGGATAGTTAAGTACCGTTTTGTGATTGACTGTTCTCTAGAGACTTGGTTCATATATCTCTATTGTCTCCACCCCTCGGTATGACAGACAAGGATTTAACCCAAGTGACAGAAAGGGTGTTACTTTCGAAACTCACTGTGTCCCTTCGGTTAGAGCAAACTGTTATCAGTACTTCGCTACATTTATTATAAAACAAAGTCCTCCGCCGCGTCTGTCGGTCTGTTTGCGATAAACTCAAACACTACTGCACCGATTTTTTGTGCTGTTTTCACAAAGAGGTAGAGTGGTTTTCGAGGAATGTAAAGGTATTAAATTTTTAAGTTTTTGTAAATATTAGCTTTTATATTAAATAAAATATCCATCACGCCTTATCCCCGAAGGGGTGGCAGAGGCATATTATATGCCCACTTTTCACCGTGTGGATTCCTGTCCCACGTAATAGGTGGTGAGCCCATTGCCGCGTTGAAATAGACAGACGCAGGTTGTGGCTACCTGCTGTTGAAATTTTTTAAGCCGCCTATAAGGCTTTCAACCAGGCTTAACGACTGCCATTTTACTGGCAACCGGGACCAACGGCTTAACGTGCCTTCCGAAGCACGGAAACGCTCGCAAATGTAAATGCCACGAAGTGGTCACCCATCCGACGACCAGCCATAGTGAAAGTTGCGTACCTCAGTGATCGTTTACCGAACACTGAGACCGCGGGGCCACGAGCGCTTCAGCTTTTATATTAAATATTCACTAGTATCTATGTGCACACATTATGCCACCATTATGCATTTTTGTCCAACGTAACACGACAATGAGCTAACCCCATTGTCATGTTGAAATGAACAAGCGCTGGTAGTGGCGACTTCCTATTGCAATTTTTCAAACCCATAAGGTTTTACCTTGACTTAATGACACATTCGAATTGAATAACAGTAAATAATTTCATACAATATGTTACTTCTCCACTTGTGCTATTCACGTACTTGGCAATATGATGGGGCCGAGTCTGCTATTTCAATCGTATCGAAATCGTCGCTCAATAGAAAACCACCGGTACAATTTTGACAGTTTTTTGTGTCTACTATTACAATCGTACTCCAATAGACTTTTATCGGTCGGCCGATAGAATTATACTAGCACGTACCGCGCCAGTGGCTGCTAGTCAGTTGCAATGTTGATAGTCCACTAACATTTTGACAGCTATAAACAGCGGTTCTAGTTCTATTCTACGGCTTGTAAATAGTAGACTCAGCCCCCAGTTCGTATGTCGGAATTATCTGGCGAGTCTAACAGCGATACAGGAGACGTAGTAAACAGCAAATATATTTGGAAGTACGACCTCTACAAGCGTTCATAAACTTGGATAGTGGGGTGCTATAAATTGAGCAGTGTTTGTGTGTATATATGACATGATGTCGCTCGTATGGAGATAGTCTAAAGGAAAACTCGTCAACAGATAAGGGGGTTAGAAGATAAAGTTTACTTTATTTCAGTTCTGTTAATATATTTTAACTTTATAACATAATCTATGTTTTACATATTTATATTGCTATCCTCCTTATCTCATAAGATAAAGTCTGCATCATACATCTTGACCACAGAGTAAGAAATCAATGTCACCCGCGCACTCTTTATGCTTCATACAATTACATTAATTACTACAGGATTCTACGCGGGAAATATGACAAGAGCGGACGCTTGCTGTATATCATTCTCTAAAACTAGTGCTATTATTTTGTTTTATGTGCGGAGTGGTGGTTTCTTGGATATAAAAGTTGTGTTAACGTGCTATAGTGAAAGACAGTGATATATATTCAGTGATATGTAATTTTCTTTCTTGCCGCGGAAAATCCATTTAAAACCTCAGTATAACAACGACTATTATACTGGGGTGAGACTGACCTTGACTGTTTAAGACGTAGCAGGACGGGGACATTTTAGATAATAAAAAAAGAAATATGATTTAGGATTCTTAAATTCGCAAAAGGTCTTAGTAACCAGGCCATAAAATAATTACCAAAAAAAAACAAATTACTACAAACGAATGGCAGGCATCTGACAGGTTGATTTTCGATTTTCTCATAGTCTCATATAGATTAAAGTAAACTTGGCACTCAGTATTATTATCACTTTCTTTTCTAAGCGAAAGAAGAAGCAAGCACCATTCCTTGTTTTGTGTTCCCTACCTGTCTCTAAGAGATTTCTCCTATTCCGGTCAAGCCCTTGCGGGTCTCCGTGACTCATCCTTTGGTCTACCCTGCGACCCGGTAAAGGCGAGGCGGAACACCTCGAGGATCTAGAGAGTAGTCCGGCTTATTCCCCTCCCAAAGTTCAGGAGCCTCAAACAAATGTCACCTTCCTGCCCAAGTGCAGCTTCGAACAGCTATTAGGACTTTTAATTAAAGGATTAATTAATTATAACACAACAAAAACCAAATCAATTTCATGAAACCTCAACTACTTAATTAGTGCCTTATCAGCTAGTTTTCTGCATAGGTAGGCATGCCCGCAGTTAATAATTGAAAATGTTTGAGAGTTTGATTTTAATTATTGTTATGAATTTTTAAGTATAAGTTATGAATTAGTTGTTTGTTTGGTTGAACACGCTAATCACAGCAACTACTGGTTCGATTTGAAAAATTCTTATTGTGCTGGACACCTACTACCTGATCTTTTATTTAACGAGGAAGGCTATATATCATCACGTCACTACCCAGAAGAGTGGAGCAGTAACCATGTAAAGAACCAGGGAGAAATTTTCATACACAACTGTAAAATTAATAAGCGACAAATCAATTGGGCGCCACGGGGCTCAGCGAAGCAACCGCTTTATGACGAGAAATTATTGCAGTGTGTATGTTTTTAACAACATTTTGAGATCTTCTCTCTCTCTACTCGTAACTCAACGGTAATGAATGTAGGCACTGTTTCTGGTTTCATAATGTTTGTAGTGTTCATGCTTTCATAATGACTTAACTTACTAGTCGTACTAATATTATAAACGCGAAAGTTTGTAAGTATGGATGTTTGTTACTCTTTCACGCAAAATCTACTGAATGGATATGTTAATAAAACTTTACAATAATATAGCTTACATATCAGAATAACACATAGGCTACTTTTTATCCCGGGAACAAGTTCCAATGGGAAACGGGAACGGGAAAACTTCACCACCCGTGCGGAGCCGCGGAGCGTCAACTAGTTATATATAACATAAGTTCATGAATAATATACAATTAATAATATACTATTATATTTAGTAAATATAAAATCATTATTTTATATCAATGGTTACAAAAAGAATGGAAACTATCTTTACCCTGCTAAAGAAAAGCTGCTTTAGGAAATAACAACATTGATGGTGTTGTAAAAGTTTTGAAAAACGCAAAGTTACACAGCAGCACCGGACAGGAGGAGTACATGTTTCGCAGTTCCAGCCTGAGAGCATAGAGTACAGTCATTTCCACGAGGCCATGAAAATGTTTAGCGCAATATATCCCACCACTCTTGAACACATCACTGACAAACTGATGCGGAAAGCGCCGTCTGTTCTTGGAGAGTTTATCAGCGGCAACAGTTTGTAAGAGGCTGCATTATCCGTATCCCACGGTAACAACTACACGTGGCGTTACAAACAATAAGTGTGTTTGTGGTGTATTTTTTATTATTTTATTTTTTTATTGATTTATACGTGTAAGTTTTAAGTTTATCCATATATGTTGCAAGACTGCGGTGATGGTGGCATTTTGAATGTAAGTAGTCAACCAACCTCGTCTCTAAATTGCTTGGTTCGCTGTCCTAATTGTTCCCAAGCTCGTTTTTTTAAGGGTCAGCGAGGTTTGAAAGTACATTTTGGGAAGGTACATAAATCCCAAAATGTACTTTCGAACATATCAACGTTTGAGGCCCAGCAGATAAAAATTTCTTTTTGGCAAACTATTTCTAAATATAAAAATTCTGTTCCGGTTTTAAAAAGGATTCCTCGTGCTGCAAGACCTGCAGTGGCACAAAACCTAGCCCACTGTATTGGCCTTGTAGTACGGGAGAATTCTACTTTTGCTTGGGAGCAACTACTTACCTTTTCTTGTAGGATTCTACATATTTCTAAAAATCAGACAACCAATAAATCTTTGACTAGCCAAATTAAAGAAAACTGTAATTCGTCGCGTTTATTTGACCCCAAATTCACAACCTTCCATAAGAATTCCATTTATCATTATGTAGAATCTAAATTAAGAGAAGGTGACATAAGAGGAGCATCCAGGTTATTATTTAGTAGCGACGTGGTGGCGCCTTGCTCTCCAGATACTCTTGCTGATTTGAGGAGCAAGCATCCTGCGCCAATAGATGACTTGTCCTTTCCCGATCCTCCAAATTCTGAATCTGACTTTTTGATTGTTTCAGCCAAGGAAGTTCTGACAGCTGTTAACTCCTTCCGTAGTGGTTCTGCTGGTGGCCTTGATGGTTTGACTCCACAACATTTAAAGGACCTATTGGGTCCGGCCGCTGGGGAGGCCGGCGAGGCACTCTTGAAGGAGCTAACAGGTTTGGCTAACCTTATGTTGTCCGGCAATGTGGACGAAGGCATCATCGACATCCTTTATGGTGCCAATCTGTGTGCTCTTCGCAAGAAGGAGGGTGGAATTCGTCCCATTGCCGTGGGATGTACTTTCAGGCGTATGGTAGCCAAAATTTGCTGTCAGTTTTATAAGGAAGAACTGTCTGACAAAATCCAACCCATACAGCTCGGTTTTGGATCAAAAGGGGGTTGTGAAGCTGCCATACATGCCCTGTCTACTTACCTTAGCTGCGGGAAAGGAGAGGTCATTCTTATAGTTGACTTGAAGAATGCCTTTAATTCAGTAAACAGGGACACTTTGTTGACACAAGCCAAATTGGAAACACCCAAAATTTTTAATTTTCTTTGGCAGTGCTACAGAAACCCATCAAAATTAATGTATAAGGAAAATATTTTAGATTCTGCAGTGGGTTGTCAACAAGGTGACCCTCTCGGGCCACTCATTTTCAGCTTATCAATACACCCAATAATTAGCCAGCTAAATTCCAAATTTAACGTCTGGTATTTAGATGACGGCACTCTAGGAGGAGATGTAGACACAGTTTTCAGAGATTTGGCATTGATAAAAGATAAATTTAAATTAATTGGTTTGGATCTGAATCCTTCAAAGTGTGAAATTTTTCTAAATGACAATATTGATAGTGTTTCTACTATTTCAAAATTCAAAGTTTTGGCTCCAAATTTGAAAATCCTTCAGAATTGTTCTCTACGCCTCCTAGGGTCTCCCGTTCTAGAAGATGCCTATGAATCTTTCATTGAGGAAAAGATCAAAAATTTTTGTGAAGTTTCGGATCGACTCCTTCAAATAAATATACAATCGGCCTTTACAATTATTCGGTATTGTCTTTTCGTCCCAAAATTAACTCATGCCCTTCGCTCATCTCAATTTTTTAAACATCCGACCCTTTTGGAAAATATGGACAAAATTATTCATACCACGCTTTCCAAAATTTTGAATGCAGATTTGGACGACCGAGCGTGGCTCCAAGCGTCTTTACCAATACGCTGGGGCGGCCTCGGTGTTCGTAACATCTCTGATATAAGTTTACCTGCATTTTTGTCTTCAGTACACGGCACTGATGAATTGACCAGGAAAATTTTTAATTCCTACACTGGTCAATTCTGAAGTGCCAGGCAAGATTGAAGCCATAAATGTTTGGAAACGTAAGTGCCCAGATACTGTTTTACCGACCAACCCGTGCTCCCAGAGGCAGTGGGATAGGCCGCTCTGCAACGAGGTTAGAAAAAATTTATTGAACACGTGTTCGAATGTTGCAGAACGTGCTCGCCTATTGGCTGTGGGAGAATGGGAGTCAGGTGTTTGGCTTCAGGCTCTTCCATCGCCCAACATAGGTACTATGTTGGACGACACTACATTCAGAATTGCTGTCTGTCTTCGTTTAGGTGCTCCCTGCGTTTCTCCGCATTGCTGTCAATGTGGTGAAGTAGTCAACAGCCTTGGGCATCACGGTCTCTCATGCAGCAGGAGTGCAGGTCGCAGGTCACGTCATGCATACCTTAATGACATTATCCGTCGGGCTCTTGTCACCGCCGGTGTTCCAGCCGTTCTAGAACCTAATGGTTTGGCGCGTGACGATGGCAAGAGGCCAGACGGTATGTCATTGGTGCCATGGAAGATGGGAAAGCCTTTAGTTTGGGATGCAACTTGTGTTGACACCCTGGCTCCTTCTCATCTTCATAGCACGGCGAGTTGCGCTTGTGCTGCTGCTGCATCCGCCGAGACTCTCAAGCGGCGCAAATATAATAATTTAATAGGTAATTATATTTTTGAGCCGTTTGGGGTCGAGACACTGGGCTCGTGGGGCCCAAGTGCTCGTTCACTGTATAGTGATATCGCAAAGCGACTGGTCGATTCTTCTCGTGACCATAGGGCTGGCCTCTTTCTCGCTCAGAGAATAAGCATTGCCATACAACGTGGCAATGCGGCCAGCCTTATGGGAACCTTACCGGTTGATTTTGATGGGGAGGAATTCTTCGACACCTAGTCGGGGCATCATTGTCAGTCTTGTAATAATTCCCACCACCCGCCCCCTTCTTTTTGTATTGTTTTCTGTAAATATGTTAAATTTTAATTTGTTAATAACCATGTAATTATTATTTCATTGTTTAATCATTATTTAATAAAAATGAATATATAGTTCATTATTAGTTGTTGGAAGATATTGTAGCCCCGCTAACTCACACTGGGACATCTTTCCGAGGAGTCAGCCGGTCGTCCGGCAATAGACAGTTAGGCAGGGACCGTGTGTTTCCAGCCACTTCAAGTTCAGCATGATGTACGAGGGGAATTCCACAGGTTAAAAAAAAAGCTCCGCTAACTCAGTGGTTTATAAACAATAAAATGCATCAAGCATCTTTCCCAATCTCTGGCCCTCAAATGGCTGACCACTCAGTGGCATTTCCATTTACGAGTGATACCGTGCTTTGAAAGGCACGTTAAGCCGTTGGTCCCGGTTGCCAGTAACATGGTAGCCGATTAGCCTTCTTTAAGCTTTAAGAGTGACTTAAAAATTCAATAGTAGATGGCCCCAACCTGCACATCACCCTTTCAAAACGACAAAGGGCTCATCACTTACGTGAGGCAAACATGCCTCGGTGAAATGTGAGCCAAAGTTATGCCTCTGCCCACCCCTTCGGGCATAAAGGCGTGACCGATGAGTAAGAACTCCTTAGTACGGTGCGTTGTTCTCATTTTCAGTTGCATTTATGAGTATGAGAGTAGGCATAACTATTTATTCATTAGGGTCGGAGCTTGCAATTCCGTGTTGAGCTTTGACCAGTTTTATCGTATACAGAAATGGTAATTTCATGCTCATTATAATGAAGTTTGGGGTGTACTTTCGAAAAGCGCATACCGCCGATCGACCTAACATTTGGTATACTAACTTATTTTGACCTCCTGATCACAAATATCATAACGAAAATTGGCGCAAACGCCATTTTGAATAAGAAAAACGGAGGAGAACCTCTTTTCGTCGATAGTCGAATAGCTTGCAATATTATCGATATTTATTAATCATACATAGCTAGTATTCGCTCCAGTGTGCACCTCTAGGTTAGGTTATGTTAGAACAGTCACCATTAACGCGCGACGGCGAGCGAGCATAGCGAGCAGGCCGCGTTTGCGGCCGCCGAGCGCCACGTCCCCTGTGTATTTATCACGAATATCATAACGAAAATGTACCAATATTCGTGATTAGGAGGTCAAAATACGTCATTACACAAAATTTCAGATTGATCGGCGGTATGCGCTTTTCGGAAGTTTATCCGAGATGGTGGAAGCCGATCCTAGTTAAACTACCTAGGAATTAGCGGAATGGTTTGAATCATTTGCGTCAAATCAATAAAATAAAAAATACGAAAAATGGATGCCTCATGATTTGACTGATCTGCAGAAAGAAACGCGTGTTGAAACTTGTGTTGCCTTGTTGAATCGGTACAGAAATCAAGGAATATTGGATCGAATTGTGACATAATGTGATTAAAAGTGGATTCTTTTTGATAACCGTAAAAGAAGTTTTCCCCGATCTGGTCAAGCTATAACGGCAGATGTCTATTGTGCCGAACTCCGAACAATGTTGGCAAAACTAGCAGTAAAACAGCCCCGACTCATGAATCGATCTTCACCATTATTGCTCCATGACAACGCGAGACCTCATACAGCACGAGAACCCGTTTTGACCCTTCAGGAACTGCAGTTAGAAACCATTCGTCATCCTCCGTATTCGCCAGACCTTGCTCCAACGGATTATCATTTTTTTCGTGATTTGGATGGACAGTTATCTACGTGACAAGAAGTTTTCTTCCCAGGAGGCAGTACAAAATGTTTTCACACAGTTTGTGCAGTCTAGATCCTCAGAGTTCTATCGCAAAGGCATAAATGACCTTCCTATTAGATGGCAGCAATGTATAGATAATAATGGTAACAATGTTGAATAAATAAATTTGTTATAAACTAAAAAATAAACAACTTAGATTTTCAGTAAAAAACGGCAATTTCATACTTTAACCCCTAATACTTTAGGAAACATATTTGCAAATGAAAAAAAATGCTGTGGTACAATAAACGCTAGACCTAATATTTATAAAATATGTAGTAGTGTTTGGTATATATTTCTTATTAAAAACAAGGTTTCACCAGCGTTGTGGCTGTGTCCGTGAAAATAAATATAGGGATAAAATGTAGCCTTTTTTACTCCTTATAATAAATCTTATCCTAGTAAATCCCAAATCCTACATGGATTTGGAGTCTGGGGTCTTCTTTCATTGGCTAGAAGCAGCTACAGTTTTTATTTTCGGCATTGTTGGCAGCGACCCATGTTTGATCTACCAAACTCTTAAGAGCGTCTGCGTCATTGCCTTGTCCGTTGGACAAAACGTACACTGCTCGAAGGTCGATTGAGCCCTGGAGATCTTGACCCTTACACCGCAGATAGATAATATACTTTATAGATGGATTAACCAAACGGGTTCTGAAGTGGAGAACGCGTTTTGCCAAACATAAGGAAAGAACGATCCCAGAAATCTCAGACAAACGTTTTTTACTTTAAATGCCAAATAAATCTACAAAAAAAAATACGAGGTAAACGGTGTTTTTACTTTAATATATTTAAAAAAATTGCCTGAAATATTTATGATCAAAGTGCGTATAACGCGGGTGACCGCATACGTCACAACCCTGGGCGAGGCTGTGACGTCATAATGAGCGCGCTTAATCTCTGAAATTCATAGAAGGTTTTTAAATTTATAATAGTGTTTACACATATTTAGAAAAATATAACATCTAATGCAACCAGCAGAAAGGCTTCCGAAAAGGAAAAACAATAAATATGGCAATATATAGTTTTTTAAATACAATAATAAATAATATGGACAGGAGAAATCCAGTTTCAGTTATATACTGTGATATGACACAGGCATTTGATTATGTAGATCATCAAATATTAATAGAAAAGCTAGAGGCATACGGTTTCAGGGGAAACATTTTAAGTTTACTGAAATCATATATCTCCAATAGGAAGCAGCAAACAATAATAACTAGAGTCGACTATATAACCAAGATTGAAAAAAAAATCTATCCACTGAACGAAATATAACTTTCGGTGTGCCCCAAGGTAGTGTGCTCGGGCCACTGCTCTTTTTATTATACATAAATGATTTTCCAAATACAATTAACCATGGCATGATATTCATGATGATATTGATATGATAGTACGTTAACTAACTATCTTTACGCTGTATCCCTAACGGGGTAGTTAGAGAGGACAGATCGCCAGACATCGCGATCCATGCATACTTCTTTCGCTTCTTCAAGATTCATCAATCGCTTCATACACGCACGTCTTCATCATCTAAAAATACTCCCTAAATACACAATTTCATTCACTTGCTCTTGTCGTTCCTGGTTTACCCTAATCTCGCATTTGGTTCTTACGTCATCTCTTTGAAATACTAGAACCTTAATTTTACTTGCATTCAAGCGAAGACCTTACTTTCACACTCCTCTTTCATATTAGTGACTAATGCCTGAAGGTCGGCTTCTGATGAAGCCATGAGCACTGCATCATCAGCGTACAGCAGATAGTTTACTTTAAAGTCACCCAAATTCACACCCATATCACAATCTTTCAACTTCTGCAGGCAACTGTCCAAATACACTATGTATAATACGTTAGTTATTGAATGTAAAGAATCCACTCAATATGAATTAGAAATTAACAGAGCCTTGGCTTCGATAATTTCATGGTTGGATAGCAATAATCTAAAGATAAATTTAAACAAGACGAAAATCATGCATTGTAATCAAAGACCAATAACAATTATTATAACAATAACATTCTAATATTAAGGTATTAGAATTGTTATTGTGGTAATATATTGAAATAAAGTGTCCATACTAAATTCCTGGGTATAGTTATAGACCAACAACTAAACTGGAAGCTGCATATCAAGGGTTACTGACAAAGAGGCGGTTTTTCTAACACAAAAAGATGCATTAGGGCAATGTTTGGTTTAATTGTTACAGATAGTTGTAGACCATATTTCATTCAGTATGCTGATCTGGACCTGGATCTGGATCCTGACACTGCCATCACTGTATATCTTGGAAATAGCATTGTTCGTAAGACAAAATGAGATCTTATTCCCGCGGTTATCTGATTATGATCAACGTAGTAGAAAGGATAATAACAGGTTATGTATACACAGCTCAAAGACAGCACTTCTATGGAAAAGCATGTCTTGTCTAGTACCTAAAATATTTAATAAGATTCCAAATCATTATAAAGAATTGAATTATAATTTGTTCAAAAAAGAACTGTAAAACTATGTTAATTTGTAAATGCTACTATGATATAGAGGATTTTTTAATGATAAATTGTAATGCTTTTATACACATTTGTTATTGTTTGACATTTAAAGATATTAATTTATTTTCTATGTGGACTTGCGTAATTTTATTTTATTGTTAAATGTATTAACATAGAATATCATTAAATTTATTAATATTATGTACGCCAAAACTGGCAGAATATGATGACACTAACTGAAATATAAGAACTATACCTGACCATATTCACAATAAATACTATTATTGTTAAATACTATTATTATTACAACTACTCGTCGTCATAACTTTGGAAATACTGCATGTATTGAAGTTAACTAATAACTAACTACGCTCCAATTTTAGCTGTACTTGACAGTAATATTTTGACCCTTTTGTGTTCTCCATTACAACAAACAGTCACCCATCTCTGGGCTATCCATTATCGTAACATGCTTAACACATTGATCGTTTACGGAACACTTAGCAAGCGAGTTCTAACTAAAGCGCTTCAATACAATAACTACTTGAATGTAGTGTAATTATCACTAATGGTGTCTCACTCAATTAATTATACACATCAATCTACTTACTAGTTGATTTGAGTGAACAACACAGACTGCATTTGTATATACAAATGTGTATATAAAGCACTGAACACTGCGGTAAGCCTTAGCGAAAGTTAAAGTTGCTTGACTTTACCCTTCGGGGAGAATGGTGTGACTGATAAACAAGAAAATCCCATCTGGTTGGTAAAGGCATGTACGTATGTAGCCCATTTTTAAAAATAAGTTTAAAATAAATACTCCACATAAAATTAAAAAAGATAGGCATTAAGATCTTTGTATCCAGTAGCCAATAAAAAAGAATTTAAAAAGCCGTGCCGCTGAATGAAGAAAATTGTACCTGAAAGGATTTTCTTTTATTTTGTACCTACTTAGCAGCCAACAAACCTCAAAACCTTGTACTTAGTTCTAAGTTTCTTTTCTCTTGTTGAGTACTTTTACTTAGTGTGAATTCGATACGGCTTTACTGCAGTGTAGCTGATCAGAACATTGCTTACAACTTACTTACTTAGGGCTTACTAGGCCATTTACAAAATTTTGACAGATAAATTAACGCCGCTCGCCTCATGGAAAGTTGTGATGACCTCTAGGGAATTGAGAGATTTAGATTCTCAAAGAAGAAAACCACTTTTTTTTTATAAAACACTTGTATTTTTGTACAAAAAATTCTAACCCTCACCTACCCATCTATGACATACTAAATTTAAATAAATTACAAAATCATCATGCATTAAATTTGTGGTATCAATTTTGTGACAAAGCCTGAACTGGTTCGGTTTGATGACTGTTATTTAAATTATGAGTGCTCACGCTGTCACCAATCAAACAGCGCTTATAACATCACAATATGTCCATATTAATATCTACGCCAAATTCCCGGACATTCATTGAATATGTTTTTTAAAAGAAGAACATCATAGAATCCATGTTAAAATTTTTCATTCGAAAACCTTCTATGTCAATATATGATTATATATAATATATGATTCTATGTCAATTCAAAAAACCTATTACAATAAAACGGTAATTTCATACTTTAACCCCTATTATTAAAAATGCTATCTAAAGATATGAATAAAGTCGCAGTCAAGACAGTAGTTTGTACCTATAGCGTTGTCTGCTTACACAAAAACCTAAGTGGCCTAAGTGAGTAGCGTGTTATGTACCTATATTACTTAAGTTTGAAGCGCTCGTGGCCCCGCTGACGAAGTGTTCTGTAAATGATCACTGAGGTACGCAACTTTCACTATGGCTGGTCGTCGGATGGGTGACCACTTTGTGGCATTTACATTTGCGAGCGTTTCCGTGCTTCGGAAGGCACGCTAAGCCGTTGGTCCCGGTTGCCAGTAAAAAGGCAGTCGTTAAGCCTGGTTGAAGGCCTTATAGGCGGCTTAAAAAATTTCAACAGCAGGTAGCCACAACCTGCGTCTGTCTATTTCAACACGGCAATGGGCTCACCACCTATTACGTGGGACAGGAATCCACACGGTGAAAAGTGGGCATATAATATGCCTCTGCCACCCCTTCGGGGATAAGGCGTGATGGATATTTATTTTTTAAGTGTGTTATGTTTGTTATTACTTAAGTTTAGTTGTTTTGATCAATACAAAAAAGTATAAGTAAAAAAACTAACTAACTATCTTCACGCTGTATACCTGACGGGGTAGTCAGAGAGGACAGATCGCCAGGCTTCGCGATCCATGCATACTTCTTTCGCTTCTTCGAGATTCATCAATCGCTTCATACACGCACGTCTGGGTATCCGAGTACTTTTGACCTTTCCGTTTTTGAGCAATCTGCTCACGTGGTCTTCATATATAAGTCTCTTCCTTTCCTTCCTTTCCTATAAGTAAAAACTAGTAAATAATTAAGACTTACTCACAGACGTTAAACCATAACTACCACCTATCACCTAATATATTTGTCTTAAGCATCGACATAATCGTCTACCGTGAAATCTAATGTTCTCACTGAGGTGAATGTATTTAGCTTTGCCAACGAAATCTTCTAACAGATGGTTCTCTGTGATAATACGACTGTGGACAAGCACTTCTCCACTGCATTTAGCAAATATTTGGTGAAATGTAGACAGCTCTCTACAGCTGTACGTTCCGCTACGGTTTCGACACATCTCACTGTGTTAGATATATAACCGCTTTGTGAGTTAGTCGTGTGAATAAACTGAAACGGTATGATAACTCGTCTGCTTGGGTATTCCGTTAAAAAAAGAAAACATTAAATTATTTTTTATAATTAAAAAAATGTAGATGTGTTTTATTTTAATTCTTTATTGTTCACAATTATAGGTAAATTGACATTCAAAGTAATAAACAATACACCTATTTAGGCGTGTTTAACAAAGTAGGTTTTTTTACTAAACGTACTCTCAATTTAATTATATTTCAACACATTTGCTCGTAATGTTTATCTAATTTCACCGGTTTTATATACAAAAAGCAGCTTATAAAATACGCGTGCGTTATTAACGCAAATAGTGCAGTATATATATAGGTATAGGTTCTATAACCGCACTATTAGCTTTATTTTTAAACAGCAAAGGGTTATCAGAGAAACAGTTTGTAAATATTTTTGTTAATAAATAAACTATATAATATACTATATTAACGTTTATTTTTAAACCATTTTGTAGTTTTATCTACAAATGAACAGTGACTAGTGTTATATAATAAAAGAAAATATTTATTAAGTATTTCAAATACTAAAGCTGTATGTAGTAGCTTAAGCGTATGCAGCTACCGGAGAAAATAATGAGCGCGCTATTTTTGTCTAATTTTCTTTTCATTGTAGATATTAATATTTTTGATATCTAAAAATGTCAACTTCTAATAATGTTGAATAGGCGAGTGTTTTTATATTTTTTTATAGCATTACTCAAGTGTTTTCGTTCTCTTGTGAAAATAACATGTGGCTTATTACGTACGTAGCAAAAATAGGATATTGTTTTTAATTTTTTTTCTATTTCCTTCCAAGAGTGTTGAAAAGGCTCGTACGATATACATGGGTATATTGGTTAAACTCAATCGACTCTATTACGCCCTCGCCTGCGGCTCTGGCTGAAAAACCACCTCGTGTGCTATAACCACCATAACGCACTATACCACCACGCACATATCGCACCATTTACAGTAACGCATCATATCGTAATGTACTATAATTATTATGTACTAATACATAACTAAATTAACTAAATTATACATTATTTACTTGCATTGTGCTTAAAGCTATCCTTAGATGATTATAAATTGACAGCCTCTGTGGCGCGGTGAGAGTGCATCCGACTGCTACGCAAGAGGTCGTGGGTTCGATTCCCACTCAAGATAAAACTTTGTGTGATGAGCACGATGGTTTATAATGTGTCTGGTTGTTATTTATCTATAATGTGTATATATTTAGAAGTATATAAGTATGTTTATCAGTTCTCTGGTTACTATAGTACAAGCTCTGCTTAGTTTGGAATCAGATGGCGTTGTGTGAGTTGTTCCAACAATATTTATTTATTTCATCAATATCTCTTAAGTAGGTAAATAAAGTACCATTCACAAAAAATCACATTACATTCATGTAATGTGATTACTATTGACTCGACAGTGCTGTTAGAATTACTAGTATTACCTACTGTAATTATGTTTCTCGATCTCTTCATGGTAACTTTTTTTAACGTAGATATCTGGTCTTATGGCAGGGTTACGTGGGAATGAACTGTTGCAACTCGCAGATAACTCTTAAGAAATATAGTCCAAGTTGCCGAACGTCTACAGTATGGGGTTCTTCAAAGGGGTCTTAGAAGATTTTTACACGGTTGCGAGTCCTGCACCTTTGGTGTTGCAAACGTCCATAGACTACGGTGCCCACTTTCCATCAGGTAGATGGTAGACTTGTCTGCTATCTCATTGTTAAAAAAAATGTACCATAATTGTCTAAGTAGGTTTCGGTGCCGCGATATTTTGATGATTGAAATCCCAAAGGCTTCCATTAAGTGATTATGTCTCCAAGTATCAATTATGTACTATCAGTATTGAAATACATTAATGCGAGTGCACAATTACTTGCTCTGTTCGGCTTTCAACATAATATAAAAGTCTCTTAGTTTCATTTAAGCTTTTGATTGAGATTTACAGATCACAAAAATATAGTAATAAATTCTGTTCCTACTGGCAGTCAATCAAATGCTATGCTATAGCATAATTAAATCTGACTGACGAACTTTATCCACAAAAAAAAAACTGTACGATGATTTTATAACGTACTCTTAAAAGTATTTCTTTTTCACATTTCCATGTATGATCTCATTGGTAAGTTAGGTTATAATCAATTACAAAATTCCACTCTAACCTTAGATCTAATACCCGGCCAGACATATACAAGAAAGTGAGTAAATCAGAACATTGAATTAACTAGCGTATTACACCTAGTTTATTTATGTTTTCTGGGAGGATTTAGATAGAAAACATTCTATCGCAGTCCACTGTTGGACGTGGCTTCTCCCGATTTTCTCCATAACACACGGCCAATGTATCGTCATTTTTAGTGAGTAATTGGCCTTATTGTACCACACAGGCCATACTTGTTGGTACAGGGTTTTGTTTTAAATCTTTCTTCTTTTCGGCATGATGTCGTCTGGTAGTCAGCCGGTATGCAGGTGAGGTCGGCGCGGGCCTCGAATGTCTTCCCAAAGATAGATAATATTCGTAGTTGTACTGACTCCGCTACATAAATAAATATACTTACAGAGATACACAATAATCTCTTCATGGCATATCATTCACATCCATCATGTGAATGTTATAGAGAACAGAGGTCGTCAATAGAATAATCGAATATACACAAGTGGATACACCTAGTTTACACGTGAGGCATTACATAGGAAACATAAATATACACACCAATAAACACAACATAAACCACCTAGACCATACATACACACTCACACAAATAAAAGGTACATTCTAGACTTTATTTACTATACAGATCTCCGCAGCCTTGTGCAACTTTGAATAAGGAAAAGAACGAACGAAAGTCCGTAATAATTCACGGTCTCTGACCAATCAACGTACAAATAAAACGCTCTTCACTGTTCTCAAGGGATTTGCATTCCCACATTGCATTAAGTTGCTCTTGAACATATCAGTTACCGTGGTATAAGAAGCACCTACACAAAAGAATTCATAACCGACTTTGCTAAAACTGGAACGAGCTAAGGACGGCACACGCTACGGATTCATCAATCTAAATAATACTTCAATTGTAACGGTTTTAGCAGGGACACCATCAATCATGAATAAGGTTTTGGAACGTTTGCTTGTCTTCAGTAGACGCCGCCTTTTCTACATTTACATTCAGATTTTGCTTTGATAAATATTAATGCTAAGTAGGTACTTGATACACATACACATATATTTAATTATTTATATAATACCTACGCGTGGCTACTATCTACTATAGATTACATCAACTAAAGTCATAAATTGTTAGGTTTACCATAAAGAAAAATTATGGGGACATTTTTAAACAACGCCGTTTAACCTAGATTAAGTTAATATTAGCTTGTATTATGGGATTTAGATAGCTGATAAACATACTTATATATTTCTAAATGTATACATTATATGTAAATATAATGCATGTATTTGTATATTTCAGTTAGACATAGAAAAATTAATATGTTCATCACACAATTTGTTGTTTAGTGATGTTAACATAGATTTAGAATATTTAAGTTATTGTTTCTTTCATTTTACAAACCGGAGTTCCCCAAACAAAGCGTGAAAGGCATTGGTAGACTGTAGATGGTTTTTTTACCTTTTAAGGTACGGGACCGTAATTAACCAGACAAGTGCGAGCCGGACTCGCCCACCGAGGGTTCTGTAAGGCCATAGAGGGTGAAACGTATTTGTTTATCAACTCAGTGGTATAAAAAAATTACGGGTTGCATTCCAGGAGTGCCGACAGAAGTGAAAATTTATTTTGGCGCGTTAGAAATTTTTTAGATGGGTACTAGGGTGAAACCCAATTACTTTAAGATTAAAAGTACTAATCGGGTTTAAAAGCACTATAGTTATTTTTAATTTGCCTGTGTTTAAATACACCAAAAGAGTTCCTTCGAGCCGGATATGAACCACCGACCTATGAATTCCAATTTATAACCATCTACAGTCTACCGCTCTAACAACTGAGCTATCGAAGGTTGATAACTGAGTTCGAGATAATCAATCTAATACTTCAAAACTTTTTATATGCACACACTATAGCTGCGTCTCGGTAACGGCGTCACGTGTCCAGAGATTTTACCTCATCTAAAATATGCGAATGCTAAAAGAAGTTTTCACTTCAAAAATATTTACATTGAATACACAATGAATCGCATATACTGGATTATGATTCGTATCCAAAACATCGTGAGACACGCGTTTAGCCAGATGGCCAATAACGTTGCCAACCGCTGAAAGTAATTAAAGATATTGTTATAGCTTCGTAGTCTTAGTCCTTGGCCATAAGAACAGTCTAATATTTTGTAGTTTATTGTCCATAAACCGAAGCCGATCTAATGATAATGGCATCTCCTTGGTGACACGTGTTCATGAAAAATGCTACAACGATGACATTGACTAAAACTAAACTATCTTCACGCAGTAGCACCCTGAATAGATAGTAACAGAGGCTTCCCAATTTATGCATACTTTATTCGCTTTCTGTAGATTTATAAATAGTTTCATGCGTCACGCACGTCTTGGTATCTGAGCATTTTTGACCTTTCCGTCATTAAGCAATCAGCTCACGTAATCTTCGTTTGTAAGCTTTGATCTACACTGGCGCCTTCTATGCTCTACTTTCGTGCAATAAATATTCGTCAATCGTGCCTTTCACCTTCGTTGAACGTGTCTGAAACACAGAGCATGCACTTTTCTAGCTGACACTTTCATTCAAGCCTGCCATATTAAATATTTCACCATGACAACTTTTATAACCTCGAATGGAATCCAAAATTTGTTAAGCAAATTCCAAAAAAAAACATCATATCAACTCGCGATTGTATGAAATACATACTGCTTCCACTTTAACTTCTTAGAGTTAAGTTCAAAACTTTTACGCGCCGGAGATCCGTCTCGGATCATCTTCGAACGCCCGGTGCGTCTTCTGCGGCCACTAAAGGCACTGGTTCTTTCCCTTACCTTTTCCAGTCTCATTTACATGCGTCACCTCCTCACAAAAAGAGACGGTGACCATGACCAAAACCAGGGTCATCAGTATGAGGCTCCTCGCACTGACGGCGATCCTAAGGACACACCTAGAAACAAACACCCCTTGCTCGATACACGGCAATGGGCTCACCACCTGTTACGTGGGACAAAAGTGCCTACGGTGAAATGTGGGCGTATAGTATGCCAGTGCCTACCCCTTCGGGGATAAAGGCGTGACGATATGCCTATATCGATACAAGTAAATGGCATTTACTATTGTATACATTTTGAAAAAGGTTTTACAGTCATGCTGCCAATTCTATTGCCGTGTTGCGACGAATAGGGACGCGCTGCTTTGGGAGGTACTTACTGTTGAAATTTTTCGAAGCTGCCCATCAGGCTTTCAGTTAGGTTTAACGACGAGCAAGCAGTTTTTAGCACCTCAGACTAATGGCGTGAGGTACCTTCCCAGGTATAAAAACAATCATACTTAGAAACGCAATAAACGATCACCCATCTTGGAACTAACTTGTACTTCGCAGTGATAATTTAGAAAACTCAGAGCTAGAATGTTCCAAAATTTCGGTTACGCGCCATGTTGTTTTGTAGTGAATCCTACTAATATTATAAACGCGAAAGTTTATAAGAATTGATGTTTGTTCCTCTTTCACGCACAATCTACTGAATTGTTTTTGATGATACTTTACAATAATATAGCTTACATAATAACACATAGGCTACTTTTTATCCCAGGAACAAGTTCCTTTGGGAAACGTAATAACTTCACCACGCGTGCGGAGCCGCGGGGGACAACTAGTAAAAATTAAATAAGTTCTAGAAAATGTCTACAATTCCCGTACGTCCCCAAAAGTTTTCGTGTCTGTTGAAGTATGGAAGAATTATTTTTTTAATAATTACAGTAAAATTTATAGGTATCGTGGAAGTGCCAATATATTAACTGATTTATCTATAATACATATTCAACAAACAGACAAGATTCATTGAAATGGTTTGTTTGTAGTTTATGTGCTTGTTATGGAAACTGTCAAAGAATAAACTATTGTATAAAACAAGCGTTAGTTCAGCCAATTTATGAAGTGAAACTTCTTTATCGACGTATGAGAGAAATTTTATAGCTGTAAAAAAATGTCGTAAAGAAGTTTCACTTCTTACCTGTGTACTATGTAACACACACATATTTTTTCGAGTTCCAGAGCCTAAGCACCAGCTCCTGGAGGTTGCAGCAGTAGTTCTAAGTCGCAAGTGCGGCCGCACATGGAGTACTGCTGTCACACAGTGAGTACACCTTTGGGCTGGTGCACCTGAATACCAGGTTCGACCTTTTGACTCGGTAGAAGGGCGTGCTATGAGGATTGTCAACGATCCTCTACTACCGGGCGGTGTCGAACCCCTTCGCGACAGGAGAGACTTTGCCTCCTTATGCGTGTTCTATCGCCTGTACAGCGGTCTGCGCTCTGAGGAGTTGTTTGATATAATGCACACGGCTACCTTTTATCATCGCACATAGACAGGATGTTCACCCCCACACTTTGCATCCGAAGCGCACGCACACGGTTAGGTCCGATAGAGGCTTTATTCCGCGTACGCTTAGGTTCTGGAATAAGCTACCTGCCTGGGTTTTCCCGAACGTCTACAGTATGAGGTTCTTCAAAAGGTGTCTTAGAAGGTTTATAAAGGGTCGGCAGCACGAGTGCTGCACCTCTGGTGTTGCAAGCGTCCATAGGCTTCGGTGACCACTTTCCATCAGGTGGGCCGTACGCTTGTCTGCCACATCAGTGGTATAAAAAGAAAAGTAGTTCCCAACAATTTCGATCAAAATGATGACTGCTCTAGCAGTCAAATGAATGTGAACTCCATTCTATAATTCTAGGTAGGGTTTGCACGGAACTGGAAATATAGTAGCTTGCAAATAAAGAGAAAACGGGCGAATCAATATGGAATTCAAAGTATCTACCGTGTAGAACAAGCTGCTCCATCAATTTATAGGCTGTCTACGAATACGAATGTACCTGTCAGTTTTTGATCAATGTGTTACAATCCCAGTGTTTTCTTATTTATTGTACGATGCTTCTTATGTCAAACGCGTGGCCTCCTGCGCTCCGATACTTTGGATCGATGTCAGTCGAAAGATGATTGTAATATATGAAATGTCCATTGAGTAATATTATTCAGTTACGGAGTCTTTTCTGGTACGGGCACGCTTTAAAAATATCTTCAATCGCAAAGTTTGGCGATCGATGCATACTTATTGCAGATTCATTAACCACTCAAACGTTCAAGCTAGGTCATAGGTTAATTACAAAAAATGCACTGCTCTGGCAGCGCGAACGGATAGCGAACGTTTGAGTGGTTAATCGTTTCTTACACACGTCGGCGTATCCGCTTACTTCAGGAAACAAGAATAGGCAGGGTGATTTTTTGAGGGTGTAAAGGACACCTTAACCGTTTATAGTTACAGAAAAACTCTCGAAAACATTAGCTATCGAAAACAAAAACATGAATTCGAAAGTTCAGCTGCTTATTTTGAACTAGTTAACGCCCGCGGTCCGCCCGTGTGGTTAAGTTTTCCCGTTTCTGTTACCTACAGAAAGGCTCCCGGATATAAAGTAGCATATACAGGATGGCCTATTTAAAACGGTTAGTATGGGCAACTCTGAAACTATAAGATCTCTTCTATGGAACCATGTCACCGATTTTGATGAAAAGAAAAACTGCATACATGGATTTAAAAGAAAACTTGTACTCGAGTCGGGAATCGAACCCGCATTATCGAAGAATAAAACTTGCATTATTTTTTAATTGAATATCGATGGAGTAGACCTTAAGCAGTAAATATTACTATGAAACATGATAAAATGAATAATAGTCATTGTTTTTCATATAATTTGATGTAATTTCGTAGGTGTTCGAATTGATCATCCGCTTTTTCAGTACAACATTTATTTAATTTTGGCGCGTAAAATTTTATCTATGGTCGGTGTTGCGCCTTATAATATACAATGCTTTCATATTTACAACAAGATGGAGCACCGGCTCACAATAGTCAAATGGCTAGAGACTCTTTGAATCATAACTTTTCCCAAAAATTAATTGGTACTATAAAATAAATAAATAAATATCCATCACGCCTTATCCCCGAAGGGGTGGCAAAGGCATATTATATGCCCACTTTTCACCGTGTGGATTCCTGTCCCACGTAATAGGTGGTGAGCCCATTGCCGTGTTGAAATAGACAGACGCAGGTTGTGGCTACCTGCTGTTGAAAGTTTCAAGCCGCCCATAAGGCCTTCAACCAGGCTTAACGACTGCCATTTTACTAGCAACCGGGACCAACGGCTTAACGTGCCTTCCTTAACATTGGTACTAATAACCATTTTAAATAGCCCGCCGCGATATCTACTGTTTAACCCGACTAAACTATTTCTTGTGAGGTTATGTTAGGGACGAAGTGTATAAAACAAGCTATTATGTCACCATGAATACTATAGATTCAATTTTAAGTCTTATTTACTACCTGAAGATAAAAAAGCCAATAGTTAAAATCATTAGTTAAAACGAGTTAAATGTTGTACTGAAAATAAAAGATAGTCATTTCGATCACCTACTAAATTAAATGATGTGAAAAACAATGACTTTTATTCATTTTAGATATCATGTTTCATAGTAATATTTACTGCTTAAGATCTACTCAATCTCAAGTTATACTCGTATTCTTCGATAATTCCGGGTTCGATTCCCGACTCGAGTACAAGTTTTCTTTTAAATCTATGAATGCAGTTTTTCTTTTCATCAAAATCGGTGACATGGTTCCTTAGAAGAGATCTTTCTATGGCTTATAGTTTCAGAGTTGCCCATACTGCCCGTTTTAAATGGGCCACCCTGTATATCATTCTGATATGAAAGCTATATTATTATAAAGTTTCATAAAAAAGTCATTCAGTAGTATTCGCGTGAGAGAGTAACGAACAACAACTTTCGCTATAGTTGGTTCTTGGATGGGTGACCACTTTGTGACATTTTCATTAGCAAGCGTTTCCGTGCTTCGGAATGCACGTTAAGCCGTTGGTCCCGGTTTCCAGTAAAATGGCAGTCGGTTAGCCTAATTGAAGTTCATGAGGACGGCTTAAAAAATTTCAACAGCAGGTCGCCACAACCTGCGCCTGTCCATTTCAACACGGCAATGGCCTCACCACCTGTTACGTGGGACAAACATGCATACGGCGAAGTGTGGGCGTATAGTATCCCTCTGCTCGGGAATAAGGGCGTGACAATATGTATAAATGTTGAATCGAATAAAATCATTTGTACTGTTCCAAAACATTTGTTTTACAAACGTGAGCGGTTTCGCTTCGCGGCATTCTCAAAGGATATCAATATCGGTTGAAAATGCGGTGAGGTTTTATTCAATGTGTGTAGCAAGACGCACCAAGTGTTATCAATCTACAGTAATATAAGATTCAGCTGCATTTTTGTACGCACTTGGTAAATATATTGCTTTCCTCTGGGGCGCAGTGGTTTGTATATGCGACTTCTGTGCTGAGAGGTCGGGTTCGAATCACGGGTTGGACAACATTTATGTGATCTGCAAATGTTCGTTTTGGAGTTTGGGTGTTTCCTATGTGTAATATGTATTGTACGTACGTATTTAGATTTTACTGTGTGGAAGCAAATATCACAATGCATCATACTTTTTACAACAACTCTACACCGGGACAAGATGCTGAGTCAAATATATACGATAGATCTAAACGAATAACTTTCATTTCTTTCTTACCTTATTGTGACTTATTCGAATACAATTATGTTACTCCGCGCGTCCCGCGGTCTCAGTGTTCGGTAAACGATCACTGAGGTACGCAACTTTCACTATGGCTGGTCGTCGGATGGGTGACCACTTTGTGGCATTTACATTTGCGAGCGTTTCCGTGCTTCGGAAGGCACGTTAAGCCGTTGGTCCCGGTTGCCAGTAAAATGGCAGTCGTTAAGCCTGGTTGAAGGCCATATAGGCGGCTTAAAAAATTTCAACAGCAGGTAGCCACAACCTGCGTCTGTCTATTTCAACACGGCAATGGGCTCACCACCTATTACGTGGGACAGGAATCCACACGGTGAAAAGTGGGCATATAATATGCCTCTGCCACCCCTTCGGGGATAAGGCGTGATGGATATTTATTTATTTATTTTTTTTAAATATAAAATATTTACCCAGTTTACTGAGTGAATGTATATTTAATTGGAAAACTTTTGCAAATTGACCTCCAAAAAGAACACTTAATTATGCACGGTTTAGCAAATGTTAAACCGAATAAAAGTCAGCATCGGTTACTTATAGAGCCTTGGAGTGCAGGTCGAGAAAGTCGAGAAACCTTCACGTTGACCATCAGGTTCCTCCCCTATTCGAATATGCTCGAGGGGAACGCAAACATGACAGCTGGTGCACCCTAGAGTGACTACCATCTGGTGCAGAGCTTAAGGCTAACCGTTAGTCGTCATAGAAAGGGTCAGGGGATGATGGGCCTGAGACGCTCCCAACGTATGTCGGCAGAGAGAAGGCCTCTATTGGTAGAACCGTGGATTTTTCGCTGCCGGCTGTGGTGCATATGACCGGTATCTTTTTTTTTGGAAATTCACCAAAATAGTCATTAGAGAGTCAATTAAAACTCCTCGCTTCTAGTGACATCAAAACAACAAGATCCGACTTTGATTTGAAATTAAGCTTATTCTGTATGAATCCCAATTTTCAAAACAATGTTCGGATATCTATTGAAAGATGTGACTTAAAATTACTATATATTAATTACGGTTCCTGAATAAATTAACCAAGTGGCTATCGGGTTGAAATTTCATTAAGGTGGGATCATTTGAGTGGAGGTTGACCGAAGGATTTAGTATTCTTAGGCGAAGATATGCTCTATAGTTGTCAATCGTGGACTAGCGTTAAATCTGTAATTAATTTATTCAATTTGATGGACTAAACTTCGCTCTAGTTTCACTTTAATTTCAATAAGATTTTGATGGTGATTTCAATAGCACTTTGTGTTGCTCCGTATAGGTCCTATTCATATAAATGTGGGACATAGTGATAGGTGACAGACAGACACAGCGAACACTAATATCCCTTAACACAATAAAAAGAAATCAGTCTATGGTTTTGCAAAGGTGTGCGTCCATTTTAATTTCTGATTTGCCTTATAGCATCCGACCTGGGACCGTGCGTAATATATATTGGCTAAAAGATATACATATTGGCTACAGAGGTCTAGGAGAGAGGTAGGTTGCGGCCTTGGACCATGCACACTGAATATAATATTAAAAGGCAGCATTGACTTCGAGTTACTTTGAGATTTACCTGTTAAGCAAAATCGACTGAAAATATTCTGTGTTTCAAGCATTTTTTATTTGAAATCCGAATATTTCCGTTCCATTCTATTTTAAATTACCATTTGGATACACCGTTTTTAACTTAAGGACAAATATAATCCACTATGTACTCTAGTGTGGTACGGACGATACCTACATGCTACACCATTACTCTATCTCAAGCACCGCAAATAAATTCGCTCTCTGCAGATATAAGCATTATAGGAAATCTATTCTTTAAAAATACCTAGATCTAGATTTAGAAATTACTTTTTTAATTATTAATTTCGATTATAATGATAGTCTTTTTATAAAAGAGTAAAGACATTTTCTAGCTCTCTAGAATATGAGATGACCTAACTAACTAACTATCTTCACGCTGTATCCCTGACGGGGTAGTTAGAGAGGACAGATCGACAGACTTCACGATTCATGCATACTTCTTTCGCTTCTTGCAGATTCATCAATGGCTTCATACATACACGTCTAGGTATCCGAGTACTTTTAACTTTTCCGTTTTTGAGCAATCTGCTCACATGGTCTTCATATGTAAGTCTCGGCCTACCCTAACTCCTTCTACCCTCCACTTTCTCACAATATATATTCTTCGTCAATCGTTCCTCACTCATTTGTTGGACGTGTCCAAACCATCGGAGCACGACCTTTTCCAGATTAACGCTGACACTTTCATTCAAACCTGCCATATTGCATTGAGATGACCAAATGTTATTTATTCCATCATTAATTGGAAAGCAGAGGGTAGAAGGCGATCTGTCTTCTCCGACTACCCCGTCAGGAATACAGCGTTAAGACGGTTAGTTAGTTATTAATTGGAAATAATCTTCTAATAAAATAGAATTGGTTTAGAGTTTACTTTTTAATTGTTTGTAACGTTTACGTTTTAGTCTTTTTGTACAAGATGAAATAGGTTAAATCCACGGAGTAGAGAAAAACGTCCTCCTTGGTTAAATCTGTGCTCTCTAGGAAATTATCAGTTGACCATTTCGGTCTAAAGTCCATTAACCGATCGTTAATTAAGTAGTTTAACGCATAACCTTTTGTTGATGAGATAATCAAATACCCTGCAGATTACTGAGGTACGGTAATAGAGTAATAATTGCCTTAGTCTAAACGGGTTATTACTTTGCAATCATCATTGCTCTTTAGTTCAGGGGGCTGAGTCTTCCATTATTAAGCCATAGAAAAGAACCAGAATCGCTGTTTTTAGCTGTCAAAATGTAGACTATCAAAAACGCAACTGACTAGCGGCCACTGGCGCGGTACTTGTTATTAGAATTCTATCAGCCGACCGATAGAAGTCTATTGCAGTATGATTGTAATAGTAGACTACGAAAAACTGTACCGGTGGTTTTCTATTGAGCGACGATTTCGAGTCTATTTCGACATGAATGAAATAGCAGACTCGGCCCCCTGGCTGTCGTCAAATGCCTGGCATTACCCTCCTGATAGCAGTTTTTCAGATTACTTTATTTGTAGAGTTGAAAAAAATATAAGATTTTGTTTTCAAATAACTTCCTTGGGCTGCGAGCTGCTTGCCTTAAATACTTCATTACAGCTACTTTAATACGAAACTTTGCAGCGAGACGGCAACGGTTGAAATCCCCGTGTAATTATTTTTATAATACTTGCTGCAGAACAGTTGGCAACTCGGAGTAATCAAAATTTTTTAATTTATTTATTTTACTTTTTATTACCTCAGACTTTTTATCTGAACTTGACTTTTAACCCTTTAACGCACAACGTAACTTTTTTCAAGTTAACATTTTTTAAACAGGATTATGTTCTTTTGTTATTTAATGAAAAGGTCCTGTAAATAAATATTTACGGAGAAAACTTTGAAAATCAAACGAAAATCTACCAGGAAGTAAAGTGGCCATTTGGTCGTTTTATATACAGTCATTACATATTTTACTGCCCAATAAACTGAACACTAACGAAGTAGGTATATTTTTATATAGTGAAACTAAACAAGTGTGATAGACACATCTTGAAATAAGTTATCACTTACTCACGACGGCCTCTGTGGCGCGGTGGGAGTGCATCCGACTGCTACGCAAGAGGTCGTGGGTTCGATTCCCACCCAGGATAAAACTTTGTGTGATGAGCACGATGGTTTATTCTGTGTCTGGGTGTTATTTATCTATAATATGTATGTATTTAGAAATATATAAGTATGTTTATCAGTTATCTAGATCCCATAACACAAGCTAATATTAGCTTACTTTGGGCTAGATGGCGCTGTGTGAAAGGTGTCTAACAATATTTATTATTTATTACTTATCATTCACACCCTTATCCCCGAAGAGGTGGCAGAGTCATACTTTACGCCCTCATTTTTCCGTTCCTAAGCATTTTTATCGCACATAACAGAATGTTAGCCCATTACCGTGTTGAAGGCTTCCTCTAAAAATCAGTGCTATCATCGTGCTGCTCGCGTAAGACAGCAAATAACACGGAGGGGCCATGTTCTGCACTTGGGTGGCGTGATTGGCGGTGGCTGTGGGTATGGGCACCAACACATAACGTGTGTATGTGTGTGTGTATGTATTTTGTAATTTTAATAGTAATAAGGCTTAATAAGGTTATTGTAAGTTACCGAGTACTTGGCACTAAACTCGACAGATCGTGATTTGGTCGAGCGCACGGACCAGGTTAAATACCTGGGATCTGTTTTTCATACGTCCAGTGACATCGATTGCGATGTCAAGTCACGCATTGCTGCCGCGTGGGCCAAATGGCGGGAGATGACCGGTGTCATTTGTGACCCTAAAATGCCGATCCGGTTGAAGGGACAGGTCTACAAAACCATTATTAGACCTGTCCTTTTACATGGCAGTGAGACGTGGCCGATATTGGAGCGACACAAGCAGGAGTTGCGTGTCACGGAAATGAAGATGCTGCGGTGGATGTGTGGAGTCACGCGGATGGACCGCGTGAGGAACTCTCGCATCCGCGGCAGCCTTCACGTCCGTGAAATTGCAGACAAGTTGCAAGAGTGTCGCCTTCGCTGGTATGGTCACGTCTTGCGGCATCCGCCGGGCTACGTAGGTAACAAATGTCTGGCCATGTCAGCCCCGCCGGGTCCCGGTAAGAGGGGAAGACCCAAGAAGTGCTGGCTTGACGTCGTAAGGGATGACATGCGTGCCAATGGTCTCACTACAGGGGATGCCGATGACCGTGCGAAGTGGAGGAGAAAATGTAGGAAAGCGGACCCCGGGCGTCGCGAGACGCAACTGGGACAGACGCTCGGATGATGATGATGAAGGTAAGTTAATGTCGTTGTTGTCGTGCCTATTTTTATTGGTACATACTTTGTGACGTCACCTTTTTGCAGAACGAAACTCATTTTTTTTAGTTTTTTAATGGGCAGGTGCAGGTTATGGCGATATGATGATGAAATATTTCAAGCCGCCCAATAAGGCCTTCAACTTGACTTAAAGTGCCTTGCAAAGAATACAATAGAATAAAATTTTATTTGTACACCAAATTAAATCTAGATCACAAAGATATTTACAAAGGACGGCCTTATCGCTGAAAAGCTATTCCTTCCAGTCAACCCTGGGATGGAAAGAAATAGATAGTAGTTGTACGAATGATTGGTAGATTTGGTGTATATGAAGCTATATATACACCAAATCTACCAATTTTGCAATTTTAGTGACCGTTGGCAGAAAATTGGCAAAGCACGGGAATGCTCGTAAAAAAAAAGTCTACAAAGCAGTCACTTATCTTATCTTAGAACCAGTCACAACGAAAGTTGCATAACGCAGTGAGCGATTACAGAACACGAGTTTGTGGGGCTACGAACGTTTTTTGTAATTAAATGGTTGATGTCGACTAAGAAAGGTGGCAAGAAATTGATAAACTTTTCAATGGTGTAATATGGTTTTATTGTTTGTAAGAAAGTATAACAAACAACACAATAGTTTCACAAATATCTATCAGTATGTCAGTCAGAATAGTATTTTTGCAAAAAGAGCAATATTTATTGAAGACATAAAACATATACATACTGTATATATCACGCCTATATGCACGGAGAGATAAGCACAGGTGAATTACATACCCACTTTTTAGGGTGCCTATTGCCGGAACCTACCACTTCTATATAAGTGACACAAATCTATTTTGATTCTGTTTATGCTGTTGATTAATGGCACTTGCTACGATCTTTAATAAAATCACTTGCTCTGTTCCACTTATTTACTCATTAAACCTGACCGGTTTCGCCTAACAGCATTTCAAAGGTTAGCTCTCAATGACATCCGAGATACATAAAATATGTACTAACCTTTGAAAATGCCGTAAATAAGTGGAACAAGACAAGTGATATTAGTAAAGATATTTCCATTCTGTAATCCTAACCATTCCATTAACCAGGACAGACTCTTCTTAATTTTTTTGTGTTTTCCAGTTGCTTCTCAGCTGTACTTTGATATGGAGTGTGGATTCTACTTTTATTTAGTTACTTCAGCAGCTTTCGACTTTGATTTTCGGTATTGATGACAACCCCGTAAGTACGCCTGCGTGTTTACCTCGTTCGTTAGTCAGTAGGTGTGTGACGGAATTGCTTTAGATGGTGTAAAGTAATAAGCTGGTTCTCTACATATAATGTTTACTTTCTGATCATAAAATACATTTGTATCTGTAACAATCTGCTTAACGTCCTGAATTATGATTCTGTTCTTATGAAATAATATGGCGACCAAGAAAACGGAAGTCGAGACCACATCCGACCGCCCTAAGGGGTTCGCACCCGCCGGTCATAGACAACCGACCATAGGGAACGCGCTGCACCCGCTGTAGCTGTACGCGCAGGGCCAGGCTGCATCCCGCCACACTCCAAAGCGCGTTAACATGCGTGGACGCAACAGCCCAGAGGTATTTTTTTTATTATTTATATTTCTGGTCACGCACAGTAATGCGATTGCCAACAACAAAAATGTATCTTCCATATGTATTACATTTTTCTTTAAATGTGACCATTTTCAGTAGATAATATTTATATTTATTTATTTTATTTAAATAAATATAAATATTATCTTTTTTATTATTATTTAAATTTCTGGCCACGCGCGGTAACGCGATTGCCAACAATAAAATTTATTAATCTTTCATATGTATTACATTTTTCTTTAAATGTAATACATATGAAAGTAGATAATATGAATCTTTTTATTCAAAAGAAGTAAATTATACTTGTAGATACAGCGTATTCATGTATAGGTTTGTTCAAAGTTCCCATTACCGTGGTAGAAGCGTTAATGGGGGTTTCAGAGGAATTTGCGCGGCAAGATGTTAAAATAGCATTTTACTGCGATGTACTGTCTTTCACTATAGCACGTGTACACAACTTTTATGGCTAATAAACTTTTTTTATAGGTTAATGAACTAATTTTGGAAAATGATAAACAGCAAGCGTCTGCCATTCGAGGAGTTCCCGCGTAAAAATCCCCCAGAGATCTTAGAGGGGCCCTTACACCTACAGGATAGATGTTAAACCTTTTTTTTTTACTGCTTTTGTGGCGTAAGTGGCAGTGTATGCGACTGCCACGCCAGTTCTTGGGTTCGATTCCTGACGCGAAACAAATATTTGTGTAAACCGCAAATGTTCCTTTCGAAGATTTGGTGTTACTTATGTTCTTAGCATGTATTTATTTAGACCTATATAATTATATTTATCAGTTGTTTATATATCCCATACTACAAATTTATATTAGTTTACTTTCGGCTAAATGACACTGTGTAGGTACATAAAAACTCTGCGGCCCAAACATAAAATTTGTTACGATAAAATCACCAAATAATAAGTACATTATTATATCATTGGAAAGAAATTTATTACTTCGTAGTACGCAATAAATAAAAGTTTTTTTTATCACATATTAACTAGAACATTTATACTCGTAACGTCCTGTACCATTACATACGATTAATTTATTAATTTCATTCTTCTTTTTGCTAATTATCGTCCCTCGCTTTAGGCTTAGGCTCAAGCTTGGAAAGTGCTCTGAAACATAAACCTGTTGTACAAAAATATATAACAATATAAACGAATAATATGAATGAGAAAACCTCGCCTCAAGCATAGATACACGCCCGTGCCTCGGTAAGCGCTTAAATAAAGTTGTTATGGACTTACCTAATTTGGCAGCTAGTCTATGACTGCGCCCGTCGCATACTTGGTAGCACCCATTTAACAGCTATAATTTTTACTATAATGTATGGTACTTTGAATTTTAGACGTTTATTTAATTGAAATTTATTTATTTTCAGATAATAAAATACATAACACAATAATATTTTATTATACCTAGGTACTGTTAGATAGAAGCTGTGAAAAATCAAACTTCTAACCTAAAAAAAAGTTACAGCCATTTATGCCGCATAAACGGCGTGCGCGCGCCGACCGTCCCGAAAAACCGACACCCTGATAGCTGATAAATGTTTCCATGACAACTAATAACTACATTCAAAGTAGTTTTCAAACACCCTGAAGTTAGCTATAGTCAACATTTTATTTTTTTCTACAAACGCAAAATATGGCAAAAATTAAAAATATTAAAAGTTTTTTGAAGTGAATCTTTTTTATCGACATAGAGAAAAAATTTTATAGCTGTAAAAAATATCGGAAAGAAGTTTTACGTCTTACCTGTGTACTCTGGTACACACACATTTTTTTAATCTTTTTACGCCATAGAAATATAAATTCTAACGCGTGTACATACGTTGTAGGTACCCCCGAACTTATTGCCCTTTATAGAACTATAGTAAGCTATATTTTACATGAGTGTACTTAGAAGTGTATGACAAACTCCCTGACTGTAGTTAGCACTTGAACTGAATGGTACGTGAAGAGAAAATATAGACGTTATTTCGATTAATACTAGTAGTGTTCAATAAAATACTAATACTACACAAAATCGGTTGAAAACAGAAACCATTATCCAGTAATAAACGATCCAGCTTTAGTGAAAGAATAATGTGTAAAGAATTATTGAAGAAAATGATGAAACGATGCAGCTATATTATATCAAACGGATTGCCTCGGAATTTATTCATTAAATCATTTATTTATTTATTTATAATTATTTATTTATTTATTTTTAATTATTTTTATATTTTATAATTTTAATTATTATTAATTATTTTAATTTAATTATTTATTTAATAATTAATTATTTAAATTAATTATGTATATTAATTATTTAATTATTAATTATTTTTCAATTTTTTTTATATTATTTTAAATTATTTATTTATTATTTCTTTTTATTTATTGGATTGCCTCTGAATAATAATGGACTCATTGCCTATAATTGCCTTTGTTTGTAAATGCTGATATTAAAACTTAAACTTAACTTAACCTAACTATTTTCACGCTGTATCCCTGGCGGTGTAGTCAAAGTGGACAGATCGCCAGGCGTCGCGATCCATGCATACTTCTTTCGCTTCCTGTAGATTCATTAATCGCTTCATACATGCACGTCTGGGTTTCCGAGTACTTTTGACTTTTCCGTTTTTGAATAATCTGCTCATGTGGTCTTTATATGTAAGTCTCGGCCTACCCTGACTCCTTCTACCCTCTACGTTCGCACAATATATATTCCTTGTCAATCGTTCCTTACAAATGCTGATATTAATGTTATAAAATGTTGTGGATGTAAAATCGATACTAAGGCGTTGTGAGTAAGTCTTATAATCGAATTTGGACATTTTTACAAGCTTTTTACTTTCAATGTAAAAATGTTTCTTTAAGTGGAATATTGCAATTCCATTTTGAAGTCGTTATCTACATTGAGTTAAAATCTATACAAATAAATCAAATTCTAGTGTCTGTTTATAATTCCAAATTAAGAATTTATACTAAATGTATATAACAGTAACTATGGTACTTATTAAATAAATTTTTTTGACTGCCTCTGTGGCGCGGTGGGAGTGCATCCGACTGCTACGCAAGAAGTCGTGGGTTCGATTCCCACCCAGGATAAAACTTTGTGTGATGAGCACGATGGTTTATTCTGTGTCTGGGTGTTATTTAACTATAATATGTATGTATTTAGAAATATATAAGTATGTTTATCAGTTATCTAGATCCCATAACACAAGCTACTATTAGCTTACTTTGCGCTAGATGGCGCTGTGTAAAAAGTGTCCCACAATATATTATATTATAAAAAAATCGTTTTAACGGAAAAGTCAAAAGTACTCGGAAACCCAGACGTGCATGTATGAAGCGATGGATGAATATGCCAGAAGCGAAAGAAGTATGCATGGATCGGAAACCCAGACGTGCATGTATGAAGCGATTGATGAATATGCCAGAAGCGAAAGAAGTATGCATGGATCGCAAATCCTGACGATCTGTCTTCTCTCTGACTTCCCCGTTAGGGATATAGCGTGAAGATAGTTAGGTAGTTTAGTTTTTTTGTTCTTCTCTGTCTGTCGATTTGTTCCGATTAATCTTTAAAAAGGCTGGTATAATTTTTAACGGACTTTCACAGGAAAATAGACGATTTTGTAAGAAGTCACTAAGGTTACATTTTATCTCCTTATTCTCGCGGGGGACGGGAACAACGTGGGTGAAACCGCGGGGCGTCCGCTAGTTTTGTAGGTATATGAGTTTACTTTTGGTGGCACTACATGGTACTTGTGTGACGTCATTTTTTAATTTCAATGTGGTGGAATACCCAAAATAGCGGTCTAGCTTTAAATCCAATCTGTCGGTCTACTAAATATTTTTATGCTTTCTCACAATATGTGAGTTAAATGAAAGAATTTGCCAAAAATTATGCGTTTACATCCATGTATTATCATTTATCTGAGCGACGTGATATCATTTAATCTTTAGAATTTGTTATGTGTCTCACCCATACTATGTACTTGCATAGCATGTGACATTTAGACAAACAGTACAAAGCTTTCAAGTGATTTATAATTTAAGCGTTCACTGTTGCTCGCCGGCAGGTGACAAAAGTTTTATATATATGTTCCTAGCTTTCTTTTTCTTGCAAGAATAATAAATAAAATAAATAAATAAAAATATCCTTATTTTTCATAGACCATTTTAATGGCGCTTACAAAATGTATGTGTATGTAAACATACTGAGAAGAACCGGCAAGAAACTTATGAAGGTTTTATTTTGATGGCCTATTTACAATTTAATATTATTTTACTATGCCAGCAGATCATTTCAATGTGTCCCTGTCCTGCAAATGATCTTTAACAGCATAAAAACGATTTACACAAAGTTTTTTAATTACATACATACACATTATCACGCCTTTATCCCCGAAGGGGTAGGCAGAATACATATTAATCGCCCACATTTCACCATATGCATTTTTGTCCCACGTAACAGGTGGTGAGCCCATCGCCAAGTTGAAATGGACAGGCGCAGGCTGCGGCGACCTGCTGTTGAAATTTTTTAAGCCGCCCATATGGCCTTCAACTTGGCTTAACGACTGTCATTTTATTGGCAACCGGGACCAACGGCTTAACGTGCCTTCCGAAGCACGGAACAGGGGTGGGTCTAAAGGGCCGAATAAATTAAATAAAATGTGTTTTTTTTAGATGTTACATTTGGAAGAAATTTTGAACCCGTTGCCTTTTTAGTGAGGTGGTAACATAAAGGCTAAAAGGTCTTATGTGATAGACACTAATTAGCACGACCAATTAAAGTCCTGGTAGTCTCTTTTAAATTAATTTAATAGTAAATTTCTCAGGTCGCACGGAAGCTTTATGTACCTACCTTAAAATGTATATGAAAGTTGTGCTTTAATAATAAAGCTATTAATCATTTGAAGTATCGTTCAATATCACTTAACAGACGGATCAGGTCAGGCATGATATACAAAAGAAAGAATATTGATTGAGGCACCTCAAGCGAGGATTATTTTCTTTTCTCTATACCGTACAGATAAATAAAATTAAAGACGGTTAGGTCCCATAGAGGCTTTATTCCGCGTATGCTTAGATTGTAGAATGAACAAACTGCCTGGGTTTTCCCGAACGTCTACAGTATGGCGTTCTTCAAAATGGGTCTTAGAAGGTTTTTGAAGGATTGGCAGCGCGAGTGCTAAACTTCTGGTGTTGCAAACGTCACTTTGCATCAGGTCGGCCATACGCTTGTCTGCCACCTCAGTGGTATAAAAAAAACTGTATGAACTGTGAATATATTTTTCGATAACATGGTTCACAGAGGAACCATGTTTTCGAGATAGATAACACCTATAGGAGGTACTTAAATCGCAAAATAGATATATTAAAACTTAAATAAAATAAAATAAAATAAAAATTCAATAAAATAAAATAAAACTTAGATTACATAGAGCATCATTCAATGCATATCTGGAAATAACAGTTATTTCCTACAATCAAAATCAAAGTTAGTACCTACCACTAGGCAAGGAATACTGCTCGCTCTCTCTTATCTCGCACCCTATAAATTAGAGGTAAAATGAATTTGTGTGTACCATATCTACACGGGTAAGCTTCTTAACGACAGTTTTTTACAGCTATAAAATTTCTCTCATGCGTCGATAGAGATGTTTCACTTCAAAACAACATAGCGCGTAACCGAAAAACGCGACGATTTTTAACAGCTGTAAATTTTCTCTCAACGTCGTCGTGTGGGTTTTTATTGTGGTTTTCATTCAGGGTGACTTACGCACAGAGATGAAAGAAAGATGCATTTGCAAGAACATGAGCATTTATTAAGTTAATCAAACATTAAGTGCTAATCTGTTTAAAATGGACGTTCGGATGTCATGAGTGCAGTGTCGCGGCCCCAATGACTGTTTGTAAACGAAATGTGGGTGGGTACCTGACGAACGTACAAGATGATGACGCCCGCCGCTTTCCCCAGTCTACGACCACGGATATTGCAATATAGCCGAAACGTCGAGAGGTGAGAAAAAGTTAAATTATTACAGGAAAAGAATTCAAAAAATACTATTATGCAATAATATTAAGTTGGTAAGTTCGTAAGTGTGTTCGTAAAAATGAGGAGCGTGCTTAAGGGTTAAGATACGAAGTGCACTTAAATACACTTCAGGAAATTACTTTTCATGTTTTCTTATTTCCAACTATAGATAATATTAGGGAGTTGCGTTATACTTCACATTGAGATATTCAATTTTGGATTAAAACGGTTACAAATAAATAAAATTCTAGACTAAGAGCCGTATTACAAAATGATAAGTATATACAATACTCAAGAAATGCTTAAGGCTAGTTTTCGCCTTATGTTTCTTGCTCGCTATATGTTTCTTGAGTATTGAGAAAACTTCTGTAATACGACCCTAAATATTCTACATTTTCCTTTTAAGTTTCTTTTTGAGGATATAATCCACATGTTTTAGACCGCGACTTGACCTCTCGAGAATATTATCTTTTCAAACAAATACTCTAACTTGACGAGTGATTTGGACCACACCCGATATGTTAAAAATTTCGGTACATGTTATAATTATCTACGATTAGCCTAACTCTTAGGAATTGTAATATTGGATAATTTTGAGTCCCTTTTCGATAATTTCTATTGATAGATAACTTAAACTTAACTTAAATATAACATTGATTGATATAGAGTAAATAAAGACTACAACCAATAAATAAACATAAATAAAACTACAAAGTTATACCTGTTATGATTTTCTCGTGCTATTGTTAATAAAGCTACTGCGTTTTTATGAAACTACGAATCATTTAGATAGAGAGGAATGGGTGCATACCTAATATTGGACATAATTGATTGTTAATGTAAGTACTCGAATGTACCTAATATATTTTTGCATGTCTCATGGAGGCTATAAAACAGCGCACATATGTATATTATATAATGACAAATACCAATATTATTTAACAGGTATTACACCTGTTTTATGCGAAATAAATACTGAATACTGGAAAGCAAAAGTAATTTCAAGTGTAGATGATTAAAATTTAATAGGATTATCAAATCAGTGCGATAGTAGCAGAACTGAGGAGCTACTCTCAGATTTTATGTGAGAACACCAAGTATACGAGCCGTACATACGCCTTTACCATGGAATTAATCATACTGTACGTTTTACAACTCAATTTATTATCTCGACGTGAGCAAACTCTCAATAGATTGTATCATTTCAATTTGCCGCTTTTTTATGGGATCGTTTTAAAGGAGTTTCCCGCTATCAACATTATTTTCAATATTTTATTTTTATAACGTACCTTGAACGTTTATGAAATGTAAATGATGTCTTGGGGCCATTTAAAGATCTCTGGGGATTATGCCAGCCTCACCTTGCAAATGATTCTCTTTCTGATTAACGTACAAGGTGATTAAAAAGACAAGGAAAAGTCGAAACTAGACACTGTAGCAACCCTTTTACTCGGCAAGGTACAGTAATGCAAAACATCTAATTAAATGACTGAAGGCGGAGGGCCTTGCTTTAAGCCTTGATATTTGGGAGAGGCAGTCCACATGTCCAGTAGTGAACTGCTATATGCTAAATTGATTTATTCATAATGTCGTTAACGGAAAATTTACCTTATTTTTACAAATATAGACATTTTTAGTTTACGACATAACCCTAAAAAGAAGATCCCTTAAATTGTTGGCATCTGATAGATACCCATCGTCAAGTATCAGGTTGTTCTTGTTCGCTGAATTTGTTTACCTGCTCCAATATTGAGCCCGCATCGCTGTCATCGACGGATGCCCACGTACGAATGACGTCAACAAGTTGGGCGCTAACGCTTTCGTTAAAATTCACGATACGAAGTACCAGTCGATAGAGACCCGCATCACTAAATGTATCTCGGTGTTTTGATTTACCATCTGACATCTTAGAAATTACCCGCTCTTCCATAATTACATTATAAACTAGTTAATGCCAAGTTTTCCCAAATCCATCAGGGGTAAGCTAACTTTAAACGAAATATACCTAGTCAGGTCATAAATTCTGTCACATGTTTAATATAAAATAATTGAAACAAGTTTATTCATTATGTAACCATTTATATACCAAAATGAAGTTAACAAAACATAGATTCTTATGACAATAAAGTTTATTCAAAATGACCTCCGTGATTTTGAATACAGGCCTTCAATCTGCGCGGCCAGTCGTCTATCGCAGCACGAACGAGGTCCATGTCAATATCGGCGGCTGCCTTAATCAAGGATGTCTTGAGTGACTCCAAATTGGGATGAGGCTTTGAGCACACCTTTTCCTCCAAGTGTTGCCATATCTTGTAATCTAACGGACTTAAATCTGGGCTGGAGGAGGGCCAGTCTTCGTGCCGGATGAAGTCGATTTCACGCGCCGCCAGCCAGTCTTGTGTGCTCTTCGCTCTATGAGCTGGCGCCGAATCTTGTTGGAATACCCAGTGCCTGTTATTGAACATGGTATGAGAAACAGGTTCCACAAGGTTCGTCAGGACTGTATTTTGATACACAACTGCATTCGTTTTTACACCTTTCTCACAAAAATGTTAACTCTTTAACTTAACCTCTGTTAAGCCCCAATAAGAAACTCCCAACCATACCATGAGCGAGGGTCGAAAATGACCTCGTTGGACATGCGGAATACGGTTGCTCGCTTCTTCACTACTATGTGCGTACACCTTATCATTTTCTTTGTTGTATGAAAAAAATTTTACCGTAGAAGAGAGCTCTTCTACGGTAAAATTTTTTTCATCCGAACAAAGAATATCCCGATATTTTTTTCCCGCGTACCGCTTCAACAAAGCGCGGCATCTCTTCAGTCTCAGTTCCATTAGACGAGCATTTAAACGATGTCCTGTTTTTCTTCGATATGACCGAAGCCCTAAGTCTTCATTTAACACCCTTTTCACCGTGGTTCAGCTTAACCCCATCTGAAAGGCCAACAGTTTCTGCTTACGTTTGGGATTTCTTTGAATTCGCGCCTTCACAGCTTTTATCACTGCTGGAGTCCTAACAGACCGAGGGCGACCACTTTTTGACCTGTCATCTACACTAGAGTCTTCATTGTATCGTTTGTTGGTACGATAAACGAATCTTTTCGTTATATTCAAATTTTTCAGTGTGTCAAAAATTTGAATTGGCGCGTAACCGCAACGATGCAATGCAATAAATGCAACACAACACGGTCTTCTTTTTTTTTTTCTTTCTTCTTGGACTTTCTCGATTAGAGGATTTTGCCAAACTCATGTTAAAATAGTAAAGTTAAGGAATCAAAATTGCGAAAATAAGGAATTCAGAAACGTAGAAATGAAATTATTATGGATGGGACATGGAATTATTGTATATTTTGTAAGTAAATAAAAATATAAATAGTTATATATGATATAGACTAAACGAATATTTTACATTTTAATATTGTTAGAAGATATAAATAAGGAAATAGATTTATAAATATCACTATTATTGAATGCTAGTAATATAGGGACAGATGTAGGCAGAAAATATATATAGAGTTAGAAATTAAGGAAGTAAATAATACGGAATGATTATACCTGGGACAGGAAAGTATTATGTGGTTCATGTCACCCACTTCCCCGCATTCACGTGTATCAGATTGAATGATATTTAATTTTGCTAGATGGGAAGGGGTACATACATGACCTAGTCTCATTCGTATTAAGGTGGTTGTAGATTGTTTTCCGTGTTTAAATTTAAAATACCAGGGTTTATTCGGAATGGTCGGCTGTATTAGGAAGTAAAGTTTCCCTGTAGCCTGATAACTAAACGACCATAACTTTTCCCAGGACTGCTTTAAATATAAGGCTGGCAAAGCTGCCAGGTCGTGGTAATAATTTTTGTACAGATAGATGTCACCAGACTCCACGGCATCATTTGCAAGGCTGTCGGCTCTAACATTGCCTGGAATAGCAGAGTGGCTTGTTATCCAGACAAACGAAACATTTAATTTGTATGAATAGCATTTATAAATAAATTTTCTGATTTCAATTATTAGAGGAAATACAATTTTACTAGTAAAGGGAAATTTCTGTAAAGCCTGAACTTATAGCGTCCGAGAAAATGACTGTATTTTGAAGTTTCATTATAAATACATATTCAATCGCTTTTAACAATCCTAAACATTCTCCTGTAAACACAGATGATTCTGGTGGTAATTTAACTTTTTGAATAATATTGAATTTAGAGTGGTAGACCTCTACACCGACATGTCCTGATGTTTGGGATTTGGAAGCGTCCGTGTAGATATGGTTCAAATTATTCCAATTATATTTTATGGCATTAGTGAAGGAGTATGGTGCTAAAGGATCAGATTTAAGGATACCTAAATCAAGTCTAATGTCTAGCGGAATAAGTAAGGATTCAAAAGGAGCAAAATAAAGGGGATAAAGGGGTAAATGATGAGATTGAGCTTCAATTGAAGTATATTTTTGGAAGCTTTTAATAAGACATGGGTGATTTTTATGAGTCCAATAATTAGAAGTCTGAACCAGATTCTGGAGTAAACGGAGTTTATAACGTAAAGGGTGATTTGAGAACTGAAGACAACGCGATAATAATTTATCTGACAAATATTGGCGACGTAAGTGCAATGGGGGTTCACCTAGTTCAACCTGTAATGCGTTGTTTGGCGAGGACCTCATTGCTCCCGCTATTATCTTTAATGCTTTCCATTGAACACGATCAAGACGTTTTAAAGCAGTAGCATTGCTAGGTTCTAGCAAAAATGAGCCATAGTCAAGTTGACTTCGAATGATAGCATTGTAGAGTAATTTCAATGAGTAAGGGTGAGCACCCCACCAAACGCCTGAGAGACATCTTAGAATGTTAAGAGATTTTTCACATTTTTGTACAATGTAATTACAATGAGCAATACCAGAAAGTTTAGAGTCTAAGATAATGCCTAGGAATTTAACACTATCTTGTGTTTTGATTAATTTATCGTCATAATAGACGTAAATAGAAGGAGGAAGGCGTGTCCTTGAAAATAGCATAACTGAACACTTATCAGGGGAGATTTCCAGACCATTAGAATCCATCCAACCCTTAAGAAGTTTAAGGGAATTGGATAGACAAATGCAGGCCTGACTGATAGAATGGTGTGGATAATATAAAAGCAAATCATCTGCATATTGAAGGACTTTAACGTTTGAATCTATAGAGGGTTCCAAATCATGGGCATAAATATTATACAAAATAGGACTTAAAACCGATCCTTGGGGAAGACCCTTCTGAGCCACCCGCGGACCGAACAAAGATCCTTCTAGATGAATATGTCTTTCTGTTAATGATCTCATAATAAAATTTGTAAGAAGGATAGGAACATTTAGAGCAATCAATTTCTTATACAATATAGGCAAAATAACGCTGTCATATGCCGCTGCAATATCTAGAAAAGCAGCGACCACATGTTCATTGGTAGAAAATGCCAAGCGAATATCAGTTATAAGTATACTGATATTGTCTAATGTGCTCCTGCCCCGTCTAAAGCCGAATTGATTATTACTTAATAGGTTATTGCTTTCAATAAACCATTCCAGGCGAATTTTGACTAGGTGTTCAGTGACTTTCATCAAAACTGAAGAAAGAGATATAGGGCGATATGATGAAGCTGAGTATGAACTTTTGCCAGGTTTGAGGATTGGTAACACTAACTGTGATTGCCACAAGGGAGGAATCTCACCTGTTATCATGATCGAATTTACAATATTGAGGTAATATGAAAGATATTCTTCAGGAGCATATGTTATAAATGAGTATGGTATACCGTCCATGCTAGGAGCAGAATCTTTTAAATTAGTTAGTACGCCTTTAAGTTCAGAAAGTGAGAAAGGAGCATTGAGATCAGAAAGATTATTAGAAATTTCAGTAAGGTAAGGAAGTAAAAGTTTATCCGGGACTATTGGAGGGGTCAGTTTTTGTAAAAAGTCATTTTGTAATGAGATAGGCATTGATGTTGGAGTAATTTCCTTAAAAGCTGATCTGAATCTTCTAATATTTTGCCAAATCATATGAGGTTTGGTATCAGGAGAGATATTTGAGCAAAATGATTGCCAACTTTCGAACTTTTTCTTTTTAAATAGTTTGCGCGTTTCAGTAATAACACTTGATAATGCTTCAAAGTTTTGAGTAGAAGAGAATTGGGAGTAAACTTATTCTGCTTTTTTCCTTTTCTTAATCATTTGGGAACATTCTTTGTCCCACCATGGAGGAGAGGGAATAAAACCTTTAGCTCCAGTTTTTATGGGAAACACCTCATTTGCTGTTTCTATGAATGTTTGAGAAAGTACATCGGCACATTCAGATGTATTATCTTGTGTTATTAATGGAAGGTGTGATATTTTATCTATCAAATTGGTTTTAAAGGTGCTCCAATCAGCATCTTTTAATCTATACTTAAGACGAGGGACTGAATGAGAGGAATATATAGTCTTAAAAATAGGGAAATGTAGAATTATTGGAAAATGATCACTACCATGGGTAGAGGTGAGACAGGTCCATGTAATCCTGGAAGCCAAATTAGATGAAGATATAGATAAATCAGGAGCACTTTCTCCTGTATTAGGGTTATTGCGACGTGTACAAGAACCTGTATTGAGTAAACAAAGATTGTGAGTATATAGTAAATCTAAGACTACATTTCCAAAGCGGTTTCTAGAACTACCCCAAGACGGATGATGGCAATTAAAATCCCCAAGCATTATAAAAGGTTTAGGAAGATTAGAAAAAATGTTACTTACTTCATTGAGTATCGAAGAAGAAGGATGAGGTATATAAATTGAGACGAAACAAATATTATTTAAAACGGCAGCAATCACAGAAAAATCACTAGAGTGAGAAGCAAATGGTACATGTGAAAATGATAAATTACGTTTAATGAGTATGGCAATACTGCCATACCCATCAAAACGATCCTCTCTAAGACTGACATAACCAGATAACCTAAAAGGTAAATCTGGTTTAAGCCAAGTCTCCTGGAGGCTAATAATGTATGGATTATATTTATTAATTAAATAGATGAGTTAAGATTTTTTAGAAGGGGCGCTGCAACAATTCCATTGCAGTATTGTTTGATCCATAATTAGTGAGCAATTGGGGGTGCGATATATCATTATTTTCAGAAGCAGCGTTGGACGGTTGGATGTATTTAGATCGTGAAAGTGTTTTCATTAAAGCTAAAATTAATTCCTTAATGGAGGGGTTGGACAACTCCTCGTTACCCAAAGGCTTAAGGGCACAGCCGTTCGAAGGTGATGGCATATCAAAAATTGTTGTTAGAGATCAACATCATAACCTCTAGACGAAATAACTCAAGGCTTTGGCCTTAGAAACACTGTTTTTTTATGTCCGTGTGTGTGTGCCTGGGTTTGTACTGAAGGTTTAGGGAGATACGATTTCATATGGGACTGGGAATTAGAAGAGAGTACAGCATTTGATATTCTGGAGATTGGTGCGTGTTGCTTTGAAGCCTCTGCAATAGAAATGGAGCTTTTAGCCATTGTTTCTTTAATTAACTTTTGTCTTTGAAATTCCAGACACTTTTTGCTTGTTGCCATATGAAGAGCTGTGCATAGAATACATTGGATATTTTCCTCCTCTACATTACAACTATCACCAGGATGGTCCTGCCCACATTTAAAGCATCTAGGACGAGACCGGCATTGGTTTTTGACATGCCCAAAACGACAGCAGTGGAAACATTGTATTGTTGGATATATATATAAACTAACTGGTAGTGCATTGTAGCACATATATACATGTTTAGGCAAAACCTGGCCATCAAAAGTGATTACAACAGACTCAGTTGGTTTTATTTCTGAAGTATTATTAATGGTTATTCTCCTGTTTACCCTCCTTACTTTTATGATCTTTCCGCAGCCATATGGAAGGTTAATGTTATTGAAAATGTCATTCTCAGTCCACTCACTTGGGATACCCCTCACAAAACCCATACGTGTCACTGAAAATGTGGGGATGAATGTTTTATAGTTATTATTTTCTAGTATAGGTGAACCTAAGAATAAATTGGCATCTTGGTAAGTTTTGAACTCAATGGATAGTCTGTTCCTCCCTATCCGTTTCAGACTTCCATCAATGATGTTATTAAAAGGATGTTTTTTTTAAAATTTACCAAATGTTACAGGATGAAGCGATACATTGTCATCAGGAGACAGTAACTTTTTCTGAATATGGATGATGTAAGGTGAAATATCAGACTGTATAAACAACAGCCTTGCAATGGGATGAGTAGAAGTCTGATGAGTAGTATTTGTGTTGTCAGATGGAACTTCATTTTCAATTTTCTGTATGTCTGGTGTATCTGAGTTGCAATGGCAGTCATTATGATCGGTTAATTTGTCATTTTTTCGCCTCCTTTTATTCCAATGCCTACAGACACCTCAACGAATAGCAATTTTCTTTCGCTTGATGGCACCAACACTGATGGCAGAACAATCAGTATCCATACTGCCATCAGTGTTGATGGCATTATTACTAATGGTAACAGTATATCCAATATCAGGGGCTGTTCCCCCTGGATCCTCAGGATCACCCATAATAAATAAAATAAAAACTTACCCCATACACGGAGCTATGAAGCACAGGTATATATAAATATAACAATATTACACTATACTACAATATATTTACAAGTGTAAAGTATATTTACGAACTACAGTTAGAATATTTACATAAAAAAATGACCAATCCACAAAAAAATACAATTAATTAAAAAACCGCGACCGCCAAATCCAAAGATTCCCGCCCTTTTTTTCCACGGTCTTCTTTAAGCGTCCACTCCATATTTAAAAATGAGAAAAATTCTAAAAAGTATACATTTTTATTTTCATGAACAATTCGAAATTCGAATTCAATAAACTTTTTTGTGGCCAGCATTCTAAAAGAAAAGTTTTTACTGTGTGACAATACTTATGATCTGACTATATGACATAAAATAATCTCTTTACAGTTTAGACAGCGTTTTCGTTGAAACTTACTTGTTTTAACTTTTTACAACATCTTAAACAATTATATATTCGTATTTTAACCAATTCATACAAAACCTGGACAAATATATACATAACCCTCCATAATGAAAATAGTTATCAATCACTTTATTGCTGAAACTCACATAATAATTCGTGCAATATTTTTTAAGTTTATCGCAAACAGATCGACGCAGTGGATGATTTTATTTTTTAATAACGTTTAATATCATAATTGATATAAAATAATACGAAAAAAATAATAGTAAACGCGTTAAGAGATTTTTTATACCACTGAAATGGCAGCAAGCATACGTCCCACCTGATAAAAATGGTCATCGTAGCCTATGGACCTTTCAAACAGGTCCTTCTCGGGCTGCCGATTTTGAACAAAGTAGTTCTAATTTTAATGAGTTCTATAGTAATTCCGACATTGTTTAGAGATTAGTATTCTCAAGTTGTTCTTCGCTTTGACCTTACCCTGATTGAGCTCTGGGATTTCTACTCTGTAATGGTGCGATAGCAGGGCTTAGTGTTCATCATCGTTAGGCCTTGTGGGCTTATTAGTTCATGATGCATACAACTAATAAATCAAATCAGTCAATGGCAATCCATTACTGAATGAAGCCCTCTTTCAATTGATGCCACGGTACATCTACACCTTTACCATCGATATCTTCTCTGCAACTTTTTCTAGATCGTCGGTCCACATCGCGGGAGGCGCTGTTCTATGTCCGAGTTGCGGTCTCCATTCCATATCTCGTTTGCTCCATCGACCATCAGTTCTTTTACATGTGCGTCCAGCTATGCAATTCACAAATCTCGGATCCAAATAAGCTACGGCGCAAATGTTATCGATATTAATAAAACTCGAATATCAATAACATTTGCGCCGTAGATAATTTGGATCCAAGATTTGTGAATTGCATAGCAGTTCTTCATAAATTTCCCTCAGAATCTGAATTTTCAGATCTTAAGTAAGTAATGGTCGTAAATGAAATAGAAATAAAAAGAAATATTTTATAGCTTGAATAATGTTGAAATGTGCTATACATATCGATGTATAAAGTTTTCATATGAATAATGCAGAGCTCGTTACGAATAAAATTCTGCGTTTGCAGTGCAGTTGTCACATTATTTTTTTTTATTTATGTTAATATTAGCTGATGCTCGCAGCTTCAACCGCGTGGTGAAGTTTTCCGAATCGAGATTTCTTGTGGAACCCTAAACTTTTTGAAAATCCATTTATAGCCTATGTTACTCACGTAGAATGTAGCTTTCTAATGGTAAAATAATGGTTTCTGAGCATATTCATTACAAACAAACTTACAAATCTTTACTCTTTACATTATTAGTATAGACTACCGCTTTGTTAAATCTACCCTCAATTTATTCTGTTGCTCATTATTCTAAAATCTTGGTAGGATACTACAGCTACCCTTACAAATAAATAAATATGTTTTTTATCTATTTAAAATGAACTCTTGAATAATTTTCAACACGGCAATGGGCTCACCACCTGTTATGTGGGATAAAACTGAATACGGTGAAATGAGGGCAAATGTGGAAATGAGGAAACAGTATACCTATGTCTACCCCATTCTGGCATTGAAGCGTGACAATATGTATATTAAATAATTGTATTGTAATTAACATTTTTATAAAGTTAATATAATAGGAATTGATATTATTATAATTTTGATTGTAGATGAAAATCTATTCTGTTCAGATTATTTGATTTCTGGTGCATATTGAAGTAATTAATTTCAACATTAAATTATGTATAAATTCTATGGCTGCCGTCGCAGGTGCAATAGAAGTTACTTGAGTGCTGGTGATTTTAGATTGATGATTGTAAAATAAATAATGGGTATAAGCAGACTATACTCTCAAAGGATTTACCTATAAACGGAGAGTATAGTGTAGAATATATTTCATGTCGCGTCAAGAGTAAGGTATCTTGGATTCTACGTAAATCCCAAAGGAAAAATATTGGCACCGTTTTATCCTAATTAAATAAAAATAAATAAATAAATAAATATCCATCACGCCTTATCCCAGAAGGGGTGGCAGAAGCATATTATATGCCCACTTTTCACCGTGTGGATTCCTGTCCCACGTAATAGGTGGTGAGCCCATTGCCGTGTTGAAATAGACAGACGCAGGTTGTGGCTACCTGCTGTTGAAATTTTCAAGCCGCCCATTAGGCCTTCAACCAGGCTTAACGACTGCCATTTTACTGGCAACCGGGACCAACGGCTTAACGTGCCTTCCGAAGCACGGAAACGCTCGCAAATGTAAATACCACAAAGTGGTCACCCATCCGAGGACCAGCCATAGTGAAAGTTGCGTAACTCAGTGATCGTTTACAGAACACTGAGACCGCGGGGCCACGAGCGCTTCAATTCTTTATCCTAATTATCGTGTAAATAGCTACGCCGTAGTATCCGTAGCTCCATACGTAGACCCATAGTCATTTTGTAGCCTAGAAGTTTGGTTTACGTGGGTACTAGGTACTAGTGTAGGAATTATTAGCATTAGCAATCAATTTTCATTGTAAAACTCCATTAGCATTAACAAAATAAACAGGCCTTGCTAAAAATAATTATTGCTAAACGTAATTTTCACGACTACTTCATGAATAGATCGTGTCATAATCATGCGATGCTAATGCGTATTCCGTAGTATCGAGTACGAGCGAGCGAATGAAAAAGTCCATGGTTGAATGCTTGAGAATGTTTGTGTTTAGGGTAATTGACTCCATTTTAAGATTACGTTTTTTGACAATCTGTGAAAACGATTGAATTGAGTATGAAATCACAGTTCAGTATGAAGTTTTTATGAGTTGTAGGTACTTTCTTTAGTTCAAAGAAGTTTAAAGCGTTCATGGTCCCGCGGGGTCAGTGTTCTGTAAACGATCACTGCGTTAAGCAAATTTCACTATGGCTGGTTACGCATGTGTGACAACCGTGCTTTGGAAGGCATGTTAAGCAGTTGGTCCCGGTTGCCAGTAACATGGCAGTCGTTAAGTCAAGTTGAAAGCCTTATGGGCGGCGTGAAAAAATTTACACCAGGTAGCCACAACCTGCGTATTTCGACACGGCAATGGGCTCACCACCTCTCACAAGTGGGAAAGGAATACACATGGTGAAAAGTGGGCATATTATATGCCTCTGCCACCCCTTCGGGGATAAGGCGTGATACATACATACATACATATTCTCACGATTTTATCCCCGAAGGGGCAGGCAGAGACATACTATACGCACACATTTCACCGTTACATTTTTGTTTGAATTAAAATTTAATAAAATGTGTCAATTTTAGATGTTAAATTTGGAAGAAATTTTGAACACGCTAAGGCGTGACAGATAAATAAAATAAGCATACCTGTTACAATTTTGCATTAATGAAGATAATAATAGTCAATATTGTTCAGCGATAATTTAGTATTTTAAGTATTAGTCAAAGGTTTATTGATATCGGTCCAGTAGTTTTCTAGTTTATGTCTTGAAAATATAGGAAAATAGTATATTTCTTGAAAATATAGGAAAATACAAATCAAATGCTATCACTATACCTACTATTACTATCACAGTAACAAAGTTTTGCTGAAATGACTGAACCCCATGTAATTATTGCAGCCTTCAACAATCTGGAGCATTTTAACAAACATTCCGACACAGTGAAACAAAGAACTATAAACATAGGCGTAGGTCACAAAGGGATTATCCATAAAATAAGTTACGCAAAATTACGCATTCTAGAGTAACCCTTCTCACGTTCCCTCATATTTTCTATATCTCAATGTCAGGTGTAACGATATGAACATTCCACTGTTCTACATTTTATAGTTTTATGGCTTTTGATGAGACGAAATAAAGATGAATAAAATATTCGTTTTTAATAAATTGAAAAGGTTCAATCATACTATTAACTAACCATTTTTAGAATTGATTATGGCGACTAAATACGGCTTCCGCCCGGAGTGAGAATTGAACAGTATGATTTATGATTACTACTTTGCTCTCCTGTGTAGTAGCGTGATGATTTATAACCTATAGCCTTTCTTGATAAATCTAACACAAAAATATTTTTCAATTCGCCCCTGTGGTTCCCGAGAGTAGCGCGTTCAACCTAACAGACAAACTCTTCAGCTTTATATATTACTAAGTAAGTATAGAATATATAATCAAAGAATTTTTAAGCCAAAGAGAGAAAAAGAGCCTCAGTAGTCCCGTCGCAACCTTAGCGCTGCAAATATTTACTTAAAAAATGACCGAATTTTCAGAACTATAAAATCTAATCCAACCAAATATTATTTAGCAAGGAATTCATTAGTGGTATTTTTACGATAAAAATTGCAATGCATAAAAATGTATATTGGCATTTACGCAACCGTCTGGAATCCTCATTTAAAATTAATAAAATACGACAGGTTTTGCGATATAGCACCTGATTCCATTCGTTATGAGTAAAATAAAATATGGAATGTAATTATATAAATTTAATATGTCCATTTTGAATTTCAGTTGCCTTTAATTAACTCTGATGGTAATGGAAACTGCTTCTTGTTACGTTTTAATATGGATATCCCTTTGGGGTTTATCTCATTGTATCTAACATGAGATGCGCATGTAGGAGTTACGTGACATCTTACCAGACACCAGCAGGGTGATTGAGTCGACACCGAATCGACTAAAATACGTCTTTGGTCACACACATTTTACTGTTCAGGTAAAAATATTATTAGCATTCTATAAAAGGGTATTATTCCGTAAAACAATATCATTCAAGTAATCTGATTTGACTCTTCTTTATTTTCCTTTGGAGAACCTTCAAATATGCCATGCCGGATTGCTATCTATATCTATTTCCTCCAATTTGGCCGAGAGTCCCGTTTTAGTCACCTGTGAAGTATGAAAAGTGCGTCGATGAGATTTTTTATCTAAAAATATGACTGATAAACAAAAATGTGCTCAAATAAGTCCGCGATGTATGAAGAGAGCTCAAGGGTTATCCTTTCGAAGGCTAGGAAAGATAGCCCCAGAGCTCTCGACAGACTTCGACTCGCCATCGTCTCTCCTCGGAGGCTACGGTTGTTCGCCTTTTACGAGGAGGTTTCTGTCTTGAACCTCATTTCGACATTAAGTACAAGAGAATTCTCGAACAGTGGCTCACATCACCGGGGAATTCTCATGTACAAGGTACAAATCCTTATTTACATCAACAAGGGAATTTACCATTGTTTACTCTAAAGATGTATTATCTCAAGAGACTTAAAGTTAGAATCAAGGTTTACGCAGCTTTGTTTTCTAATTTTGAACACCTTTACAGTTCATGAATCCTTTGTCTGTGCTTTTGGATAGAGAATGAAATAGTTGAACCTCATATTTGGTTTTATCTTTACATCTGTCTGTCTGTTCGCAGTCTAGGTCAGAGACCCTTAGCAAAACATAGCTTTAATTTTGCACAAATAAATGAGTTACACCGAAAAAGTGGTAAAATATTTATTTGGGTAAGTTCCTGTGCTAAGTTAAAATTGCTTACCGTTTTTTTCTGGTTTACTCCAAAGTGGATATAGTTGGATAGATTTTTTAAGTGTCAGTTTCGGTTGCATATGAAACTTTCGCTTTGGAGTAGAGAGCCTGCCTTTCCACTTTCTCTCTACTTCGCATAGATTTTAGAAAACTTAAAGCTTCGTTAAAAAGAACAACTTGCAGTACTTACTGCTTAAAGGTAGCATGAAAGATAAAAATTTTGTTATAAGCATGTTTTGCTCATTAAATAGAAATATAATGTTCATTAAATATTAAGTTAAACTTCATATACTAAATTGTAATAAAGTATTGCTTTAGATGTATGCTTGGTTCCTAATTTGTGTAACAAAGTCACAACTTTTTAATAAGTTCCGACAAGAATATGTTAACGTTGAGAAGCGATATACGATCTTTTGTCTGTTCATTTCATCAGAAAATGTTGGGAATATTAATTAAGTACAAAAGTTTCACTCATCCGCCTAAATCTTCTGTTTAATTTTAATTAAATTAATTGAAAAGTAATATTTTAGAGATATTTTATCCGAAATAAATTTAATATTTCTGCAAATAAATATAGACTATTTTATGGTATAAGGGACACAGCCATTTTAGTTAGACGCACACACAGACCGGCAATTTGAAAAAATGCAGCAATTAAACGTTCGATACCGCACTCATACTTGTAAAACACTAATCGCGGCAATGAGGGTTTTCGATACTTTTTCTTCCGCCAGGCGGCGCTTCGTATGCGTCAGGTCCAAACAGCTGTCAGATAGCACAGAATCTTACCGAACGTATTATTATTTTAGTAAAATTTTATGTATTTGGAAGTGTTATTGATTTTATTATGGATTACGGCCAAAGAAAGGTTGCCGAACTGAAGATTGAGCTCAAAAAGAGAGGCCTCCTTTTTTATTTGCACACATAGGCACTGCACAACACTGTGGCATTTTGGAAAACAATATTCCGTTTGTAACGTTTTTAAGAATAAATAAACCAAAAAAATGATCGAAAAATATGAATCGTGTATGTGTTTTGACAGGTAGTTGGACCTGACGTTACAGCGCTGCCATCTCACGGGGAACATTTCAAAAAACCCTCATTCAGTTGTTTTTGAGATACTCGACACAACACTCATTCGGATGCGGTTCGCATCGTTTTAGCATCTGCGGAACAAGATCCAGCATGGAACAGTCGCTAAAATGTACGATTGATCGCAGAAAAAAATTTGCAATATTATTAATAATTTATTATCGACTCTTTTCCCTACCACCCACGAGAAAGAATCTGGAGGCGCGTTTTTGCACTACTACTGATACTAAACATTTTCGCTTATAATTTTTTTATTTATAGTTAACTTAACTTAACTTAACTTAACTATAACTAGAGATCGGACGGTATGAGTTTGATTCCATGGAAGATGGGCCGGGTGCTGGTATGGGATGCAACCTGTTCAGACACATGGAACCATTCCCATCTACATGGAACCAACAACAGAGCTGGTGCTGCTTGTGAAGCGGCTGAAAAAGCTAAAGCATGCAAATACAGGGGTCTAGGCTCCGAATATGATTTTGTCCCATTCGGTGTCGAGACCCTTGGTCCGTGGGGTCCTAGGGCTACAAGGCCTTTTTAAGAAATAGCAAAAAGGTTAGTCGACATTACAGGAGTCCGAAGAGCTGGCAGCTACCTCGGCCAAAGAATTCGTTTAGCTATTCAAAGGGGGAACGCTGCCAGTATCTTCGGAACCTTGCCTAAAGGGACTCCTTATATTAATATATTTTAAATTATCATATTTTAAGGTTATTTAATTATTTTAAGGTTTTTTAAATTTATTTTAAGGTTATTTTTTTGTAAAACATTAAATACTATAACTTCACTTTCATTCAACATCAACTTCGCTGATAAAAAATCAGAGTGGTTGACAACCTTTCTTTCTAAAATATTGAATTTGAAAATGAATAATTATCCACAAGAATCCACAACAAAATATGGGACCACCATTGAAGCGGTATTTTCCAGATATTTAGAAGATATCAAGTCTCAAACTTATGTTTCACATTTTAGTTACCATAAACCTATAGTTTCAATGATAAATATTCCTGAATAACCTACATGTGTTGTAAGATAATAAAAATATTTTGAACAAAATTAACTTCTCATTTATTTCATAAAAGAAAAAAAAATGTTTTCTTATCGGTCACCACGCTCAAAAGTGTAAGTTGAATTAATATCAAAGAAAAACAAAGGAAAAAAAATACTGCATAAATAAAATAAATAAATAATTATAATTACATAAGTTGATAAAAAATGCTATGCAGTAGCTTTACCGCGTCAGTCTCCGAGTTCCACATGTCTTTTTTTGTATATCAGTCACGTTTTTACATAGAAAAATCTCATATACGTGATTTGCATACTTCACAGGTGATCAAAAATGTTTGGTAAATGGTTCGGAGCAATATGTTACGGCAAGCAGAATCTCATTAGGAATCCTAGTCCCCGTCACTACCTCACGCTATCACTAGACATCACATTTCCACTAAGCCTAGTATATTCAGATTATGATAATAGTAGACCAAGAATTCATGTCGCCTATCGATTTTCATCTTAGTGTATTCGAAGTTGCCCTTGCTTGTATCCAACCTCTATCTTTATTTGGTGCCTGAGTACTGGTCACTGACGTACAAGAGTATGCAGACCAAACATTTTTCTTTGCTTATGAAGCAATACTTCATCCTTTTCACTCTTGCCATTTGTTGTATAAAGCTATCTTTGTTATTCCTGTGTCACATCACACATCTAACACACACTTTGACAGCGAACAATTTTTCTACTACAACTGAGCAGCAAATTTGTAATAACAACCGTCGCTGTCATCCAAAAGATTTATGTGTCGAAGTGTAAACAGTAAATAAAATTATTGTAAAATGTTACATACATACATGAATGGTGCATAGAATGATGAAGTTTCATTCTAAAGAAATCACCAGAAATAACTCAGCTAAGCTACCTGTCAATGTGTGTGTAATAGGCTATGCTATTATTCACTAACGTTGAATCTGCTTACTGTCTTAATGTTGGGATTTGCCTAGGATTCACTTTTATTTGGCTGCTAGAAACAGCTATCATTTGGTTTTAGTTTTTGGCATTATTAGAAGCGACTGCCGTCTGATCTTCAAACCCCGTAAGGGCACCGGCGTCATAACCTTGTTCCTTAATCAGCAGGTCCACCGCTAGCAGATGAGGTTGCTTTGGTTCCCAAGATCCCGACCCCTTAAACTCAATGTAAAGCCAAAGTCCGAACTACTAAATAAAATAACGATATTTGTCACAGATTCCGACAACACAAGTCTCTGGCTGTTCGCTTGGATAATATTTTTAATTAAACCTATGTTCGTAGCTTGTATGGAGTAATTCGTATAATAAAAAATAATGAAACACATAAAATGCTCAGTTATTTGATGCTAACCAGCGCAAAGCTTATATCCGGGCACAAGCCGTATAAACGTGGAAGGTACTTCACATTGTGAGTTTTGTGACACGAATTCAGAACACCTAGTTTCATCCGTCTTAGAAGAACCCGACCTTTTTATGCAAACTAGTGTTTACTACGCGACAACGATGAAGCACTGTATGCACTAAAGACACTAATTTTGTCGGATTCAGGAAGTTTACTATTGTTTTGCCCGGATAGTTTATAAACAGGTATTTATTTCAAAGTGTTTCAAATTGGAATAAAAACTTTTTGCTGTTGTCTACAGCAAAAAAAAAAACAATCTGAATTCTGCTTTGTTGCAATATACTAGTTGGATGTTGAAAACATTGTTTTTAGGATTGAAATCTTGGCTGCCGGATTATTATCAAACTCTTTAGGTCTTCCACTCAGGGTCCTCCCGACTGAGTGATCACATTTGAAGCGCTATTCACTGCAGTGTCACAGTGGTTTTATTGTTTATTTTTTGCTATACTAATGTGGGCGTAGGTCATTTGTAATTAATTAATAATTGTTAATTTAGTTGTAAGCAAATTGTCTATTCCAAATTTTAATAATATATTAATAATTTGCGTAATCTAACATATAGTATAGTAAAAATCTATAATTATTTTTGTTTTAAATGTTATTTTTTCAATATTCCGCTGTCTAGATTGTTTGGCAGCCTTGATAATGCCTCGTGAGTAGGCGAAACACGTGTCGACATCATACGACCATGTAACGCTTGATTCAAATAGTTATATAGTATAGTGCCTATGTACCTATTTTTAATTTATTTAAAATCATTATATTGTGACAAACAGACCGCGCAATATTTTGTTACTAGCGGGAGCCGTCGCATCATGTTGTCTAGTCGCTCGGCTACGTCATCGAACCGTACATACTCCAGCGCGCGGCGCACGCTTCAGAACGCTAAAGGCAGTCCGGGCAGTCGTTAAATACTACTAGACGCGGAACGGTTGCTGGTCGCTTGCGCATTCGTATATCACGCCCGGCATGCGAGTACTTATATTCTATAACTTTATATTGTGCTATCTTTTAATATCCTCTATCATCTTCGTATGTGTTATTCTTATTTCTTATGCTTTCTGTTGTGTAAATACTGTGCCTTCATATTTCCAATAAACACTAAATCTATCTACACCTTCTCGACGAGGAAGAGTATTTGCTTCAGGCATCCTGCCTGCAGCATCATCTACTCCTTCACTAATATTAATCACTAGCTGCTTTGCGCTACTTTTGGGTTTTTCTGTATCAACAACAGTTCCCCCATCAGCTCCTACTGTATTTGAAAACTATCCCTGAACTTAGTATCAGTCACGCCTTATCCCCGAAGGGGTGGCAGAGGCATATTATTCGCCCACGTTTCACTATTTGTATTAAGAAGCTTTTGAACTTCTTTGTTGCTTTTGAACTTGGGTGACCCTCAGATATGCTTTCTCATTGTCCGCCTGAAAAATAAAAAGATAACGACTATTTGCTCGGTGGCTGCCTCTGTGACCAAGTACGGACTGTTGTTTTTGAGATAAACCTCAACAAACCTACATAAAACTAAAGGTAAAAATTCCGGTTCTGAACCAATATTTTTGTATAATCTTCGTTTTGGACTATGAATGATTTTTATATAGGTATAATATGTATTTTCTATTAAAGTAAGAAAATACAACTTGGTTCAGGACGGGAATTGGACCCGTAACCTTTGCCTAACCAGGCAACCCTCAATGAAGATTATAATATAGTGAAGAATTTAAACTTGTTTCGGTATGGTTAGGGTAGTTCAGTGACTAGAACATTGCCCTGGTTAGGCAAAGGTCACGGGTTCAATGCCCACCCTGAACCAAGTTGTCTTTTATCACTTTAATAAAAATTATTGTGAAAGTTAGCATACTACTTGCTTTAAAATTTTATACTATGTAGAGAGTAGAATAAATATAATAATTATGTAGTATGTACTTATTTAATGTTATTCAATTATCTAAATTCTGTAACACAAGCTTATATTATTATTTCCCGTACAATATGGCACCCTGTAAAAAAAGTCATTCAATATTATTTTTTTCTTTTATTGAAATACAAACATTACAGTTACAATAACCCTTATATTTCATTAATTGCACCCAATTTCATCAACGTATGCGACAGCAATGGTAATTCCGACAAACTGCCCACAGGGTACCGCTGTACCGTACTCAGCCTTCTCCCTACTCTAATTGAATCCGTACCACTGACTACATAAAATTTATCACCACATTTATCAGCTTCTTATCTTCCTCGTACGCCGTTCTTAATGCGTTAAGGTAAAAGTCAATTACGGTTTGGTACAAAAACGTCACGGACCTAAAATACGGAGACAGAAAAAGTACGGACCTTATTTCACAAATTAAAGGATCGACTATCATCCTCTTAATAATATATATTGTAAATTTATTATATTATAATGTAGCTCATTAAACACTATTACGTCCCATTTTATTTGATGACATGATTTTCGTAATTAACCTTTGACCTAATTTACTAAAATCGAGATATCTTGGAAACTATTAAACCAATACTACTTAAAAATAGTAAAAAATTTACTGATTCTACCTGTAGCTATAATTATTCTGAATTGGCACCCTAATTAATTATATATTAAATTAAAACCGTCTTAGTAGGTTGGAATGAAATTCTAAATGTTATCTATCAAAAATTAGCTACTTACATGAAAAACAAAAAGATAAAAAATCTAACTCTCACATATTTTTTTATTAAAGTGAAGGAAGACAACTTCAATCTCCGTCTCGAACCAAGTTGTCTTTTTTCACTTAAATAAAAATTTAAAATGTTATCACTTGCAACTTCACGTCAGTAATTCTTTGACATTCCGTCCGTACTATTTTTTGGACCGTGTAAACGTAGAGAGGTGAAATAGAGAGGTAGATTTCTATGTAATGACTTTGCGTACATTTTATACCAAACTGAGTCTATTTGTATTATCGTGTGTACCATTTACTTTATACTATGGTGAAGTTTATGTTAAAGAGGATTGTTATGTAGAACTTTTCATTCGTTTTTTGGACATGTTTTTTTTCCATTTTGATGTTCATTTCCCATTGACCGAGATTCAGCAAAACAAATTAACTGTTCGATAAAAAGTGGACGATTGTAAAATTAATATATAATAAAAATATCTTTATTTTGCATTGAACAATTTAACAGCGCTTACAAAATACTATTTAAAATATTTAAAGTGACCACTGGGTCGGAACGCGGCCCACATGAGAAGAACCGGCAAGAAACTTAGAAAGACTTTTTTTTTTGATGGCTTATTTACAATTTAATATTATTTCACTCTGCCAGCAGATCGTGTTTGATATTTTGTGAGACAGAGATATAAGTTTTAAGGTCATGTTCTCGGGTAGAGGCTAAAAGCGCACGTGATTCGTAAAACAATCTGCGTAGGTATTTTCTCGCACGCACCTACAATGTAGCATATACTCCAAAATTCCATTGTTCTCACAAAATGAAGAATATAATGAGTAAAAGCACCCGAGGGCAACATATCATTAATATAATGGTTACACGAAATTTCTGTTAATCATTTTTAGGGTTCTGCAGTTAACAAGAAATTCTTTTTAATTCATCCGTCTATCCACAACTTAGCTCAAAGACTGTGATCTATACTAATATACAAAGCGAAAAAGTTGATTGTTTGGTTGAACGTGCTAATCTCAGGAACTATTATACTGATTCGGAAAATTCTGTGTGGTGGATAGCCCATTTATCATGACGCTACTGCCCAGGAGAACGGAGCAGTAATCATAAATGTCAACAAATCGAGCTTTATTTTCATCCATTATTGTAAAATTAATAAACGGCGAGCTCAAATCTATGCTACGGGGGTTCGAAATATGTCTCGGGTGAAGCCGCGGGGTTTAACATGTTGCTAACATCATAAATATGCATGGGCAAACTTGAAAATAAAATCGAAGTGTCTCTTTGTGATTCCGAATTTACTGATTTTCACAAAAAAAAATGGAAGTTCTTTACGGTTATATACAAATTTACGAATTACTGTTAGAAAAAAAATTCCGGGTGGCACTCCGAGAGTGCCGACAGAAGTAAACACTACATTTATTAAGGATGTGGTGGAACTGCTGTTGGGTTAAAATAAATTAGCTTACACACTCTCGCTCAAACACGCCCATATTCAAACACCCACACAATACATACATACATACACTTACACAACATTTTTATATTGATTTAATTGTATTCAGTCTATATTCTTAATTCTTCTTGTAACGTCTGTTCATGGGAAATCGCATTGCAGTTGTTTTCTAAGATGACTGTTTCGGAAAACAGTTGTAATGTCATTGCTTATAATATCATTAACCTATCTCAGTCATCTAATTACCACACACACAAATGTGGTGGGTTTGTGCATTTGCACATGCAAAAACCTATTTCAGGTACCAGTCTCTCACAATGTTAATTATTATATTTTTTCACTATATTTTATCTTAAATATAAGTAACTGTTGTGAAGAGAAAATATAGAAATTATTATGTAGATGTGACTACAACACGTTTCCCTCTAATTTAGAGAGAAACGGCAAGACAACCTCGGCGAGGTTTGCAACAGTCAGCCGAGGCATCAGGGCGATTGGGAGAGAAACCGACGGACTATTCGGGCATTGTCAAGCGGTACAGCTCTCTGCATCTTAGGGCCGTATTCCAGAACGTTTATCAACACTCAAGAAACACTTGAGAGTAGATTTTATAAGGCAAAATCTAGTCTCAAGCGTTGATCGAGTATTGAGAAACGTTCTGGAATACGGACCTTAGTCACCACGTCACTTCCACTAATCCCAAGCCTCTCAAGGTGGACTGAGAGGCTCTTTGGGATCAAACCATTTACCGATATAATACTGGAATTATTTCTGCGGACATCGCCCTCAAAAAATTATTATTATTATTATTTATTAATAATTTATTTATCTAGACGCGTTCGCGGTCTGCTATATGTACATGCATATATGCACACACTATAGCTGCGTCTCGTAACGATGCCGCGAGTCCAGAGATTTTATTTCATCTAAAAATATGCTATCTGTCCTCTATCCTGTCTTGAGCGTAGCCCGACACATACGACATACACTTAATCGTTTTTTATTTCTCTGTTCGCCTGTGTCCAATGAATTATTCTGGAAACAGAACGGGTAATGTCGAAAATATGACGATTTCACACTGTGACTTTACTCTTACATTTATCACATCAATCGAAATAGGATCATCAAGATAATTTACTTACCTTTTTAAATAATTATGATTTTAGTACCTAATATTTTCTTAATTAAAAACGCCGTTACATTTTTAAGGAGGGCTTCGATAGTTACGACTCAGTATTATTTTAATTTTGTTGCTATCTTCGTATCGAAGCGTTTTTTGTAGTAGATAAGTAATGTAATGTAAATAAAAAAATACGAAATGTTTGGAAAATCCAAAAGTGCACGCCTCATAATCTCATTTTTCAATATTAAAATTGATTATTTGTAAAGATGTATATAATATAAGTATGTAGATACACTCGTTCTCATGTGCCAAAGCTATTGTACTGTCTCAAGATCTCCCCTAGAAAAAGCTTTGCCATTTATTCCCTTGCAGTATTACTAAAATATTTAATAACAATTAAACCACATCGAATGAGACCGTGAAAAGTGAAAGGGTTTTTTAATTCCTAATTATACTGAAGCATAAGAGAAAAAAAAAGACTCGATTAGTAAAGTATTTCGGTCGTTATCGTGTTAACAAGAAAATATTCAGACGCACATACAGACACACAGACGTCCAAGACAAAACTTTTTTAAACTATTTTTTAACTAGTTTAAATAACAAAAATGGCATTAAAAATATCATGACTGTTAAAAATAGTGTTTTTTCTTGATATGTGTGTGTATATAATATTTTACAAGTGCAATATATGATAAAATAGAGGCATTTTAAGTTTGAACAATCAGATGTTTTGCGCGAAGTGACAGTAGTACCCACCTTAACGCTTCGCTTAAGAGGCGTGCAAAAAGATATCCAGGTTAAAAATAGGCTCATTATGGCAATAGTATATTATAGAAGCATCTTTAGTAAACAATTTTAACTTTATTTTGTAAATACTTATACAAAAACTACCTACGTGAGCTGATTACTCCAAACAGAAATGTCAAAAATATGTACTGGGATACCCAGACGACTCTATGTATGAAACTATAAATGATTTGTATGAAGCGAAAGAAAAAGAAGTATTCATGGATTGCGAAGCCTGGCGATCTGTTCTCTCTGACTGATACAGTGTGCTGGCAAAGTGAAATAATATTAAATTGTAAATAGGCCATCAAAAAAAAAGCCTTCCTAAGTTTCTTGCCGGTTCTTCTCAGGTGGGCCGCGTTCCGAACCGGTGGTCACTTTAAATATTTTAAATAGTGTATGACATTTTGTAAGCGCCGTTAAAATGGTCTATGCAAAATAAAGATATTTTTATTTTATTATTTTTATTTTATAGTTAGTTAGTTCCAATTGTAGTACCAGACAATACAGAAAATCTTTTACTCTAAAATGTATAAAGGAAGGGTAACTTTCTAGCTCATAGCAATCTCTGCCAGGTAACCTTGGAACGGAATATTTTTCCCAGTAATTTTCTTTGTAACTTTCTAACCCTTTCGAAGCGTTATAGGCGGCTTGAAATATTTTAAACAAAAAAAGAGAGTCTCAGCCTGTTGCTGTTCGTTTCAACAAGGCAATAGGATCGGCAGCACAAGTGTAACATCTTTGGTTTGGTTGCAAGCGTACATAGTCTACGGTGACCACTCTAGATTTAAAGTTTATGTTCTGAAAATAAACATAACTGCTTGCCAATCAACTTTTATTTAAATTAATAAATGTCCTAAATTTAATATGTCCCCCTTATGGTATTGATATTTATTTTAATATGTATGTTATTGATATTTAATATTATTTATTCATTTGATATCAAGATATTAAAAAATGGTATCCAATACTTCTGTGGGCTTCCCAAATATAGCTATTAACTACTGATAAGAACTTCTATAATAAAATAATAAAAATAAAAATAAAAAATAAAAAATATTTATTTTCAGACATCAAGTCCATAGAATTTATACAATTACATTACATTTAACCAAATTAAAACTTCTATGCCGTGGTCTTCGTATTTTAAATTTCATGGTATATAGAGCTGGGTTTCTTGCCCCTATTGTTTAAAAAAATTAAATGTATACTTATAGACGATATTCGGATTTGTGCACTTGTCTAAGAAGATTTCTATATCAGGAAATGTCCGTCTAGAGAATAGCCTCAATCCTATACAAAAGTTAAATGACATTGTGGTTTGTACTACATTATTGAGTAGGGTAACCAGAATTCCTTTGGGGTAAAACTTAACAGGTAAAGCGGATCTCCCGTGATACGATTACAAAAAAGTTTTTTAATGTGGTGAAAATAAAAACGAGAAAGCAAGTACAAAAGTGGGTATGTACTCGTATATAAGAAGATACCAAATTGTCAAAATTCATAAAATTTTAGACCTTGTATAATTAACTAGAGGGTCCATGGCTTCCCCGGCGTCGTATTATATACATAAACCTTATTTTTCAACCCCTCCTTTTCTCCATTCCTGTTTTCATTGACACCCACTTTTGTTCCAGTGTTAATTGGATGCAAAAGGCGCAGGCATGGATTATGATAAAAATAACTGAGGTTTTGCCCAGAAATGGATCGCTGTAGGCTGATTGATTGATGTGAGAATACAATTGGTAGTTCAAGTTCATGGTCTTCAAAAATAAAAATTGACAGACAGACTATAAAAAAAATGTGTGTGTGTACCAGAGTATACAGGTAAGAAGTGAAACGTCTTTACGACATTTTTTACAGCTATAAAATTTCTCTCATAATTTGATAAAGAAGTATCACTTCAAAACAACATGGAGCATAACCGAAAAACGTGACGACTTTTTTTAAAGCTACATTTTTTTTCTCAACATAGGTCAATAAGTTTCACTTCAAAAAATGAGGATTGTAAGCTAAAATCTACCTTACCTTATCCTTGATCCGTAGTTTCCAGTGAATAACCGTCAAGGGATAAGTAACATTAAGTCATGACATATGAACACAGGAGTCATCGTCAAGACTACTTGGCAGTGACCGAATTTCATCAACACGTGTAGATTAATTGTCTTGTTGTAGACTGGATTGCACATCACTAACAATTTTGAGGGTAGGGTAGGTAACCCTACTAAAAAAATAGAAATTGTATGATAACCTCCAACACTAAGTAAATTAATAAGAAATTAAACACTTGACCGTTATTTGAAGCTTACTTATTGAGAGTAGCGTGAGTCGTTTTCCGCCTATTTCCCCTCTCTTTCACTCTTTTCGTTACGTATGTATATCTATCTCACTCGCACATCCAACCTCCCACCAGGCACCCCCACCCGAAATGTGAGGTGTCTTTGGGTTTTGTGGTCATTGGCGTCTTGTTTTCCGCCGAGTGCAGTCAATTTTTTGACTACTTGCAATTTGTAACTAGTGCTAATGCAGTTCTAAATTTTAAAAGAATTAATCTAACGTGAGTAAATTCATGTCAGTAAATTTTATGTGATATAGTGCTTCCCATCGGGTAAGCCGTAAGTAATACCTATTTGTAAACTGTCTTGATTAAATGGGTAATGTTATTACAATAACGGTGTTACCGTTCGTCTTTACCCGTTATAAATTGCATACTTAAACATTTAATTTAAGTTTAGAAATATTTTGTTTTTCATAATTACCCTCTTAAAATTAAGAAAGTTTAGTTGACTTTTTTTTTTCTCTTTTCGTTCTTTAACATCTGTTTTTACCTGGATATACTTATTTAGGTATACCTACTACCATAATAGGCGTTATTAATCGTGTGAACTAAAGATTAAAACGTTGATTTAATAGATGGCTGACCCTGCTGTGAATCTGCTACGATTCCCGGTCCATCCGGTCTGCAAACCTCTATGCCACGCCGTAAATCACGGGCAAAGATCAGCTCATCTTCTAGTGAAAGCAGTTCAAGTTCTTCTTCGTCATCACCTGCATCGTCTTGTAAAAATAAACGCCGTCACCGCCACCACCATAAAAAAAGGGGAGGCAAACGTGTTCGTAAAGATGATCTATTACATCAATTATCTTGTGAAGTAAAAGAACTTCGAAATCGTTTATATGATGGTAGCGTAGGCCACTCAAATATGCATACTCATTGCGATTATAAAGAAGCACAAGGCAATGAGGATGAAATATCTTTATTAGATGATCATGATAGTATTTCTTTATATGATGTGGGTAATGAACAGACAAATAAGTCCGATAGATTTAGATTTGATTTTCAAGTAAAATTAAAGGAACCTGCTGTACCTAAAACCCCCGCGAGTTATCTTAAGGTGTTAGAGGATATTCAGCACTTCGACAAAACTGAGTGGAGTGAGGTTAGATACTCAGAAGTACAGAAACTGTACAGCCACGCTCCTGGCTTTACGGAACTGGAGATTAATGAGGAAGTCAAACCCTACGACTCTCAGCGTCACTTGACTTACGCCGATAAAGCCTATGGTGCCTTAACTTTTTGCGCAATTAAGCAGAGAGAGGTGTTAGAAAACAGTATGACGGATCTAATTGCTTGGGCTCGAGAAAGAGGTAGTGTAAGTACCGAACAGCTTCATGAGAAGATTGTTCAGTTATTTTCTGAAGGGGAATACCACAAGGTATCCTCCGACATGCTGCAGCTCATATGTGGTCATCGAGCAGAGACTATACAAATGCGTAGAGATGGTGTAATCAAGCACGCTCGAGATCCTTTAGTCAAAGCGAATTTACGCAAGATCCCGCCTTCAAGTCAACACATCTTTAATACCGAACAAATGACACTGTTCTTAGAAAAACTTGGAGGCGTCAAAAAGGCTTTCTTGCCCTTGAATAAAACCAGTGGCTCCAAAACTGCCTCGCAGGCAATAAACATGAATTCATCGGGCTACCCCTCGCAGGGGTCAGCAAAGTGTGATGTGCCCTCGCAGGGTATCATTCAAACATGTGGAATTGTTCCATGTTATATCCAGCCCTCGCAGGGTTGTAGAAATAATCATCCTAGCTGTGGACATAACCATCCCTCGCAGGGATCTGGTAAAAGAAATAGCTACAACGGTGCACGAGGCACTAGCTATAGCTCACGTGGGTCCTTTCGCTCACGAGGAGGTAATCAACGAGCCAGTAGATATGAGCCGCTCAAAAATAACAAAAAACGCTCAGCGGCACAGGATAACCATGCGGGAAGTAAGAGAAGGAGGTTCTGACTACTTCAAAGCGGGCCAGTTAATACATTATGTCGAACGTTGGAAGGAGTTGGGAGCACCAGACACACTACTCCGCATTATAAAAGGGTATCGCATACCCTTCCTCCAAAAACCTCCTCTTGTTCTACCCAATACAAGGAATCTATTCAAATCCTTAGAATCAGAAGAGATGACAGCTATCATTTCGCAAATGATATCTCAGAGGGTACTGGAGAAAGTTCCATGTTCTCCAAGCTTCTTATCGACAATGTTTCTGGTCCCCAAGAACGAAGGTACCAGTCGACCTATTTTCAACCTAAGGAGCCTGAACGAATTTGTCCTAACAGAACCATTCAGACTCATCAATGTATTTCGTGTGCCAGACTTCCTTCAACCCGGAGACTGGCTTTGCAAAGTAGACCTATCACAAGCCTACTTCAATGTACCAATTTGCCTGTCACACAGGCGATTCTTGCGTCTAATGTACAAAGGCGAATTGCTAGAAATGACATGCCTTCCTTTCGGTCTCAGCACAGCCCCCAAGGTCTTTGCAAAACTGACCAACTGGGTTGCAGAAACATTAAGACAGGACGGGTACTTGTATACCTAGACGATTTTTTAGTGGCGAACCAAGATTTTCAAACACTAAAAATTCATACCCAAATGGTGTTAACCCGGCTTCATTATCTGGGATGGCAAATGAACCTTTAAAAAATCCATAACGTTACCGACCAAAAGCCTCGTATATCTAGGCATTCTTTGGGATCCGTGGCTCAACGAGAGAGCTTTACCATTCGAAAAAATGTTGTGCCTAAAGGAGAAGTTATTAGCGTTTTTAAACAAGGGTACAACGACCCTAAAAGCCCTACAAAGTTTAGTGGGCGTCCTAAACTTTGCCAGTTTTGCCGTACCCCAAGGCAGACTTCACTTCAGAGACACGATTACGTTTTTAAACAATATTCTCAAAAAAGCCCCTGTCGATGCGTACATTATACCAACAGAGGTAAGAAAGAACTTAGAATGGTGGCTGCTGAACTGCCACCGTACAGCCCCGATCCACTGCCCCCCTCCGTCGCACTATCTAACCACAGACGCGTCCAACGTAGCATGGGGTGCTCAGCTCAACGGCAACACACTATCAGGCCTCTGGACAAAGCAAGAACAGCACCTTCATTGCAATCAAAAAGAGATGCTCACAATACTGAAAGTTCTAGAACAGCAAGGCCCTCGGAGGATAAAATCAACGATTTTGGTGCAGTGCGACAACCGGACTGTTGTAGCATACCTAAGAAACGAGGGAGGTACCAGGTCTACCCCACTGATGCAGTTAACCAAACAGATTTTTCATATATTAGACATATATCAAATCAACCTGAAAATCCAACATATACCGGGAAAATACAACGGTCATGCAGATCACCTATCACGTCATCGGCACCCTCCAGAGTGGCATCTCTTACCTCAATGTACGGAAATCATTTTCCAGAAATTCGGAATACCAATGATAGATCTGTTTGCATCAGAACGGGCAAAGGTAGTGACAAACTACGTGTCACTGGATCAGAACGACGGTCACGCAATGTATCACGATGCTTTCTCCCAAATCTGGAATTACCCCAGAGCTTGGGTATTCCCACCTCCTTATCTGATACCGAAAGTATTAGAACAGCTGAACTCTGCGTCCGGAATATTCCTCTTAATAGTTCCGAGATGGGAACGGGTGTTCTGGAGACCAGACCTGAAATCCCGAGCATTGGCACCTCCATTCACCATCAAGAACCTTCACCTACACCTGATAGACGTGTCGACCGGACTGCCACCCCCCAAGGTACAAGAAATGACGATGGAAGTATGGAAATGTGGGGGTGGTCACAAAATTTGAGAGAATGGAATGATGCTCAAGTTCACCTTTTGAAATCCGCCTGGCGTCCATCCACCAAAAAGACTTACAACATTGCATGGAAAAGATGGCTTAAATGGACTGCGGATCACAAATTAAATCCTTTACACCCGACAGGGTCAATCTTAGCTCGCTTCCTAGCAGATTTATTTATTATAGATGGTCTGTCCTTTAACACAGTTTTACTACACAAATCAGTAGTATCCACTTTGTGCAGCTCTGACAATGCCAGTAAATTGAGTTCTAACGTTCTTGTTAAACATATTCTAATATCCATCTCTTTAAAAAAGCCAATATCAAAAAAGCCCGTTGTCTGGGACATAGATAAATTAGCATCGTTTTTAAGTAGTTATCCTATTGATGAAAACAATATTTTTGTCACTTGTCGACATACTGCAACATTACTTCTACTGTGTTCTGGAAGGAGAGTCCATGACTTAACCCTGCTTGCAATAGACTCAAATCACCTATCAGATGATGATAACTATTTGATTTTTTGGCCTATGTTTGGCTCAAAAACGGATACCGCTAATTACCGACAGTCTGGATGGAAATTGTCCAATAACCTATTAAATAAAAACTTGAATCCGGTTTTTTGGGTGAAACATACTATATTTCTTCTAGAAGAAAAACGTCGCTCAAGTAAATGTAATAACCTCTTCATTAATATCAGAGGAATGCCAAAACCTGCCTCTCGCAGTGTGATAGCTGGATGGGTCAAATCCTTGTTGCTGGAAGCAGGTGTTGTAGCCTCACCTGGCAGTCTTCGTTCTGCCGTAGCATCTAAAAATTGGGCTGACAATTGTCCTTTGGATGAGATCCTGTCGAGGGGCAACTGGAGATCTGAGAATACGTTTGCCCGATTTTATTGTAAAGTAGTTATACCATCAAACACTAGCTCTGGTATAACTAGAATGTTTGATCCTATTAACTAGTTGTTTAACTAGTTTTAATTTTTGCTAAGAATTACAAATCGGCCTCATAATTAGTATTAAAGTTACTATCATTTCCTAAGTTTATAGAAGTATTTCATTTGTTATATATATAAGTTTCTGCTAATTAATATAATTGTAAAGTTGATTTAATTCAAAATATTGTTGTACTTATGCTAAAATAAATTAAGTTCCTCTTCGCCGCACATCCACTGCTATTATTTATCTATGCATTGCCCTTAACACAATCTTAGATGAGTAATTAATTACTCATAAAAAGTACTACCTGGGTAGATACTTTCCTCACATTGGCGTCTCCCACCAGGCGATAACAAACACGTCTCAATAAGTAAGCTTCAAATAACGGTCAAGTGTTTAATAGCAGTGTTTTACCTGAAAATAAAACACATATTAAATACTTACCTTATTTGAAGCTTACACTTTAAATTCTGCCTGGTGCAGATCTTCGACTCAATGACTACAAAACCCAAAGACACCTTACATTTCGGGTGGGGGTGCCTGGTGGGAGGTTGGATGTGCGAGCGAGATAGATATACATACGTAACGAAAAGAGTGAAAGAGAGGGGAAATAGGCGGAAAACGACTCACGCTACTCTCAATAGGTAAGCTTCAAATAAGGTAAGTATTTAATATGTGTTTTATTTTCAGGTAAAACACTGCTATTTATTAAAGTTGGTGAAAAATTTTTTCAAAGATCCTAGACTGTTAACGAGTCTATGTTATTCGAAGAAATTACGTTTCATGGAATAATTGAACAAGAAGTTCTATATTTCAGTATCTAAGTAGACTGCGCCTCGTCGTCGGCGCTCACGACTTTTGTTATTGAAAATATTACATGATGGATATGTATTTACAGTTATATAATCAACTGTAATTTGGGTATAACTATTGATACCAAATTACACTGGGCCACACATAGAAAAGACGATTGCCGTAGCAATCCCTTTTGATCTTCCATCTTAATAAAGTGAATAACTTTTTAATACCTATGTACAAACATATTTCTATGAGCAAGTGAGAAATAATTAGCCCCTAGCTCTTCTTAAATTAAACATTTGAGAGCACTAGGCCGACAAAGAAATGAAACAGAAGTTTTGCGTTATACCCTCTCAACGGTGACAGAGCTCAGTACTCTAATATATTTGAAGTTATCTCTGGAACGTGGGAAAAGTTTTCATATACTTACTTATTCTGTTGATATGACGAAAATATTCGATTCTTTTAGTCCTTACAGAAGCAGGCCCAAGACAGCGGTATGACGTGAAAATTTCTCATGACCCAAAAAGCGGGATAGGAACCAACCCTCAAATAAGCGGGATAACACCCCGAACCCTTAGGTGAGGCCGCGGTTGTAGCCAAAGTCCTCCCGGAGGTCTGGGACATCTTTCCGAGGAGTTACCCGGGGCGTCCGGCAATAGATAGTTAGGCATGGACAGTGTAGTTTTGGATTTCCACACGAAAAAAAAAGTACTGATATACATTGTGAGTGACAATCCTAACCCTTATCTAACTATAATATTTGGTATGCCAGAACTACTCGTATCTTTAGAAAATAATCTCAAAAAAAGCGCAATTGATAACATAGAAAAAAGCTTTCAATTGATATTAATTATAATGACAACCCTGAGTGAAGAAGGTACGTTATTTAAAATTTGGGCCTACTGATTTAGCTCATACATGTACTGTGTATCAAGTTAGTCTAGTGTTCATTCGTTATTTATAAAGGTTGCAAAAAATACCCACACTTTCTATGCAGGTAGGTATACGGCTTTCTTATACATGTTGACCATATAAAGGAATTCGCTTCTGTTCAGCAGACGAAAATGTACAGCATTTGCTTATCGCCTTGTCGTTCACAATCCACTGGTCACGTATTTTGTCTATCGAACTTTCCAGATTCCTGTGAAACGTGTTCCCTATTACCGAATACCGTACCTACTTGTTATTTGTACCTCGAGCAGTGCGTAGAAATAGCAACTGCCACCAAATGCCAATTTACTCTGAGTCGAGCCCAGTGATCTGTAGAGGCTTTCTTGTTATAATTTAAATCAAAATGTACATTTATTGCTTTACTTTGTGAGTAAAATTAATTTACTTTTGAAGTTTATGAATCGAATTAAAATTTAAGGATTTCATTATAATTGACTTTTAGTTTGACTTGACATCTGGTGAAAACTGAATAACCGTCCCTACCTTTGTCAGTTAACAATGTTAAAAAAAAAGTGTGTGTGGGGAACTAGGTACACGCGTTTGAATACTGGTTTAGTCTAATAAGATTTCATCACATATACCATAACTCTTTGTTTGTAACAGGAATGATAAATTAGTAAGAAAAAAAAAACATCAAGAGAATGAAAACTACTTTAATGTATAGTTATAAGTTGTCATGTAAACACTTATCAGCTAACTTCAGGGTGTTTATAAGTTTTCAAGGAAACACTTATCACCTAACTTCAAGGTGTCGGTTTTTAGACACGGTCTGCGCGCGCATTGTAAAAATTTACTCTCATAATTTTTCCCTAACGCGCAAAAAGTAGTATAACTTCAAAAAATGTAATTGAAGAATAACAATATCAGCAGGTTAAACAGCAGCCGCTGGTAAAACAGCACCTGTACATTCCCTAAAAATCAGGATAACAGAAATAAAAAGAAGTAGGTTAACACTTGAAGCCTTCGAAGAAGAGGCCGCTTTGGCTGATGAAGTCTATCGGGAGCTCTGGAGCTATCCTTTAGAGTGCTCGTTCATGTCTCCTAGACATAGGTAGATAGAAGTGCACTGTGTGGTTTTAATTAGTAGAAAGTAGTAGGAGTCTGGCATAGCATCCACAAAGATATCCACACGTAAAAATAATACCAGCTTATGGGACCGTAGTATATGTTATAAAAGTAAACATTTATGAAAAAGTAATCTTCCATCTTGGTTCCGTTCCCTACACGCCTACTAATACAAAAATCATCTAAAAAATGGAAGTGACTTCGTTCTAATCCCATTTTTCCTGGAACATTGAATTCATATTTATATTATAGACTTCTTTCTCGAACGGGGTAACCTTAGATCTCGTTTATATTTCAGACAAAATAGAAATGTTTTAACGAAAGTAGAGTTATGAAACCCGGGAAAAAATACACTTTGAATAACGAAGACTGAAGTATAATACTTGAACTTGAAGCCTAATATCGAAACCTACTTTACAAAGTAGGTTTCAATATTATGTTTCAAGTTTAAGTATTATAGGGGTGAACCTCTAAAATTGATACACCTTGAACTTCAAAGTTCAAGTAAGTTAATAATGACTGAATTAAATTCCAGGTAAGTTCATAACGACTAAAAGTCATTATTAACGTACCTGGACTTAGTTACTGCTGTATTTGCTATATTATTATGTACATAGTAAAAGTTTAAAGAAATTATGAAAGTATTTTTTATTTTTTTCGTGTGTAAATGCTCATGTATGCTTTGCCGGACACGGGAATTCGCACGTTTCCCTTCCATCGTGCGTGTCTATGGCCTGCCTTTATAAGCAGCAGCCAACAGCCCACCCGCGGGGCCAGATCTTATTGCGGGTAGATATAATAGTATGACCGGGACCGCTGTACCGTTCCGTACCGTTAGTTTTGTTTTACAGGCTATAATCGTAAACTTTTTTGAAAAATTGTAAAATAAAGTGGCGTCTGCACGTTTTCGTTTCAGCCAAATATTTAAAGATAATGTTATATCCATTGAAAAATATCACAAACTAGAATTTACGGCATGCTTTGTGGCCAGTGGCATCCAGTCGTTGGCCAAGAACGTGGTAATCGCGGGCGAAACTATGACAACAATTCCGACTAAAACTGTTATGGTGCATGTTAAAATTCTTGAAAATATCGATCTACAACATAAAAAAAATGGTGTACTAAGTCACACACTATATTCTTTACATCGGTGAGTAAAAAAAAATCAAATACGTCACTTTTGTGTCTAGTAAAAAAAAATCTCTTTTTGCTGCCATCAAATTGCATGCTTTTTTTGTTCTAGTTAGCTTCTCTATTATGTAATTATAGCTTAATGGTTATATCCACTTAAAATGTCTGCCTATTCTTTTTGTATACGACGAGAGCTCCGGTAGAACCCTTCGCACTAATGGAGCCCTAATGGCTTAAACATCATCACAGCGCTATACCTGGTTAAATTCAAAGTCCAGGTCAGTGTGATTTAAAATATCACACCAAGTAGATCTTGAACCCTTGGATCTTCCTTCTTCTCTACAGCTATAATCTGCTAACTTATGACCTCCCTGCATCTTCGGTGCCCGAGGCAACACCAATTTTAATTTACTAAGTTAGGCGACAATTTCGAATAAAAAAAAACCGATCAAGTAGTAAATCAGTTGCTATTTCTACGCACTGCTCGAGGTACAAATAACAAGTAGGTACGGTATTCGGTAATAGGGAACACGTTTCACAGGAATCTGGAAAGTTCGATAGACAAAATACGTGACCAGTGGATTGTGAACGACAAGGCGATAAGCAAATGCTGTACATTTTCGTCTGCTGAACAGAAGCGAATTCCTTTATATGGTCAACATGTATAAGAAAGCCGTATACCTACCTGCATAGAAAGTGTGGGTATTTTTTGCAACCTTTATAAATAACGAATGAACACTAGACTAACTTGATACACAGTACATGTATGAGCTAAATCAGTAGGCCCAAATTTTAAATAACGTACCTTCTTCACTCAGGGTTGTCATTATAATTAATATCAATTGAAAGCTTTTTTCTATGTTATCAATTGCGCTTTTTTTGAGATTATTTTCTAAAGATACGAGTAGTTCTGGCATACCAAATATTATAGTTAGATAATGGTTAGGATTGTCACTCACAATGTATATCAGTACTTTTTTTTTCGTGTGGAAATCCAAAACTACACTGTCCATGCCTAACTATCTATTGCCGGACGCCCCGGGTAACTCCTCGGAAAGATGTCCCAGACCTCCGGGAGGACTTTGGCTACAACCGCGGCCTCACCTAAGGGTTCGGGGTGTTATCCCGCTTATTTGAGGGTTGGTTCCTATCCCGCTTTTTGGGTCATGAGAAATTTTCACGTCATACCGCTGTCTTGGGCCTGCTTCTGTAAGGACTAAAAGAATCGAATATTTTCGTCATATCAACAGAATAAGTAAGTATATGAAAACTTTTCCCACGTTCCAGAGATAACTTCAAATATATTAGAGTACTGAGCTCTGTCACCGTTGAGAGGGTATAACGCAAAACTTCTGTTTCATTTCTTTGTCGGCCTAGTGCTCTCAAATGTTTAATTTAAGAAGAGCTAGGGGCTAATTATTTCTCACTTGCTCATAGAAATATGTTTGTACATAGGTATTAAAAAGTTATTCACTTTATTAAGATGGAAGATCAAAAGGGATTGCTACGGCAATCGTCTTTTCTATGTGTGGCCCAGTGTAATTTGGTATCAATAGTTATACCCAAATTACAGTTGATTATATAACTGTAAATACATATCCATCATGTAATATTTTCAATAACAAAAGTCGTGAGCGCCGACGACGAGGCGCAGTCTACTTAGATACTGAAATATAGAACTTCTTGTTCAATTATTCCATGAAACGTAATTTCTTCGAATAACATAGACTCGTTAACAGTCTAGGATCTTTGAAAAAATTTTTCACCAACTTTAATAAATAGCAGTGTTTTACCTGAAAATAAAACACATATTAAATACTTACCTTATTTGAAGCTTACCTATTGAGAGTAGCGTGAGTCGTTTTCCGCCTATTTCCCCTCTCTTTCACTCTTTTCGTTACGTATGTATATCTATCTCGCTCGCACATCCAACCTCCCACCAGGCACCCCCACCCGAAATGTAAGGTGTCTTTGGGTTTTGTAGTCATTGAGTCGAAGATCTGCACCAGGCAGAATTTAAAGTGTAAGCTTCAAATAAGGTAAGTATTTAATATGTGTTTTATTTTCAGGTAAAACACTGCTATTAAACACTTGACCGTTATTTGAAGCTTACTTATTGAGACGTGTTTGTTATCGCCTGGTGGGAGACGCCAATGTGAGGAAAGTATCTACCCAGGTAGTACTTTTTATGAGTAATTAATTACTCATCTAAGATTGTGTTAAGGGCAATGCATAGATAAATAATAGCAGTGGATGTGCGGCGAAGAGGAACTTAATTTATTTTAGCATAAGTACAACAATATTTTGAATTAAATCAACTTTACAATTATATTAATTAGCAGAAACTTATATATATAACAAATGAAATACTTCTATAAACTTAGGAAATGATAGTAACTTTAATACTAATTATGAGGCCGATTTGTAATTCTTAGCAAAAATTAAAACTAGTTAAACAACTAGTTAATAGGATCAAACATTCTAGTTATACCAGAGCTAGTGTTTGATGGTATAACTACTTTACAATAAAATCGGGCAAACGTATTCTCAGATCTCCAGTTGCCCCTCGACAGGATCTCATCCAAAGGACAATTGTCAGCCCAATTTTTAGATGCTACGGCAGAACGAAGACTGCCAGGTGAGGCTACAACACCTGCTTCCAGCAACAAGGATTTGACCCATCCAGCTATCACACTGCGAGAGGCAGGTTTTGGCATTCCTCTGATATTAATGAAGAGGTTATTACATTTACTTGAGCGACGTTTTTCTTCTAGAAGAAATATAGTATGTTTCACCCAAAAAACCGGATTCAAGTTTTTATTTAATAGGTTATTGGACAATTTCCATCCAGACTGTCGGTAATTAGCGGTATCCGTTTTTGAGCCAAACATAGGCCAAAAAATCAAATAGTTATCATCATCTGATAGGTGATTTGAGTCTATTGCAAGCAGGGTTAAGTCATGGACTCTCCTTCCAGAACACAGTAGAAGTAATGTTGCAGTATGTCGACAAGTGACAAAAATATTGTTTTCATCAATAGGATAACTACTTAAAAACGATGCTAATTTATCTATGTCCCAGACAACGGGCTTTTTTGATATTGGCTTTTTTAAAGAGATGGATATTAGAATATGTTTAACAAGAACGTTAGAACTCAATTTACTGGCATTGTCAGAGCTGCACAAAGTGGATACTACTGATTTGTGTAGTAAAACTGTGTTAAAGGACAGACCATCTATAATAAATAAATCTGCTAGGAAGCGAGCTAAGATTGACCCTGTCGGGTGTAAAGGATTTAATTTGTGATCCGCAGTCCATTTAAGCCATCTTTTCCATGCAATGTTGTAAGTCTTTTTGGTGGATGGACGCCAGGCGGATTTCAAAAGGTGAACTTGAGCATCATTCCATTCTCTCAAATTTTGTGACCACCCCCACATTTCCATACTTCCATCGTCATTTCTTGTACCTTGGGGGGTGGCAGTCCGGTCGACACGTCTATCAGGTGTAGGTGAAGGTTCTTGATGGTGAATGGAGGTGCCAATGCTCGGGATTTCAGGTCTGGTCTCCAGAACACCCGTTCCCATCTCGGAACTATTAAGAGGAATATTCCGGACGCAGAGTTCAGCTGTTCTAATACTTTCGGTATCAGATAAGGAGGTGGGAATACCCAAGCTCTGGGGTAATTCCAGATTTGGGAGAAAGCATCGTGATACATTGCGTGACCGTCGTTCTGATCCAGTGACACGTAGTTTGTCACTACCTTTGCCCGTTCTGATGCAAACAGATCTATCATTGGTATTCCGAATTTCTGGAAAATGATTTCCGTACATTGAGGTAAGAGATGCCACTCTGGAGGGTGCCGATGACGTGATAGGTGATCTGCATGACCGTTGTATTTTCCCGGTATATGTTGGATTTTCAGGTTGATTTGATATATGTCTAATATATGAAAAATCTGTTTGGTTAACTGCATCAGTGGGGTAGACCTGGTACCTCCCTCGTTTCTTAGGTATGCTACAACAGTCCGGTTGTCGCACTGCACCAAAATCGTTGATTTTATCCTCCGAGGGCCTTGCTGTTCTAGAACTTTCAGTATTGTGAGCATCTCTTTTTGATTGCAATGAAGGTGCTGTTCTTGCTTTGTCCAGAGGCCTGATAGTGTGTTGCCGTTGAGCTGAGCACCCCATGCTACGTTGGACGCGTCTGTGGTTAGATAGTGCGACGGAGGGGGGCAGTGGATCGGGGCTGTACGGTGGCAGTTCAGCAGCCACCATTCTAAGTTCTTTCTTACCTCTGTTGGTATAATGTACGCATCGACAGGGGCTTTTTTGAGAATATTGTTTAAAAACGTAATCGTGTCTCTGAAGTGAAGTCTGCCTTGGGGTACGGCAAAACTGGCAAAGTTTAGGACGCCCACTAAACTTTGTAGGGCTTTTAGGGTCGTTGTACCCTTGTTTAAAAACGCTAATAACTTCTCCTTTAGGCACAACATTTTTTCGAATGGTAAAGCTCTCTCGTTGAGCCACGGATCCCAAAGAATGCCTAGATATACGAGGCTTTTGGTCGGTAACGTTATGGATTTTTTAAAGGTTCATTTGCCATCCCAGATAATGAAGCCGGGTTAACACCATTTGGGTATGAATTTTTAGTGTTTGAAAATCTTGGTTCGCCACTAAAAAATCGTCTAGGTATACAAGTACCCGTCCTGTCTTAATGTTTCTGCAACCCAGTTGGTCAGTTTTGCAAAGACCTTGGGGGCTGTGCTGAGACCGAAAGGAAGGCATGTCATTTCTAGCAATTCGCCTTTGTACATTAGACGCAAGAATCGCCTGTGTGACAGGCAAATTGGTACATTGAAGTAGGCTTGTGATAGGTCTACTTTGCAAAGCCAGTCTCCGGGTTGAAGGAAGTCTGGCACACGAAATACATTGATGAGTCTGAATGGTTCTGTTAGGACAAATTCGTTCAGGCTCCTTAGGTTGAAAATAGGTCGACTGGTACCTTCGTTCTTGGGGACCAGAAACATTGTCGATAAGAAGCTTGGAGAACATGGAACTTTCTCCAGTACCCTCTGAGATATCATTTGCGAAATGATAGCTGTCATCTCTTCTGATTCTAAGGATTTGAATAGATTCCTTGTATTGGGTAGAACAAGAGGAGGTTTTTGGAGGAAGGGTATGCGATACCCTTTTATAATGCGGAGTAGTGTGTCTGGTGCTCCCAACTCCTTCCAACGTTCGACATAATGTATTAACTGGCCCGCTTTGAAGTAGTCAGAACCTCCTTCTCTTACTTCCCGCATGGTTATCCTGTGCCGCTGAGCGTTTTTTGTTATTTTTGAGCGGCTCATATCTACTGGCTCGTTGATTACCTCCTCGTGAGCGAAAGGACCCACGTGAGCTATAGCTAGTGCCTCGTGCACCGTTGTAGCTATTTCTTTTACCAGATCCCTGCGAGGGATGGTTATGTCCACAGCTAGGATGATTATTTCTACAACCCTGCGAGGGCTGGATATAACATGGAACAATTCCACATGTTTGAATGATACCCTGCGAGGGCACATCACACTTTGCTGACCCCTGCGAGGGGTAGCCCGATGAATTCATGTTTATTGCCTGCGAGGCAGTTTTGGAGCCACTGGTTTTATTCAAGGGCAAGAAAGCCTTTTTGACGCCTCCAAGTTTTTCTAAGAACAGTGTCATTTGTTCGGTATTAAAGATGTGTTGACTTGAAGGCGGGATCTTGCGTAAATTCGCTTTGACTAAAGGATCTCGAGCGTGCTTGATTACACCATCTCTACGCATTTGTATAGTCTCTGCTCGATGACCACATATGAGCTGCAGCATGTCGGAGGATACCTTGTGGTATTCCCCTTCAGAAAATAACTGAACAATCTTCTCATGAAGCTGTTCGGTACTTACACTACCTCTTTCTCGAGCCCAAGCAATTAGATCCGTCATACTGTTTTCTAACACCTCTCTCTGCTTAATTGCGCAAAAAGTTAAGGCACCATAGGCTTTATCGGCGTAAGTCAAGTGACGCTGAGAGTCGTAGGGTTTGACTTCCTCATTAATCTCCAGTTCCGTAAAGCCAGGAGCGTGGCTGTACAGTTTCTGTACTTCTGAGTATCTAACCTCACTCCACTCAGTTTTGTCGAAGTGCTGAATATCCTCTAACACCTTAAGATAACTCGCGGGGGTTTTAGGTACAGCAGGTTCCTTTAATTTTACTTGAAAATCAAATCTAAATCTATCGGACTTATTTGTCTGTTCATTACCCACATCATATAAAGAAATACTATCATGATCATCTAATAAAGATATTTCATCCTCATTGCCTTGTGCTTCTTTATAATCGCAATGAGTATGCATATTTGAGTGGCCTACGCTACCATCATATAAACGATTTCGAAGTTCTTTTACTTCACAAGATAATTGATGTAATAGATCATCTTTACGAACACGTTTGCCTCCCCTTTTTTTATGGTGGTGGCGGTGACGGCGTTTATTTTTACAAGACGATGCAGGTGATGACGAAGAAGAACTTGAACTGCTTTCACTAGAAGATGAGTTGATCTTTGCCCGTGATTTACGGCGTGGCATAGAGGTTTGCAGACCGGATGGACCGGGAATCGTAGCAGATTCACAGCAGGGTCAGCCATCTATTAAATCAACGTTTTAATCTTTAGTTCACACGATTAATAACGCCTATTATGGTAGTAGGTATACCTAAATAAGTATATCCAGGTAAAAACAGATGTTAAAGAACGAAAAGAGAAAAAAAAAAGTCAACTAAACTTTCTTAATTTTAAGAGGGTAATTATGAAAAACAAAATATTTCTAAACTTAAATTAAATGTTTAAGTATGCAATTTATAACGGGTAAAGACGAACGGTAACACCGTTATTGTAATAACTTTACCCATTTAATCAAGACAGTTTACAAATAGGTATTACTTACGGCTTACCCGATGGGAAGCACTATATCACATAAAATTTACTGACATGAATTTACTCACGTTTACTTTACTGACTGCCTCTGTGGCGCGGTGGGAGTGCATCCGACTGCTACGCAAGAGGTCGTGGGTTCGATTCCCACCCAGGATAAAACTTTGTGTGAAGAGCATGATGGTTTATACTGTGTCTGGGTGTTATTTATCTATAATATGTATGTATTTAGAAATATATAATTATGTTTATCAGTTATCTGGTTACCATAGTACAAGCTCTGCTTAGTGTGGAATCAGATGGCGTTGTGTGAGTTGTCCCAACAACAATATAATAATATTCTTTTAAAATTTAGAACTGCATTAGCACTAGTTACAAATTGCAAGTAGTCAAAAAATTGACTGCACTCGGCGGAAAACAAGACGCCAATGACCACAAAACCCAAAGACACCTCACATTTCGGGTGGGGGTGCCTGGTGGGAGGTTGGATGTGCGAGTGAGATAGATATACATACGTAACGAAAAGAGTGAAAGAGAGGGGAAATAGGCGGAAAACGACTCACGCTACTCTCAATAAGTAAGCTTCAAATAACGGTCAAGTGTTTAATTTCTTATTAATTTACTTAGTGTTGGAGGTTATCATACAATTTCTATTTTTTTAGTAGGGTTACCTACCCTACCCTCAAAATTGTTAGTGATGTGCAATCCAGTCTACAACAAGACAATTAATCTACACGTGTTGATGAAATTCGGTCACTGCCAAGTAGTCTTGACGATGACTCCTGTGTTCATATGTCATGACTTAATGTTACTTATCCCTTGACGGTTATTCACTGGAAACTACGGATCAAGGATAAGGTAAGGTAGATTTTAGCTTACAATCCTCATTTTTTGAAGTGAAACTTATTGACCTATGTTGAGAAAAAAAATGTAGCTTTAAAAAAAGTCGTCACGTTTTTCGGTTATGCTCCATGTTGTTTTGAAGTGATACTTCTTTATCAAATTATGAGAGAAATTTTATAGCTGTAAAAAATGTCGTAAAGACGTTTCACTTCTTACCTGTATACTCTGGTACACACACACATTTTTTTTATAGTCTGTCTGTCAATTTTTATTTTTGAAGACCATGAACTTGAACTACCAATTGTATTCTCACATCAATCAATCAGCCTACAGCGATCCATTTCTGGGCAAAACCTCAGTTATTTTTATCATAATCCATGCCTGCGCCTTTTGCATCCAATTAACACTGGTGTATGTGATACCAATGAAACAAAAGTGGGTGTCAATGAAAACAGGAATGGAGAAAAGGAGGGGTTGAAAAATAAGGTTTATGTATATAATACGACGCCGGGGAAGCCATGGACCCTCTAGTTAATTATACAAGGTCTAAAATTTTATGAATTTTGACAATTTGGTATCTTCTTGTTATCTTATTTCTGTAATCTTATTTCTCGGGGGAGTGAGATATTTTACTGCGATAAAAAATAGCACATGTCACACTTCAGATTTAAAATTGTCCTTAAAAAAAAATATGTCGATTCATTGCTTCCTTCCAAATTATAGAACAAACGGACAATGATATTAGTTAATTCAGGTATGAGTTCCAGTGAGAAACGACTACATCTCGCAGGAGGAACCGCAGGCATCGCCTAGTAGATTATAATTATACCACACATAATTTAAAATTATTAAACTTAAAGCATAAGCATAATTAAATGCAATATCAATAATTGGGGCGTTCACAGAAGCCGCACAGAAACCGTAATTTTGTCAATAAATTGTACACTTAATTACGGATATTTCATAATTAATGATCATTGAATCATTACGAGCTCCGAGCAGTGCTATTATGTTTATGGAAGATCGTTTTATCTCGACAGCTGTTGTCGAGGTGAGATTTTCAACGTTTGAGATTTCGCGGGATTTGTTGTCGAGGTATTAAAATCGACTAATGCTGACGGATTAGAGAGCATCACGTCGAGAAACACAAAATTTCTTTTTAATAGAACCAAGCTCATTGTAGTAATAATCTTCCAGCATAGCCAAAATAAATGCTATTTAAGACTATTGAAGTACACTTAGGGATGAAGGTCCCATTAATTTTGAGTGAGGGTTTGGTCTTATTTACACAGTAGAGATCTTGAAAAAGTTCCTAGAAGATTTTTACAGAGTCCGCAGTGTGAGTGTGTAGGGATTTTATAGTATGAACCAAGGTATATCACTACTTTAGTTTCTAATCGTGATGTGTGACTGGATCAAGTAGTTACTAGGGTTCAGTTAAAATTTGTAAGTACCTTATTTGAGTTATGGCAAATAAGCTAGACCTCCAAATTGTAAAAGTGTTCATACAACTCAGAGGTTAATTGGTGATACTATGTAAGTATGGGGACACCCCATAATTTTCAACTTGTTTTTATATTTTGAAATTTTTTCTTTATCTGTCTTATAAGATGTTGCTTCGCACCAAATTTCAAGATTCTGAGTTCACGAGAAGTACCCTGTAGATTTTGATTCCTTTGCGATAGTCGAAAATTTGCGGCATAAGCAGCTGTATCTTTTGACTGCGTTTGCTTAGAAGTTTGATTTTTTCACAGCTCCAAGGAACAGTAGCCCTGGGGCCCGAGTCTACTATTGACAAGCAGTAGGATAGAACCAGAATCGCTGTATTTAGCTGTCAAAATGTTAGTAGACTACCAATAATTCAACTTACCAGCAGTCACTAGCGCGTCACGTGTTAGTAATTCTATCGGCCGACCGATAGAAGTCTATTGGAGTACGATTGTAATAGTAGACTACGAAAAAATGTCAAAATTGTACCGGAGGCTTTCTATTGGGCGACGATTTCGATTCCATTTCGACGCGATTGAAATAGCAGACTCCCATCAGTATTTGATATAAATTTCAGCTTGGTAGATATCTCCACGCGTTCCTGAGAAAAATAGTCGTGACAGACAGACAGACGGACAACAAAGTGATGTATGAGGGTTCCGTTTTTTCATTACGGAATCCTAAAAACAAATCATAATGCTAGTACGGCAAATTTAAACATCGAATAAAACTCAAACGATCTCCAACCGATTAATATTGTTGAAGCACGCAGTTAAAAGGAAACTTCTTGTTATTAAAACTTATAAATTATAAGCTCAAGTGGGTTTGCGTTCTGTGTTTGTAATTAATTGATATTTTTTTGCACTGACGCACAATTAGAACGCCTTTTTAAACCATATCGAAGTTTTAATTTGTACGTAGTACGCTGATGTGGAGTTTGTAATAATATTATTTTTCAACTTTTGGAGGACATTAAGGTGCGTATTCCAGAACGTTTCTCAATACTCCATCAACGCTTGAGACTAGATTCTGCCTTATAAAATCTACTCTCAAGTGTTTCTTGGGTGTTGATAAACGTTCTGGAATACGGGCCTTAAAGACTTTACCGGGTCCTTATGTTTTGCGGTTTGCCTTTGGGGTTCACATGTATTAAAGTTGCTGGCGTAAGAAGAAACTTACTGTCTTAGTTCTACATCCATTTATTACTATATAATTCCCTGTACGGAACCTTTTTGGTCTAGAATCACGTAGAAAGTAACTACTTGATCCAGTCACACATCACGATTAGAAACTAAAGTAGTGATATACCTTGGTTCATACTATAAAATCCCTACACACTCACACTGCGGACTCTGTAAAAATCTTCTAGGAACTTTTTCAAGATCTCTACTGTGTAAATAAGACCAAACCCTCACTCAAAATTAATGGGACCTTCATCCCTAAGTGTACTTCAATAGTCTTAAATAGCATTTATTTTGGCTATGCTGGAAGATTATTACTACAATGAGCTTGGTTCTATTAAAAAGAAATTTTGTGTTTCTCGACGTGATGCTCTCTAATCCGTCAGCATTAGTCGATTTTAATACCTCGACAACAAATCCCGCGAAATCTCAAACGTTGAAAATCTCACCTCGACAACAGCTGTCGAGATAAAACGATCTTCCATAAACATAATAGCACTGCTCGGAGCTCGTAATGATTCAATGATCATTAATTATGAAATATCCGTAATTAAGTGTACAATTTATTGACAAAATTACGGTTTCTGTGCGGCTTCTGTGAACGCCCCAATTATTGATATTGCATTTAATTATGCTTATGCTTTAAGTTTAATAATTTTAAATTATGTGTGGTATAATTATAATCTACTAGGCGATGCCTGCGGTTCCTCCTGCGAGATGTAGTCGTTTCTCACTGGAACTCATACCTGAATTAACTAATATCATTGTCCGTTTGTTCTATAATTTGGAAGGAAGCAATGAATCGACATATTTTTTTTTAAGGACAATTTTAAATCTGAAGTGTGACATGTGCTATTTTTTATCGCAGTAAAATATCTCACTCCCCCGAGAAATAAGATTGCGTGTAAACCGAATTACATGAGATACTCGTAATAGACCGAATTAATATACTCGTAATTATATCAATGATAATTTATGGGGGTAAACTATGTTAATGAGTAACATTTTGCGAAAATATGGAAAATTTTCTTTAGTTGTACTATTTGAAAAAAAACTTTACTATCTTCACGCTGCATCCCTGGCAGTCAAAGAGGACAGATCGCCAGGCTCTCTCGATCCATACATACTTCTTTCGCTTTCTGTAGATTCATTTATCGCTTCATACATGCACGCCCAGACGTATGCGAGTACTTTAGACTTTTCCGTTTTTGAGCTCACGTGGTCTTCGTACTAGTATGAAAGTCTCGGCCAACCCTGACTCCTTCTACCCTCTTCTTTCGCACAATAAATATTCTTCGTCAATCGTTCTAATACTATTTGAATTACCCTAAAAGAGGCACTCGTGTCCCTCAGACTCAGTGTTCTGTAAACGATCACTGAGTTACGCAACTTTCACTATGGCTGGTCCTCGGATGGGTGACCACTTTGTGGCATATACATTTGCGTGCGTTTCCATTCTTCGGAAGGCATGTTAAGCCGTTGGTCCCAGTTGCCAGTGACATGGCAGTCGTTAAGTCAAGTTGAAGGCCTTATGGGCGGCTTGAAAAATTTCAACAGCAGGTAGCCACAACCTGCACCTGTCTATTTCAACATGGCAATTGGCTCACCACCTATTACGTTGGATAGGAATAAACATGGTGAAAAGTGGGCATATAATTTGCTTCTGCCACCCCTTCGGGGATAAGGCGTGATTGATAAAATTACCTTAAAAGACGGAAATGCACAATGAAAGGGGCCCTTCCAAGATTTCCGAGGCTCAGGCAACCTCACCTGCAAGCAGTAGATCTGCTGACTAGCGACGCAGGCACCCTTACCAGGTTGGGCGGTCAGACGATAGTCGCCCCTGACACTGCCGGAAACCAAAAGTCACATAATTACTGCTTCTAGTAGCCAAACAGAAATGGACCACCTAGTCTCCAAATCCTGGTAAGAGTTGGAACCAATCGAGAATACATTAAGATGAAGAGAAAAGACCGGAGCTTTCATCGAAAACGCTGCCCAAACCCTTTAAGATATAACAAAATAATGTATGGTGGGAATTGTGTATCTTATATAGGTCTACAGAAACCTCTTAAGGGTAGCTTACTATAACACTGGGCCAAACGGGTACGAGAAAACTTCATCAAGCTGGCGAAACTGCGGGCATCAGTTAGTAAAATATAATAATATTATTAACTTACAATTCTGTTTATCCACTGATGGTTTTGGGAGACTTTGAGGGGCTACAAATTATTAAGCTATTGCATAGCTTTTTCGCGGGCTTTGAGCGCGGCGACCGAATATATAAGAAATTACGTAATGAAAATAAAACCTAACACCCGAGCTCGCTCGAGCTTCACCGAGACTAAAGTAGTAAAAATGATAAGGATTTATAGCATATTTGTGTAAATAGCCTTCAAATTACCGCTTTGTAATTGATGGTTTTTTAAAGTATTAAAAAGGATATAGTATGTTATTCTTATGAGATAGACATATATCGAAACGGACTTTTTTGTAGACCTACAGTAGATACACAATTGCATCTTATATTATTTTGTTATAACTCAAGGGGTTTAGGCAGGGTTTTTGTTGAAAGCTCCCAGACGGCTTATTTTTCCCCAAATCCCCAATAAATATCGTTATAATTTGGTCAATGTATACTAAAACTTAACAAATGATACATAAAAACCTTCTATAAGAATCACTCTAACTATTAAAAAAAACTGCATCGTAATTCGTTTCGTAGTTTTAAAGTTCTAAGCATACATAGGGACAGACAGCGAAAAGCGACTTTGTTTTATAATATGTAGTGATGTACACACAAAGCTTGTTAAGGCATCGAACAGTAAGGGATCAGGGGAATACTGGCTACTTTTAGAAGCTGAAACCGGCAACTTTGAAACTGTTTCGGGTTTCGGCGACTCGCCGGCATCCGAGCGCAGCTACGGTATCCTGCCTCGCGTTGTCTTGCCTAGAGTTGTCAATCGATAGTCAACGATATCGATGGTTATATATGATATATTTTAAAGTGACTACTAAACCATACATATTTGTCAATAAATATGTAGGTATATACCCATTACTATAATCTCTTATCGTATAATATTATATACCTGTTACATGTACTTATATAGAAAAATAAAAATATACAATTCAATAAAATAAAATATAATTTTGTCATTAATTTTACTAAGCAGAGTAGCTGTGCTCTCTAGCTTTGTCCATGACGATGTACGTTCGCTTCGCGGAAGCGCTCTCTCGAAATCAATCCAAATTATTAATAGCAAAAGAACTCTAGAAGGATTTTGGTAGTTAGCACGTGGTCGGAAAACTATTTGCGGAGAAACCTTACACCTTGTATTGTACCCCCAACAGCCTACTAATATTAAAAACGCAAAGTAAGTATGGATGTTTGTTACTCTTTTACGTAAAAACTACAGAATTAATTTTAATAAGACTTTACAATAATATAGCTTATACATCAGAATAACACATAGGCTACTTTTTATCCACGGAAATTAACATTTTAATGGACCTGTTGAAATTTGCCCACGTCTAGTACAATACTAGTCGTATTTAGAAATGCAAACGATACATCGATTTTATTCTAACATCGATGGGGTGGAGCCCTTACATCCATTTATATTTTAAACTAGTTGACGACGCGTCTTCGCCCGCGTAGATAAGTTTTCCCGTTCCCACAGGATCTTGTTGTTTGATCTAGGTTGGAGCAAAACCCAGACGGTCGATCACAACTCTATTAGTAGAATATTGTGATTAATTTTCCAGCTTAAATACTGCGCTATATTTCATCACAATCGATTCAGCATAAGTAATAATACAGCTTGAAATAATTACTAGACGCGCTATACATTGGAGAGGACAAAGTATTTTGGTTTGTTAGTTATAATTTCATTTAGACATTTTTCAATACCCTCTGGTTTTCAGTTACGCACCTATTTGTAGCGAGTTGTCTTCCCTGATGACTAACCGCTGACTAAAGTTAAGCTGTCTTAGTGCGGTCTAATTTTGGATGGGTGACCATGTGAACTACAAGTTTTAAACTTTATGTTAGTCACATACAAAACACTACGCGAGCGTAGCTGCGGGCAAAAGCTTGTTATCTATATTATTGTAAAGTTTCATTAAAATCCATTCAGTAGTTTTTACGTGAAAGGGTAACAAACATCCAAACAAACTTTCACATTTATAATATTAAATAAGGATAATATAAGGAAAAATTTTTGTCTTAACGATATTTATTTATTTATAGAATATTTAGTACCAAAAAATTCAACACTATATTCGTAACAAACGCAAAAATATATCTAATAAAAATACCTGGAATTCAAAGTAAAATTAAGTAATACTAGATATTGCTAATGTTCTTATATCGATATTTTTTCAAGAAGGATATTGCAACCCTAATCGTTTTCTGCAGACAGATGCAAAGTTGCCGAAACGGGCATCCAGTAGTGTGCGGGGGGTGGCAACAAGTTGCGGTTTCGAGCTTCCGAGTTGCCGCTTCTAGCAAACGTAGTGTGTGGGGGGGAGCGCTTAGTAGCCGCATCTGGCTTCCGCAAAGCTACTAAGTTGCCGAAGCTAGTGGGCGGAGGCGGTAAGGGAATTGCTGACTAGAAGTTTACCTCTTTATTGCGTCAAACATCAGTCACAAGCTTAGACACGAGGCGCTGACACAGCAACGAGTAAGTTCTCATGCGATCGCATTTACTCGAGTTGCACACTTCGTATCAAGCAACGAACGTAGTCGAATCCCTTAGTTCGTAATTTTGTACATACATACATACATATTGTCACGCCTTTATCCCCAAAGGGGTAGGCAGAGACATACTATACGTTCACATTTCACTGTACACATTTTTGTCCCACGTAAAAGGTCGCTCATTGCCGTGCAATCGTGATTTTGTATTAATTGTAATTTCTATTCAAGTTATTAAATTAGTTTTAAAAAGTAAATGTGTATTTTTTTTGCTACCATCGGCTGTAGGTTACCTTATTAGCTCAATTGTAAAAGTTAAAAATCATTATGAAAAACAACATTGTACATAGGTCTTCTACATATTTATCTTATTCATTCTACTTATTTTTCTGTACAAATTACGCCATTACTTAACAACCAGTTAACCGTTCTCTAATTGGGAATTACAGTTCAAATACATTTATCAGATAATCGTTTTTTCGTGAGGTTAGAACGAATTTTCGTACAAAAATAATTAAATAAAACGTTCTTACGTAGAGTTCAAATCAATCTCACCCGTATCTCGAAGTACCTTCCTTAGGTAATGATCAAATTACGTTGACATATATCCTAAAGCGGTAATTTATATGATTAATGATGTTATTGCTATACTAATTTCACCGCATTAAACGGCTCTGATTGGAGTGCAGTCAGTTCGAAATAAATGAAACTAGAAGACGAAATATAGCTATCCGTTGTCTATTCCTCAGAAACATACATATTGTCACACCTTTATTTATTTTATTTATTTATTTATTTATTTATTGTACATAATCTCTTCCAACAGACCCAAGAGAGGAGACATATACATACATATAACATACGTACGTACATATTATTACAAGATTATAGAATACATAAACAAAAACAAATACACAAATATATACATATATACATATAAATATATATATAAACACATAATCAAATAAACATTAAAATAAATAAACATATGAATAAATAGCCAAAAGCAAGAATAGATAAATGAGTCAACTACAAGGTAAGGAAAGATAATAGAGTCTGAGTTTGTGTTTAAAACTGTTGATAGATTTGCAGTCTCTAATCACAGCTGGAAGTGTGTTCCAGAGCCTTACTGCATGGTCGGAAAAGGAGTAGGATAGAAGTCAGTTTTTTGATTTTGAAATTTGAGTAAGGTACGTAGATGAGACCTGCAGGGCTCATCCGGAGAACGAGCGAAAGAAAATCGCTCCCGCAGGTTACATGGAGAGGAAGGATTGTATAGAATGTTGAATAAAAGGCACAGTACCCGAGTGTTCCTGCGAAGGCGGATTGGGAGTCACTTGAGTTCTTTACGAAAGTGAGATACATGATTATATTTTTAAGATTAAAAATAAAACGAATGCTTAGGTTTTGCAATCTCTCAAGTTTGTCAAGGAGCTCCTCGGTGGCATCCAGATAGCAAACGTCAGCATAATCAATGATGGGCTGTATAAGCGATTGAGCCAAATAAATTTTAGTTTTCAGGGGCAAAAAACATTGAAGAGTTCTCAGTGTATGAAATGCAAAGTTCACCTTCTTACTGACCTCAGCAATTTGGTTACGCCAAGAGAGATTGGAATCCATATAGATTCCTAATTTTTTTGCTGAATCAACAATAGGTATTTGTAAACCATCAAGAAGCACTGGAGTAACCGACGAATTAATGATACCTCCACGAAAGTATCTACTCCCTATTATTAAAGCCTGTGACTTAGTTGGCTTAACTAATAATCCAAAAGCCTTAGCCCAATTATTCAATCGGGTCGTCGTCTTTGCTTACCATCAGGCGGGCGACGCCATTTTGACGTGACGCATATAAAAATAAACAATAAAAACTATACGCCTACATTTCACCGTATGCATTTTTATCCCACGTAACAGGTGGTGGAGCCCATTGCCGTGTAACATCCCACAGATATTCGAATATACTTAATCACTTTAGTTTGATCTCTTCAACATACAGTGCGTCTAGTAAATCAGAGTTTAAACTCTATCGAACGATTTATCGAGAATAAGTCTATGAAAAGATAATAAAAATATGTAAATTCGCTCGCTCGATTTTACGTTAAACCCGAACAAACAATCAAACAATCAACAAACAGACACGAAAAAAACAAATCATGATTCCGAGTCCGACTCGGAACCTCAGAGTTAGTTTTACATACTTACTAGTTGATCCCCACGGCTCCGCCCGGGTTGTGAAATTTTCCTATTAGGGATAAAAAGTAGCTTATGTCCTATTCTGACGTTATAAGACAAATATTATAAAGTTCCATTAAAATCCATACTGTAATTTTGCGTGAAACTGTGACAAACATCCATCCACTACATACAAACAATTTGTTTCATGTACAATGCTAGTAGGATACGAGTAAACTAGGATCTTTATGTCTACCGTCTAACTATTGTTACAATTTTTTAATAGTCATCATCATCCTCTTGCACTTGTCCCAATTTACTTGGGGTCGGCGCAGTATGTCTAAGTGTAATTTTTTGAGGAAACTGTGATGTGTGACATGTTTGGTTGTATGAAATATAAGAGCGCAAGTGACGTTGATTCCTTGCCCTGTGTGTGGTACCTACAGTGACGTCATAGCTACCTGCGACACAGCGCGCGCCAGGAGCGGTGCCTTGCCCCCGCGACCTTATATAACGCTGCGCCATATATAACGGCAGGAGGGTGTCACTCCGCAGTTTAGGTATATTCGGACAGCGCACCGCTCGGAGCGGCGAATGACAGTGGGCTGCCGCTGCCGCTCAGCTCGCACGACAGTCGCGCTCTAAATAAATTAACTACTACTACTTCGCAGCTCGGTCGTACAACTCTGGAGCGCAAAGAAAACTCAACATTCGCGCGCAGTCTTAAGTTTCAATTTTGCTTGCAAGCGTCGAATCTAGGTATGTTTTTATACCTCAAAACTGACTTATATCTGGGAGTGAAACTTCTGTACGTAGTACTATTACTTATTCTGTGATAACGGGCCGCACTAGCGATCCTCGGCCCTTCTCTGCTGCAGCTGCTCAACGAGGTGACCTAAGCCAAGGTCGCCTACCGAACCCATTCCTCTTCTATTATCAACTTATTTTCTAAATTATTACCTTCTAATTGCTTCGTATATTATAACGTTTGATTCGCTAAATAAATGCTCATTTACTTGCAAATGCATCTATCCTTGATCTCTGTACGCAAGTCACCCTAAATTCACCCCAGCCTACCCCTACTCTACCTTAAATCCATATAACATCTGTGGTAATTATGATGGGATATGAGAACGGTGTACAATTGTTATACACAAGTGATGTATAACAATTGTACATACTCGTAATGATAATGTCGTACTATTGGTGACCTCATCGCATACCACAGTTTTAAATCCCATCCCATTCCAAGTAAACTTTTATCTTTTTGAGACAAAGTGAATTCCTTTTGTACTATTGCAGAGAATTATCCTCAATTTCAAATTTGTTTAATTATTCATTACTTAGTCACAAACATAGCCTCGTTTCATAATTACTGCTTAAAATAAATATGCCTTCAAGGTGTAAATGTTTTAATGGTTGGAAACCTTATATATTGTGAGTAAATATTATGTTGCGTAAAGTATATTATTCCTATATATTGTCACGCCTTTATCCCCGAAGGGGTTGGCAGAAGCATACTATATGCCCACGTTTCACCGTATGCTTTTTTGTCCCGCGTAACAGGTGAGCCCATTGCCATGTTGAAATAATATAATTTATAATATAATATATTGTGGGACACTTTTCACACAGCGCCATCTAGCCCAAAATAAGCTAATATTAGCTTGTGTTATGGGATCTAGATAACTGATAAACAAACTTATATATTTCTAAATACATACATATTATAGATAAATAACACCCAGACACAGAATAAACCATCGTGCTCACCACACAAAGTTTTATCCTGGGTGAACCCACGAACTCTTGCGTCGGTCACGCGAAAAAAAATTTCAACAGTCGGATGCACTCCCACCGCGCCACAGAGGCAGACAATGAAATGGATAGGCGGAGCTTGTGGCGACCTGCTGTTGAAATATTTCAGGCCGCCCTTAAGGCTTTCAATTGGGCTTAACGAATGCCATTTTACTGGCAACAGGGACCAACGGCTTAACGTGCCCTCGAAGCACGGAAACGCTCGCAAAAATAAGGTCACAAAGTGGTCACCCATCCAAGGACCACCTATAGCAAAAATGGCTTAACACAGTGATCGTTTACAGAACACCGAGTTAGCGAGGCCACGAGCGCTTCTTAACAGAACACCGAGTTAGTTGCGTAAAGTACCGAGTAGTATACAAAGTATTCCAGAACGCTTATCAATACTCAAGAAACACTTGAGAGCAGTATTTATTAGGCAATAATACTATATAATATTCTGGAATACGGCCCTAAGGCCGTAAAAATATAAAAAAGACAAATAGGAAAAGAAGGTTAGAATATCGTGGCGGGAGCAAATTCTTAGCAGACAATTTGAAATACAGTCACGCAACAAATCTCTCCCAAACGTTTTCTTGTGCTCTTCAGTTGATTTGTAGGTAAGCTTGTAGACCGATGTTTCTTACTATTTTGGAACAACCCGTATAATATGTTCAGGGGGCCGAGTCTACTATTACAATCGTGTCATCGAAAGATGAATAGAAAGCTGACGGTCCGATTTGACAGTACTCGTAGTCTACTATTGCAGTCGCGCTTTATTATAATTCTATTACTTATAAGATAATAATTCTATTACTTATATTATAAGACGCGCCAGTAGCCGCTACTTAGCATGTTGTATTTTTGGTAGTCTAACGAGAGATCACACAGCCCTCCAATAGAGAGAAGACCCCTGGTGCCTGGGCGATGCCAGCGTAGTACGGACACTATGGAGTCTCGCGATGTGGCACTGCCCAGGGTGCAAACAACATATTTTAAAAGCTAAATACAATGAGTCTATTCTGCGGTTTGTGAAGTGAGATAGTGATTAATACGATAGACTTAGTAGACTACCTAGTTTTGGATCAACTGCGATGGATTTTATATAAATAGATTAGAAATAGAACGGCTTGATATTGTATGTTATATTGTATAATTAAAAGGCACTGTATTGACTATCAATTGTCTGTGATTAGACCAGTCCTGTTGAGAGTACGTCATTTGTCTGTCACCTTATAAAGCCGGCCATTTCGAATTCCAATGCCATTCGTTCCTAAAAATTTGCAGAGTGAAGACTTAACCTAGTATCTACTGATAAGAGTATATAAGAATTAGCTTATTCTGTTTAATTGAGCTATATCTGTGTAGAATAAGCCGAGCGTGTTATATCTGTAAAAAGGAGAACTTATATCTATTGGAAGTATATGGTGGTTTTAAGTTGGCTCTAATTATCATCATCCCTATCATGTAAAATTGTAAAGTCAACTCCCAGTTCCGCTGCCAGAGCAGAAGAATGGAAAATAATGAAAAACACCTAATTGTCACTTTGGTAATTCAGTCTCAGGTTGTCATTTCAATCAATTAAATTCCACTCATGACAGTTCACCTGGGAGCCAAGTCTACTATTTCAATCGCGTCAGAAAAGAATAGAAATCGTCGCTCAATAGAAAGCCACTGGTACAATTTTGACAGTTTTTCGTAGTCTACCATTACAATCGTACGCCAATAGACTTCTATCAGTCGGCTGTAGAATTCTACTAACACGTATCGCGCCAGTGGCCGCTAGTCAGTTGCATTTTTGTTAGTCTACTAACGTTTTGACAGCTAAAAACAGCGATTCTGGTTCAATTCTACGGCTTGTCATTTCATGTTTTCATATTGGTGTACAATAAAGTTTTACTTACTTACTTTTCAATAGTAGACTCGGCCACCTGGTCGACGGGTTTTTCCAGTCAAATGTTCGCTGACACACATCGTGTATGTACCATTTCATATGTTGGGAAAAAGTTTGACGCCAGATGGGTTGGTACAGGAATTTGCTTCGTGTTCTCCTTCTCACCGTCATGACTTCATCGGTTGTCACCTGGTGCACCGCTATCAAGTGAGGCTGACTTGCCGAGAAAAATCCCGGTAGGGCGCAATCACAAACAGCTGACATTAACGGCAGTAAATATCTGATTACTGATTCAAGTGGACCAAATTTTAGTCACGAATGTAAATAGAATAAGACAGAGTATTGCAAAACGGTGAGACTTCCCCTGCTTACGAATTCATTAGTTCGTTTTCGATTATACCATGAAGCAATATCGGATGTTATGAAGTTTCAGATCACGTCGCCAATATAAAATATAGAAACCTACTTTGAGTAAACTTTTGTGGAAAGCTTATTATATGATTATGGTTCATCATTATGGAAATGTATTCGTAACAGAAAATATATTACAAATAAGTTTTAAAATAATATCAAGTTAATATTTAGATGCCAAATTTCTATATCAAATATTTTGTTACTTTTATCGAATGATAGTTGTGTTCGACAACTGTCGTGAAATATTACATTTTCTCGCTCGCGCTGTTATATAAACGTAAGTAATGGAATACCACGGGTCAGGTTCACGTCCAGCTGTAGGTGGAAATCGCATGCACGGCCTGCGTCGCATGCCATTTGTCTGTATTAATTAGTGTAATTAAAAACTAACACCCCAGAAGAGGAGACCGCGACTCTGTTCTTCAGCGGTTTGAGCTGTGTGATGAGTCCATCTCTCTTTCTCTCTCTATCCCTCGTCACCTTCTGTAAGTTGGGTATAGACACTCTAGATGGACCACCACAACGCTCGGTTTTGAGTCTGTCTCTGCAGGCTTCGACGGCTTTTATTTTTGAGCAAAGACATCCACACTAACTGGGTTAATAATATGTAGTTTTGATTTCGAGATTTCCTTCTCTATACATACATATAGTCACTTCTTTACGAAGGGATAGTCAGAGGCGTACTATACACGTACACGCACACGCACACACACACACACACACATTTCATTATTTACATATTAGACAGTGAGCCTATTGCCGTGTTGAAATGGACACATGCAGTTTGCTTGCACAATAAATTCTTTTGCGAAAGTGTTTCTTACTCACCTTCCCTTTACTTCACCCACGGGATGCATTGGGGTGGTGGCATTTGTACTCCAACCCGTCACCAGAAGGTACAAGTAAACAATTTAAGCAGTTGTAATAAATTCAGTACCTATTGCAGTATTCACTGAATTCAGTACCTAAAATGTTGATAACGCATTCTCAAACTTTTACCGCGCAAGTCACTTAGCGATGTTTGTTTTACTCGTGGGTTGTAGGTTGTAATAGCCCTACTGGGCATGCTTGTCGACCGTGATTGACAGATTGAGATGTAGAAGGATATCTTATGTGTATAAACATTATTTTTGGTTATTTTTTTACTACTGATACTTTTGGAAAGACGCTTTAAGTTTGAAATTCAATATGTTATAGAATTTAAAATTAATAAGTTCTCATTACCCCAACTGTTCAGTCTTTTATTAACGGTCACTGGGTTAATGGAAACGTTAAACTAAGTGAGGTGGTGGACCATTTATGGTTTTCGTTTTGGTGCTTTGGTAGGTAGTTACTATCTATAAATATGATAGTTGTTTAGTCAATTGTGAGGCTTTGTGGCATGACGCATGAGTACTTTAAACCCCTAACCTAACGTACAAAACAAGCTATGTCATCATGAATACCATAGACTCCATTGTAAGTCTTATTCGCCACCTGTAGGCACAAAATCCAATATTAAAATCATTACACAAACGAGTGGAATGCTGTACTGAAAAAACAGAGAGGTGGTAATTTCGAACACCTACACCAACACTAAATTAATTTTTCAATTCGAACCAGTGTTTCCTGAGATTAACAAGATTCCTGAGATTTCGTACAAGAAACATACAAAACTCTTCAGCTTTATTAGTTAAGAGTATAGATGTTGCTACAATGAACCTGTAGTTATACTTTGCATAAGCTGTTAGGAGGACAACCAGTTTGAATATATTTAGAAAAGTGTATGTAAGTAGCCGTTAATTTCATTAATAGATATGTCCTTATATCGATTTTGTATTTATATAAACGGCGTAGTCGTCAACTGCGAAAGAAATTGTGTATTTGTTTGACAGTCGATGTTAGGTTTTACTTTTCTTTGTATTTAAGTAGGTAGTTAGTTTCTTTTTAAATCTGTGACTACTCAAGGTACATTAAATAACAAAAGCTGTAGTACTTACAGCTTTTTGTTATTCAATGTAGGTACCCTTGAGGATTTTCGGGTCAGCATAGAGTTCGAATGTTGTAACATCATCATCAGAGTTCAAATTCCCGTTGCTTTCGAAGCCCTCGCTTTGAGCAAACTGTTGCATCCTCTCTTTCCAGATGTGGGAGCAAGAGAAAAACGAGAAGAAGGTCAGCTGCTGGTAACATCGAGCAGGCCATAAGAGACGGAAGGGAGATACCAGCATCTTATACCCCCTTGGCTGGGTCGGGTGCCAGTCGCGCTCAGAATACCAATACCCATATCTAAATAAAAATATAATAACATATATAAATACGAATTAGACATTTAGATAATGGATGTACACAAGCTGTCATCCTGGGGCCCAGTCTACTATTGACAAGCCTTAGAATAGAACCAGAATAGCTGTTTTTAGTTGTCAAAATGTTAGTAGACTATCAAAACTTTCTTGACTGACTAGCGGCCACTTGCGCGGTACGAGTTAGTGGAATTCTATCGGCCGACCGATAAAGTCTATTGAAGTACGATTATAATAGTTGATTACGAAAGACTGTCAAAATTGAGCGACGATTTCGACACGATTGCAATAGCAGACTCGGGCCCCTGGCCCCTGATCTCCCGCTCTGCAAAGGAGAGAAGTGGGGTTAGGATGCGGTACTTAGACATTCTAACTTCTTCTGGGACTTTACCGAGTTTGAACTCAGTGTAAATTTTTCGGTCTTGCCCACAGCTGTAGAGCCTGGTTTATAGCAGTCACAGTAATGGGAATGCAGAACCTAGTCCAAATATTAACTGTTAAAAACAGTTATGTGATCCATTTTAATAACTAAACATTAAAATAGAAAAAAATGTCCTACTTGAAATATGGAGGTTGATTGTCGGTATACAGTAAATATTATTCGTAAAGTATAAATGCAATGGACGTTTACAAATCTCAACATGTAAATTATTAATTAAAATTTAGTAATTTGATAAAATAACGACAGCGAAAGTCCTGTTCTAAAGAAAATATGACAGAATATAATATTCCGTTTTTTTCTTATAAGACGTTGAGTTCACGAACGAAGTCATAAATCAAAACGTGGAACGTGCAATGTGATTTACAGGTAGTATTTTGACCGAGTTTCATGTTGTATTACTGTGTATATTTAAATGTAATGAACGAATGTGTTGGTGAAATGAGGACGCAGATGTTGAAAAACATGACGGAGAATCGTTGAAAGATATAAACAAACCGACATTCAATCGTTTGTTGATGTAAGAATTCAATCCATACAAAGTAACTCTCTCTTCATCTTATTGTATTTATGTGTATTCCCAGTGATTTCCAGCCCTAACTGGATTTAGATACTAGGGTTCACTTATAATTAGTCATGAGCAGTTACCATTTGGCTTTTATTTTCCGGATTTCATCCGAGCGTGTGTCCCAGTTGCGTCTCGCGACGCTCGGGGTCCGCTTTCCTACATTTTCTCCTCCACTTCGCACGGTCGTCGGGATCCCCTGTAGTGAGACCATTGGCACGCATGTCTTTCCTTACGACGTTAAGCCAGCACTTCTTGGGTCTACCTCTCTTACCGGCACTCGGTAGTTTCCGGATTTATAATAATACTATATAATAATAATTCATTTATTTCAAGTAACTCAGACTCATATACATAAATTTAGATATCACAATCTCAGTCACATATTACATTCCATTAAACTAACATTACATTATATTAAAGAATGTTGTAACATCATCATCAGAGTTCAAATTCCCGTTGCTTTCGAAGCCCTCGCTTTGAGCAAACTGTTGCATCCTCTCTTTCCAGATGTGGGAGCAAGAGAAAAACGAGGAGAAGGTCAGCTGCTGGTAACGCGCTCGTGGCCCCGCGGTCTCAGTGTTCGGTAAACGATCACTGAGGTACGCAACTTTCACTATGGCTGGTCGTCGGATGGGAGACCACTTTGTGGCATTTACATTTGCGAGCGTTTCCGTGCTTCGGAAGGCACGTTAAGCCGTTGGTCCCGGTTGCCAGTAAAATGGCGGTCGTTAAGCCTGGTTGAAGGCCTTATAGGCGGCTTAAAAAAAATTTCAACAGCAGGTAGCCACAACCTGCGTCTGTCTATTTCAACACGGCAATGGGCTCACCACCTATTACGTGGGACAGGAATCCACACGGTGGAAGGTGGGCATATAATATGCCTCTGCCACCCCTTCGGGGATAAGGCGTGATGGATATTTATTTTTATTTTATTTTACATTATATTACTTACAAATTTACAATACATTCTAGAAATTACAAAAATTTAGAAATAATGTCAAAAATAAAATCTAGCATAAAGAATTAAAATATCATAAATCAAAAATCTAATCAAATATCAAATCAAATCAAAGGATTTGATAGGAGTCACTGCCGTCTGACCTTCCAAGCCCGTAGTCGACCGCTTGCAAGTGTGGTCGCTTGGATCCCGGATTTCTTCGTTGGGTCCATTTAGGGTTCATTACACCCTAAAAGGTACTGCCAAAACTAAGCTAAGGACCGATTTGTCATATCGTTATGTACGATTAAACAAATGTCATACAAAATTTTTGCATGGTTTCAAATCTGTTGTTTCATATTTTCCAAAGAAAACTCTTACTTTTCCAAGTAGGCAGGCGCGCGCGTATGTATGTGTGTGTCATTCAAAATTATTTGTTGCGATTTTCTATATAAAAATATTTTGTTCAGTAAAACCTTATGGGCGGCTTGAAAAATTTCAAGCGCTCAGTGTTCTGTAAACGATCACTTAGTTACGCAACTTTCACTATGGCTGGTCCTCGGATGGGTAACCACTTTGTGGCATTTACATTTGCGAGCGTTTCCGTGCTTCGGAAGGTACGTTAAGCCGTTGGTCCCGGTTGCCAGTAAAATGGCAGTCGTTAAGCCTGGTTGAATGCCTTATGGACGGCATGAAAAATTTCAACAGCAGGTAGCCACAACCTGCGTCTGTCTATTTCAACGCGGCAATGGGCTCACCACCTATTACGTGGGACAGGTAAATCCACACGGTGAAAAGTGGGCATATAATATGCCCCTGCCACCCCTTCGGGGATAAGGCGTGATGGATGAAAAATTTCAACAGCAGGTAGCCACAACCTGCGTCTGTCTATTTCAACGCGGCAATGGGCTCACCACCTATTACGTGGGACAGGTAAATCCACACGGTGAAAAGTGGGCATATAATATGCCCCTGCCACCCCTTCGGGGATAAGGCGTGATGGATGAAAAATTTCAACAGCAGGTAGCCACAACCTGCGTCTGTCTATTTTCAACACGGCAATAGGCTCACCACTTATTACGTGGAACAGGAATACACTAAGTGAAAAGTGGGCATATAATATGCCTCTGCTACCCCTTCGGGGATAAGGCGTGATAGATAAATAATAACAATACTATCTACAGGTGAAGTGCAATGACATTAAGGTCAAGGGACGGCAGCGCGAGTTCAGGGTCTTTGGTGTTGTAAAAATCTATGGGTGTTGTTCTGCCATCTCTATTGTATAAATAAGGTAAACTAAAGATAAGGGAGAAGAGAATATCTGAGCAAAAGAGATAGATTGTTAGGTTTATGGAATTAATGATATCAGTAATATCTATGACAGAAATACGATCAAAGTGAATGATTAATTAGTCAGTAGATTTAGTGTGATGTGTGTATGAACTCTGCTTTTATTTGTTAACTGAATAATAATCTTTAGTTAAATAATGGCAGTACCATCTAAATATCAGGTGCAATGCAATAAGATAAGAGAGAAAAGAAACCTAGTGTCCTAGTGCGAAATAGATGGAAGGTATGATGTTTCAGCTCATTACCATAACATTTTAGAACGTCTACAGAATTGGGGTTCTTCAAAAGGGGTCCTAGAAGGTTTATAAAGGGACGGCAGTGCGAGTGCTGCACCTCTGATGTTGCAAACGTCCATAGGCTACGGTGACCCCTTTCCATCAGGTAGGCCGCATGGTTGTCTGCCGCCTCGGTGGTATAAAAAAAATATAAAATAACTTTTTCTCAGATGAACTTCACTAGTTTCTCTCATATGGTGTCTCGAAAATCCAGTCAACTATGAAGGTTATTATAATTTGTTGTCGTGGTAGTCGATATAACAAAAAATCTACTTGTTTTTTTAATTTTTCATCAGTTTATCAGTCACGCTATTATACCCAAGGGATGGCAGAGGCATACTATACGCCCACATTTCACCGTATCATGCATTATTTTTGTCACCATAACATGTGAGCCTATTACATACATACATATCATCACGCCTGTCTCCCATCGGGGTAGGCAGAGACTATGACTTTCCAGTTGCTACGATTCTGACATACAACTTTCGTCAACTTTCATAATTGTTTTCATACACGCTCGCCGATTAAGGGTACTCTTGACCTGGCCTTTTGTCAAAAGATCTTCAATTTAATCGGTATATGTACGTCGAGATCGACCCTTACCAGTTTGCCCATTTACTCTCACCGCATAAATTTTATTCGGCAGTCTATTTTCATCCATCCTCTCCACGTGTCCAAACCATCTAAGCATCCCTTTTTCTATCTTAGTCACTACGTCTTCTGTCATACCGCAATGTTCCTTTATCACGCTGTTCCTTTCTCTATCTATCAATTTCACTCCAGCTATACTTCTCAAACTCCTCATTTCTACTGCATTAAATTTACTCCTATGCTTCTTTTGCCATACCCAACTTTCACTGCCATATGTTAGTGTAGGGACAAGCACTCCACTATGCACAGCCAGTCTTGCCTTTTTAGACACGTTCTGGGTGCCCATAAAGGTGTACATTGCTCCACAGCCAAAACACTTCTTTCAATGTCATCATCACACTTTCCATCTCTCGCAAATTTTGAGCCTAGGTATATAAATTCTTTCACATATTTATTTATTTATTTGCCTTTCAGCGCATCATGCATAATATTAACCATCAACTGCAACTCGTCCGCTGATGATGCAAGTATTACCCGATCATCAGCGTAAAGAAGACATTTGATAGTCAGATCAGTCATTTTTAAACCATACGCACTTACTTGCAGTTCTTTCAAGCAACTGTCAATGTATAGGTTAAACAGCCACGGTGACGCTACACAACCCTGTCTCACACCTTTTTCGATGTGAAAAAAGTCTGTGCAAGCTCCGTTGATTCTGACACAAGCACTGGATCCCTCATATAGAGATTTCAGTGCTCGTATCAAGTTGCTGCTTAATCCATACATGGACAATGTTGACCACAGTTCATTCCTCACCACTCTATCATAGGCCTTTTCCAAGTCTACGAATGCGCAATAAACTTTTTGACTCTTCGCCAAAAGTTTTTCAATTACGCATCGTAAGGAAAAGATCTGATCCGTGCATCCTCTCCCTTTCATAAATCCTGCTTGCACATCCCACATTTTCCCTTCAGTTTCATTCATCACTCTTTTTATCAAAACTTTCGCATACAATTTGCCGACGATGCTGAGCAAGCTTATGCCGCGGTAGTTTTTGCACTCTTTCTGCGACCCTTTTCCTTTATACAGCGGTACGATGACAGCTTTACACCAATCATCTGGTACGCTGCCACCCCTCCAGCAAAGGCTAAAAAGGCGGTACAGCTGGCAAACTACCACGCCCTGTCCCGCTTTCAGCATCTCGACAGAAATCCTATCAATTCCCGCAGCTTTGCCTAGTTTCATACTATTCAATTCTTCCATAATTTCTTCTATACTTATATCACTTTCATTGCCGCTTTCACTCACTTCCCAGCAATGTGTCTGTGCTTGCATACCCTCTTTTTCAAATAAACTTTCAGAATATTCCTTCCATCGTTTGAGCACACATTCTTCACCTTTCACAACACTGCCATCATGGTTTCTGATATGGGTGAGCTGCGATGTTGTCTGTTGAGCTCTCATTGTTCTTATGGAAAAAATGAAAATTTCCAAAAGAATATAAAATTCTTTTGGAAATCATCAGATAACCTGTTGTCAAAATCATCTCTGTCATCCTTCTTCTTTCTTTTTATCACCTCTTTTGCAACACGCTTAAATCTTTTATATTTATCCTTTGCCATTCTTACATCCTCATCCGTTGCCTTCTGCATTATTTGATTGACTTTTGAAGTCAGCCAATCCAACCATGCTTTCTTCTTATCGGACAACGCTTTCATGACTTCAGCACACATTCTCTTTACCTTACATCCTTGGCTCCTCTTGTTTACTCCACACACTTCAATCGCAACTTCCACGAGTCCTTCCTTAAACGACTTCCATAATTTTTCCATCTCACATACCTCATCTAAATTTTCAAATTACTTGCTCATTTTACTTAAGAATTCTTCTTTTATACCTATCTCTTGCAAATTATCGACTTTTATGCGCTCTAGTACACTACAGGGTTGATGCACACGGTGCCGCCACCGCTGAAACAGACCTCTTACTCGACTCATAACCAAGAAGTGGTCTGTGTCAATACCGGCACCGCGGTATGCCCGGGTGTCTAGCACTTTCTTTCTCAGCCTTGCATCTACAATCACAAAATCAATCATGCTTCTCTGGCTTTCTTCTTGTCTCGTAAACAAGTGGATATCCTTGTGGTTGAACATGGTGTTGGTTACCACAACATTCCTCTCCAAACATACTTCAAGCAAGCTATCTCCATTTTCATTAACTCGTTCGTCACCATATTTTCCCAATACACTTTCATATCCATCACGCTTCACACCAACCCAACTGTTAAAATCACCTAACATTACTATTCTTTCGCTCTGTTTGCATTTACTTAGAATATCACTCATACTCTCCCAAAATGCCTGCCTCTCGCTTTGGTCTCTTGAAGATCGGTACCACCGCGCATCTTGCGGAGCATAAACTCCTACAACAAAGATGCGGGTGAGTCCAACCTTCAACCTCAAACAAAGGAGTCTTGGGCTCACACATTCATATTCTGTCACACATTCATTCATTCTAGCGGATAGTAGCACACCAACACCCTGGCACGCTGTACTGGTATTGGCTACACCTGACCGTAGGCGGTATAGGGTCCATGTGTAGTGGTGTCACATCCTTTCCTCTTTGTTTCATTCACACATAAAATATCAAGTCGTCTCTCTCGCATCATCTTGCATACCTCCACTATTTTGTCTCTCATTCCTCCTCTTACATTCAATGTAGCAAAGCGGCTATCCTTGGTCCACTTTTCGCCTCGATGGGAAACGTGACGTGACGGGTCGCGAACCACATCGCCGCCATTTCGGTTTTTTTTTTCTATTTATATCCATAGCGTACCCACGAGAAGCTAGGGAAATTTAGAGTCCGCCTAGACAGAGCCCCGCTTGTCTAGGTAAGGCTAGCCTTATTCTGGGGTCGGTTGGTCCCAGGGCAATCAGGCACGTTTAAAACTAGGCTCGCCCCTAGCCACGCAGCACATCGGCACGGCAACCTTCGCTTGGCGGAGAGAGGATGGGACGAGGACAGGGTAGGAAAAGGATTAGTGGATAAGGAAAAATGAATGAGGTAGGAAAAGGACTAGGATTAGGGTATAATAATCTTAACCTTCAGTATTCCAATCCGTAAAAAATCAAACAGCCAGGACAGTTGTTAACACACCTTACATGACCTCTGCAGTCCGAGTGAGCCTATTGCCGTGTAGAAAAGGACAGGCGCGGGTAATGGCGGCCTGCTGTTAAAAATATTCAAGCCGCCCATAAGGCATTCAACTTGTCTTAACGACTGCAATGTTACTGCTAACCAAGACCAACGCTCGTCAATGGAGATGCCACAAAACGGTTCCACCATCCAAAGACTAGTCATAGCGAAATATGCTTACCACAATGATCGTTCACAGATCATTCACTGTGTTAGCGGGGCTACGATCGTTTTGTTTCATTCACTGGTACAAAATTACCTATTTGTCGGCATCTAAGTGTATTCCCAGTTACTATTATTATTTTATTTGTCTACTAGGAGCAGTTATCGTTTGGATGTGGCATCGTTAAGAGCGTCTGAACTCCAAACCCGGCTAGGGCACCTCATACGTTAGTCAGAGCAGGTGCACCGATAGCAGATGATGAGGCTTGGACCCCGGAGATCTTGTTGGGGCCCCTTACACACAATACAATCATACATAATTACCTATATTACAATTAATTAACTGTACTTACAAAAAGTAAGCTACTTTCGGGCCTAGTTGTTTACTAAAGATAAGTGTCATGATGAATTTTGATGATGTATATAGCAATAATTTAAATTGAAATGTATGTAGATATGCATACACATGAGATTTTTCGACCATGTTTTTACGAAACAGACAATTAGACATATTTATTGCCCCTCACGTGTCATGTAGATATTAGTCGTTTTAAAGCGACAACAGATATTCTAACAGATAAATTGCTTTGAGAGTTCTCTCAAAGAAACAGCTGTATACCAATATACTATTCAATTCAATCATTAATTTTCACTGAAAAATCCACAAAAGAGTTTCAAAATACTGTCAAAGTCAATCTATCTCTCAATATTAGTAAAATTTGTAGATTTTTTTTTTTTTTGGTTGAATTTTGCTTTATCCAGGTACCGATAGGTTCAAAAATATGCTGAAAGAGTATATAAACTTGGTGTGCAGCTGATATAAAATACGTGGTATACGACATTATACGTGAAGAGTAGCATCTTGTTTACATCAGAAATCGAAAAACAAATGTTTTACATACCTATTTCACTTATGTACTATAAAATTTGTTGTACCTCGGGGTGATTGTTAAAGAGAATTTCTTTCGTTTCTGACTATACAAATATGTCCGGGTAGTCTGCGGTAGACTATTATAGTCTGCCACAGACTACCCTGAAAGAATTCAAAGACCGTAAACCTATTCATCCAACATCGACTTTCGACTGAATCGTTCTGAGAAGATAATGTAAGTGGTTGTTAGAAACAACGCCTCTTCAGAATGACGAATAAGGAGAGTCACATCTTTCATAGATCATGGGGCACCACGTAGAAATCTAGCGAAGCATCAGACCCTAAACCTCATACGACTTACCACTCTCATTTTAATAGATTGCAATAACTTCTTTTGATTTATAAAACTAGTTTTAAACGTACATGAATTATGTAAGTATTAATTAATTTTCAGTAGAATCTATAATGGACGAGTAAGGCAATAAAAAAATGAGTGTGTACCAGATTACACAAGTAAGAAGTGACATTTCTTTATGACATTTTTTTTACAGCTATAATTTTTTTCTAATTCAAATACGTTTCACTTCAAAACAACATGACGCGTAACCGAAAAACGTGACGTTTCTCTTAACGTCGAAAAAGAAATTTAGGTTTAAAAAAAACTTCGCATGTCTGCAGATAGGATGAACTTTACCGATCAGATTTCATGTGGTAAACTGATTATTTACAAATGAAGGTAGAAATAGTTAGGTATTTGTTTTGCAAGACAGACATACATTTGCATTGTCAAATGATAGGATATTACTATTGAATAAAAAAAAATAACTTTTTTATAAAAGTAGTCGTAATACTGGCTAATGCGATTCCATAGAATGATTTTAATGCACATCCGACATGAATTAAGTATCAATGCATTTTCAGTGAAAATCTGTGGACAATTTCGAATTTTAAAATCACTTTTGACGCTAACGGATAAAATGCAATTTTCCACTCAGATTTCGAAATAAACAGATCCTTTGTGAACTAGTGAGGTGAATATAATGTTGCTATAACTTTGCCTTTGAGTTTTGTAAAGTGAACAACCTAATCGTAGACTGTTTAACACAAAAAATATGTGTTTGTGTAATGTAAGAAGGGAAACTTAATTAAAACATTTTTTTTACAGCTATAACAATTTTCTCATATGTCGATAAAGAAGTTTCACTTCAATACAACATGGCGCATAACCAAAAAACGTGACGATTTTTTTACGGCTATAAAATTTCTTTTAAAGTCGATAAAGAAATTACACTCCAAAAAAACAAAACAAAGTAAAGATTTTCCTTATCCTACCGTACTTGTTGTAATCGTCACGACTTAGCACTTGTTTGTTATTGTCAAAGTTCCGTTGTCTGTCGGGCACAATCTTTTAGGCAATGCTCCAAATATTATTAGAACTGTATAGTTACATACTTTATGTATGATAGAACCACTTTGCAGTAACTGCGGTCAATAAAATAAAGAAAAAGGGGAAAAATCTTTTTTTTTTGGGTAAAGGTCATAAATATAAACCTTAACCTTTCTCTATATAAATAAAATAAAAAAAATGAAACGCATAATATGTTGCTAAGCGTAAAACTCAAAAACGGCTGTATCAATTTTTGTTTGTTTATACTTTGAATTCTAAGGTAGGTTTTTATGTAGAGAAAAATTGGAAAAATTGCACGGATGGGAAATGGGAAAGGAAAAACTTCATTACGCGGGCGGAGCCGCGGACATCAACTAGTATTCGAGACGGGAATTGAACCCGTGACCTTTGCCTAACCAGGGCAATGTTCTAGCCTCTGAACTAGCTGAACCGTATCAAATCATATATCAAATTCTCCACCGTATTTTCGGTTCAAGTTCGCGTAGTTCAGTGGCTAGAACATTGCCCTGGTTAGGCAAAGGTCACGGGTTCAATCCCCGTCTCGAATCGAATTGTCTTTTTCCACTTTATTAAAAAATTGTGAGAAATTTCGCATAATAATTGCTTTAAAAATATATTCATCAACTAGTATGTTAATGAATTATCATGTAAATCATGTAAAATATTGATTAATTCATTTTACTGAAGCGCTCGTGGCCTCTCGGACTCCGTGTTCTGCAAGCGATCACTGCGTTAAGCAACTTTCACTAAGGCTGGTCCTTGGATGGGTGGCACGTTGTGGCATTTACATTTGCAAGCGTTTCCGTACCTTCTTGGCTGAAAATGGCTTTCTGTTACAAAATCTAATAAACTTCACTTGATAGAAAAACATCCTAAAGTTGCCCCCTTCCGAAATGTTTTTTCAATGCCAAATCTAAATTACAGATAATTTTCATGAAATTTTTATACACAACTATAGCTACTCAATATTTATAGACATAATGGCTTACTTTGACTATATACAGTGATTTTTATAGTACAAATGTTTAAATAATATCAGATTCGCGAGGCCTGATCAGTCGCGCGCTGGCGCTTACTGAGGTGGGACCTGTGTTAGGTTTTTTCGTTGCGCTCCCCTTGCTATTTTTTCGCAATGGCACAGTATATTTATGAGAGCAGTAAGCATTCCATCATCATCCGAGCGTCTGTCCCAGTTGCATCTCGCGTCGCCCGGAGTTAGCTTTATATTAGTTACTATATATAACAGAGGTATAATATATATTAGTTACTATATATATGAGAGGTATATACGGCAATGGATGTAAACCTTTAGGTTGTACAGGACCCTACGGGAGATAAATAAAAGTAGAAGTTAGGAATATAGTATATATTTCCCGATAGGGCCAAAAGTAGTTGTAGTCAGGGTCGCGGGTGTTGAATAAAGGTAGGCAACCGTAAGGTGGACTCTGCCGTGAGAGGTCGCGGAATCTGGACTTATCTGAGGGAGGGCCAGGTGATCTTCCACGGGTCGGATGTTGATCCTCTCGCAGTCGTAGGGTTCTCCGGCTGGGCGACGGCTGCCACTCCCGGTCTAGGCGCGACCAGAAGGAACCTCGGAGCAGCGCTCGGCCAACAAGCAGTAGGTATAGCGGTGAACCGTAAAGGTTCAACCGTAACAAGGACCCTGGAAGACAGAAGCCTGGGGCAAGAACCTCAGCCGGAAACCTAAGGCTTCCAGCCTCTCCTCAGGCCCAGGTTGGCTGGAGAGGCGGGCAGTCTTACATATAGGTTGTAGGTGGTAGGTACATAGAATAAAATTTAGTAAGGGTTGGTTGGCACACTTGTGAAAATTTAGGCTTTATACATATTCCTACCCACTTATAGCTATGGCTGAAAATTAGCGATTGTAATAGATTTAGCATTTATAAAAATAGCTATTAATTGCGGTAATACATACGCTGAAAAGGAAATAGGTAAGAACACTATAGATAGAATTAGATTTAAACACTCCTTCCTGTAGGAAACAAAAGTTAGTAAGGATGATTGAATATAATTAGAAACATACCGGGATATTCCGGGTCCAATATTTTTACAAATATTTTAAAAATTTATATCATTTTAGGAAAGTACTTTTGTGTGGTAGTACACAGTATCGTAATTGACAAATCTAGGTTGTTCTCGAAACTTCCTGTCAACTGCTTATATAGGGCCCAGGGGTGAATCGAGGCACGGGAGACGGGACCTCGAACTCCCCTCCACGCTTATACGGAGTAACTTCAATGCCGCATCAGTCCGATAGATGGCGTTAGTCGTATGATGGCGCGGCTCGACCACGCATCATTACAGTATCCCCCCCATAAGAAAGCATTTTGCCATGGTGAAACCGTGGCAAAATGCGTGCGTCCGTCCTCGGACACCCTAACCTAAACATCCCTTCATGCAGACCATTCATTCTTCTCTTCCATCCTTCATCTGCATCTCGCTCCATTCATGGTACCCAAACATTCACCCATTCATATAGAGAGAAATACTCATATTTTTAAGTACGCTCGACCTTACATACTAGTGGGAGTTAGATTTTGGGTAAGTCCGAAACGTCGGCATTACACCAAATCACCAAGTCACGATCCGGAGCGTTAGTGTTCGTAGCCAAAGTGCAGCCACGAGACTGGTACCTTTGGGCTGCAGAGTACCACTCTTCAACTATATGAGTTGCACTCATTCGCAACAAAAGTACCGCTCGCGGTACACAATGGACCACAAACACGTCGCAACGAAGATCGCGACTGTGGCATGCTTAGATTTGACTTAAGAGAAATTTTCTAAGATAAAATACGAAGAAAAAATTATAAGTACTGTGATGTAGATAGATGCAAGTTGAAATTCGAAAGAAACTTAAATATGTATTGTAAACGATAATAAAAGTGGTTTCTACCTGAGAACCTTTAAGTAAGCTGGTAAGGCCTCTAACCCACCAGACTGTTTACTAAATATATTAGATTTTTTTTGAAGTTTTATAATTCATGTTTAGGAGGTTAAATAATAAAATGCAAAGTAGAATATTAGTGTGTTGTGTGAAGTGTAGTGTGAGATGATGTGGTGGCTGGTGTAGCATAGTAGATGGTCTACCGGTGTAGTCCGGTGACCAGAATAGAAGAAGGCGAGTCGCTTAGAAAAGCGCACTCCCTAAGTGAATTGTAGGCTTCACTAGTAGAACCCTTATTGGTTCCATAACCATGGAGAGGAATGACCTCCCACAAAGGTGTGTCACGGCGTTGTAGACGCTCGGGACACAAGTAGAAGAAAACAAGAAGCTAATCCCTTTAGCCCTTGTTTGCTACCCAGACGTCACCTTTCACTCTCCTCACATCCTGTCACTTTCACCCATCACCTTTTAGCCTTTAAATTAGTTAAAAATTAAGTTTAAGAAAAAATCATCAAGTTCGTTATCACACCAGTGTGTACGAAGCCTAATAATCTCTCAAGAATTAAATTTAGTTGAAACAATAAAATGTCATTAGTTTGCCACCTTAGTAGTGAACAAATTCCACATCAGTGTGCTAGAGGCACAATTGTACAAATAATCAGTTGAGTTGATGAATGTGAATGTTTTTCGTAGTACCTACAAGTTTTGAAAAATTATGTTTGTGATAACATTATAGAATAAGTATTTTATTACAAGTAGTTGACGACTGCCGTTGAAACATTGAATATTGCAAGCTGTTTAGATGTTTGTACGAAAATTACGCATTATGATGTTTTTAAGGTAGCAGGAAGAAGTGCTACAATCTTACAATTTTAGCAATGTAAAATCGAAGCTACAAAAGTGTTCTAAAATCTAGTGTTCAATTGAAGTTTAGTGCCATACGAAAATCAGAAATATACGTATGACTAGTTGAATTAGTGTGCAACCCAGCAAAATAGTTATAGTACAAACGACACATACAATATACAAGAGAGTTATGTAATTGCGTGCAGATTAAAAGTGAGGTTAATAGATAGTGAATAAAATTAGATTGTGTTACTATAGTGAATTACAACATGTTAAATAGATTAAATAAAAAAAAAGTTATTAAAATTTGGGGATAAACTAAATTTAGATAAAACGTGAACCAAGGTTGAGAAAAATTTCAAATTTTGTGTTGTCTTTGTTTTATACGAAAAAAAATAACTTTAAAAAGAATTTAAAAAATACCAATTAAAGACAACTAGACTAGCACTGTCAGGGACGTCTAAACCCTGGGTAGCTTAAATTTAGGGGGAAGCTACCTGCTAACGGTACTGCGGTTAATCTGTGCACAATTACCCTACACAGACACACAAATAAAAAAATACAAGGTAGTAAAAGCTTAAACTAGAACTTCTCGCCTCTAGCCCAGAGAACACCAAACGGATGCCTTAACCGCGTAAGGGCGCCACTGTAAACCTTTAGGCTGTACAGGACCCTACGAGAGATAAATAAAAGTAGAAGTTAGGAATATAGTATATATTTCCCGATAGGGCCCAAAGTAGTTGTAGTCAGGGTCGCGGGTGTTGAATAAAGGTAGGCAACCGTAAGGTGGACTCTGCCGCGAGAGGCCGCGGAATCTGGACTTATCTGAGGGAGAGCCAGGTGATCTTCCACGGGTCGGATGTTGATCCTCTCGCAGTCGTAGGGTTCTCCGGCTGGGCGACGGCTTCCACTCCCGGTCTAGGCGCGACCAGAAGGAGCCTCGGAGCAGCGCTCGGCCAACAAGCAGTAGGTATAGCGGTGAACCGTAAAGGTTCAACCGTAACAAGGACCCTGGAAGACAGAAGCCTGGGGCAAGAACCTCAGCCGGAAACCTAAGGCTTCCAGCCTCTCCTCAGGCCCAGGTTGGCTGGAGAGGCGGGCAGTCTTACATATAGGTTGTAGGTGGTAGGTACATAGAATAAAATTTAGTAAGGGTTGGTTGGCACACTTGTGAAAATTTAGGCTTTATACATATTCCTACCCACTTATAGCTATGGCTGAAAATTAGCGATTGTAATAGATTTAGCATTTATAAAAATAGCTATTAATTGCGGTAATACATACGCTGAAAAGGAAATAGGTAAGAACACTATAGATAGAATTAGATTTAAACACTCCTTCCTGTAGGAAACAAAAGTTAGTAAGGATGATTGAATATAATTAGAAACATACCGGGATATTCCGGGTCCAATATTTTTACAAATATTTTAAAAATTTATATCATTTTAGGAAAGTACTTTTGTGTGGTAGTACACAGTATCGTAATTGACAAATCTAGGTTGTTCTCGAAACTTCCTGTCAACTGCTTATATAGGGCCCAGGGGTAAATCGAGGCGCGAGAGACGGGACCTCGAACTCCCCTCCACGCTTATACGGAGTAACTTCAATGCCGCATCAGTCCGATAGATGGCGTTAGTCGTATGATGGCGCGGCTCGACCACGCATCATTACATGGACTCACCACCCATTACGTGGGCCAGGAATACACATGGTGAAAAGTGGGCATATACTAATATGCCTCTGCCACCCTTTCGGGGATAAGGCGTGATAGATAAATAAAATATATGAGAGTTTTAATATAAAATAAAGTACCTACACTTACAGAAGCGTTAGAATTATCCCTGTAAGTAGTATAAAATCGAAACCGGTAACCACAGGTTAGAAGGCAGTTATATAACCAACTGAGCCAGTGGGCCGTTCAATGTTTGGTTACCTAGTTTTACGCTAAACGATGACGAATTTAAAAAAAAAAATTTTGTAGCGTATACTTTCAATTGGGTTCTAAACAAATTTGATCAATAGATTCTGAGGCTTAAACATACCGACTGTCACTGACTGAAGTAATCAGTGCAGTTATTATATTGAAGCTTCGCTTCGTTCCATTAATTATTAAAATTGTATCCAAGACCTTTGTTTTACGCTTTCAGTATTAATTATTTAACTACATTTATAAATTTATTAGCCACGACTTTATCCCCGAAGGCGTGGCAGAGGCATATTGTGGTGAGCCCAATGCCTGTGTTCAAATGGACAGGCTTAGATTGTAGCGACTCGCGGTTGTAATTTTTAAGTCGCTCAAAGGGTATTCACTTGACTTAACGAGTGTCAATTGCAACGTTACTATCAACCGGGACAAACAGCTTAATGTGTCCTTTGAAGCACGAAAACGCAGGTAAATGAAAATGCTACAAAGCGGTCATCCATCCAAAATCCGAGAGAGTTTCTTAAATCAGTGATCTTTTACAGAAACCGAGTTACTAGGGCTACGAGCGCTTTTTATTTATGTTTTTACTTTATGTTAGTAGCCTTAAACAATGTATAACATTTCATGTAACTAATAATTAATAATCCCAACATTTTAAGGCGAAGGTTTTTTGCGCTTTAGTGGATCTGGAGAAAGCATTTGACAACGTTGTGAGTGAACTCTGTGGTACTCGTCCGTGTGGCCTGGGTGGCCGTCAACACCATATCCGGGCAGGATATGGTGTGGACGGCCAGCTGCTGCGAGCGATACAGTCTCTTTATACGGACTGTAAAGCTTGCGTGCGACCAAGGGGGATGTTCACCCGGCGCCTCTTTTTGCTTTCGGTTCGGGCGTCAAACGGGGTTGTGTATCTGGATAGTTGTGAAAAATTGTGGCTGCAAAAGTTAAAAGATTATGTGTTGTAAAATTTGAAATTTTACAGTACATTGTCTGTTGTACGCTGATGATACGGTAGTGATGGTGTCATCAGAAGCCGACCTTCAGGCATTAACCCCTTAAATAAAAGTAAAGGTCTTCGCTGCATGTTAAACTAAGAATCGGGTATTTGATTAACTTAGGGAGAATGTTTAGCTCGGACGGAAGATATGTTCTGAAGTACAACGGTGACTAGCTGCCGAAGACAGGAACATAACATTATGATTTTTTGAATTTAATATTATTAAAAAAATGAGTGTAACGCGAAAGTTTGTAAGTATGGATGTTTGTTACTTGCACGTAAAACTACTGAAAGGAATTTAAATAAACTTTACCATAACTATATATTATAAATATATATATCTATCATAATAACACATAGGCTACTTTTTATCCCGGGAACAAGTTCCTTTAGAAAACGGGAACGAGAAAACTTCATCACGCGGGCGGAGCCGCGGGCGTCAACTAGTATATCATAAACCTAAAATAACAGAGATGTTCCATTTCGATTGCTACTGCCAATCATTTTTACTATGGCGTGCCAGCGAAAATTCATCGTCGATCTATCTTGGCGGGGTCAGAGGAAGCGTTGTGGTGCCTACGCGTCTTGGCCTACCGGCCCTTAATCCCATCGCTTATAAATTCTACAATATTGCATCAAAATTAGCCCGATTTGTTGACATTTATGACTACAGCTCCGCTCCCCAGAAAAGTAGCGTGATGATATATAGCTTATAGCCTTCCTCAATAAATAAGCTATCAAACACAAAAATATTTTTTCAAATCTGATTTGTAGTTCCTGAGATTAGCGCGTTCAACCAACCAAACAAACAAACTCTTCAGCTTTATAATATTAGTATAGATACCCGAAAACCATATGAATTATACAAATCATGATCATTTACGGACATTATAATTTTAAAAAACCGAATTCGTATGAAATTTAGTCAAACTAACCATGATGACAGATACTCAATTCTCAATTCTAATTCTCAATTAGAATCAGTGCAAATTTAAAGCTCACATTATTTTTTTCCCATTGTGCAGACAGGCGCCATGCTCCAAATCAATCAACGTGTTACGGAAAGGGAGTACCTCCGTTCCATCTTTGTTCAGTGTGAAACGATTCGTTAATAAAGAATTATATCAGTTAAAAGTTGTGCTGCAACGTTTCACAAGTTTTGATTCGAGAAAAAGAACGTTTGAACGTTAAGAAACATTGCCGATAATTGTAGTCGGAATGTTTATCTTTATAATGTTACTACGGGATAATAAGTTTTTTTTGCATATTATCAGTGCAGGCCTTCGAACTATTATCATATTAAATTTCTGGTAAAAATCTCTTCGTATCTAGAAAACCTGGACCCCTGGCTCCCAACCGTGAGTATACGTTGCCTAGATCCTGGGGCGAGAGTGCCGACACACGTGGCGTTCTATACTAAGCACCAGCCTCCATCCTCCACGGTCTATTGCCGTCGTTACGTGCCAAACAGTTTGATTTTAACTGGCACACCGGCAAGAGCGCTTCAGCTGCAAGACAACGATGAATCTAAAATATCGTCAAGTAAAAGGTATCCATCCATACATATACGTATCTTTTGTGAAACACTTATATCTGAATCCTACAAATATTAAAAACGCGAAAGTTTGTAAGAATGGATGTTTGTTACTCTTTGACGCAAAATCTACTGAATGGATTTTGACGAAACTTTACAATAATAAAGTTTACACATCAGAATAACACATAGGCTTATTTTTATCCCGGGAACAAGTTCCTTTGGGAAATGGGAACGGGAAAAACTTCACCACGCGTGCGGAGACACAGGCGTCAACTAGTTTGGAATAAAAGGAGAAAGAACCTGCATCTGCAGACTGATAGAAGAGGTGATGATGTAGATGCTTGCTCTTGGAATTAAAGATGGCAGTAGCATCTAGCAATGATCAAAATAAAATTGAAATCTCTACAAATAATCTAAAACATCAATGCAGCGCTGGGTATGCATTTTTTAATGTGAAGTTTTGTCCAAAATTACGGCAAAATATGCCACTGTTTTTTATACATGTTGTTGTTGATATGAATATGAGGACTGACATCAAATATTAATATTCCGTATGTTGGAAAAAACAAATACATAGATGAACAAATTTAAAAAATAAATTTTTAATAAAGTGGAAATGACAAATCGATTCGAGACGGGGATACGATACGGTTTGAGTACTTCAGGTGGCTAGAACATTGCCCTGGTTAGGCAAAGGTCACGGGTTCAATCCCTTTAAAAAAAAATATCCAAATATAAGAAATATTAAGTAAAGAGCAACCAACAGGAAAAGAGGTAATAAAAAAACGTCCCCTGATTTTTCATTTACATTGTATACAAATAGAGATATATTTCAGGACAAAGATACGATGAATCGTAGCTCCTTTTTATTCAAGAGCCGTTACTAAACTGAACTGACTACAGTTTCTTCCCAACGGGCCAGATGGCCTCGGGAAATGTAAATTACGAATTGTTGTTTATGAAATCGGATCTTACGTTAATATTCTGAAGCCTAAAGATAAAGTAGAATTTAATTAGTTGTATTTCCATTATTAATTTGTATATTTAAATTGGAAAAAGTTGGTTTAAATGTAGCAATGTTATAATTGCTATTTGCATGATAGAATGCGATATGCATATTGATGAGTGTTTACTTATTAAGTTGTCATATGAATAATGCAGGGTTTGTTAAGTAATAATCCCTGTATTTGCAGGGGGATAGTTATTTTAATAAAATACAAAGGATGACTATTCTTTTCGCGAAGCACTCGTGGTTCCGCTGACCCAGTGTTCTGTAACGAACAGCTTTCGCTATGGCTGGTTCTGGTTGAGTGACCGCTTTCTGGTATTTCCATTTACGAGCGATTCCATGCATTAGTAAAGTGTTGAGTGGTTTGGGAAGTTTGAGGACAAAGCGAAAACCCGAATCGGGGAAGAATGGAGCTATGAAGCAGCCGCATTAACTACAAGCAGATCTCATTGTTAAAATGTATATATTATAGGATTTCCTGAAAAAATAAAATACGCGTGTAATTTAGAAGTGCTTGTGGCCGCGCTGAAGATTGATCTGGGCCCGAAGTCTACTATTTTAATAGTGTATCAATGGAGTGTCGATAGCCTGACAATGGCACAGTTTGGTACTTTACGTAGTCCGCTAACTTTAAAAGACCAATGGCTTCTCACTGACTTGTCATTAGCCTGCCACTCATACAAATCTGTATTCTACTAACCAATGACGTCTCGGTGTATTTCCAATGGTTTGGCAAACATTAGTCAACTAGTTATTTGACATTAGTTTCAATGACTTCACGATGGCTTCAGTATGACTATTTGTCATTACAGCACCATTGAACCACCATCGAGCAGACCATGCTTTGTTACAAGTGGTTGATACTATTCATATCTCATATTTAGTTAATAATTAGGAAAAAACTAAAAATATTACACTAGCTAATGCTAGACGAGGATCGTCGACGATAAAAGCGTCAAATATAGCCGGCGAGAAAATAATGTTTGAGTACCTACCTAATTCCCGAAGAGGGCTAGGTATAAGTAAATAGTAAGACGTTCGTCACAATAGGTAGATACAATAAATACTGAGTGAAGAAAATCGCAGATTAAATATTCCATGAGCACAATATAAGTGATGGAATTTAAAGTGTTTTTTTTTTTGTTGGATACAAGTTTTCTTTGTATTTCAGCTTCTGTCTAATATATTTCAGTAATTTTTCACTTCGAAAATTGTGCGGAGTAACTTTGGCGGACCGAATACGTAACGAAGTGATACGCAATATGGAAGGTTTGAGTGAAAGTGTCAGCGTTAAGCTGAAAAAGGGCGTGCTACGTTGGTTTGGACGTATGAGTGAGGAACGATTGATGAAGAATATAATATTGTGCGAAAGTAGAGGGTAGAAGAAGTCCGGGATGGCCGAGACTTTTATATGAAGACCATGTGAGCAGATTGCTCAAAAACGGAAAAGCCATAAGTACTCGGATACCCAGACGTGCATGTATGAAGCGATTGATGAATCTTGACGAAGCGAAAGAAGTATGCATGGATCGCGAAGCCTGGCGATCCGTACTCTTTGACTACCCCGTCAGGGATACAGCGTAAATATAGTTTAGTAGATTTTAATTGTATGCAGCAGGGTCTTCAAACTTTAATGAGTCAAAATCCATTTTACGATGCCACACAAACCACAGTGCAAGGACTATGTTGTGAGACAAGTGAACAAAGAATTTTTGTAACTTGTGAAATCATTCATGAAGTTTATAAATGCTATGCCCAGTTGGGCATAATATACCTCGTCATTTACTCCTATTGACTTAAACTCTCTACCTTTCTCTGTCTTATACAAATATTTACCTCATGCATCAGTATCAGCTCATAGCCCACTACAGCACAGTTATATTTGCGACATATCTTCTTCATATTAACATATTTTCAGTGACTTGCAAACGTTGTCGAAAATTTATGTCTACTTTTTGTAACTGCAGGAGCAGCTTTAGTTTAGCTAGTTTTTAGCATCATTGGAAGTGACCACTGTCTGACCCCTAACCTTGTAGCGGCACTATCCTCGTCTCATGCGTTGGTCAGCTGGTGCACCGCTAGCAGCTGTCACTTAGGCCCCAGTAATATTGGTTGAGCCCTTTACACCCTACACACATACACATGTTTCGCATGCCATCTAAGTTAGAAAACTCACAATAAAAAATATTCTATTAGAAATAAATGTTTATTAATACATAATTTAATAGAATTTATAACAAATATATTTGAATGTTTTCTTAAAGCTAAAAATCAGTCGAGCAATGATGAATATGTAAAAAATGTTTTGTTTTCCTCATGGAAGGCCATGCCATGCAGCATGCGCTGGAGAACAAATTATGGGCATAAATGTCTTAAAAATATACTATTGCTTCTACTCGTAGTGTTAATTTGCCTTTTAGTTAGTTTGGGTGTAAATCTGAAAGCAATACTATCCTGACTCTTTGTCTCTGAAAGTAAAATACAATAATTTATTAAAAAATATCAATTATATATATATATTGTAATGTTCACTAATGTAATGTTTGTAACATTTTTTACTTACTTTTTAAATTAAATGTTTTATTATACGTTCTCTCCAAATTATCTGCATGGCCATTATCTGTAACATTCCTAGGCCTTTATATTTCGAAATACTTAGATTTTCTAGTCCTCTCATAATGTTTGTTTACCTTTTGTAATTTTTAATGTCAGTTAATGACAAGCCTAGATTTTATTTTTAATTTATTGTTAAAGCTGCCAGTAGGTTAGGTTGTATAGATATTAGACCTTGTTATAATTTATATTCTTAAATTATGTTTATTCTAAACTTGTTTAAATTTTGAAATGCTCTGTAAAAGAAGGGAACCGGGGCCGTCAGATCGGTTTACTTTTGGTGCTCACCTTGTCAGGAGGTGTTTCAAACTATTATCATATCATATTTCTAGTAAAAATCTCTTCGTTTTTAGTAAAACTGGACCCCTAGCTCCCAACCATGAGCGGTATAAGTATCCGTTGCCCAGATCCTGGGGCGAGAGAGCCGACACACGTGGGATCCCATACTGAAAGTGAAAGTGAAAAATCTTTATTCATGTAGGTCACAAAGTAACACTTATAAACGTCAAGATTATTGCTTTTACATTTACATTTACTGACAGATTCGCAACGCAATAGGTAGAGCCTGAGGAAGAACCTGGCAATAAAACTCAAGGCCCCTCTTTTCTAACTGCCAGTAATTACATTAGTTTTATTTACATGATATTTGAACAAATCATAAAGTAATGAGTCTATACAAAACAAACAAAATCAAATCAAAATGAGAGCGTTTCTAGTTGCCAGTTTTAAAGGCAGCCCACCCTTATGACGAAGACTCCGGCAAGAAACTCAATGGCTGCTATTTTAAAATGCAGGTATGGTTTACTAAAAACCTACCTCCATCACCCACGGTCTCTGGCCGTCTTTACGTGCCAAACAGTTTGGTTCTATCTGGCACACTGGCAGCGATAAGAGCGCTCCAGCTGCAAGACAATGATGAACCTAAAATGTATGGTATTGTAAAAGGTATCCATCCATACATATACGTATCTTTTATGACACACTAGTATCTGAATTTGGAATAAAAAGAAGAAAGAATCTACATCTGCAGACGATGCGACGAGGAAGAGGTAACGATGTAGATGCTTGCTCTTTGAATTACAGACGGCAGTAGCAATGATGCATAAAAAAAGGTATCCATCCTATACGTATCTTTTGTGACACACTGGTATCTGAATTTTGAATAAAAGGAAGAAAGAACCTGCATCTGCAGACTGATAGAAGAGGTAATGATATAGATGCTTGCTTTTTCAATTACAAACGGCAGTAGTATCTAGCAATGATGAAAATAAAATTGAAATCACTACAAATAATCTAAAACATCCATGCAGCGTTGGGCATGTTTGGCCAATTACGGGATAATAAGCCACCGGTTTATTACATGTTGTTAATATGAATATGAGGACTGACATCAAATATTAATATTCCGCACTCTACAAACAGTTATATTTAATGTTGGAAAAAACAAATACATAGACGAACAAATATAAGAAATATTAAGTAAAGAGCAACCAACAGGAAAAGAGGTAATAAAAAAACGTCCCCTGATTTTTCATTTACATTGTATACAAATAGAGATATATTTCAGGACAAAGATACGATGAATCGTAGCTCCTTTTTATTCAAGAGCCGTTACTAAACTGAACTGACTACAGTTTCTTCCCAACGGGCCAGACGGCCTCGGGAAATGTAAATTACGCATTGTTGTTTTATGAAATCGGATCTTACTTTAATATTCTGAAGCCTAAAGATAAAGTAGAATTTAATTTGTTGTATTTACATTATTAATTTGTATATTTAAATTGGAAAAAGTTTGGTTTAAATGTAGCAATGTTATAATTGCTATTTGCATTATGGAATGCGATATGCATATTGATGAGTGTTTACTTATTAAGTTGTCATATGAATAATGCAGGGTTTGTTAAGTAATAATCCCTGTATTTGCAGGGGGATAGTTATTTTAATAAAATACATAGGATGACTGATACTATTCTTTTCGCGAAGCACTCGTGGTTCCGCTGACCCAGTGTTTTGTAACGAACAGCTTTCGCTATGGCTGGTTCTGGTTGAGTGACCGCTTTCTGGTATTTCCATTTACGAGCGTTTCCGTGCATCAGAAGGCACTTTAAACCATTGGTCCCGGTTGCCAGTAACATGGCAGTCGTTAAGCCAAGTTGAAGGCCTTATGGGCGGCTTGAAAAATTTCAACAGCAAGTAATCACAACATCTATTTCTGTCTATGTCTGTATTTTTCAACACGGCAATAGGCTCACCACCAATTACGCGGGACAGAAATACAGTGAAATGTGGACGTATAATATGCCTCTGCCACCCCTTCGGGGATAAGGTGTGATTGATAAACAAGACATTTTTTAAACGATTAAGTACCTTCTTTATTTCCAGGTATGTAAATGTTTTTAAATCCTATGTGCGTTTTTAAAGTTTACAATAAACCTACATTGTTGCATACGATTGGTTTTTGATATTTTTTTAAATGTGAATGCTATGACGGTAATTCTACCGACTAAAACCACACGGTACATTTCCATCTGCCTATGGCCGGGACACCCGGGTAACCCTTTGTAATATCATACTTACACTTTCGCGCCAGCCACGAGAGGAGCTGCGAGGCGAGCCGCGAGCTTGTAAGTAAATGTACCGTAATACTGTGTTTACACTCGCAGCTCGAGGCTCGTCACGCAGCTCGTCTCGTGGCTCGCGCGAGTGTGGAAATGAGGTATCAGGATTATCCCAGGCCTTCTGACAGACTCGATCAGCTACATTGGTCTCGCCTCAGGGGGTTCGAGTGCTATTCTGCTTTTTTATTTAGGGTTCGGGTGTTATACCACTTCTTTGTTGGAGAGGGGATGGGTCATGTTTCATAATTAATTTGAATTGAAGCTCATAAAATATTGATTCAATTTTCTCATTAGGACAAATATTTATATAACACATAACTCATATAATACAGCAAGGCGAACATGACACAACCTTATTTGACGCCTGTACAGACATCGAAAAGAGGTGACACATCCCCCCCTACTCGCACGCAAGCCTTACAATCGCTATAAAGCGACTGTATTGCCCGCAGTAGCGAGCCGTCCACACCATATCTGGGCAGCAAGTCCCACAGAGTTTCTTTCACAACGTTATCAAATGCTTTCTCCAGATCCGCAAAAGCGCAGAAAACCTTTTGGCTACCAGCCATAAACTTTTCTGCGATCATGCGGAGGGAAAACACTTGATCCATGCAACCTATTCCACGTCGGACTTTTCTTGCATTCTTGCCGTTTTAACCTTTGCATACACCTTACTAGATGAGCTGACCAAGCTGATCGCCCTGTAGCTGGAGCAGTTTAGGCGAGAGCCTTTCCCTTTGAAAATATATACTAGAACTGATATTTGCCAGTCATCTTCGACCTCATCCGTCCGCCAGCATAATTTGCATAACAAACGTCGTGTGTCCCAGACGCGCGACCCACCGTACTTGTTAACCAAGCACTTTATTCATACTGCAGATTGCCGAACAACTCCGAGTCTTGCCTACCTCTTTCCAGAAGACCTTGGCACTATCCCGGAAATTGGACGACAACCTTTTATCCACTTTCATTCTGCACCTTTCACGTGCCTTCGTGTTAACTTTTTGCAGCTTGTATCTTTCTTTCATATTAAAATCATTCTGCGAGGCTAAGTAGTTGGACACCATGCTTTCTTCTTCATTCGGACGGCTTTTTCACTTCCTCATTCCACCATGCATTACGCTTATTACTACTGCCTCTTTTCGTTTGTCCACACACTTCGAAAGCGGCATTTACCATACTATCTCTAAGGTTCTGCCATACACTTTCCTCATTCTTACTACTAACATTGACGTCGCCAAGCTACCCATTATTTATATTTATTTCAGCTTTTGATGCTATAGGTCGGCTTAGGTTAAGGACACTCGGTACGATGACGCCAACCCGCGAACAGACCCCTAGTCCTAGTTATGACTAGGTAGTGGTTTGATCCCAGGTCAGCGTCTCGATAAGCCCTTGTGTCCATCACCTGTTTACGGAGCCGACTATCCATTAGAAATAGATCTATCATGCTTCTCTTTGACTCACATCTCCTCGTATACATATGAATTTGTCAGTGGTTGAACATTGTGTTCGCCACAAGCAAATCATTTTCTTTACAAAATGCTAGTATAAGCTTGCCAGCGTCATTCACCTTTTTGTCCCATACTTCCCGAGTACCGACTCAAATTCATCACGAGCGGTATGCACCCATCCATTCAAGTCTCTACATACTATAAGTTTTTCATTTCCTTCTACCACATTTAGAGCTTCTCTCATACTCTCCCAAAAGTCCTCTAGCTCACTCGCGTTCGATGAAGATACTAGCGCGTAAGCAGTTACCAGGAAAATCGTCGTCAAACCAAGTTTTAAACGGATCCAGAGGATTCTAGGACCTACCAATTCGTACTCATACATACCGGAGACCAGTCGCAATGGCAACAAAATTCCAACACCCTAACTGCTATGCTCGCTCTCTGGTACTCCAGATAGTGCGAGCACCCCACCCGGGAGCTCCAAGACTTCACTGCCCTTGCGCTTGGTCTCTGTCAAGCACACTAATCTAACTTTCTTTTATTCATAACATCCATCTACTCATTCATCTTACCTGCCATTCCTCCCCTAAGATTCCACGCAGCTACCCTGCTCTCCATCCTCCACTATTTATTTTAACGGGTAATAAGTGCCATAGATACTGACAGATACATCTATAATTATACAGATACACAGATTAAACTTACCCTCTTTTTACGGGAATAAACAAATCAGCACAAGTTCAAAATGTCTGTGGGAAGATCGACCAAATTATAACTTTTGTATCTGATTATTTTGTGACTACCGGGATTATGCGGGGGTTGGAATCGGTCGATCTATCATCACTGACAGCATGAGTAATTTACGAACTTGAGCCTTTCATGCTAACTTTCTGGTTTAAATCATTATTATCGACAGTTTTGGATGAGAACGATTTTCTTCTATTTTATGAGGATGATACCGTGCCATATATCTAGTCTTTCACAATTTATTATTTTAAAGCGAGTACTCGACATTTTTCGTGTAAGTCTGACCTCTTTTTCGCTCGGTGCATTTGAAGAGAGAGATAGGCGCTATGTTGGAGCGCAATTGTTTACTGTTAGCGTGACCAACGATTTACGTGAGTTATGATGTGCAGAAACGCTCTCAAGTCGAAATGCCAATAATGGTAACACTTCACAGGACCGACAACAGAGAGTTTCTTCGTTTACATAATGAAATGAAATGTTGAACGTTAGTAAATAAAAATTATGAACGTCAGTATTATTGCTTCTACATTTACATTAACTGCCAGATTCGCAAAGCAATAGGTACATTCTTTTCTAACCGCCAGTAATTATATTAGTTTTATTAACATGATATTTGGTCAATTATATATAGTATTGAAATTATACAAAAAAAAACAAAATCAATGTTGTGCTTAAAATCATATCAAAATTAGAACGATTCTAGTTGCCAGTTCTAAGGGCAGCCTACCTTTGAACAAGAAGAATCTGGCAAGAAAGTCAATGGATGCTCTTTTAAAATGTAGGTATGGCTTACAACATTAAGGGCCGTATTCCAAAACGTTTCTCAATACTTAATAGACGCTTGAGGCTAGTTTTTGCCTTATAAATACTACTCTCAAGTGTTTCTTGAGTATTGATAATCGTCCTGGAATACGGCTCTAAAATTACACTTACATACTCACAGATCACGGGTTACATATTGCACGCAGTGTTCATACCTATAAGGACTTACATTGTCATTTGTGTCCAATTGTGTTTTCAAGCTTTGTATTGTCCAGTTTAGTGAACCAATAAAAAATATATTTGTGTGATCCACAAATAAAACTAAATTATAAAGCTGAAAAGTTTGTTTAATTGTTTGTTTTGGCTCTAGTACCCTCTAGTCACAAATGAATATTGTACGACACTTTAGCACATGGCGTCCATCTAGCCCAAACTAAGCTTGTTCTATGAGATCTAAACAACAGATAAAAATACTTATAATATTTCTGAATACATATCTACATATTATAAGTATAAATACAAGATTAGATCTCATAGCACAAGCTTATACTAGCTAAAATTGTGCGCTGCGTTTTGATACAATGTCCTAAAAATATTTATATTTATAGATATATAAAACTAATTCCAAAACTTGTCATTATGCTGCACAATTTTGGTCATGTAAATTGTCTTACGCCGAATTTACGGTCGCCTCGCGTCCTGCAAAATGGATTGGCATTTCGTTCAGCTGCTCATAAGTACGTGAGATGCATACATAATACTAATGTTATTTATACGTTACTCTTGTTTGTTAAACTAGCTGACCCCCGAGGCTTCGCCTGTGACATACTTCGAACCCCCGTCGCACACATTTGTTACTTTTACAATTATGTATGAAAATTTGCCAGATTTGTTGACATTTATGACTACTGCTCCGTTCATCAGGGAAGTACCATGATAATATATAGCCTCTATATATGGGCTGCACAACACTAAAAATATTTTTTTATTTTATTTTATTTCAGTATTTCCTGAGATTGGCGCCGTTCGACCACCAAGCAAACAAACATACAAACAAACTCTTCAGCATTTTATATTAATATAGATAATATATAAGATAAAGAGATGCTTAAGTAGTTTAAACATGTACCAAGCATGGACGATAGAAAATTTACAGAACAAATTTATAAATCAAATGTGAATGTGATCTGGTTGATCGGAGTAGTGGAGAGCAAGCTACAAATAACTACTAATGTTCAAACTAGAACATGAACCGCAAACTGCAATTCACCAAATCGAACGGTCCAGAAGTCGGCCGTCATCAACAAATTACTTGACCAAGATTTAAAAGTACTGCAGAGGCACTTTACACTGACGGCACACAAGCAGATACCTACACTACTTGTGTACATAGTGTTGATCTATACTTATTATAATAAAGCTGAAGTGTTTGTTTGTTTGGTTGAAAGCGCTAATCTCAGGAACTAATGGTCGGATTTTAAAAAAAAATTGTGTTAGATAGCCCATTTATCGAGGAAGGCTATAGGCTATATATCATTACGCTACTACACTGGGGAGCAGAGCAGTAGTCATTGTAGAATTTATTAGCGACGGGATTAAATAGGTGCGACGGGAGGTCAGCTAGTATTAATATTTAAGACAGTATATTTTGTTAATCAATCAGTCATTTGTTGAATCCGACTTTGACTCAATACTTTATCACCCCTCACTGTGGCCAAGATACCTTTAGCCATCTTTGATCAGTCGTGTGAGTCTGTGCGAATGGCAGTGAGTTAGGTACCTCTCCGCATTCTGGATATCCCAATCTACTATTCTCTCAGGAATACACATGGTGAAAAGTGGGCATATAATATATATGCCTCTGCCACCCCTTCGGGGATAAGGCGTGATAGATAAATAATAATAATAATAACTATTCTCTCTCTACTATTCGTCTGTCACCTTAGGTCCTGGCATTATCTATTTGTGTATTAATTCATCACATACTATGTGGTCGGATAGGGCCTTAGGGTATTAGGCACGTTAGGGTTCAGTAGGACTTTAGGGTGTTAGGTAGGTACAGTGACGTTCTTCTGGAGTCAACAGCAACAGGAGTACGAGGTGTGGGCTTGCAATTGTCCACTAATGGATTGTACTGGTGGTCCACGCCTATGTGCTTAGGGACGTGGGATACACCGGTTTGTAAATGCAATCACCGATTTGAACTATTCGTAATTTATTTATTATTATTATTCAATGCAGTATCTAAACCGGATTTTTACTGGTGACGATCAGCAGCGAAGTCGTCGCCACGGAGCTCTGCCATCCAATCATCGAAGAAGTGACATCAGCCTATCCTCTTTTATTTTCCGTTCTTTATTCTAAAACAATACTTGTTTATTTTGGGCGTATAGTATGCCTCTGCCTACCCATAAAGGCGTGAAAATATGTATGTCTGTACAGCTGACCGTGTTAGGCAACCGTGTCACCCATTTCTCATACGATTACACTATTTACCACAGACAAATGGTTGGCTACTGACAGATCGCGTATGCAATACAGTACAACGTAAACTCGGCACGTGGTACTACTATTTTGTCTTTTAAGCGCGGGTGAGAGGGAGCTAGCAATACTTCTTGCTATGTAATTTAAATATAACAAAAATGAGAACTAAAAAGGATTTTAATAAACATGGATGGATGGATGTTTGTTACTCTTTCACGCAAAATCTACTCAATGGATTTTGATGAAACTTTACAATAATATAGCTTACACATCTGAATAACACATAGGCTACTTTTTATCCCGGGAAAAATTCCCTGTGGGAAACGGGAACGGTAAAACTTCACCAACGTGGTGCGTCATTTAGTAATAAATAAAAATAAATGCTATGGACAATTTTTTTAATAAGTCTTACGCGCAGTTAATTACAGTACTATAAATTACATACTAATATTTACAAAGTCTTATATAAAGTACTTAATATTAAAGTTAGAACTAGAATTTATCCAAATATTTGCCAGATCATAAGTGAGGCATGAAATAATAATATAATAAAAAAAGACACTTTCCACCTGTGCATAGATATGGCCCCTATTGATTGTCATAATAATAACTACAAATAATGAACTAGCGATTTAAAAAAATCATGATATTGAGTTTAACTCAAAGCTCGAAACTCATTTCTATCCCAAATGAGTATACGAGTAGTATCTAATACTTTTTACGTAACAATGCGACGTTGAAAATAATCTATTACCTATAGTGAGAAGTATAAAACCTTATCCTAGAATATAAATTCATTCTAAATCAATTTAATTTCATTTGTGATGCATCATACTGTTTTAAAATTCTGAAATTTGGGGTGAAGAAAATATAAGTGAAAGCATTAATAGATTGTGTTTTACCCCAAAATCAGAGCATGTAATAAACGAAATTCATTACTAAATCGTTAAAAATAATTTGCTATACAATGGCAGTATTTTGTAAAGACTAGGACAGATGAAAAGATTTATATAAACCTAGTTTGTTATTTAGAAAAAAAAAACGCACCATATATCATCAAAATACAATTATGCTCCGTTTTTTTTTGACGTCCCTAATGCTGTTTCTTTCAAGAGTTTGGTCTTAAATTCAACACGTAAATATTAAACTTTGAAACAAATATTTGTAACATGACAGTAGGTATTGGAAAAAATTAAAAGTAAATCTGCCTAAACTTGTGTAATATTACTTTTAATCTCTAAACTTTGGATTTTAAGGCCTAAACCAATGATCAAAATCAAAAAGTTTAGGGATCAAAGTATATACATATCCAGTGAGTGGAATGAATAATAGGCGGCGAATATCGATCTTGCGTATATTCGACAAATCTTCACTGACAAATCGTAACTTGGATACAAAAATCCCTACTATGTTAGTAAGTTAGGTTCTAGATATTTACATAACAAGTAGGGATTTCTGAAATAGAAGGTACATAGTGCCTCTAGTACTTGTCAGTGAGGAGATATGAAATAAACCATATAAGTTTTTTTTTATATTATACTATAGAAGATGTATTTGTGGTTAAAAACAGATTAATCTAATGTTAGTAAAGTCAATAGCAACGGATATTAGCTATAGTTGCTAATATATAATCAGACTTGTTTATATAACTAACTTGGTAGGTAGTACATCTGCAAAAATCTACCCAATAAAAAAATAAATTAAGGAAAGTATTACATTTTACAGTCTACTGCTCCATGAGTACTGTCAATTTTTCAGATTGAACATAAACTTGTAATCTACCTATACAGTTATTAATTTAACTAAATACCCCGTAAATAATGTCTAGATTCTAATACAGCTTAAATTTAGGTGTAGTGTAAATAAATTTGCAAATTGTTCAATCTTAAAAGGTGGGAGATTTCGTTACTCTAATGTAAAGTGAATATCGATGTATGTTTAAGGAACAAAAAGTCAGTTTAACAAAATATGGTTAAGTACTGTTGGAAATTCAATAAGTACAAATATTATTTAGAAGTCCCTTTTGTCATAAAAGCTTTCTGGTTTAGCTATTAGTCCAACAAGTATGGAGTATATGCCGATCGCGATCTTTCTTAAATGATAAATAGGTGTCTACATAAAAAAAGATATAAAAAATACATTTCCACTCTAAAAATAATACGCTATATAAGATAAAAATTCATACAAAACAGAGCTCAATTTTATTTATAGATTTAAACTGACAGTTCCAGAAAATACCTTCTTAAATTTTATGAAAAAAAATAAATAAATATGATTCCTAAAAAGGGACAGAAAAAAATTTGAAAGGAATATAAAACCTGACAGACCGAGGCATTAGTCATTTCCGTAAAACCTAAGAAGATGGCTCCAATTGCGTGATATCATTTTGATTTTTTTTATAAATAACTACAGCTGCCAACAAACTTTACATTGTTATAACTCCTGAATCTTTTGTAACAAAGGAATTACTGAAGAAGAAAGATTTGTTTTTAAATATATAGGTAGGTATTGCAATTTTATTTCATATTGAGTTCGTAAAGATGGCGCCGCCTAGCTGCGGTAAACTCTTAGTTATTTATAGAGTTAGAAGGCATCTTTTACAGCTGGATTTTTTTTAAAGTTATCGACTCTAGAGATTACTTTAACATGTTTCGTTTGAAAAACCAGACATTGTAGGATTTTCAATTTCGCCATCATATTAGCCTTTTATTAAAACAAGATTCAGGCGTATAGTTTGACAAGTGAATAATCTAAAGGCATATCTATTCCATATTTAAATTTATCACAAAAGAATGTCCCTAATATCAGCAAAATTACAAAATACAGAGGAAGTTCAGTGATACGCTTTTGTTCCGAGTAATTTAAACCTGTAGATTTAAATTAAACTCTCTTGTTTTATAACAACTACGGTAAATTTAATTGAGACACACGGTAGAGATATATAATACATAGCAGCTATTTTGACGCGAATCTCTAAAACGTATGATATGAATTTAGAATGAATTATGAATTTACGGCAATGGGCTCACCACCTGTTACGTGGGACAAAAATGCATACGGTGAAATGTGGGCGTTTAATATGCCTCTGCCTAGCCCTTCGGGGATAAAGGCGTGACAATATGTATGTATGTGTATGAATTTAGAATCAGTAATATTTTTCACATGATGACATTTTTGTATGAATTAATACCTAGGCATATATGTATAATGACAAATACTTGCCTTATTTGCCGAAATATGAAGATCATTTAAGCTTTATAAAGACTAAAAACCCTTATCACCAAGGCGTGCTGTCACGATGTGGTCTTGATATTGAAATTTAAAATTTTCATCTACAGTTTATGACAATTTAAGAAGTTATTTACTGGATGGGAGCTTATGGAGAAACAAAATTCTAATTATAAATTCAAACGTTACGTTATTTTGGAATATGTTTAAAGTTTTGTAAAAAGCTATAGTGGTCTTGGTTTTTGATAACTTACAAATTACTACTAAGACATTTTAAAATGTCTATAGAAAAAATTCCAATATAGAACTTAATATTTTATTGAACACAAACCCTTTCAAAATTTATTCATTTCGGAGAAAATATTCTCCATTTACAAACTAAGTAAAATTAGATCAATTATTTTAACATAATACATAATTATTACAAAAATTAGAGAGTATTAAAAGTTAAAAGATGAATAATATAATATATTTTACAAGTAATTTGCTTTTGATTACAATACGTATTGAAATGAATACGAATAGAATATTTACAATGAACTCCATGGCTTCGAAGCGCTGCCTTATTACACTAGCATAATATTGCGCTTCTGGCTCCAGTTCGTAAATTCAACTGGAGTCAATGTAGAAGACGAGGGAGAGCAGACTGTATACCGATAATCACTTACCATCAGACAGTTTGAAGCGTATTTATCAAACTACATTTTTTTTTATAAAACCAATGAGATTTCTATCTATCTTAAAAGTATTTTAACTATAGCTTACCATTTAATCATAGAACAATTTCTTAAAATATTTGAAATTGTACTTAGAATATGAGTAAATAAACATTTTTATCATTTACATTTAAATAAAATTATTATTTTTATATTTCACTCTTTTGATAACCCTAGTTATTAGTTCGAATCTAATGAGTTTATGAGCAAAAAAAATGAGTAACTAGACTTTTCTACAAAAAACATATTATTTAAATTTAAAAATACTATTTCGTTTTAAATTAAAAAGTAAGGCGAATTCATAAGGGTTATTATAAAACATTGTTAATTTATTATTACTTCTTTATCAAACAATGTACCCTGGAATTCTGTGTAAAATTGGTAATATTGCAGCTCTAATTGGGCTGAAAGCCAAAAGTGTAAAAAAATATTTTTTACTTTTTTTGACCAGTGATATTGTTTTTGGACTTATTTCCGTCATTTTACTTATTGAAATGTGTTAACGAACTAAATGAATGAAAAGTCCAACGAATTATTTAATATATTTTTTATGCTCATAAACTCTGCAATACGGCGCCATAGTGTACCATAGATATATTACTGGAAGAGTAGGAAGTCTTATAGGCGAAATATGAAACGAACAGACATGTGTGGAAAAGAAAGAATAGGTAATTATATTATGAGATTAAGATTTTTTTTTCATTGTTTTAAAGTATGTTGATGTTAGTACTACAAATATATTTACAAAACATATGTTTTATCTCTTATACATGTATTTTAAAGTAATATTAATATTGGGAGAAACTGTAAATATACAAAGAAAATACACGTTATTTAAAGAAAAGAAAAACCATTTCTTAATTCGAATATTTCGAAAAACTGGCTATAATGAGATTACTAATCACATGGAATAAGTGATATAGTATAATAATTGTTTTTAATTGATTAAACAAGTAAATTTAATCCAAAAATCAAACACAAAAAGTAAAATAATAAAGATTTTTTGAAATTCGATAAAAAAAATTAGGTAACATATTTATATCTACTCTATTCTGCAATATATCTATGGTGTATAACGTCGCTGATATTAAAATGTTTGTTTTCATCACAATTGACACGATTACTATGCTAATTTTCGATGGCTTTATAAAGTCTAACCACTTTGTAACAATATAAAAGCTCAATTTGCAGCTCACATTTTTGTTTGTAGAGATCACATCAATAGCAGCATTGTTTTCATAACAGCGTTACGGCGTGTTTCCAGAACAAGCAAAACATATTTGAGAATTGTTTTAATAAGTCATACTACAAATTAGCTGATATAAGGCTCCCTTAATTCATGGGAAACCTGCTATCAACGTAAATTCTAAACATTTCTTTACATATAATAAGCTAAAAAAATGGTACTCGTACATAGACACTATATATCTATTTGAATGAAGGTTTGAAGCACAAAACAATTAAAACAATTTTGAGTCAAAACAAAATGTTGAAGTCAAAACAATTTTGAGTTTAGAATATTAGTTTCTACACTTCAATTCAAAGAGAAAACACGCAGTAGACGCATTAAGAGATTACGTTTAAGTACAAAATATATAATGTATATTTAATAATTAAGTAAAACGATTTTAAAGAATAAAAAAACATCTATTTGCATAACAAAGCCAATAGACGTAACCTAATTAAAGATTATAGCAGTTTTATGGCAACTTATTTTAGTAATTTCCTTCGTTGGAAACATAAAAAAAATGCAAGTACACAAATATTTACAAAAGAAATTATTAAAATTAACAATCTTTCTTATTGCATCACGGTGGAACGATATTGATAAACCAATCAAAAAATATAGCATGAAGAATAATTTGATCATGAATATTTTTATTGTATTATTTCAATGTATTACTTGTTAATACACAATCAGCGTATTCACAATGAATCTGTATATAAGTTTTCGGATTATATCAACAAATTTAAGGATTTCTATAACTTTTCTTTTATATGACTACGTATTCAGCGTTAGCCACGTGATGCAATAAGTGGGTATTTCAATAAATCAAGAAACGTAAAGAGAATATATCATATTAAGGCGCACATTTCTTGATAACATATAGCGGGGAGGGCTTTTAAGATTCAGTCGAAGAGCTATATTTGTAAACATTATTTTAGTTACAGTTCGACGACGCTACTATTAAACGCTACAGCAATCGAGTCTCGGGCACAAATCCACAAACTTTTCGTTCCCTGTATAAAAATATTTCAATAGACTTATCACAAACACGTGCTTAGCACTAGTTGCACTTTAAATTTCACTGTTCTTCATTGCTGCGCGTGTTATCAGTCAGCCGAGGATAACGAGTAGAGGTTAGGGCCGTATACGACGGGAGTCTATAGTCCCTCGCGCAGCTTAAAGCCGCGTTCACACGATAATCTCGCGAATGACGCGACGCGACCGTGAGTTGGGCGTGGAGTAGCCCGACTCCAGCGACTCATCGTAGCCGAGAGACATGTGAAGAGGTTTCTCTTCTCCACCGCCATCTTCCGCGCCTCCTCGGAGCCCGTAGTCCGGTAAGCCACTTACCTCATGGTATGGAGACTCTGTTAAACAAAATATATGCTTCTAAGTTTAAACAGTTTTTTGTACCACTGAAGTGGCAGACAAGCATATGATGGAAAGTGGTCACTGTAGCCTATGGACGTTTGCAACACCAGAGGTGCAGCACTCGCGCTGCCGACCCTTTATAAACCTTCTAAGACTCCTTTTGAAGAACCTCATACTGTAGACGTTCGGGAAAACCCAGGCAGGGGTTTCATTCCACAATCTAAGCGTTCGCGGAATAAAGCCTCTATCGGACCTAACCGTCTGCGTGCGCTCCGGACGCAAAATGTGAGAGTGAACATCGTGCCTATGGCGAGCAGTGCAATGATAGAAGGTAGCCGTATAAAACGCATTTTTACACATTAGGTAATTTTTCTGCAACTAAAACGTAATGTCCCAACATTTTTCAATTTCAATACATGACCATATCGCAACTACTATACGGGAAGACTAATTATTAATTATCTACAAATAGTATTGGATTCGGGTTGTCGATAGTAGAATATACAATTAGTTCAATGATATTGTATAAGAACAATTGAATCCATTAATTGGAGAATATTGTATCATCTCTCTACCAATTTTCAATTGCAATGTTTAATATCTTTTAGTGTATTAAAATTTTTTTCTTCTCTACCTTCTACTCTAATATACAAAAAAATAAGTTTTCTGTCACTCACCGATATGCTGATCCATACGCTTCTTGGGCTTATGCACGGAAGCATACGGGTCAGAGCAGTACTCCTGACGCGAGGGATTCTGCGCCGATCTCATATCGTAATCTGCCGGTGGCGCGCCTTGGCTGGCATGGGGTAAGTGAGAATAATGTGCGTAGTCATCGATGTTCCGATATCCAGCATGCGCAAGCGGATCGAAATCATAATTGCTCACTTCTATAACGTGGTGTGGAGGTAAAGTACCAGGATTATTAGCTGATTGCATCTTCATCTGCCATAAAGAGTCCTGTGAGTTCACACTACCCCCATTATTGCTATTAGTGTAACTGTTTTCTATGAAGCCCATGTTCCCTGCGAACAATCGATTAAGGTACTTTATAGAGGAAGATTGACAATGAATCGAATAACACACTAATCATGCAAAGCGTGCTCATCATAATATGTTGAATCCTGAACGCCGTTATCGCGAGTAATATTTTCTGTAAACGAATCAAATATATTTTAACAGTGAACATATGTAGTCTTATAAATGAATTCTACTAATTTCACTATTGGTAGTTACGAGAAAGAAAATTCTTTTGGTATGACAATAGTTTTTTACGGCAATACACACTTTTTAATAAAGTTTGCGAAGTAATAATAAAGACCACGACAAAGCAGCGTTCTGGAATCAATTTAATGTTTTACCTTTTATGTTGACTGATGTTAGTCCTTTGTGATTGCACAAGAGAAATAAATAAACATAATACAATTGAAATCAAAGAAATCAATACAGAATTTGCGTTTAATGAAGTAGAAGGACTAGTGAACGGAAAACTGTATAATGATAATGATAAATGTAATTCATTTTGAGAACTAAAAATTAAAAACAAAAAAAAAGGTTACTTACAATCAGAATTCTGCATAGTTTGACCTGGATGTGGTTGAGTATGAGGTGGCACATGATAAGCATATCCGCCTGTTGAGCCATATCTCGGGGATTTAGAGTCGTCTATAGACAATGCCAAATCCATAGAATGTTCGAGAGCCTTATTCTCCATACCGGTACTAGGGTAGTACGGTGGTGGAGCCTGATTCTGTGGTGTTACTTTAGAAGGCCTCGTCACATCCATTTCGTGGTCCTTTGATCTGTCTTTCTTCTTTGGTCGTCGTCGGCATTGGTATATCAGGAACAACAAGCCAACGAAAAGTAACACTACAACTGCTGTTACAAAGATTCCTACAATAGCAGCTGTCGTGCTACCATATGGTTCTTTGATGTATGAGGGTCCAACTGTTAAAAATATAGCATCATTTAGTTACCCAATAATCTATAGTAATTTTATAAAGCTGAAGAATTTGATTGTTTGTTTGGTTGAACGCGCTTATATCAGGTACTACTGGTCGGATTTGAAAAATTATTTTTGTGTTAGATAGCCCATTTATCGAGGAAAGCCATAGGCTATATACTATCACGCTACTACCGTGGAGAGCGGAGCAGTAGTCATAAATGTCGACAAATTGGGCAAATATGTATGCATTATTGAATTAACAAGCGACGGGATTAAATTGGTGCGACGGGAGTTTGGAGTATGTCACGGGCGAAGCTATTTCACCTAGTGAGATATATTTATGAAGAGTTTGTGTGTAAGGGGCTTTATCTACATCTCCGGGGCCCAGGCGACCTCGCCTACTAGCGGTGCACCTGCTGACTAACGGACAAGGCAAAGGTGCCCTTACAGGGTTGGGAGGTAAGACAGTCATTTTTAACGATCTCAAAAATACAAAACTCAAATAAAAACTGCTCTTAGCAGCTAAATAAAAGTGAACCCCAAACTGTTAGGGTTCGTATTATAAAAATCCAGGTAGGGTTTGTAAACAATAACTGAGATTACTTTAAGATCAAGAGAAAGATTTTACATAGAAATTGACGAATATTAAGATAATTTACAAACTGAGATCAAAAACCTCAATTATATCAAAGGTCATTTGAGCTAGACTTATATTTATATATTTTAGTTGAGTAGACAAATGAAATATAATAGTTATTAAAATTTACATGGTTTAATTTTATTACATACACTATTTTAGTATCAAAATTATTTTATTTAAGTGCAAGAAGAGTTTAGGTAGTCTACAGAATCGTAATAGTGTTATACTACAAGCACATTTCTTTAGGTATATCATGTAAGTGAAATATCAGCGAAAAAGTGATGAAATACAGGTAGACTTACTTTCAGCTTCAGTATATTCGCTGCAAACCTCTTGATTGACTTGCAGACAAAGCTTGAGTCGTATTTTTGGTTCGTTTTCGTGAGGCAGATCGGTAGCGTACCGTGCTGTCTTTCGCATAGCTTTGGTGGGCAACTCTACTGTTGCTTCTTGTACAGTTGCGACCGCACCAGACAGTTTGAGGTTTACCGTTTCTATAACCTGTTTCCATACATAAAGGAAAATTAACGATATAATATTACCTATCTTCAGTTTTGGAAGCTGTTTTATCAAAATTGTACACACCGTGGTAAAAATATTTGCATGTTGAAATTGTTATATCAAATTTGTAAATCACTGTTTACAAGATCAAATCGAATCATTGTTAAGCACCAAAGTACGCAATTAAAGCATTGTTATTGTTCCTATTACGTGGGACAGGAATCCACACGGTGAAAAGTGGGCATATAATATGCCTCTGCCACCCCTTCGGGGATAAGGCGTAATGGATTTTTATTTTTATAGTTAGTAATTTTAATCCAAGGGTTGAAATTTCAAAGCCTTCGTAAATATTTGTGTTCTGGTTAAATACAAAATTGAAAATCTGTAGTGGACATTCCATTCACTAGATTTATATATAATTCTTTAATGAGATACTTACGTCCAAAAATTCTCTAAAAGACTTAAAAGCTAATTAAAATAACGTAAATGAATTTATTCATAAAAAGACTAATAAAGCAGTATTAAATTAAATGGCCCTTGAACGGAACCCAGTATTCATTATTAGATTTCAAGTGAGGTGAAATCTACTTCAAACATCTGTGCAATGAATATACATTATATCCCTCCCCTCCCTTCCCACAACATATAAGTAAATAAGCTACCTAAAAAATAATTACATAAAACTACTAACACATAAATACATATTAAATAAATAAATAAGTATTCTCTGTCATATTTTCACATTTGAAATTCCCGATAAAGGGAAATTTTGTGTAAGTCATTCATTATAAAGTAGCTGAAAATGAATTCTCAGCGCATTCTAATAGCGCATATTTCGTACGTAGCTCTATTTAGAATTATAATAGTATATCATTGAAGTGAAAGTTAAGTTAAAATTAATAAACATTATTATACCTAGAACACATTTTATTAAGTTTATTGATCGATAAAAAGTTTTATGTTTAATGTCTTAGAAATCTTGTGATTTAGATATATAAAAGTCTAACCAATCATCTAAAAAAAAAGTTGCTTAAAAACGTTAAAAAAAATCTGAAGTAAAACTAATAAAAGTGTGACATACTTATTAATTATACGAAGGCAAAGCAGTGAACAACGCGTGTGAGCGTGAGAGAAAGTTTTATGATGTTAAAGATATACAAAAGAATAGGTTTCATAATAATAAAACATTTACCTGCCATACAGGTGGGCCTCCCACGGCAGATATACTTTCCACAACTCCAACGAGAGACAGGCAAGTAGGGGTGACCGTGAATGCGATTGCCTGCGTGCTCGGGTCGTAGATCACTTGTTCAGGCGGATTGATTTTGTCCACTTTTGTTGTCACAGTAATCTCATTAGAGTAATTACTCTGCCCTTTCGTATTAACGGCTTTAACCTGTAGTTAAAGATCAAAGTTAGTAAATGTTTCTGAGGTAGTAGAGGTCTAGTACGTGCGCATATAAAGCGTGTGTCGAAAACCATAGCGACGGCACAATGCGAAAACAGAAGGAATTTTTTTTAATAAACTAGCGGCACGCGCCGGATGATTTACCTTGAAAACAAATGTGAGATGCTGTCGGTAGCGATAAGAATGAAAAACAAAAATGTAAGTTAATACTGCAGTTCAGATAAACACCTAATTGAAGAACAAAATGAAATTGCGAGCGATGTTATTACTGTTGTCGAAATTCCTGAGATTCCGGAGCTGTTATTTCGATGTAATATATTTCGTCTGTAGTACATTTTCTTGTATAAAAGTATTTAATTAAGATTATTATATAAAATTCCTTGACATACCGACTTGTTATACACAGAAACGAAATATTTGAAATTACCATTTCACTTGAAAATTTACAGTAAATGATTTTGATAGGGGAATTAAATTACATTTTCAATACAAATATATACTGACCTTGAAAGAGTAAGTGTTGTGCTGGTCAAGACGAGTGACATTACAAGGGTTTGCCCGACCGCAGTCATACTCCATCCAGTCGAATTCCGTGTGGCGATCAGTAGCACAATGCTCTGTGCTAGTGGATCCGGTACCTGCATTTCTAAGTGAAACCCGTCGGTATCGTACAAAATATTTTGTGCTTGATAATCCTCCTTCGAAACCTGGCTCCCATTTCAAAGTAATGTACGTTGGGCCTACTTTTTGACTTTCTAAAGATCGGGGTGGTTCCGGTTCCCCTTTCGGCTGCAATCTGATTTGTGGTCGTATACTGCCCAGTGTGTTCTTTACTTTGCAGTAATAGTCGCCGTAGTCTTGAGGTTTTACAGTTTTTATTTTAAGGATGCTGAGGTATGAATCGTTATTATCAGTTGTTGTGTTAATTTCATAATGACCATCGGAGGACATTCCTAATGGAGCAGTGTTGGAACCGTAAAACCACTGAAACTCTGGCTTAGGGTACGCTTGGACCCTACATAATATTTCGGCACTTTCCATTACGTCATAAGCTACTTTTTTCTGTTGTCGAATCGATATTGGCTCGTCTGAAATAAAATACAATGATTATGAAACAAGAACAATGTATGCAGGTTTATTAAAGGTTAAACAGAATCTAGTCAGTCTATATTTTTCTAGAACAAAAACTTTTACTCACGTTGTATTCGTAGATGCATTGTAGATTCAACTTTCTTCACTTCGTTTTCGAAGGCACATGAATATAGTCCTCTGTCGTCGGGCAATAAATCGTTCGTGTTAGGTCTCGCTTTGCCTCTGAATTTCAGTGTACTTTGTACATTATAAACAAAGTTTCTAGCTTCTGTGATGTCGGTTTTCACTTCATACAAATTAGTATCGGGTTTAATTTCAGCATTATCTTTAAACCATTTAACATTAGGGCGAGGCTTGCCTAGAGCACTGCAAGTGACGAAAAAATCTTGTTCTCCCGAACTCTTTGTCGCGTGAGTTTGTAATTTGCTCTGAAACCGCGGTGGCTGGTGAACTTCTAACGTGACTGAGGCAAGCTCACCATGACCCAATTCGTTAGTAGCCTGACAGTGATAGACTCCTTCACTCCCAAGGTGAGCGCTAGGTATTGAGTATTGACTGCCTGTAGCAAGTACCGTCGGTTTAGTATCCGTTGTTTCTATATCACGAAACCAGCGGAATTGTGGAGCTGGCCAACCAGGAGGCTTTGCACTGCAAGTCAGAGTGACTCCGGCTCCTTCTTGAGCAACAGGTCGATCTGGGTTAATCTGAGCACGACCAGGTTTGTGTCGTACAAGTACAGCAACTGATGCACTATTGGATTTCTCTGTGCGCTTCCCATTGCTGGAGGATATTACATTAACAGCCTTACAAACGTAAGTTCCAGCCATTTCTGCGTTTACTCTGGTTAATTTAAGAGTATTTCCACTTTGGTGAAATTCAGGTTTTCCTTCCATTGTCCATTCGATAGATGTTGGTTCTGGATTCGCAGAGACTTCACAACGAATTTCAACATTACCGCCTTCTTCAGCTTCATAAGTTTTAGACTCAACAGTTACGGTGGGTGGGAATAATACATCTAGATATATCTCTTTTTCTCCTGGTCGTCCTAAGCCGTTGTCAGCACTACAACTGTATTTGCCTGCATCTTGCACAGTTACCCCTTGAATGGTATGTGTGAATGAGTTAGAGACGTATTTGCCATTTCTAGTCCACTTGACGGAGCTTACTTTCGGTTTAGCATCCACTTTACATTCCATTGTAGCTACACCATCTATTTCTACTCGTAAAGGGTTTTCGGGCCCAACTTCAATACGTGGATAGTCTGTAAGAAATGAATTAAAGTTAAACTCCATTTAATTTAATTTTTCTAAGCTTACTGTAAATTAATTTTATTATGAAATAACTCTCACGAATCAATCGTAAATACTAAATACTGCGGTTATGGATTATGTTTGCTTACAACGGTTGGTGTTGTAATCTTAACTTTATACAAAGGAAACGGATGTGCTGGTTCGTGCTCTATATGATTACCAATAATACATTTGTTTACAGAATCTGTCATGATTAAAAGCATGCAGTGCGCGCAACCTTAATAGTATGCCTCATCTGGTTGAAGATGTTGCTTATTCAGGTCAGTTCATAATAAACATTGACCAGATGTTGCACGGAAATGCAAGCAATGATCAGAAATAAATTGGTTATCGTTCCCCTTAATTTTTTAGATAACCTGGTTCTCGTACATTGAACTGGATGCTTCGAAAGAAGATAATGTAAACTAATTAAAGCTGTTTTAAAATTTTATTTCGTGAGTGTGACAATCACCAGAATTATACATTTGACTGCCTCTGTGGCACGGTGGGAATGTCTGATTGCTACGCAAGAGGTCGTGGGTTCCATTCCCACCCAGGATAGAACTTTGTGTGATGAGCACGGTGGTTTATTCTGTGTCTGGGTGTTATTTATCTATAATATCACAGATAATATAATATAATTCTTATAATAATATGTATGTATTTAGAAATATATAAGTTTGTATATCAATTATCTGGTTACAATAGTACAAGCTCTGTTTGGTTTGGAATCAGATGGCGTTATGTGAGTTGTTTATTTCTTTATATATAAAGTGAAATGTTTCAGTTAAAGATAATTGCAGCTCTTGTATCAAATTTGAAAGTTTTCAATAATGCAGACTAAAAAGTGCATTTGACCATTATGTGACATTTTCGAGCATTTCCGTGCTTCAGACGGCACGTTAAGCCATAAGTCCGGGTTGCCAGTAACATGGCAGTCGTGGAATAAAAATGTCTCTGCTTACGACTTTGGTTTTAGATACGAGATTTTATGTATATTTTATTGTCAACAATTTTAAATTTCATTAAATGTTTGACCATAGTTGCCATGTTAACCATGCTGTGAAATCTAAAATATAATGATTTTCTTCTAATGCGTAGTATGATATTTTAGAGGATAAATCACTGTACCAATACAGAAATAAAAATCCTAAATAAAGAATAGTCGCAGTGGAGAAGGTTCATGTTGACTTAAAATATAAATAAACCCAAACACATGAAAAGAAAAAGCAATAAAAAGTACAAGCCTTTGATGGTCAACTCGAAAGTTCTAATTCTAAAATAGATAATTAGGCTTTGTTTTATTTAACTCCTCTAATCCCAAACATATCTCCGGCAGTGCCTACTACATTATTATATCTGTGGTTACATTAATACATTAATATTAAATGTGCTGTGTATCTATAACGTTAATGATACAAAATTTGTTGCATAGTGCAACTAATTTTAGTATAGTAAAAATAGTCTACACATTTGTTGTTCACTTTGTCAATTAAATAAATAATAAATATCGTCGGGACAACTCACACAACGCCATCTGATTCCAAACTAAGCAGAGCTTGTACTATAGTAACCAGATAACTGATAAACATACTTATTTATTATAAATAAATAACGCACAGACACAGAATAAACCATCGTGCTCATCACACAAAGTTTTACCCTGGGTGGGAGCCGAAACCCACGACCTCTTGCGTAGCAGTCAGATACACTCCCACCGCGCCACAGAGGCAGACAAAAGTAGGCAGACAAATTGCAGTATCTTTTTTGGTTACTAAGATATACCGTTAGATGAAAACGATAAATGTTTACGAGTAAATTTTCGTTACATATGCAGATTGAAGTAAATGATTAATTTAAAAATGTAATATTTTTATTAAAATAATCATTCAATTAACAATTTTTAGCCAATCGAATAATACCGTTCTCTAACTTTGATTTCAAATAAATATTATATTAGTAAGTGTATTCATTATAATATTTTGTAAAGAATAATAATTCGTCTCCAATTTGTATTCTCATCCTAAGGTCTTAGGGCCGTATTCCAGAACGTTTATCAACACTCAAGAAACACTTGAGAGTAGATTTTAGAAGGCAAAATCTAGTCTCAAGCACTGATCGTTCGTTCTGGAACGTTCTGAAATAAAAACGTTCTGGAATACGGACCTTAAGGACCGTATTCCAGAACGTTACTCAATACTCAATCGACGCTTGAGAGTAGATTTTATAAGGCAAAATTTAGCCTCAAGCGTTGATTGAGTATTGAGAAAGGTTCTGGAATAAGGACCTAAGAGTACGATTAAAGCGTGATGGTTTACGTTTTCGAGAAGCGTTGTAGCAACGTCATATTCCAAAATGATTCATATAATAATATAAATTCCCTTTTAACTCTAAGTTAACATTTCGTAAATTAGTTTTCTACCTCCAAACTTGCAATTACTTAAAGAGATCAATGCTGAGGAGCATCTTAAGTTTATATACGGTTTTGGAGAAAGCATTTAAATAAATTCTTTTTTTTTTTTCAATGAATAATACTTTTAGTCGATTAGGTATATAATTGATATCGAATCTTTCGCTTCAAAAATACTATTAACTCATCATCATAGATACTTAACTAAAGAGATATGTGAAACAAGCGCGCGGCGCTGTCTCTTTTTCCGGAACAAGCATTCTTACAATGTAAATTATTATAGTTTTAATTTAAACTAGCACAACGACTGAGTGAATAATTAAAATTAAAACTAAAACAATGTCACTTACTTTTTTTAGTATGTTTTTAAGATTTTCTTTGCCAATCAAACACGCAATGGAATGCAAAGCTTGCGATAAACAGTCATTCTATTGCGATGTCTGGTGCGTCCTCACGTCGCAGAATGCCGATAAACTTGGCGACTCAGGTTCGCATAGTAAACACTGCGTTCGCAATATATCTATAGTTTAGATATCTATGCTCATCATGTAGGTATAGACTGAGATCAATTTTATACACCTACTACCACAAAAGCAACATGGGTAGGAACGCGCACTTTATATCACTGGGGTAAAAAACAAGACTGATGACTGACCTATCTATACTATTATTATAAAGCTGAAGAGTTTGTTTGTTTAGTTAAACGCGTTAAGCTCAGAAACTACTGGTCGGATTTGAAAATATCTTTTTGTGTTAGATAGCCTATTTATTGAGGAAGGCTATAGGCTATATATCATCACGCTACAACCCAGGAGAGAGGAGCAGTAGTCATAAATGTCGACTAATCGGGCAAATTTTTATAAGCGATGGGATTAAATAGGTGCGACGGGCGTTCGAAGTATGTTCCGGGCGAAGCCAGGGGGCATCTAGTTATATTATATGCCTGCAGATGTATTGCAATAAAGCTAAAGCAGTATAGGTATAATGCGGTTAGAGAACGGCGCGTTGCCTTTTAACAGAGATAAAAGAGACGGGAAGGTCAGGGGGACCTTCCCGATTCCTTTATCTATCCCTCGTCTAAGCAGATGGCACTACTCAAGGAGGATATGTCTGTCTAACTGATTATCATCAGATAAGCTGTGTTACTTGATTCATTCCTTTTAAAAGTATTTAAAAAACGTATTCTTTATTTACGTACGTAGGTACTCTTTAAGTAGTTAAAGGGCGATAAATTAATACTTAGTTTTTCTTAATACAATGTTTTATTGTAATACACTAACAATAACAATTCTCAGAAAGTCCTTTCATTTAATTTTGTAGAAAATCATAAAAAATCTTAGTCCGCCATCATTAGATATTACCCATATTAGATTTAGACTGACGTTATTTTGTTTTTGGTTTTTTAAATTATTCATAGCAAGTTCTTTCATTGGATACACATATTGTAGGAGTACACTAATATAATTAGTCCGCCATGTGAGGTGTTCCGCCATTGTGGTTTAAAAATAACGTCATGTACCATGCAATGTTATCCTAACTAAACGTGTATGAAACTATCCAGCTCAATCGGTTGAAGATACCCGCTTCAAAAGTGAGTTGTTGCCTGAACAAACATACATACTTTCTCTTCATCTTTCCTCTTCATGTAAGTGTATTTCCAGTTGCTTCCAAGCCCTACCTGGATTTGGAGCTGGTTTTTGTTTTTCGGGATTTTTAGGAACAACTGCCGTCTGACTTTCACTTATAAGGGAGCCTGCTTCGTTGCCTCGTTCGTTGGTCAGCAGGTGCACCGCTTTCAAATGAGGTTACTGGAACTCTGGAGATCATGGTTCATCACCCCAATCAAACATACACACATTGCAATTTAATAGAAAGCTTGAAAAAAAAACACACTATGTTTTGTGATGTCAATAATACAGACAGATCCTTTCATAGCAACGCACGACCTATTTCAGGTCATTCCGACTATTTACCAAGATCCTTTGAGCTTCTCAGGGCCGCTGGCGGCGCTAAGGGATTCCTGCCACTAAGACGGCTGTCTACACCGAGCAAACGACCCGTATAAACATTGTACATATTACCTCCTTACGTTCGTATAGCCTGCTACTGATATTTTTATGACACGAGACAGTGTATTTTTTTAGGGCCTATCTTCGTCCTGATCTAAATATTTAATAAGTCTTAAATATTTAGGATTTTATCTCCGAAGGGGTTCGTAGAGGTGGTGTGACAAATAAAAAGGACATTGTATTGTTTTTTTATTATATTCATTTCACCTAGATGACGTCAAGCACCTTATAAAAAGACTTTGACAACAGTCGGAATGCCTGACTGCCGTCAAGAGACTGAAAGGTGGAAGCTCCTATTGAAACCTGGTTTGTAAGAGAAGATATGGCGACCAGCGTCATATAGGGAAGAGCTATCGGACTATGTTGATAGAAAGAATCATGCATCGCGCTATGAGAATAGAAAAGGTGATATTTATTCAACAGCCCAACATCTACGTTGTTCGAGTACCTCCGTCCGGCAGGCGTGATCATCTTGCCTGGTTGTATGATTCTCTCTTTGTGTCGGAGAAACTTTTTCCAGCCGTTCCTCCGCGGAGGTACAGACTAGAGATAATTATATATATAATTTAGTAACCACAACTGATTCTTTAGATATGTCGGTAGGCAGGTTCCCAGGACACTAAGACCTTCGAAACTCAAACCAGTCTCTACTGCAAGTGGTACTCTTGTTGACAAATGGACGAGTCTCTATTGCAGGCACCTATAGCGTTGGAAGGTCAAATAACAGTCGATCTTAACAATGCAGAATATGTAAATTTAAATCATAAACTTCTAGCAGTAATTGAAAGTAAATCAAAGGCTCCAAATACAGATAAAAAGCACCTGCAATGATGCTAAGATGAAGAAGATCGTTAGTTCTTTTATGTATTTATATAAACACACATGGTTCAATCATATGAAATTGGGAAATAGGAAATAAAACTCGTAATGCATTAAAAGTGGAATTGAAAACTATTCTATTCAACTGCGACGCTAAAATTACTAGGTAAGTCATAAAGTTTTTACGTACCAGTATATACAATAAAATGAAATGTAGAACAATTAAATATTCGTTTTACGAGCTTACAGAATTTTAACAAACAAAAATAACTTTACAGCGAAATGAAAAGTAAATAAATATTAATTGTTTTGTAAAATTTGATTATGTAAATGATGATTGCAATTTTTTTAGCAATCAGCTAAATTTCTGAATTTTAGGTTATCGGAGTTTGAAAGCAATGTTGCTGTCTCACACAATATCCAAGATTCCCAGATAAAATAAATCCCAAAATGTGTTGTATATTTACCTCCTATTAACCATTTTGTGGCCAGCACAGTATAATAATGTGTGACCCTCTTGATATTATATGTTAAATTGTCGGTTCAGTAAACAGCCTTTGTAAGTGATTTAATCTCCTATAAACGCCGATTTCAAGTGAGAAACAAAGGGAAACACTATATGTGTATTACTAACGTGTGTGTACGTATGTACGTATAAAATACTACAATTGTAGTATCCTCCCTGTGTAATTACACAGGTGGGGTTACAAGCCATCAGAACAGATTCGAAATATCGGAAATAGTACCGATATAGATTTAATTTAAGGTCAAGATATAGATTTTAGTTATTTCTAAAATATAAGAAGCCAGCAATGTTATCTTTCCATTTTATTGGAAGTGATAATTTCAGTACGGTATTTAATGTTTTAATTTTAGTATGCTATCGTATAATCGTTTTATTTTCTGTCACTGAATGAAAATTTGTGATTCGGCCTTTTTTTTTAACGTGTGGAAATCCCCTCGGATGTCATGCCGGACTCGAACCGGCTAAAACCACACAGTCTACGCCTAACTGTCTATTGCCGGACGCCCCGGGTAACTCCTCGGAAAGATGTCCCAGAGTTGTGATTCGGCCTGATATTTTAATTTGTTTTAAGATATTTAAACTGTTAGATACCTAAGTAAATTTAAAATGAAACAGTACTCTTGATTTTAGTTTTAATTCTTTTTAATTTAACTTTAAATAAGATTGCAAAATTATTCAAGCTTTATGTATACAGAAATAACTACAACATCTTAAGTAACTAGTAAATGCTGTTCGCTATATTAAATAGCTGCTAAAATACCTATTATTTTTAAACAAATAATCAACATGATTTGATATTAATTAAACCAATTAAACGTTATTTACAGTAAATTATGATTTTTAGTTTTTTTATTAATTGCCTCGTAACCAGGCCAAAATTATTAAATGAAGACGGCCCGGTCGTATCATATTTTCTCGGAGTAATATACTCGAGTTTCATACTAATATAAAAACTAAACTGAACTATCTTCACGCTGTATCCCTGTCGGGGTAGTCAGAGAGGACCGATCGCAAGGCTTCGCGGTCCATGCATACTTCTTTCGCTTCTTCTAGATTCATCAATCGCTTCATACACGCACGTCTGGGTATCCGAGTACTTTTGACTTTTCCGTTTTTGAGCAATCTGCTCACGTGGTCTTAATATGTAAGTCTCGGCCTACCCTGACTCCTTCTACCCTCTACTTTCGCACAATATATATTCTTCGTCGATCGATCCTCACTCATTCGTTGGAGAGATTCTAATATAACGTAACGTACCAAAATCGAATGAATATAACTGAATGAACTTTGAAAAAAATTAATATCTATGACGCAATATTTAAAATTTTCGAGAGTAGCGAAAATATTTTCTGTGTAAAATTTTCAAATGTTTGATTTATTTACGTTGTATGATTATAAAGTTTTAGTCACTTTTTTTTTGGTCTGGATTTAGTAAAGTTCTTTATAATTTTATTTGTAAGTAGTTAGATACATACTTTTATTACCTATACTTACGAATATTAACAATATTCCATCATAATTCATCAAAATTTTTAATTTAAGCTAAGAAACACATTTTGTATAAATAATAAATTCACTAGAACACTTGAAATTTTGCCTAAATCAGGATAATGCTCTAAACGTTCTGCGTCTGCGTGCTGAATGGGAAGAAAGCGGAACACCGCGTAGTTTACTGAGTAGTAGGACGGCTCCTGAATGGTCGGGAGACACATCATTACTACTATCCCCGCAGCAGTGCACAAAAAGCCTTCCCCGCGTCAATCAAAATAAATCTCTACACGATGAGCTAATATTGAGGTACTTTAATAAATGGAGTTAAGTATTAAGGTATCATAACAATAATATAGTATACTACAAGTAGACGATACTTACTGCTTTTCTACCGCATAATCTGTGAAGTATAGAGTGTAATGGAAGTGCGCGCACTGCGATGGAACAAACACTATTGGCCTTCCTACTGTGCGCTAGAAAAAACGCACTTGCGATTTTAAAAGAGTGGCCATGAGTTTTATTGCCAGATTCTTCCTCAGGCTCTACCTATTGCTTTGCGAATCTGGCAGTAAATGTAAATGAAGAAGCAATAATCTTGACGTTCATAAGTGTTACTTTGTGACCTACATGAATAAAGATATTTTCATTTAATTTCATTGCGCGCACTGCCTTAAGCTCTTATTTTAGAAAACGTTACTTACAGTTGACACTAAGTTCCACAGATGCATCAAGTTGGTGCCCTTCAGACATGGCACGATTCCACACTACGCAGCGGAAGATTGCTCCATCGTCTTGTCTGGACGGCATCAGTGTGAGGGTTGCTATCGTGGGCTCCGAACGCGTCTTGGCATGGAGTATTGTCGCTTCTAAGGGGTATGTTGAACCTTCGCGGTACCACCTGAGGAAATAATCCTTCGATTAAACACTTGAAATGTTTATAGGGGTTTAAGAAAATACTAACTAAAAATTTATATGTAATTAGATAAGGATAATGTTTAATAACTAGAGAAGCGTAGAAACAATCGCTGTCTCTAGATCGAATGTATTGGTGTATTAAATGGCTTGTACCATAGATAATGGAGGTAATAGTAAATTTCTTGTTGATGAGACAATTTCGTGTAGGCAACATCATCCATAATTATAGCTAACTTAGCTGGGTTTTTCTAGAAACATCCGTTCATTCTATTTTTTGTTTCACATTAATTTAATATACCTATTTATTTTATTGTTTAAAATGTAATTAATTTGATGTAAAATATTATGCATAGAAAACATTCAGTTGTCTTGTTTCTCTTTTTGTAATATGGCAGACAATTTCATTAAGAAAAACACACGATATCATATCGTAAGGATAAAACATAACACATCTAGGCAATTTATATTCCATATTTGAGACGTGAGTAGTATTCTATATTTCGTCTTCGTTCCTTATCAAATATGTAAATTTTTAATCTCTTAAAATATTTAGTGATCTTTTGATAATTTATTTGCAGGAGATTTTGCTTCTTAGCGTCATAAACTTAAAATATTTCCATTGTAATTCAAATCCAATTTTATTTGCAAAGTTTATGGCCAACACATGAAAAACAGGTCTAAATCGTCTAATTTGATAGAAATAAGAATAAAGGATATTAAAATACGTAACACAATGTCGCACGCTTCTAACAAATGCACATTGTAATTCATACTCAAACATATCAACGCCACCGTTGCCGTCGCATATTTAAGTAGGATCCCTCGCCGAATAGAATTTAAAATTTAAACAGGGTGATCTACGTAAGTTTTGTCTGCATTCCACAAGCTTTTGTTCGAATACATTGTAGGTAGGTACCATCCGTCTTTGGATTTTCCTATTTTATCAGTCACTTTACTACTATCTGCTTGGAATAGTTTATTGAAATAAGTTCGGGTCGTTAATCTTGATTACTGCTCCCTATTTGGAGAACGAAAATCTATTTCTTACATTTTTTTCTCCACTTCTCAATCCTAAATTTCCAATGTCAGCAGCCCTAGACCACTATTCCATATTTTTTGGTGGGACTAATCCACTAATCCCACCCACATTCCCATTATATACTGAGACTCCTGTAAACCAGGATCTACAGCAATGACCAAATACCAGAAAAGTTACAACCAGCTCGATCTCGGTCAAGTCCCAGAAGAAGTTAGAATGTCTTGGAACCCGCAGCGAAATTAATCAGAAGATAATTTGAGGGAGTCGAAAAAATAACGTAGCTCCTCTTCCCTCCTGTGCAAAGCGGGAGTCCTGGAAAGCAAATGGGTGTAAATCCTGTAGAAAAAGGGAAGCACCACGGTAATAAAGGCAGAAATGTTTAAAAGCAGTCCGTATATCATGGTTCTTTTGATCTTTTGATCTATCTTTCCTACTTGGACTCGATAAAGGACGCATTGCTAGTTACATTCTGAATGTATTCCGATCTCCTTTAACCTATATCAACGGAGATTTTATGCAATTATAGGATCCTCACTGGATCCGTGATCCGTCCCAGAAAAAGAGGGGCGTTACAAGTCTGATCGCTCATACAGTGTCTCTGTGATAGTATAGCTCTTAAACGGGGAAAAGATATATAAGATTGTATCTATTGAAAGCAATTGTTTTATTACATACCTACGTTTTATCAAAATCAAGTTTGCAATCACCATTAAATAATTTTTACAAAGGATTTTGAAAGGTACCTCTAATTTAATAAAAAAACACTTTTTCATTTAAAAGGTGGTGAGAATATGCCATATGCTATTTAGAATTTACACTTCTCAGTACACATTAATGCGGGGCTCGTACTTCTTAACAAAGCCAAAAATAACTTTTTGGTAAGTTTTGACAAGAACGGGAACCGCGCAGGTGAGACACACGAACTTTCAGCGGTATACTTTATGAGCAAATGTCGTGAATTTTAATTAGATAATAAAATTTGTACTCATGTGTGGGTGCATGTATCTGGTAAAAGTTCGCTACCAGGTATTTATTATACTATACTCTCTTCGCGCTTTATTTTTGAAGGGGTAGGCCGAGAGAATAGATAGAAAGGTTCGATCCATGCTTCCTGTTTATGTATCATGGTATGTAATTAAAAATAAGAATATCTATTGTGCAAAAATAGGAGGTAGAAGGAGTTACATATGAAAACTACGTAAACAATCTGATCAATAACAGAATGGTCACAACAACAATCGTACCCAACGACGAATCAAAACCCAAACGATAGCTACTCCTCACTGTCAAATAAAAGTGAAACCTAAATCTAAATCCAGGAGGCCGAATCTACTATTGACAAGCCATAGAAAATAAACAGAATCGCTGTTTTAGCAGTCAAAATGTTAGTAGACTGTCAAAAATGCAACTGACTAGCGTCCACTGGCGCAGTACGTGTTAGCAGAATTCTATCGGCCGACCGATAGAAGTCTATTGGAGTACGATTGTATTAGTAGACTACGAAAAACTGACAAAATTGAACCGGTGGCTTTCTATTGAGCGGTGATTGAAATAGCAGACACGGCCCCTAGGTAGGGTTAAGAAGGAATTGGAAATGCATTGTGAAGTAAATAAATGTACTGAGCCAAACGGTTATTACAAAAAATAGCTACCTACGCTTTTTTACTTACGACAATATTTCTTTCATCACAGGCGGTACCATCTAATTTTATCACAGATCACAGTAAAAAGTCCTGCAACCTTAACGGATATGTTTTTATAGGCACTTTAAAAGTTGGAATATAAGAAGCCGACGAAACTTTACGGAATGAAAACGTAAAGTTTATAAATTAGACTGAAATAAAAACTTTATTTAAGATCTAATCATGTGATTCTGTATTAAATTTGTTTTTAGAAAATACTATGGCATAGTAGGTAAGTATTAATTTTGTTTGGGTAATTTTTTAAACTTCTAAACTCTAAAGTCAGGACAGGAACAACAAAACACAAGATGAAAAGAGGTTATTTTTGAGACTTATCCCACCCGTATTCCCATTACTGTGACTCCTGTAAACCAGGATCTACAGCAATGACCAAAACACCAGAAAAGTTACACTGAGCTCGATCTCGGTGATGTCCCAGGAGAAGTTAGCATGTCTTGGAAACCGCAACGAAATTAATCAGATGATAATGTGAGAAAGTAAGAAAAGAACGTAATGCCTCTTCCCTCCTTTGGAAAGCGGGAGACCTGGTTCCACTGGACCACGTTCAGGGATAAGGCGTGGTAGATAAATAAATAAAAGTCTTATAAAACGGCTCAGACTGTCCATCCGTCCGTCTGTACACAATATCTTTTTCTCAGGAAACATAAGAGAAAGAGACAAACTGTTTGCGGCATTTCAGTACACCATGAATACGTGCATAGGCGATTTTAAAGTTTTATAGCAATTTCGGTTTTGAAACTGGTTTCGATTTAGAAGTCTACGATAGTGAAGGGCGCGTTACTTGTTAGACGCATTCTTCTGAACTCTGCTGAGAAGCTAGCAAACTCTATTAAAGAAATCTTCTTTCTTAGAAAAACTTTCTTAAACGGCAAAAATACATAGGTATTAACGACGTCTTATATTTTTTAAGAATCATTCAAAGTTACAAAGAGTTCATAACTGCCTTCTAAATCTTAAAATAATTAAACAGGAAGTTCTATATTTAAATAAATAACTCCAACGTGCGCACGTCGCCGCTTACAACTTCCGTTCGTAGCTGAAAACATAATATCACTTTCTCCTAACGTGCAATATTAAGTACCAACCTACGAGTACCTACATTTTTTCAATAATTCTTCGCACTTCGCTAATTGAGCATTTTGATATCTTGATTTTTATTCAAATAAGGAGATAGAAACAACTGGGGACTATATTTTTGTTGTATCTCTGTTGATGCAATCTGTTATTCAACAACCGTCTGACTGACATTATTTATCTTAGTGGAGAATATATAATATCAATATTTTACAGTCATGTAAGACGTCAAAAAATCTTATGAAAAAATTATAATTTTTATACACGAACAACAATACGAATACTATAAGTATACTATAAAAGTATTGTTTTTTCTGAAGCAAGTATTTTCTCTGGTGTTTAAAATAACAATAAGTACTTATAGCCAATTTCAAGTGCAACTAGAAGTTTGATGAGAGTTTAGCTATTCGATTTACATAGTAAACATAATGTAATAGACAATACTGTTTATAATAAAAATAAAACGTTTTCAATTATGTAAACGAAAACTAATGTAATTGCTGGCGATTAAAAAAGAGTGGCCATGAGTTTTATTGCCAGGTTCTTCCTCAGGCTCACCTATTGCGTTGCGAATCTGGCAGTAAATGTTAATGTAGAAGCAATAACATTGACGTTCATAAGTGTAAATTTGTGACCTACATGAATATCAATATTTTCATTTTCATTAATTTACATATTATATGGCTGTACTTACTTGATAGTAGGCTCAGGCGAACCACCTAAGCTTGAACACGAAAGATTCAGTTCTCGTTCCTCCTGAGACTGAGCATGAGAGCCAGGGTTGAGCACAGGTGCACGTGGACTCGTGAGTACAGTGAGCGTGTGCCCTTGAGCATGAAGAGTACGCCCGGACCCGCCAGCCTTCACACGGCACTCGAACCGCCCGTTGTCCCTCTCATACGATACGTTCGACACCAGCAGGTCGAATCGACCTTCTGTCGGCGCATACGTAATCCTGCAACAAGGTTTTCATGAATTAAAAAAAAACAAAACTCTAAAATTAATTTAATGTACATTTTAGGATTTAAAGGGATCCTAACCGAGAGAAGGGTCGTAACTGATTTCAATACGTAGGTATTAACCATTATTTGTTAGCATTAGTCCTAGACCTAACCGTTACGGTGATTGTGTATTTAAACGTGATACTTTTGTCACTGCCTACACGCATTAGCGTGGATTTTGTCGCAACCCACTTCAGACCCAAATTTGCAACATAGCTTCTGTTATAAAGGAACCTTGCAACCCTCTTCTTGAATCTTTGAGCCTCTAGCACACCTAATAACGGACAAGTTTTGGACGCATGTCCTAATAAAACAGAGGCGTTAGAGGTTGTTGTAGGTCAGATAATACACCTGCATCTATACCTAGTACGAACCAATAAAAGCTTAGAATACTAAAAGGTAGGAACTAATACAAATCAAAAATTTTTGAAAAGCTTGTAACACTTAATGGTCAACCCAGAATTTGACCTCAAACCCTTTTAAGAGTTTCATTGCTTTCAGTCAAAGTAAAAAAAAACAAGAACACTCGCAAACACATCGTTAAATTCGACTTGAAATTCCCTGTATAATTGTTCTTATCTCTCATTCAGTTTCCAATATTACTTTGCAGCTTTAGCGTAGAGGTGAGCGGAAAGGGCGGATCTTTCTAAGAACAAAACTTGGTTTCGCTGAAATAAATACGTTCCTTAGAGGCCCTTTAAGATGGAAACCGCTAAAACTTCAAATTACCTACCTGCCAATAGTTTTCTTGTATTTTAACTTTACTTACATATTGTCACGCCTTTATCCCCAAAGGGTTAGGCAGAGGCATACTATACGCCCACATTTCACCGTATGCATCTTTGTTTCACGTAACAAGTGTTGAGCCCATTGCAGTGTTGAAATTGACAGGCGCAGGCTGTGGCGAGCTGCTGTTTAAATTAGGTCAACGGGCTTAACGTGCCTTCCGAAGCATGGAAACGCTCGCAAATGTAAATTCCACATAGTGGTCACCCATCCAAGGATCACCTATAGCGAATGTTGCTTACCGCAGTGATCGTTTACAGAACACTAAGTCAGCGGGGCCACGAGCGCTTCCACGCTAGAACTTCGTATCTTTATATCTTCGTATCTTATTCTATTAACTGTAATATTCAGTATTTACAAGTTTATGGTTAAATCGGAGAACCCAGTACACATTCAGTTTACTTCCTTCAGCTTATAGTTCAATGATATTGTTTACAAAAGTTTAAGCCTGAGACGCTATGTACTAACAAAATTTGTCCGAAATACAACTCTGCAGAACAATGTATAAATAACTTGTTAACGCTCGCGGCTCCGCATGCGTGGTGATGTTTTCCCGTTCCAGTTTCCCACAGGAACATGTTCCCTGGATAAAAAGTAGCCTATGTGTTATTCTGATGTGTAAGCTATATTAAAAGTATATTTAGTAAAGTAGTAAAAGTAAAAAAAACTATTCAATAGATTTTGCGTAAAAGAATAACAAACATTGATACTTACAAACTTTTACTTTTGTAATATTAGTAGGATAGGATAAAAGATAAAATAGTAAGTTCAAAACTGGTGGCACATTTAACTTAATAAATTGAGAATTGCAAAGAAAATTGCTAACACATTAAAATTGTGTGAAACTTGCGGTGTGGCAAATGTGACTTCAATTGCCGCAATTTTGATACTGAGCATTGATAACAATATTTTTATTATACACGTAACATTACATATTTTAAAACGTGGGCTTTGCTCTTTGAAAATGAGTACGACTTTTCTCAAATATTTCTGAATCTTTTGGAATTTCTATCACAATCGTGTAAAGGTATATTCTAAAGAAATGTAACAAAGGAGTTTTCGTAATTTCGTAATAAAATGGCGTAATTCCCTCTTAGCGTGACAAGGGTGTGTACCATAATATGATTGCGGTTGTCACTAAATCATCGCGAAAGTCTTCTGTGTGTTGTTGACGCGGCGAAAACTTTGACAAGAATTCCCATGCCCATATTATTAGGTAAATAACACTAGATGACCCCCACAGCTTCGCCCGTGGAATATGTCGACCTCCCGTCGCACCTATTTAATCCCGTCGGTTATAAATTCTACAATGATGCATAAAAATTTGTCCGATTTGTTGACATTTATAACTACTGCTCTGCTCCCCAGTGTAGTAGCGTAATGATATACAACCTATATCCTTCCTCGATAAATGGGCTATCTAACACAAATAGAACTTTTCAAATCCGACCAGTATTTCCTGAGATTAGCGCGTTCAACCAAACAAACAAACTCTTCAGCTTTATAATATTTATTATTATATATTATATTATTAAAATAACATATATTTCAACATCGAAATTCTAGATAAGTGTCTGCACCTGTATGCCCCTAAAGGTTATTCGGAGCTGTCTGAAACCCATTTCGCCATTAACCGTTTTACCGACAACTATCATCACATTTTTGCTTCACTGGTTTAGCATTACTAGTTCAATATTTATTTCCGAATCTCTGACATATGGCCGTTTTCAATATTCTACCTTCAGTTAAACATAGATCGCTACCACAGATAAACAGTTGAATATTAACTTTTGTGACAGATAGTTTAATGTCGTAGGTAAATATTTCTATCTGTCTTTGGTTATTGAAACCGAAATTTTCGTCGATAGGTACCGATGGTAACTATTTTGACATTATTTTAGACAATAGTAAAATATAAATAGGTTATTGAGACCAGCCGATAAAATACTGCATGTCCCATATAAATGTAGCAATGGGTCCGAGATCTTAGGAATACCAAACCATCATAAACTGTCCTTGTAACGAAAATAAAAATAATTCCTTCATTTGCTTATCTTTGTTTCCATATGTCGAGAACTTATAGTACTGTTTTTGTGTTTCTAACATATCAGAAGCGCTCGAACAAATTTATCTAAGAAAAAAAACGACTTTTATTTCATGAGAGCGAAAGGTTATTATTATACAAGGAAAAGGTTACCAATAAACTTGCATTATCAGTAATGTTCGTTAACGTACCATTACGCTAACGTGTAGATACTATAGGTCTGTTGCGTAGCTTAGAAACCGCAACTAATTGGAAATACCGTAATATACATACTATGTTGTAAATTTACATAATACTATAATAACACACGCGTATTGTCTAATACCTATGCACGTAAGTTATGTAGACATAGGCACATGCCGACGGTGAGATCCTTGTTACGTTGTTTAATTAATTTATTTATTAATTAAACAAGATTTCAAGACTAAAGATGTCTCTCTATTCTCTCTCCTTTATAGGTGACTATAAATTATAACCATTCTATTCTACACAGCATTTCTATGTACGTCCGTGCTTCGGATGGCAGTAAAATGGCAGTCGTTAAACCCTTTTGGGCGACTTGAAAAATGTCATCAGCAGGTCGCCACAACCTTCGCTTGTTCATTTCAACACGGCAATGGGCTCACTACCTGTTACGTGGGACAAAAATGCATAAAGTGAAAAGTAGGCGTAAAGCCTCTGCCTACCTCTTAGGGGATAAACGCGTGACAAATATGTGTGTATATGTATTTCTATGTATTGAACATTCTAAATTATAATGCTTTTCACTGTGCTCGACGTAACAGAGGAGTGAAACATTCTCTGTAACATTCTTAGTTCCTAGAAGTTACATGCTCATTTGTTTTAGTAGTAACCAACATTGCAAAATCACTTGTAACAAGAACCAAGCATTGTTTTTAATACTCGACGCCGCAAGACGATGAAACAAATGGCTTTGTAAAAAGACAATGAGGTATAAAAAACCCTAACAAACCAGTTATGTATTTTATTTAAAAAAAAGGTGTAATTTCATTTGATATATTATTTTCACCTATACTGTTAGATAGAGCTAAAAAGTGTGTTTGTTTGGTTTATAGTTTATTATATACATGAGGTATAAGAGGCCTCACCAATATCTCCAGGGTCTTTCGATGGGTCTTGTTACAAAAGCTAAGTAAGACAACAGCACACAAACTCATTTATCATGCCTCTTTCACCTGAAGAATGTGCTAGGATCATGACTTTTCTGGACTAGGCATCAGTATGCGTCGTACTGCAAGAATGGTGGGTGTGACGTTACGAACGGTTTAGAAGTCGAAGCGAAGGTACGACCAGGTTGGAAACCATTTGAGGAGACCAGGAGTACTAGTGCCTGAAAAGACCGGTATATTGTTCCCACTGTGTTGAGAAATCGCCACCTAAACGCAGTGGAAACTCAGCAACAGATTTTTCAGAATCAAAGGGACTACATTAATGACAGGACAGTGTGAAGAAGACTGGCTGAAGTAAACCTGAAACCCCTAAGACCATCGAGTGGCCCTAAACTCGAGAGAGAGTATCGAGTAGCGAGACTGCGATACGCCCGTGAACACATACACAGTGTGATTAAGAAGAATACATACATATTGTCACGCCCTTATCCCCGAAGGGGTAGGCAGAGGCATTCTATGCACCTACATTTCACTGAATGCATTTTTGTCCCACGTAACAGGTAGTGAGTCCATTACCGTGTTAAGAAGAATGGTCAAGAATTTTGTTTACAGAAGAGTCTCAATTCTCACTTTACTTTTCTTATGGAAGGTGAAGTGTCTACAGGCGACCTGGTGAGCGATACCTCAGAAAGAGTCCAGTATCGTGGAGGCAGTGTACATTTATTGGCTGGCATATCTTCAGAAGGTCGCACAGAGTTAGTGGCCATAGAAAATGGCACTCTGACTGAGGAAAGATATGCCCAAGCGGTTCTCAATGAGTATGCAGGGCCGTATTTAGTACATATGGGTGATGGATCGAAGCTGATGCATAATAATGCCCGGCCACACACGGCTCGGGTCTTGCAAGAGTATATTCTGAAAGTTAGTATCAGCGCGACGACTTGGTCATCAAGACCCTCATCTCAACCCGATTGATCACGCCTGGGATGAGCTAGGGAGACTAGTCAAAAACCGCAGACCTCCACCTACCACCCGAGGAGGCAATACCAGTTATTTAAAAATAAATACCATTATACTTATAAATGTAAATTTAGTTTTATGACACTAAGCTAAAATAGCTATGTTTTATTGTTTTTTCATTTTTTAGACTTAAAAATGTTACTAATGTATAATTTACTATAGTTTCAAAGAAACCTGATAAAAATTGCTATAATTTTTTTTATTTTATTTTAAATCTCTAACTTCTATAGTATAGAAAAATAATAAATTTTAAAAGTGTAATACTTATTTTTGCAGGCCAGTGTATTACAGTCACTACCAATTCTATAACAAGTAAACATTTGCTGCATTGCAATAAAATTCACTGCGTTTTGTAAGCTTGTTGTATGAAAACAACAAAACTTTTTATACATTACATTTTTTTATGTTGGCAATACTGTGTATTGTTAATCTGAAAAGTATCCAATTACTTATCGGTATTGACTTTCAATAGCTACGAATACTTTCTACTTTCAATTTTACTATCTAACAATTGGTTCGTTGCATAATGAACTATTATCTAATGAACGGCTTAGAGAATTGTATAAAGTAATGATAATTTAATTTTAAACGTTATTTTGTAGGCGTTTTCAAGTAACTACCTGCCGATGTCTAAGAAAATATACGAGTACTTACTCGTAACTAGTTACTTTAAATAACCTATAATATGAGCGTTTGAAAATGTCGTTCATTATTGAATCCCTGCACAAACTTTAAATATGAATATACTGGCTGTACCTACAACTTCGCCCGTCACATACATCAAACCAACATTGCACCTTTTAACGCATTTTTTGCTCGTACTTCATTAGTTTTACATTAACGTATGGAGGTATACTTGAATTTGACTGCCTCGGTGGCGCAGTGGTAGTGTATGCCACTGCCGCGACTGAGGTCCCGGGTTCGATTACTGGGTTCGAAAAATATTTGTGTGATCCACAAATGTTTGTTTCGGAGTTTGGGTCTTTGCTATGTATAATATGTATGTATTTAGAAATATATATATAAAAAGGTTTATCAGTCATCTAGATCCCATAACACAAGTTTATATTAGCTTACTATGGGCTAGAATGCGCGGCGGTGGGTAAAAAAATGTCCTACAATATTTATATTTATTTATTTATTCGTTGACATTGACGATTACTGCTTTGTTTTCTTGGTAGACGCAGGTCTCTCTCAATCCTCATAGCACACGTTCAACTCGCCTCTATTTCTTCATCTTAGTGTATTCTCAATAGCTTCCAAACCCTACCTGGATTTGGAAAATGGAGTCCACTTTTATTTAGACAGTTATCTTTAGGCTTTTCATTTTTAGCATTGTTGGGAGCTACTGCCGTACTCCTTAGCCTTCCTAACCTCCATAACCACTTAAATGCGCCTACGTCGCATAATGAGTTCGCTTGTGCCCTTGAGATGAGATCTTGGTGATAGCCCTTACAACCAGTACAGGATCCGATGTGATGTGATATTTATGGCAAGCCTTACATCATAGAATTGCTACTCTCGTAACGTGACATACATAAAGCTTTATACCACGCCAAAGACCCTAAAAGACACCCTTGACAGACTGATTTGCTTCTTTTGTATACGTATTAGTTATTGTTACGTTACCTTCGTTCCACTAAAAAGGCTGAAAACTTCTACCCAATGGATATAACAGAATTTGAAGCTAGTATTTGTGTAGAAATGCCAGAAGAAGATTCATTGAATACCTTTTCACGGCCAAGGAACAATTTCTACAGACAATAGCTTTGGATCAGAAAAGGTCGGGCATTGGCTTGTATTTAATGTACGTACAAGTTTCAAGTATGTTATTATTTGTTGTCGAAATACTAACTTACAAAATCGTATCATTGACTATTCTGTATAATTTGACGATATTATTTTACGTGCTTGATACGTGATTTGATTTTGTTTTTTTTTGTATAAACTCTTTATTATAAAATTTGTTAGAATTTCATGAAAATAAAACTAATGCAATTACTGGAGATATTAATTAATTAGAAAAGAGTGACTATGAGTTTTATTGCCAGGTTCTTCCTCAGGCTCTACCTATTGCTTTGCGAATCTGGCAGCAAATGTAAATGAAGAGGCAACTATCTTGACGTTCATAACTGTTATCTGTGTGACGTGTTACTTTGTGAATAAAGATTTTTAAATTCATTTATGGCATTCATTAATTTTACAACAATATATATGTAAAATTTATGAGTACCGACAGCAGTAAAACATTTATGAGTATTGCTTATAGCCTTTCTCGATAAATGGGCTATCCCCAACACAAAAATATTTTTTCAATTCGAACTTAGTATATGTGAGATTAGCGCGTTCAACCAAATTAACTCTGATGAGTTGATTCTTTTGACAATTTTGAAAGAATAAGACTAAGACGAATAATAAGAAGAATAAGACGTTTTGAAAAAAAAAATGGCCTATGATAATAAATTGCCCACAAAATGGTAATTACTTATTCAAATCAATGTTTTTTTTTTTTCAAATTCTTCGCCTTAATGGTTTTACAAGATATTTAACAGTTCATCTGATCCGATTAGCGGTATTCCCATTACACGGAAAAGGTCGTTTAGATAAAGTCTTATATATATATAACTTGCGTCAATATTGAAAGTCCTCTGGTACCATTTAAAGAACGCTTACTAGACCCACTTGACAAAAACAAACTCAGGTCTCTATAAACCGTAGACGTTACTGCCCATCCCTTCAGAGACGTCTTTTAGCCACCCCTTATAACCCCCTTGGGAGGTGTCAGGGTGGTCGTTCTTAGCAGGAACCACAAAGCCATAAATTGCTTTTTTCATGCAAAATGACAACTGAGAAAAATAAAATGAGTAAAGAGAAATTGCGCAGAGAAAATAAAAAAGTGATACAACTTTAAGCTTAGAGGTAGTATGAGGTCTGAGGCTTTTATAAAAGTAACAAGTGAAACAATTACAGTGTTTCAGTTTCAGTTGTTACTTTTTTTAAAATTAATAAATTATAATTTAAAAAACTAAAACATACACGAAATTGTCTTAATTACAACTTATCGTTTTAAAATTATTTGTTTTTATTTTTTAGGTTCGTTTTTTTTTGACTAACATTTAAATTGACATTAGTCTTTGATCTCTGTGCAAATTTTGAGTTAATGAAACTTGTAGAAAATGGTGACAAATACGCTGAAAGATTCCGTAATAATAATAATAATAATAAACCAAAATATAATAAAAAGGCAGACGCCGTTTTCATCAATAGCTTAAATCACCCAATCCATTTAACACCTAACCCAATAGCCCATTTCATAGTTAGCACATTTCACAATAGTTTAACTCCCATTGGAGGTGATCCATTACCGTTCTTCTACATAAGGCGGGCGTGGACTATCTGCAGTGAGGGTCCCATTCCCTATTAGATTAAAATTCTCAAAGGGCCTCTGCGTGTTGGACCTATGTCTCCATGTAAGCCTACCAAAAGCCCGGGTATCTTCAAGAAAAAAAAAAAGATACCCGAGAAAAGAAGAGACATAATAATAATAAACCCCTCGAGGACAGTTGTTATCTTTTATAGGATTAACGCAACCCTATGAGGGCATAGTAGATTCGCTTTTTGAGTCATCCACTTTCTGATATCAACAAAAAAATGTATCAGAAAGTCATTGAAAAGCTCACATCCGCAGGGCAGCTTGTGGCGAGCTGAATGTGCGTGGCTACACATCGGTCCCGATTCCTCAGAGTTTTGTTGCCCTTCTGCACCGGTTAGCATTTAATGGGCTAACGGGAGAGCAGTGAGACTGCTACTCCCGGGAGTGCAGCAAAACTCAACTCTGGCTTGCCTTAATTGGCCGGTCAGAGGGAGGGAGCCAGAGCTATATGCTCGGGGGTGGAAGTGTCATTTTCAAGGGCATAACTACGGGGAAGCCCGCTCCGGGCCTGTCCCGCGAAGGTGAAACCGGCGCCGCACCGCTCGACACCCCAAGCCGCTCACACCGGTGTTGCCTCCTGTCGCCTTACAGGCTTATCATGCCTATGGCGATTGTATAGGGGGCCCATCTAGTGAGTTGGCGAGTCACCGTCTGCCAAATTTTTGATAATCAGATATTAAAATGGCAGACGCCGCCTTCATCCATAGTTATAATCATCTAGTTCATCAAACCCCTAACCCAATAGCCCATTTCTTAGTTAGCATATTTTACAATAGTTTAACTCCCATTGGAGGTGGTCCATTATCGTTCTTCTACATAAGGCGGGCGTGGACTGTCTGCAGTGGGGGTCCCATTTCCTTTTAGATTAAAATTCTCAAAGGGCCTCTGCGTGTTGGACCAGTATGTCCCCATGTACGCCTACCAAAAGCCCGGGTATCTTCATAAAAAAGAAGAAGATACCCGTGAAAAGAAGAAACATAATAATAAAAATAAATAATAATAATAATATATAATAGTAATAATAATTAAAATTCTCAAAAGGCCTCTGCGTGTTGGACCTCTATGTCCCCATGTAAGCCTCCCAAAGGACCGGGTATCTTCGTAAGAAAAAAAAAGAAGATACCCGTGAAAAGAAGAAACATAATAATAAAAACAAATAATAATAATAATAAAAATATCTTTATTTTGCATAGACCATTTTAACGGCGCTTACAAAATGTCATACACTATTTAAAATATTTAAAGCGACCACCGGTTCGGAACGCGGCCCACCTGAGAAGAACCGGCAAGAAACTAAGGAAGGCTTTTTTTTGATGGCCTATTTACAATTTAATATTATTTCACTTTGCCAGCAGATCATTTCCAGGCGTCCCTGTCCTGCAAATAGTCTGTAACGGAGTAAAAACCTTTTTCACAAAGCTTGTTTTTAATAAACTTTTTAAATTTATTTAATGGTAAATTTCTCAGGTCACAGGGAAGCCTGTTGTAAAAGCGTATACAGTTACCCTGGAAAGAATCGCCAATCTTATGTAGTCGACTGTGGTGGACTGAAAGATTATTTTTATTTCTAGTGTTTATATTATGTTTATCACAGAGTTTAGAAAACTGTGATAGATTTTTCTGGACATACATAAGATTGGCAAAAATGTATTGTGATGGTACGGTTAGAATATTTACTTCTTTGAATTTTTCTCGGAGAGAAACTCTGGGGCCCAAATTATAAATAGCGCGTACAGCCCGCTTTTGTAGAACAAAAATAATATTTAAATCTGCAGCACTCCCCCAAAGGAGAATACCGTAAGACATAATACTATGAAAATAGCTGAAGTAAACCATTCTAGCCGTATCCACATCTGTTAGAGTCCTGATCTTTTTTACAGCGTATGCAGCCGAACTTAATCTAGAGGCTGTCTTTTCTATGTGTGGGCCCCACTGCAAATTGGCATCAATAGTTATACCGAGGAACACAGTTGATTCTACAAACTCTAACACTTGTCCATTCAGTTGAACATTGGCCGCAACTTGTTTTACATTTGGTAGAGTAAATTTTATACATTTAGTTTTATTTTCATTAAGGCAAAGATTATTTGAGCTGAACCAATGAACTACTCTTGCAATTGCATTGTTTACATCGTCATAGTTATCTAATTGTCTTTTAATTTTAAAAATTAATGAGGTGTCATCTGCAAACAAAACAATCCTATTCCTGTCCCCTACATAAAATGGTAAATCATTAATATAAATGAGGAACAAGAATGGCCCAAGTATCGAGCCTTGCGGCACACCCATTGTAACCATGGATCCTACAGAACGTGTACCATTAATATCGACCCTCTGTATTCTATTGTTCCAATATGAAGACCGAGTCGACCGAAGGTCGAGAGCTTTGCCTCTTATTTTACTTAAATCTAAATACGGATCAAGCTAATAAGTTATGGGACTTTTTTTACAGAGCCTTTTTGCCCAGACTAAACTATAAGCTAATTGTGTTAAAAGGGGAAATAATAACATAAAATCAAGGATTTAGGTATCAAATTATAGAGCTAGGTATCAGGAGTAAATCAATGGCAGTAAATTTAAGTATATCAAACAATTAAGTAACTGCTGCACTTAGGCCCCTTACGAAAATTTTGCTATATTGGGAGGGTGGTTGGCCTTACTGTACCACCCTGGCCAGCAGCGGGTTGATACAGGTTTTGTTTTAAGGTTTCCTTCTTTTGATGACATGAGCCCTCTTATACTAGCGGCACGCTATGATGGCCGTTTGGACATATTACAATAATGAAAATAAAAATCGATATTTATGAAATAAAATACCTTACGTAGTTACTTTTATTTTTTTTTGTTTTGAGCATACTATATTTAGGGTATTTATTTATTAATATCGATCTGAAATATATTATTTTCCTGAGACGAAAATGTGAAATATACGGCCATCGTAGCGTGCCGCTAGTGTAGTCAGCGGGTGTAACACTAACCAGTTGAGCTACAAAACCTTAGCAGAACCAGTGCATATTTCTCCCTATATTGTAATTGCTATCCTTTTATTGTACTTACGCACAGGACGTTTAATATATGTCCTCTTCGTATTAGACGATGTCGCACCGTACCGCACCGCATCGAATTGAATGTAACTACTCGAGCTTGAAATTACGGACATGTCCCTATTTTTTTATTTATGTACTTGATTTCTTTTTTCTGGTCAGAATATATTGTTTATGTGACACTTCGATCTAAATCTCAGTTTGGTCAAAAGTTTTTATAGTAGTTAGTAATTGATCATCATTTTTTGGTCATGTAAACATTCCATCCTCTATAAATAGACATCTTGAATATTTTGTGGTCTCTCTAAGTTCTTCGGAGCCCAACCCAGCCTCATCTGCTAGTAATGTGCCTTTCTGTCAATTGACGAAGCTCGGGTCATAAATCTGCTCCAAGCAGCAAATAACATCGGACCCAAGATTTCAGGTATATTTTATCCAATAACCTATAGTCTGGTTATTTTTTACTTGTTGAATTCTGTGTTTAAATTTGACTGTTTTCATCTGCTCCTAGAAACGGCCTGCTAATGTGCATGTGTGTGATATTGTATATGTACAATTTCACACACATGCACAGTAGCAGGCCGTTTAGAGCTTCCATAAATACAATTTCACCCACAAGCCCATCGAAGTGAGGTCGTACAATGGCCGACCAATGGTTTGAATCAGTTCCTACTTAATTAAGATTAGTTTGATATTAAACAGAATTACTTTAATATACATAAATTCACTTTAATAGAAATCAAGCACGAAATATAAAATTGTGAAAACATTAATGGTTTATTGTCGTCCAAGCTGTTGTTGCATAGTGTTAAAACACTGTTTGTTTTCCGAATAAAATAAAATAAATATACTATTGTAAAAAAGGGGTTAGTTAAACGTATACGATACAGTACAATAGACATTATCTGATCATAATTTACTTCTTTACTTAATTTACTTTCACTTTTCTACATTATCAAGGAGGTGAAAAATGTTATTACAGTTTAAGTGGTCATGTGGCATAAGGTCAAGGAAGTAATATAGCAATTTAAACAAAACTCTCTGATAGGTGTAACTATCGATAAGGTTGACTTTATTCACAAAGGGTGAGTTGTTGGTAACTGTGATAATTCAAATCGACCTAGGGTATGACGAAAATAAAATATCTTTATCCTTAAAATAAATCGCTAAGCGTAAAACTTTAGAGCGACTGGACCGAAAATCAAAATAAGCCTAATTTTCGCTTTCAAATAGGGCGGGAAGGTTTTTATGAAGAGAAAGATCGGGAAAATTTAAATGTAAGGCTAGGATAGCGTGCAAAAAGAAATGTAGTAATGAGTAGGTATGCATGGATCGCGGAGACTGGCGACCAGCCCTTTCTAACTACGTGGAGTGACGTGAAGATAAATAGATGAAAATTGGTCACAAATCAATAAATTATTATAAGTCACAACCGAAGCCATAGGGCAAATTTTGTGCAAGATAAAAAAGTGCAATGGTCACTGTTTAATTATTGCACGAAATAAATCGACGTTATAGAATAAATAGACCTTATGTCGAGTCATAGAAATTTGAGAGTATGAATGAATGAATGAATGAACCCTTTATTACGTCCCGTGAAACCCATTTCCATTTCCACAACATAACATGGTTTGCCTAACAATAATATCATTTGTCGCCAAACGCCAATTTAGTACGGTTAACCTAGTGATCTTAGGAGCTGTATAAATTAAATCAAAATATCCCAGCTTTGTCATGTAAATTCATTTTCTATTCAATTTGGTGAATCTAATATACTTTATCAACAAGGATATTGTTGTGATTGATTTTTATTTAAAAACATGATAATATTGGAGACGTACAAAGTATTTGGACGATCCTTCCCTCGTCAGTTTATAATAATAAGAGTGATACCTCGGATATTACAATATTAATAAGTCATAACCGTTGTAATTCATATATAGTTTGAGTCGAAATACCTACACTTTAGTAACTATACTTAGAAAAAAATCTTAGTTTTCTCAAGATGATAAGAAGAGTACGAATTTTAGATGATCGTAACGACTTTTTTGCTTATTAATTCATGGTTTCATAATTTCTAAATGAAGTTGTTTCAAGCGGGAAACTTTAGCTAAATAGTATTTAAAAAAATCATAACTACCCTTTACCCGTAGCGCTTGTGGCCCGCTAACTCAGTGTTCTGGAAAGGATCACTGCGTTATGCAACTTTCGCTAAGGCTGACTATTTATTTAAGTAAGTAAGTTTCCGTACTTCAATGGGCTCACCACCTGTGACGTGGGACAAAACTGCATACGGTGAAATGTGGGCGTATAGTATTACTCTACCTAACCTCTTCGCGATAAAGGTGTGACAATATGTATGTATATAACAATCCTTAATAGATTAAGAGACTAGAAGACATTTTTTAAAGCACTTAGTTATGCTCTACCTTCCTTTTTTTTACTGTACTTAAATAAAAAATATTAATATAAAGGATATTAGTTATCAAAAACGTTACTTACTGGTAGTTAGTTTCGAGAGGAATGTTTCCGATGGCAACGTTCTCGTGGCCACTGGCGGTAGTCCTCACCCAGTAGTATGTAAGTGATTCACCAGCCAATGGTTCCAATGCGAACCGACACTGCATTGTGACGTCATTGCCTTCTCTTGCATCATGCTGCTCATCTTCACCGTTAACCGAACGCCATTCTGTAACAAAAAAAACTGCCATTAGGATTCCATAGCATAATAGAAACGTATGATGTGTAGTAAAATTAAATGTATGGTGACGTCTTACGGCAACCGCCGGGCTGTGAAATGACTGGCCATGTCAGCCCCGCCGGGTAAGAGAGGAAGACCCAAGAAGTGCTGGCTTGACGTCGTAAGGGTGACATGCGTGCCAATAGTCTCACTATAGGGGATGCCGACGACCGTGCGAAGTGGAGGAGAAAATGTAGGAAAGCGTCATCTTAGACAGTTATAAAAGAGGCAGTGCGGATGACAAGTGATATTTTTAGTGCAGTAGAAGATCAGGAGTCGACATATAAATGTATTTGAACTCCAAAAGTTATAGTGATGAATTGTTAAATTCCTCACGCCCTTTATCACCCCGTCTGCTTGGCCGCCAATTCTCGATCATGTGTAAGAAAGCGTAGACAAAAATTTACTTTTGTCTAATATTTTGCCTTTTCTAAATATGAGACAAAAACATTTCAACAGCAAATTATCGGTTAAGCTTTCAAATTGGTTGAGAAATGCGCCATCGTACCAGGATTTTCAACCATAGGGATGTGAAAATAGCACCGTGATCGACGCCGCCCTCTCTATTAAACCATAGCATGGTTTAATACAGAGGCACCCAGAAATTGAGAGACACTTTCACAACCAGTAAGAAGGATAACAGTAGTCCAAGGTGACAGCCCCAAGATACGCCATTTAAAAAGAGCCAACAACTGTGCTGGTAAGAGAAGATTTTATCTGTTTATTTCTGCTGTCCTGAATATCAGCTCTGGTTGGGTGAGATCTCACAAATATTTTCGGTATATATTCTGACAGTCAAATTGCTAGTCTGCGTATTTACTTAAAAAAATACAAAGCGGTTTATTGTACAAAAAAATACAAGATACGTAGAAATATAGTGGTGCGGAAAGATTTGACAGAATAAAGAAGCTTTGTAGGCCGGAAGGGGCGGTTTAGGTACCGTTTAAAAAGACAGTAGAACTGGCTATCGGCAATCTTATTTGGTAAATAAAACGATGATTCTATAGTATTTTTATTTATTCGATACATAACAGTAATATTTATATAAATATTCAACATCTAACAAAAAATCGTACGTAAAAATTTTAATATAATATATATTTTGTGTATTTTTTTTTGAATATCACATCCGATAGATTTTCGTAAAAAGGGGTAAACGATACGTGTATCTTATGGTTTTCAGCGTTCTATTTATACGGTATCAACTCTGACTTTTAAAACACTATAGTAAAAATAATAGATATAAATCAGCATCATATCGCATTCGACTACTGATGGAACTCGATCGACTCCCAATTATTGTTGTAACATTCGGTTCTGGGACTTCTCCTCCTAACTGCTACCTTATCTAGGTCTCCGTACTATCTAACTGAGGCCTGCATATTCTACCTTACGTGTGTCGAGTCTCCATCAACGGTTCTTCAACAAATATTACTAGCCCATTACTACTTTAATGTGTTTTGACTCTCTGACGAATAACTCTTCTTTCAATTTATCTTTTGTATTAAGGTTTGATATTGTACCTACTTTATTTACTACTAGCTTTAATAACTAGCCCAAGTAGCTAACCACTTTAAATATATACCTACTACGCTTTAAGTCTGTATTACTGAGTAGGTTTCGATCCTTAACCTGTTGATCAGAAATCTGACCCATTCTTTAGGTATAAATTCTCTAAAGCATGCACCACATATTTAAACAGAACTTTGTGATGTGCCACAGTGCTTCGTTTTGTTCAAAAATATATTCGGCCCCTATAGTAATGTATTCTATCTTTAAACTTTGTAAATGAATTAGTGTAATTTATTATTACTTTACTCCGCTGTAACGGCTCAACAGATTTCGTTTAAATTTAGAGTAAAGTTAGCTTATTTCCTGGATTAACTCATTCTTATCCTGAAAAATATAAAGCTATGAAAATCTTGACTAAAAAAAAGATTAATATACATCATCAGGTTACGGGCTCGAGACCTTTTTACTTTGACATTCTTGCTTAGTAATCTTTTATCTTTGTACCCTTTGACTAAGCCTTAATAGGGATTTACTAAAAAAACTAAGCAAATTTATTTAATAACTTTGTGCTAAATTACTTATATTCACCATATTATAAAGTGTATCAATTTTTTGACGTTATCAAAACAAATCCACATGCACATAAAATCAAGAATTCAGTCGAATAATTCTTGATGTTATGGGCAGACTTTTTAAATGAGATTTATATATACCTCTGCCTACTCCTTCGAGGTTAAAAGGCGTGATTTTATGTATGCGTGTTTGTAATTGGCGTTATTTATTTATTCATTTAGCTAGGTTGTACAAGCAAAGAATCTGTAAATTGGTTTCTACAGTTATAAAATTCAGTTTACCTGATTATGTATTTACAAAACAAGATAACAAATGTACTCGCGCGAGGGAGCGAGAGACAGCAAGCAACATTCCTTGCTCTATGAGTACAAAAAATAAATAAATTGTACGCTTGTATTGTATGCTATTTACCGACTTCATGTACCTGCTTTAATATTTTATATCGATGTTGTATAATACTAGCTGATCTGGCATCAGCCAGCAGCTTCGTCCAAGTTGTGAAGTTTTCCTATTCGAGATTTCGTACGTAACCCTAAACTTTAAGAAACTCCAATATAGCTATGATATAACGATATAGATAACACGAAGAATGTAGCTTTCAAATGGTGAAAGAATTTTTAAAATAAGTCCAGAAGTTTCTGAGCCTATTCATTACAAACAAACTTGCAAAACTTTCCTCTTTATAATATTAGTAATGTGTGTTGTCATAAATACAAAATACTGATTTGATATGGATAAAGTGTCACGTGCAGTTAATAGCGCTCGACATAATGGAACCAATTATGTGTGATAACTGGATTTAGATAATTTTGGTATTGAAATATTATGGACTAAGTTTTGTACGTTAGGCACAAAGGGAGTTCCTGTTTATATATTTGTAAAGTAGGTACATGTAAAGTAGGTATATATTATGTACTGGGCACTTAGATGAAAATCTTGAATGCATTGATTCAGAATATAGATTTGTGTTTTATTTACATGTTTTATGTATAATAGTTACAAACTGAAAGGGTGTGTCATTTGTACCGTCGATGGTACTAGTCAATGATACTACTGACATAAAGGAAAAACTGATCATCATTTCATAACCCTTTTGGAATTCATATTTATATTTTCAAATTGGAAAGTTTATACCTATCTTGACAACCATATTTGGACTACATCCTTTATTTGTATAAAAAAAAACTAACTAACTATCTTCACGCTGTATCCCTGACGGGGTAGTCAGAGAGGACAGATCGCCAGGCTTTTTATTTTTTTATTTGTATATACTATAATGTAAAATAGTCTGAGTTCTATTATTTCTACCAAAACACTGAACATCACCCGTAGGGAAATCACATTAATATTTTAAAATTGGAACTATCGTGTCTGTGTTGCCAAAATATACCCAGGGAATTTATTACGAAGAGTGCTGTATATGAAATGACTTCCACGTATGATACAATACTATGGGTTTTTTTATGAACGTGGTGATACTCTTCTTATAAGTTTGACTGCCTCGGTGGCGCAGTGGTAGTGTATGTGCCGTGAATGAGGTCCCGGGTTCGATTACTGGATCGGAAGAAATATTTGTGTGATCCACAAATGTTTGTTTCGGAGTTTGGGTGTTGCCTATGCATAATATGTATATATTTAGAAATATATAAGTATGTTTATGAGTTACCTAGATCCCATACCACATGCTTATATTAGCTTAATTTGCGCTAGGTGACACTGTGTAAAAAAATGTCCCACAATATTAATTTATTAAATAGTAAAATTTTCATTGAAATATAAATTGTTATAAAATAATATGCTCACTTCATATTATATAATTTTTACCACATTCCTAGACAATGTAAGTAGGTACAAGTATTTTCAAAACGTTACGAAAATACTTCTGACTCGACATAGCGCCGCGCCGTCTATAAACGCTCAAAGAGCTTAATTAAATAAAGCATTAACATCTAAATCAAATGATGGCAAAAATATACAGTGAAAGAAATATTCTCGGAGAAGTTAATATTCAAATTCGGTCCGGTACCTATCTGCGTAGAATCCGGTATAACGGTATTATATAATAGCCATATATACGTACCTAATAATGCTAGTTTGAATGAAAGGATCAGCATTAAGCTGGAAAAGAAGTGCTGCGTACAATCATCCTCACCTGCCAAACAAGTGAGGATGAGTGAGGAACGATTGACGAAAAATATTTATTGTGAAAGTAGAGGGTAGAAGGATTCAGGGCAGACCAAGGCCTACCTATGAGTAGGAGGCCGAGTCTAATATTGACAAGCCGTAGAACCGAAGCAGATTCGCTGTTTTTAGCTGTCAACATGTTAGAAGACTATCAAAAATGCAACTGACTAGCGGCCACTGGCGCGGTACGTGTTATTAGAATTCTATCAGTCGACCGATAGAAGTCTATTGGAGTACGATTGTAATAACAAACTACGAAAAACTGTCAAAATTGTAACGGTGGCTTTCTATTGAGCGACGATTTCGATACGATTGAAATAGCAGACTCGGCCCCCAGATTGGTCACAAATGGGAAGGTCAATAAGCACATCTAGGTATCCGATTACATACCTAGATATGCATATAAAAAACGATTAATGAATCTGCAAGAAGCGAATAAGTATGCGTGTTTCGCGTAGTCTGGCGATCTGTGCTCTCTGACTACCCCGTCAGGGATACAGCTTGAAAATAGTTATCGTTGTTTTTTGTTTAGTCATTGACATAGTATAGTAAGCTATACTAATATTTAAATGTTACTAATAAAACGTAGTGTAAGTGTAAGTAACTTGCCTTCATACTTGCAGTTATCGATACAAAGCTTTAGTGTACACCACTGCCTATCAACATACCCATAAATAAATCGTATTGCCAATAAATAACTGTATGTTCACACGGACATCTCAATATCTAGGCTGGATATTTTTATTTGTCGTTAAATACGAAACCGTCACAAAATACGTCCATCGCTTTCAAATAGTACTGACAGATAGCTTTACTGAAAAACCGAATCGCATATTCACACAGTGACACATCATTTGTTTTTTTTTTCGCGTAAAGCGCAACAGAATGCTATTTGTAGAGTGCATTCGGTTCTGCCGTATTTAGTAAAGATCTGCGTCAGCAACAACCTCTCTTTTTTGAAGATAATAATTATTATGATTCTTAGGGCCGTATTACAGAACGTTTTTCAATACTCAAGAAACACAAGACAACTTGAGAGTAGTATTTTAAGGCGAAAACTAGCCTTAAGCGTTTCTTGAGGGGCCTGAGTAGGGTGGGCGGGCTGCTCGCCGTGTTTACAGAAGCAGGCCAGGGAAGGTGGCGCAGCGTGAGGGTTACACGCACGTAGTTCATTCCCTTAAGGAAGTGGTATATCACCAGAACCCCCCAAAGAAGCGAGATAACACTCGAACCCCCCAAAGAGGCAGGATACACACCCGAACCCCCCCCCCCTTGAACGAGCCTGCGGTAGCGGACAAGGTCTGTCGGGAGCCCTGTCCTTCCGAGGGATCACCCGGGACTCCTGGCCATAGACAGATAGAGAGAAGGGTAACGTGTAGTTTTAGTCGGTAGGAGTCCGGCATGGCATCCATGAGGATTTACACAGGAAAAAAAAAGCGATTCTTGAGTATTGAGAAACGTTGTGTAATACGGCCCTTAATATTCGATCTTAATATTTTTATTATCTTTTTTGAAGATAATATAAACATTAAGTCCGTGTGACTGTAGCATAGTACGATCAATTTTAATGACATTTTTATTGTTTTGAGTGAGAGATACAAAGTGTTTGTTTGAAGAGAACGTGAATAGTGTCTTACCTTTGGGGTATTGGGGGTGTACAGTGTTGGGACTTGAGGACGATTTAATTTAAGTACCTAAGTAGAATTAATTATAAAACATAATATTAACATAATATTGTGGGGTCGCGGCGCACATGGTCTTTTTACGGCTTTAAGTAAGCGTCTGAGGGAAGAAACTGGCGATCCTCGTGCAGGTAGTTTTCTCGCGCAAAGGCTTTCCATAGCTATTCAGCGTGGGAATGCTGCCTGCGTCATGGGTACCCTACCGAGGGGACCCAGTCTAAATTATAATAAATAGGTTAGGTAGTTTTTTTTTTTATTTAGATATAGTTTTAATTGTTTTTTTAACTAAGATTAATGTTAAATCATATTATTAATAAAAAAAAATTAAATTTTATTATAAAACTAGCTTAACTATCTTCATGCTGTATCCCTGGCGGGGTAGTCAGAGAGAAATGATCAACAAGCTTTGCGATCCATGCCTACTTCTTTCGCTTCCTGCAGATTCATTAATCGCTTCATACATGCACATCTGTGTACCCAAGTACTTTTGACCTTTCCAAATTTGAGAAATCTCAAATCATATTAATTGCTGATATTACATTCAAAATCGAATTGATTCGATTTCCTTATTTTTTTTTCTAAGAATCTGTGCTTCTTACTCACCGCGTGCTAATATCATTGAACGATTTCTCGGTATTATGTTCTAATATCTGATTCGTGATATCAAACAAAATGTTAAATGTGAATATGCAGTTTCTTAACATTTGAAGTCAGTATCTCGGACTTAGGGCCGTATAGCCACCAGCTACAGCAAAATTTAATAAGAATTACGGTTGCTAGTTTTTTTAAAACTACATGTGTAGCATTTGCGTATGAAATGCCCTTTTAAAAACTAGCGTGATTAAAACTGCTGCTCTCAAATCTACCTTAAAGGTCCGTACTCCAGAACGTTTCTCAGTACTCAATCGACGCTTGAGAATAGATTTCACAAGGCAAAATCTAGCCTCAAGCGTTGATTGAGTATTGAGAAATGTTCTGGAGTACGGACCTTTAAGGTAGATTTGAGAGCAGCAGTTTTAATCACGCTAGTTTTTAAAAGGGCATTTCATACGCAAATGCTACACATGTAGTTTTAAAAAAACTAGCAACCGTAATTCTTAATAAATTTTAAGTAACCCTTAAGCTACAATTGGTTGTACTAGAACTGGTGGCTTTTCGAGACCTTTGATTGACACTTTTGCACCGTGTACGGTTAGATAATGTGACTAAGAATTAACAGATGTGTTATTAATACTGTATTTGTGACTAATTTACAAATTAATGGAAGATTTTTAATTAGAGAATTTTTGTAATTAACTAAAAACTAACTAACTATCTTCACGCTGTATCCCTGACGGGGTAGTCAGAGAGGACAGATCGCCAGGCTTCGCGATCCATGCATACTTCTTTCGCTTCTTCGAGATTCATCAATCGCTTCATACACGCACGTCTGGGTATCCGAGTACTTTTGACCTTTCCGTTTTTGAGCAATCTGCTCACGTGGTCTTCATATGTAAGTCTCGGCCTACCCTGACTCCTTCTACCCTCTACTTTTGAACAATATATATTCTTCTTCTTATTTTTGTAATTAAATACAATTAATCTAGATTTTTTTTAAATTGATATATTTTTTGTTACAATTCATTTCAATTATGCCACAATATATATTTTATAGATCACGAGTTGTTGTAAAACCTTTAAAATTAATATAATTATATCACACATACAGGGTGCTTATTTAAAAAATATCAGAAATTATTCAGACGATACGATACCCAGACGTGCGTGTATGAAGCGATTGATGAATCTCGAAGAAGCGAAAGAAGTACGCATGGATCGCGAAGCCTGGCGATCTGTCCTCTCTGACTACCCCGTCAGGGATACAGCGTGAAGATAGTTAGTTATTCAATGTCGCAAGCAGTTGAGGTAAAAATAAATTAATTGACTAAGAAACCTTTTAAATAATCGTCAAACGACCGGATTATAAGGTACAATTAAAACCCATTACCACCTAAGGCAGCAATGTCATTCCACATAATCAAGAAATACGTTGGACTATGGACACACTTTTTCCATGCTGAGGTCTCTTTTCTATTACAACAGGATTGACGCTATCCCTTTCAGTTATTGGGAGATATCGGTAGTTGTCTCTTTCTTTGACTCGGCGCATATCTGAACGATTGCAGCTAGGGCTGCCAAAATAAATTTATTTATTTTTTAATATTCTAACATTCGTACCATTTCTATTGCCAGGTTATTTTATCGCGCGTTGTGAAAGGGGGCTAGACGGAAAAAATTCTTACGAAAAGTTGTCACGACACTTTTTGCTATTTGCTTTTTTTATTTTATATTTTTATTAATTATTTATTAATACATTAACATCATCGTTTTACATCTGTTGTTAGTTACATATTATATTATCTATATAAAAAAAAATATTAAAAAAATATTATTATAACTTAAAAAAATAAAATTATATTACAATTCCTTCACTAATTAATCGAAAGGAACTTCGTTCCATCCGGGTGTCCCTTGACACCTCTCAAGTTTTTATAGAATAATGAAGAAGAATAAGAATAATTTTATTAGGTACAAAAAGATCTACATAAGGTTCTTATCATATGTTTATAGATTAAAAAGTTTGATACAAAAAGAAGTTTGCGTTGGCAACTAAACTAATATTAACTGTGTTACAGTCGCCATCATCTTACACCTGAAAATTGTTAGCCTATATGCTCTGATGTTATACGAGTATACATTTTTTTAAATATTAAAACAGTATTTAACAAATACATGCAATATAAATACTTTGTTTGAAATAATATTAAAGATTTCTATAATATTTAACAACATTTACTTGTGTTTACGAGTGTGTATGTGTGTTTGAGAAAGAGCACTACCCATTGACACCTAAGAATTTCCCCGCAGATTTTTTTCCTAGATAATAGAAGATAAAAAATACCATGGCCACGGTAAGAGTATTTTATTTTCAAACATATGAATGGAATAACAGGTCCTATATATCTACATAAACCTAATTTGAGAATAAATTATAAAATAAAACTTGAGAGGTGTCAAGGGACACCCGAAAGGAACGAAGTTAAAAAAAAAAAGTTTATAAAGTTTTTTTTTATAGATAATATAATATGTAACTAACAACAGATGTAAAAAGATGATGTTAATGTATTAATAAATAATTAATAAAAATATAAAATAAAAAAAAGCAAAAAGTAAAAAGTGTCGTGACAACTTTTCGTAAGAATTTAAAAAGATGATGTTAATGTATTAATAAATAATTATTTTTGTTTTTAAATGTTATTTTGAATATTCCGCTTTTTTAGAATGTCGTACGATGTCGACACGTGTTTCGCCTACACACGAGGCATTATCAAGACTGTTTGGCAGCAAAGGTACTTACACGTTCACCTCAACCTTTTATAGTTCGAACGCAACCAAACGATAGCGCGATGTAGACTTCTAGTTGTTTTGTCTATTTTTAAATAAACTAAGCAAAACCGAAGTGTGGAAGTCTGTTTGTTCGTTCAGCAAAGTACACCCGTCCCGTTTTATAATTTCTAACTGCTCTAATACGGACATTTTTAGACCCTTTTCACATAAATGTAATATTTCAAAATTGTTGTTATCATTCAAAATATGCCCGGTGTCCAGCAAATGCTTCGCGAAATGTGATTTATCTGTGTGACCGTTTCGGAATGCTCCTAGGTGTTCCTTATATCTGGTATCAAAGGAAAGACCTGTTTGGCCTATATAAACATTGCTACAACAAATACCTATAAAACGGAACACCTAGGAGCATTCCGAAACGGTCACACAGATAAATCACATTTCGCGAAGCATTTGCTGGACACCGGGCATATTTTGAATGATAACAACAATTTTGAAATATTACATTTATGTGAAAAGGGTCTAAAAATGTCCGTATTAGAGCAGTTAGAAATTATAAAACGGGACGGGTGTACTTTGCTGAACGAACAAACAGACTTCCACACTTCGGTTTTGCTTAGTTTATTTAAAAATAGACAAAACAACTAGAAGTCTACATCGCGCTATCGTTTGGTTGCGTTCGAACTATAAAAGGTTGAGGTGAACGTGTAAGTACTTTTGCTGCCAAACAGTCTTGATAATGCCTCGTGTGTAGGCGAAACACGTGTCGACATCGTACGACATTCTAAAAAAGCGGAATATTGCAAAAATAACATTTAAAAACAAAAATAATTATAGATTTTTAAAATGGATTTCCGCCATGTAACGCCTGATTCAGTTAGTTATTAATAAATAATTATTAAAAAAATAAAAAAAGCAATTTAGCAAAAAGTGTCGTGACAACTTTACGTAAGAATTTTTTCCGTCTAGCCCCCTTTCACAACGCGAGATAAGGAACTTCGTTCCAAAAAATATTCGAAGAAAAGTATTACGGACTGATGTTTTCCGCTACGCACAGGCAGATGTTTTAATGAAGTGGAACATTGTCAACCCTAGAACGACACCCATTCGTGGAAGTAACAACGGCACTGGTGCCGGCGCAAGCGGCTCTGCGGTCAATGACACGAGGTCGCGTCTCGTCGCGTGCGCCGATACCTGCTTGTGTGCCTGCTACTGGGTACCAACTCCACTCTGTCACGGGGTACTTACATACGCTCTGGATTCAACACCAGTAAATAGTTTCAGTTCCTGACCATAGAGCAAAGAATCAATTTCAATCATGCTTTCTCAACTATAGACGCGTTATTCTATACATATACTAATTGATGCATGCGGCTCCGCCTGCGTAAAGTAGCTTTTCTGTTCCCATTTCCCACAGGAACTTGTTCCTGGGACAAAACTTAGTCTTTCTCTTTGGGGCTCTAGAAAGTCTCTGTGCTAAATTTCATTTAAATCGGTTCAGTAGTTTTGACGTGAAAGCGTGACCGAGTTACTTTCGCATTTATAATATTAGTAAGGATATTTTACAAAACCTAGCGTGTCACCTTTTAACGGACTTCGAAAAAGAAGGAGGTATTTTTTCATACGTTTACACTAGTTACTACACTAGTTACTACACTAGTTACTATACATGAATGGTAGGCAACTGACAGGTAGCGTATGTTATTTTCGCATACAGTTTGACATAAACTTGGGACGCGGTATTATTATTACTTTCATCTCTATTAGACGCCAGAGAGAGGAGCGGGCAACGACCTTGCTCTGTGGTTTTAACTTAAACTTTTAAATTTCTATAAACCATGTATTATCTAAGTAGTTTTCTATGTAGATATGTAGTGGTCTATAAATTTAAATTGTTGACTACTTGTAGATAGCCTTTTAACTCACTATTATATTTTTAAGGTATATTATAAACCTAATAGAAGCGAAAGAAGTATGCATAGATCGCGAAGTCTAGCGATCTGTCCTCTCTGACTACCCCGCCAGGGATACAGCGTGAAGATAGTTAAGTTAAGTTTTTTTTTAAATATAATAGTTTTCAAATCCTTAGGGAAGGTACATTGTATTATATTAATACTCGTAGTTCAAATCGAGAAAAAATATTAATTAATAAAATAAGATATGGTTTTGAGTTCACGCTATTGATTCTTTGAAATTAAACGCGTTGAAAATGATACAGGCTGATTTATTTTCAAAAATAATTTAGGTACTAAATATCGTAAAATACTGTGCTTATACTATCTATCTATCTATCAACACGCTGTATCCCTTACGAAGTAGTCAGAGAGGACAGATTGTACGGCTTCGCGATCAATGTAGGTATTATTATGCTTCCTAGGTAGGTACATATTCATTAATCGTTTCTATATGCACGCTTGGATATCCAAGTATTTTTGACCTTTCCGTTATAAGCACACGTGGTTTTTGCATTTAAGTCTGGGTCTACCCTGACGCTTTCTACACTCTACTTTCACTACTTTTGCACAATATGTGTTTATACTAGATTTAATCAATTATTTTCATACTCTAAATTACATAGTACCTACTCAATAACATAGTGCCTACTCAATAACATAGTACCTACTCAATAACATAGTTACCATGAATACACGAGCTTTTTAATATTATTTTCTAATTTTATTACAAATATTTTGGTAAGCCAATTAACAATTAAATTTACTACCACAGAATATAATTTAAAACGTAACAAATTAAGCTCAGAAACTAAGGGCCGTATTCCAGAACGTTCATCAACGCTCAAGAAACACTTGAGAGTAGATTTTATAAGGCAAAATCTAGTCTCAAGCGTTCATCGAGTATTGAGAAACGTTCTGGAATACGGACCTTAGAAATACAAGAGCATACCCTACAACAAACAACAAATACAACTCCTACTCGTAATTACGCGTATCAGACGTACGTAAATGTAACATACTGAGTAAACAATAATCAACGTATTCAATTAAAACGCAACAGGTTTGCGAAACGTAACAATTCACGTTACGTATAGACTTACACCGTATAAAAAATAACGGTGACTCAGTTATTTTTACACAGTGCCTGGCTAGATAATATAAGCTTAAATCTATCACGCCTTATCTCCGAAGGGGTTGCAGAGGCATATGATATGCCCACTTTTCAACATGTGTAGTTCTGTCCTACGTAATAGGTGGTGAGCCCATTGTCGTGTTAAATAGACAGACGCAGATTGTGGCTACCTGCTGTTGAAATTTTTTAAGCCGCCTATAAGGCCTTCAACTTGACTTAACGACTGCCATGTTACTGGCAACCGGGACCAACGGCTTAACGTGCCTTCCGAAGCACGGAAACGCTCGCAAATGTAAATGCCACAAAGTGGTCACCCATCCGGGACTAGTCATAGCCAAAGTTGCTTAACGCAGTGAACGTTTACAGAACACTGAATCCGCGGGGCCACGAGCGCTCCTTGTTATGGGATAGCTTGTTTTATGGGATCTAGACAACTGATAAACAAACTTATATATTTCTAAATACATACACAGGAAACACCCAAACTCCGAAACAAACATTTGTGGATCACACAAATGTTTTTTCTAACCCCGGGAATCGAACCCGGTACTTCAGGCGCGGCATATCGCATACACAACCACAGCGCCGCCGATGCAGACAAAGTTATATATACCTATAGTTATAAAAAATACATGTTCGAGGCAATAGTAATGCAGATTTTATGAAGACAACACAATGAACTCGAAATATCTTCCAATGAAAAATGCTCCCAATACTACAAGCAATCTATAAAAACTATCTCGTAGTAACCTCTCGTAGTGCCTTTAGAGCACATGACTGAAGTACTTAACTAAAACTTCTTTGGGCTATAAGAAAAAGATAGAAAGAAAATTTGTGGACTTTTGGCGGGAAGAGTGACAAGTGCGGAAGTGGTGGTTTCTTGGACATAAAAGTTGTGTTAACGTGTTATAGTTAAAGACAATGATATATATTCAGTGAAATGCTATTTTCTCTCTTGCCGCGAAAAGTCCACTGAAAACCTCAGTATAAGATTCACCATTTTACTGAGGGCAAGGACCAGGACCTAGGACTCAGGACACGACATCAACAAAGACTAAACAGGAGTAATTAGAAGATAAAATTGATGAAATATGATTTAAAAAATAAGATTTGGCTAAAAGGTCTTCGTAACCAGGCCATTAAATAATTTAAAAAAAAATTGTACTCGAAACTCTCTCTCTCTTTCTCTCTCTTGCTGCTACAATAATATAAGAAAACTTTGTATCTCTTTCTATCTTTACTAACTTATATATCCCTCTCAACTTTCGTTTCGTAACGCTTTCACCAGTTTACTCCGTTAAGCGTGCGTAAACAAGTTTTACTTCAAAAATCTTGTACAAATTAGCTACCTACCACTTGAAAAAACGCTCTAACTTCAATGAAAAAGTCTTTTAAATATTAATTTCAATAACAAAAACAGTACAAAAGCCCACTTGAACTAATAATTTATAAGTTTTAATAACAAGAAATTTACGTATAAATGTACCTGAAAGATTGAGGTCGGTTAAGTTTATTACTTGACCCGTTCCTTAAATGAGTTTTCATTAAGTCGAGGCCTAGTTACTGCCAGCCGGAAAGCGAGGTATACATGATTTATTTCATCAAGGCCTGAAGATTTTCCTTGAAAAGGAAATTACTATGATTAATGTTTAATGAAAAAAAGGATTATTTCAAAGTGAAAGGAAAAGTAAGTAAACTAAGAGAAGTTAGCCACGAGACCGGTGCGCTTGTACACCCGTGAACGATGAACGAACTGAACGATTACATCGAAGTCATGAACAATCGCCATTGTATTTGATATATTATACTACTTACCTAATACATAAAAGTCGTTTTTATGTATTAGGTAAGTACCTAATAGGAAAACGATAACTTCTTAGATCGAAAATATTAAAATGTTCTCGTTTGTTCATAACTTCGCAATACTGTTGTCAATGTAGTACGTTTAATGTTGTAAGTTTAAACTTTTTGCAGAATAAGAGTCTCAATTTATTGCTTTCTATTATCAAATTTTTTGTTTATTTTTTGTTAAACTAGGAGCCGAAAAGCAAATGTAAATAGCTTGCATTTTTTCTTTTGTTACTTTTTTGATAGCTGTAATTTTTTTTTTAATAATAGAACAATTATGTTCTAATCTTCGCTCAAAGGAAAGTGTAAACATCTATTAGTGAAAAGCTTCACAATCCTAGGACTGAATTAAAATTAGAAAGGTATTTGACCGTTGTCCCGTACTCTACTATTATTCAAGCAAGGAACACTCATAAAATAATAACAATTTCAGTAAAAAGGCGTCCAAATAATACGAAGCTTAATTCATACATAAAATCAACATACACACACACATAATGTAAATTAAAATAACAACCGTGGTTGAGTATAATCTCCATTTTTATCAAAGAAATTATCCACAGCAATTTTGTACAACACGCGTAAATTATACAAGAAAGGTATATATGGTAATAAATCGTGAAGTAATTATGTAATATTACTTCAACTACAATTGGTATTGTTCAAGTCTCATGTAATTTACTTTGACCTGTGTAAGTATTGATATTTCTATTCGTAATGTCCTCAATCATACAGTATTGAAACGTGTGCGGTTGGTTGGTAGTACAATGAGCGATCTCCATATAAGCACTTTGGTATATCATTTTAAAAGGTAACAAATGAATCAATACTTACATCTATATAAAAATTAAGTGAATATTTGTAATTCCAAATAAACAGTTTTTCACTAAATTTGTATGATAGGTACATAAAAAATTCGTTTGTGCGGATTGTTCCTGCTAATCTTTGAAAAAAATATTGCACTTACGAGTAATTGTTTCCATAATTTTACAAAATAAAAACTTTAAAATGTAAAGAGTTTACAGCAGATTTCGTCCTGATAAAGAAACCTCGTAGCCTATATTAGTTTCTGAAAAATAAAGTATCTTAGAAGGTTTATAAAGGGTCGGCAGCGCGAGTGCTGCACCTCTGGTGTTGCATACGTCCTTAGGCTACGGTGACCACTTTCTATCATAGGGCCGTACGCTTGTCTGCCACGTCATTGGTATAAAAAAAAACTAACTAAAACTTTAGTCGATACAAATATTTATATTATACAAATGATAATGTCAAATCATCAAACCGAGTCCCGAAGGGGTTGATAGAGAGAACAGATAGCCAGACTTCGCGATTTATGCAATATTTCTTTCACTTCTTGCTTTTCATCAATCGTTTCATGCATTTTTGAGCAATCTGCTCGCGTGGTCTTCGTAGGTTCTATTAAGAGTATTGGTAAATATTAGTTTTCGGTCTTTCATATTTCATGCTCATGCTTATAGTTTGACCACGACCGCTGTACCGCTCACTGTGTACAAAATTGTACGCAGTAAGCGGTACAGCGGTCGTGGTCAAAATATAGAAAAACAACTGTCATATGCAATATTTCAGTTGTTTTTATAGGATGATTTTTCACTATAACGTGATTATATAGATATCTTGTCATTTTTGCTATAAAAAGGAATTAAATAAAACATTTTACGTTTAAATTAAGCGAGCAATCTCATCGGTATCTCGAAGTACCTATTTGGTTGGTAATGATGAAATTACTTTGACACATATCCTAAAGCGGTAATTTGTGTGATTGATGATGTTATTTGATATAATAATTTCACCGCAGAAAATGGTGCGGATTGGTGTACAGTCAGTAACACAATTTGCGTTACATCTCAAAATTTAGGAAACTTCTGAGGTTAAGGTCCCAAACATTGTGTAATTGGTTGAGAAAGTTTTAATGCCTTGTCATTAAGATTTATTATTAGATTTCTGGGGATCGTACAAAACAGGTAAGCTGTACCGATCTCAGGCAAATTAACATCGTATTTTTAAGAGATATTTATGCTTTTCAAAATTGATCTATAATTATTTAAGTTTCAAGTAGTAATAATAATCAAAACATAATATTACTTACAGTAATGGGTCATGCTATAGTTTCAGGACTCTTTAAAACTTTTAAAATTCTTCAGTTCAGTGATTTTAATACATATGTAGGTATTTAGAGCAAGCGCATTATCTTACTTTGGACAAAATACTCGTAGTGATGTGAATTATTGTTGTTAAATATTTAAAAGTGTATGTTGAGCTAGTTGATTGTCCAAAAGAGAATTTTTGATTACAAAGTTAATTTTTTTTTAATCACAAAGCTATAGAAAAAGTTTTGGAAACATGCCTATAGTCAACAAAAAAATTTAGTGATGGTCATAAATACATACGCTGCAGTTTTAAACCTGTTTTTGTTACAAAGAACTTAATTAAAATGTAGCGTTCCAGTCGGCATTTTTTACATAGTTTTTTTAGGCGACCATTTCTCTAACACTAATAATACAATTAGCATGTTATCACATTCATAGTTGTGAATGTTTTATAGTCAAATAGCAGGTGTTTTATAAATAAGGTTAATTTCTGTTCGTTCTTCATCAACATTTTTATCAGTGTGACACACACACTTCCAGGGTATGTAAATCCATTCCCAATAGTTCTACTGAATCTTATATTAGAACTACATACACAAATACATATTGTCACGCCTTTATTCCCGAAGGGGTACGCAGAGGCATACTATACGCCTACATTTCACCGTTTGAACTTTTGTCCGACGTAACAGGTGGTCCAACCAAAACAATATGTTACTGTTCACGAATACCTACTAGGCTTATAAAACATTTGAAATATCTAATCAACTTGATAGAAAGCATAGCAATTGTTTAATAAACAAGGCTCATTTCTAATTGATTTTATCTGTGTGTTACACTTTACACACATTTGTACTTGGGCTAAGATCTACGGCGGTTTCCGAACGTCTACAGTATGGGGTTATTCAAAAGGGGTCTAAGAAGGTTTGTCGATCGGCAGCGCGAGTGCTGCACCTTGCAAACGTCCATAGGCTACGGTGACCACTTTCCATCATGTGGGCCGTATGCTCGTCTGCCACATCTGTGGTATAAAATAAAAAAAAAAGTTTCTGGTAGAGTCAACCTTCTTTAAACATATACATTAACAAATTTTTATTATATACTTGTAATCTAAAAATACCGTAAAGCACCCTGATCACGTCGCTAACATAAAATATGGAGGCCCTCTTTCAGTATTTTTTTGCGTTAAGGTTATTTTTGTATATTATGGTTACGTTGCTTCATGCCTATCATTATGAATTTTTTGTTTATTGTCTTATGAAAAACCAGAGCGCGCGGTATGACAAACCTGTAGGACAGAAATGAAAGCATAATTTAAGTCTGAGCTAATCTATACTAGGAGTTTGTGTGTTTGTTTATTTGGTTTAACGCGCTAATCTCAGGAAATACGGGTCTGATTTGAAAATGTTTGTTAGTTTTAGATAGCTTATTTATCGAGGAAGGTCACGCTACTACCCTAGAGAGCGTAGCAGTAGCCATAACTGTCGACAAATCGGGCCAATTTTTATGCAATGTTGTAGAATTTATAAGCGACGGAATTAAATAGATGCGATGGTAGTTAGAAGTATGTCACCTAGTTAATAATATAAAATACTAGCGTTAGAGCACGCGTTGACCAAAGAGCTTATACATATGAAGACCACGTTAGCAGATTGCTCAAAAACAGACGTGCATGTAAATGGATTAATGAATCTCCAGCAAGCGAAAGAAGTATGCATGTATCATAAAGCCTTGCCATCTCTTCTCACTGACTTACAGGGATACAGCGTGAAGATAGATAGTTAGCTAGTTGTGAGTTTGTAAGGTTGTAGGGAATAAATCTCTGAATCTACTAAACAGATTTCGAAAATTCTTTCACTCTTAGAAAGCTATATATTATTATCCCCGAGTGCAATCACTTTAATCTTTATCCTCGCATATCGTTTACTTTTTATCCCTGGAAACAGGTATGGGAAATCATCGCCGCGTGAGCGAAGCCGCGAGTATTAACTGCTACAATAATGTTTGGGGTCATGTATCTAAAAAGATAGGTTAGAATATTGATTACTTACATGCCACATTTACACCGCAACATTTGTTCAACTCATGTGATTTAATTGCCCAACTGGGTACGGTTGTCAGGCGTGATTGACAGCTTGATAAGTAAAACCGACGTATTTTTTATGTAAAAAAATCACTCGCAATTTCACAAATATTATAAAGGTGAAGTTCGTTTGTTTAAATGCTCTAATGTCAGAAAGTACTGGTTCCAATTGAAAAAAATATTTAGAGTAGGTTAGCTCATTTATCGAGGACGACTATAGGCTCAACATACTGTTCAGAAGAGCAAAACGTAATCATAAATACCAAATATTCCAGTAAATTTCTGTAAATTCTTGTAAAATTTATAAACGACGTGATTAAGGCTTGGTATTCCTGCTGAGTCCACACTTTTGAGTTTTTTAAAACAATGCGAATCGTAGAAGAAAGGGATTTTGATTCTGATAAAGAGATATATGTTAGTTAAGGATTTAAGCTAGTCAAAATGGCTTTCTGTTACAAAATCTAATAAATTTCACTTGATAGAAAAACATCCCAAAGTTGCCCCCTTTCGAAATGTTTTTTCAATGCAAAATCTAAACTACAGATAATTTTCATGAAACTTTTATACCCAACTATAGCTACTAAATATTTATAGACATAATGGCTTACTTTGACTATATACAGAGATTTTCATAGTACAAATATTTAAATAATATCCGATTCGGGACGCTGAGGCCTGATCTGTCGCGCGCTGGCGCTCACTGAGGTAGGACCTATGTCAGGTTTTTTCGTTGCGCTCCCCTTGCTATTTCTTCGCAATGGAACAGTATATTTATGAGAGCAGTAAGCATTCCATCATCATCCGAGCGTCTGTCCCAGTTGCATCTCGCGACGCCCGGAGTTAGCTTTATATAGTGTATATATATGAGAGTTATTGGACTCACCACCTATTACGTAGGACAGTAATACACATGGTGAAAAGTGGGCATATACTAATATGCCTCTGCCACCCTTTCGGGGATAAGGCGTGATACATAAATAAAATATGTGAGTTTAATATAAAATAAAGTACCTACACTTCACAGGAGCGTTAGAATTATCCCTGTAAGTAGTATAAAATTGAACCCGGTACCCACAGGTTAGAAGGCAGTTATATAACCAACTGAGCCATTGGGCCGTTCAATGTATGTTTACATATTTTTCCGCTAAATGTTGCCGAATTTCAAAGTATTATTTTGTAGCGTATACTTTTAATTGGGTTCTAAACAAATTTGATTAATAGATTCTGAAGCTTTAACATACCGACTGCCACTGGCTGAAGTAATCCGTGCAGTTTTTATATTGAAACTTCGCTTCGCATCGCATAAATTATTAAAATTGTATCCAAGACCTTTGTTTTATGCTTTCAGTATTAATTATTTAAGTATATTTTTAAATTTATTAGCCACGACTTTATCCCCAAAGGTGTGGCAGAGGCATATTGTGGTGAGCCCAATGCCTGTGTTCAAATGGACAGGCTCAGATTGTAGCGACTCGCTGTTGTAATTTTTAAGTCGCTCAAAGGGTATTCACTTGACTTAACGAGTGTCGATTACAACGTTACTATCAACCGGGACAAACAGCTTAATGTGTCCTTTGAAGCACGAAAACGCTGGTAAATGAAAATGCTACAAAGCGGTCATCCATCCAAAATCCGAGAGAGTTTCTTAAATCAGTGATCTTTTACAGAAACCGAGTTAGTAGGGCTACGAGCGCATTTTATTTATGTTTTTACTTTATGTTAGTAGCCTTAAACAATGTATAACATTTCATGTAACTAATAATTAATAATCCCAACCTTTTAACACGAAGGTTTTTTGCGCTTTTGTGGATCTGGAGAAAGCATTTGATAACATTGTGAGAGGAGGAGGAGATATCCGGGCAGGATATAGTGTGGACGGCCAGCTGCTGCGGGCGATACAGTCTCTTTATACGGACTGTAAAGCTTGCGTGCGACTAAGGGGGATGTTCACCTGGCGCCTCTTTTTGACTTCTGTTCGGGCGTCAAACGGGGTTGTGTTATGTTCGCCTGGCTTTTCATAGTGTATCTGGATAATTGTGCAAAAGTGTGGCTGCAGAAGTTAAAAGATTATGATGTGTTGTAAAACTGGAAATTTTACAGTACATTGTCTGTTATACGCTGATGATGCGGTAGTGATGGTCTCATCAGAAGCCGTCCTTTAGGCATTAGTCACTAATATAAAAGTAAAGGTCTTCGCTGCATTTTAAACTAAGAATCGGGAATTTAAAAAAAAAGTAACGTTTAGCGCAATTGAATGAAATTGTGTACTTAGGGAGAATGTTTAGGGCGGACGGAAGATATGTTCTAAAGTACAACGGTGACTAGCTGCCGAAGAGAGGAACATAACATTATGCTTTATTGATTTTAATATTATTTAAAAAAAATAGTATAATGAGAACAGGACATTTTATTTGGTACTTGTACATAAAGCCTAAATTTGTTTTTAAATATATCATCATTAACTCCTACTAAAATTATAAACGCGAATGTTTGTAAGTATGGATGTTTGTTACTTGCACGTAAAACTACTGAAAAACAAGTTCCTTTAGAAAACGGGAACGGGAAGACTTCGTCACGCGGGCGGAGCCGCGGGTGTCAACTAGTATATCATAAACCTAAAATAAAATCCAACACAATAACAGATGTTCCATTTCGATTGCTACTGCCAATCATTTTTACTGTGGCGTGCCAGCAGAAAATACATCGTCGATCTATCTTGGCGGGGGCTGAGGAAGCGTCGTTGTGGTGCCTACGCGACTTGGCCTACCGGTCCTTAAATGATGACGATGTGATTAATGGGTGTCACGGAGCTATAGGCTTACAATCGTTACGCTACTCAAATTATTGATTATAAATGTCAAAAACTTGTTAAAGTTTTAAAATAAATAATCAACGGGTTTGAATTAAATGTGTGCCACGGGGTCTCAAAGTAGCGGACATGTTTGAAAAACCTCTTTTTGGTCCAAGATTAGAGGAATTATCTGCAAAGATTGATCTGAAGAGAATTCCCAAATTGTAAAAAGTTCCGAGGGTGTAAAGAGACTGTGTGCATATTATTTTTGATGATTTATCTTTGGTCTAGGTGAAGTAGCAGGGCCCAGTTAGTTTTAACGATACCCAGGACAATTTGGTATTTTTTTATCAGTCACGCCTTTATCGCCAAAGTAGTAGAGACATATTATACGCCCACATTTCACCGTATGAATTTTTAATCTATATTGTTACATTTCCACATTTAGGTTTTCATAATTTTTTAAAGGGTGATAGAATGAAATAAATAGAGCTTAATCCGTATACTTGCTTATCACTTTAAAACAGCTTATTATCGCAATCTCCCCGAAACCCCCAAACTCCGAAACAAACATTTGTGGATCACACAAATATTACTTCCGACCCGGGAATCGAATCCCCGACCTCAATCGCGACAATCGCATACACTGCTGGCTGGTAGTAGCACCTATCATTTGACTTTTAACTTTCGGCATTGTTATCCTTATTAAATTATGTATCACACCTGTCACTGAGGTGTGATATATAAATTAATAATGTGTTAGGTACTTAATTCTTATACAACTACTTGTCACATAAAATAATAAGTCCTTGATCGATTTTTAATAATTGGAAGTTCGGCATTGTATCTGAATACATTATTTATCATAATAGATTCAATAATTTTTTTTCATAGTATTTTTATAACACTTTGTTATAAAATAATTCCATCTAGGTATACGTCTATAACGATTAATAAAATTGAAGTGTCTGTATGTAATTCCAAGTTAACAGTTTTTTTTAATAAATGCGTTATATGAAAGTATATAAGGCTTAAATAAAAAATAATCAATTTTTTACATTTTTCTCTGTCTGTCTGTCTATCTGTCTGGTTGTTCTGGCTAAACTCTGAAACGGCTGTACCGATTTAAACGGAACTTTCACTGACTGATAGTTCATGTTAAAAGGAGTAACTAAGGCTACATTTTGTCCCCGTATTCTCAAGGGAACGGGAACTACGCGGGTGAAACCTCGGGCGTCCTCTAGTTACAAATATTTCAGCTAACTTCTCAAGTTAAACCAATTTGCTTGTGCTAGGAATGGGTTAACTTCAGTAGTGTAATAGCCGGAGATCGAAATCAGATAGCGATTAAAAGGAATTTATTTCGACTCTACTTAAGTAGCAGTTGAATAACAAGATTTGTAATCCGAATGATCTTTAATTTTTAACACTACATATTATTATAAAACAAAGTCCTACGCCGCCAATGTCTGTCTGTCTGTTTGCGATAAACTTTTACAAATAATAGTGTGGGACACTTTTTACACAATGCCATCTAGCCCAAAGTAAGCTATAAGCTTGTACTATGGGATCCAGAAAACTGATATGCATACTAAAATATTCCTAAATCATCATCCTCTTGCCCTTGTCCCAATTTACTTGGGGTAGGCGCATTTTGTCTAAATTCCATACTGCAAAATGTTTTGGCTTGGTTTTTATGGTCGGCCGCCAGCCTGACACCAACCCTCCTTGGGAATGCTATCGTTTGGTAGTTTGCCCGCCACCACACGGGTGCCTTTCCAAGCCTTTCAGTACTCCGAACCTTTACAAGGGGCAGGTTGCTTTTTCATAGGGGGAGGTTCTTCTTTGGTATTAGTAGTCCTTGTCTATACAAAACTAAAATATTCCTAAATACACACATAGGTATTATACGTAGAAAATAACATTTGTGGATCACAATTTGGGAACCAACCGGGGACCTCAGCGACGCAGTCGCTTACACAACCACCGAATTTTTGTGCCGTTTTCACCAAATGTGTCAAGTATTTGTACTTATATATTGGCTAAAATATAACGATATTTGTTGAGGTTTCGGAATATAATATACCGTCTGTGAGCTTTCTACGAAAACGCTGCCTAAGCCTTTACAGATATAACAAAATAATGTATGGTGGAATTGTGTATGTGTATGTGTAATATGACCTCGCGGGCGAAGCTATGGGCACCAGCTAGTACTGTATAAAGGTAACAACCAATTCTTGTGTAGATTTAATAGAATGAATATCGATATCAGTAATAAGATCACGTCGAATGTGTATTACAAATTTGTTGAAGTGAGAGGCAGCAAGGGCGAGAAATGTATTTCTAAATAGCTACAAGGCTGTATTTATTTAGACATTAAAACACTACCTATATTGGACAATACTAACGGTACTTCAGATAGTATGACACTATTGATCTAAAATTTGTGGCGGGCGAACATCGATAGAACGAAGTTCCATATGTTATTTAAAAAAAACTAAAAAGAAAAAAAAAAAAAACTAAAAAAAAAATACATTTCATTTAATTCAAAAATAAATTGTGTGATGTTAGAAGTTAGAAATTATATTTCTATGGATTAAAAAAATAAAAAACTTTTTAAAAATTGTATCTTTCAACTTATCCTATGTTTGTAGAAACAACTAAAATGTTCACTATAGCTAACTTCAGTGGTTTTGCAAGATTCTTATCTTGAATCTATACTTTGTACTATTGCTTACTCAGTGGCGATCTCGATCGGCTAGAGTTCGATCTTATTCTCGTATTACAATCAGGCACACCACACCCTAATCAAAACTGCGAGTCGTGACCATATAACAAGACTAGATGAGCGCCCGGTTTCGCCCGACATACTTTGAACTCCCCTCGCACCTATTTAATCCCGTTGCATATAAATTCTACAATATTGCCGTAAAATTTTCCCGATTCGTCGACATTTATGGCTACTGCTCCGCTCTCCGGGGTAGTAGCGTGATGATATATAGACTATAGCCTTCCTCAATAAATGGGCTATCCAACACAAAAATAATTTTTCAAATCCTACCAGTAGTTTATGAGATTAGCGCGTTCAACCAAACAATTAAAGAAACTCTTCAGTTTTATAATATTAGTATAGATAAAATCACGTCAATATTAAACCTCACTATCACTTTGTACTTGGAACGTCGGCAACGCTTTTACTGCACCTATTGCTAGTTCTAATTGCATACTAACTACAAGCATTCATACAATTCCTTTGTATCTACGATTCCAATAACCGAGGATTACGTAGTATCCACAGATCCAGGAATCAATGTTACTCGCGTGCTCTCCACTAGAGACGCTTTACTCTATATATTTCATACAACCAAGAGTGTCTGAGGGCGTCACCCCTTTTAGCGTTTCGTACCTCAATGGGAAAAAATTGAACCCTTATAGGACTATTTTATTGTCCATGGGGAGGTATCGAGTTGAACTTAAAACTATATACTAAGGTCTACGGTCCCTTGAGGCTGTCAAAAATCAAACTTCTAAGTTAACGTACATACATACATATTATCACGCCTTTATCCCCAAAGGGGTAGGCTGAGGCATACAATACGCCCACATTTCACCGTATGCATTTTGTCCCACGTAACAGGTGGTGAGCCCATTGCCGTGTAGAAATGGACAGGCGCAGGCTGTTGCGATCTGCTGTTGAAATTTTTCAAGCCGCCCAGTACTTTTTAAGTTAACCTAATTAAATATTCATTTTTTTTAATACGGCTGGCAATTGTCAATTTTTTTAAAATGATTACAATTTTTAATACAGACGAATAGTATGCTGACGAAACTGAAAGGTCACGTATGCGATTTTCGCATACAGGGGGGCCGATTCTGCAATTGACAAGCCATAGAATCACTGTCCAGTGAGAGTGAACCAGAATTACTGTTTTTAGCTGTCAAAATGTTAGTAGACTATCAAAAATGCAACTGACTAGCGGCCACTGGCGCGGAACGTGTTAGTAGAATTCTATCGGTCGACCGATAGATGTATATTGGAGTAAGGTTGTAATAGTAGACTACGAAAAACTGTCAAAATTGTATCGGAGGCTTTCTATTGAGCGGTGATTTCGATTCTATTTCGACACGATTGAAATAGCAGATTCGGCCTCCAGTTTGACGTAAACTTAGAACGGGTCATTATTATGCATTACTTTCGTCTCTATTAAGCGCGAGCAAGAGGGAGCGAGCAACATTCCTAGCTCTGTGGTAGTACATGTACTAAATACAAGTGTACATGTTTGAGTGCCATTGTTCGGATTTCCGGTTCTCATATCCCATTCAACTACTGATTTGTGCTGGTTGCTGTCACTTATTTATTTTATACCAATGTTCAAATTACAGGATGTATCAATATATCAGTATTAGGGCTGTGAGAGCTCAGAAAGGTAATGTCACAGAATTAATATAGTACTGCGTGTAACGTCTATTGGTCTTCTATAGTATGGATAAGTGAGTGTGTATGTATGTTTATTGTACTTAATCTTCCTATGGAACATGGGAATCATGTTTGATGATACACAACTTATTAGAATGCGTAATAAAAAAACTTTTCGTAGTAAAATGCCATCTGCACTCCCAAACTTTAGACTGAAAACCTTTATTTTTTTACGTGTGGAAATCCTTATGGATGCTATGCTGGACTCTTACCGACTAAAACCACACGGTGCCCTACCATTTGTCTATGGCCAGGAGTACCGGGTAAGCCCTCGGAAGGATAGCATCAGGGTTCCCAGCAGACTTTATCCGCAAACGCGGTATCGTCTTCGGGGACTGAACACCTTGCCAATCAGACGATATTGACAATATTATGGTTTGCTGCATTGCCCCTGTATACCTACCCTATAAATACTATTCCTTACGGTCAACGACAATGGTGTGTAGATACAAAGACAATGAAATTCAATTTACAATATGTTTTAATCAAAGAAACTCAACTAAGGATATTATTTTAAATAGGACACCTGAGAAACGTACTATTAACGGACACGAAGTAAACCTACACTCATATTAATTATACTTTAATCACAGTCGTGACTATGGAATCGTGTGTTGCCAAGGTGAAAATTCATTCCATATAGGTTTAAAAACAGCGAATGGCTCAAGTAGGCATGGAATAGGGTTGGATTGTGATTCTTCAGGTAATGAAGGTTGATAGGGAACGGAGAACACTAGCAATCAGGCGTAGGAAATTAAAGCATTAAGAAAAATCGAGGTAGGTACACAACTCGACTAAATATGATTAAAGGTATCGTAGTTTATTATTATTTGCTAATTAGTCCAGAGCCATACATGTCTCCTGTCAGCTGTCAAATGTCTAAGGGTACAATGGAAAAATCTTGAATCTCCTGAAGCGTTCTCAGTGCTCCACCTCTCTGCTGAGTAGGCCTCGGGGTTTAGAGGGTAAACTCGAAAGTCCCACTTACACCCTTCGTCTAATCTCTCCAATTTCATTTTGGAAGGGTGACTGTCCTAACTGTACCACACTGGCCAAACGGATTGGTACAGGGCTTTGGTTTACGTTTTTCTTTTTTTCGCCATGACTTAGATTGTTAGGGCCAGAACGTTACTGAAAACTCAACCGACGCTTGAGGGTAGATTTTATAAGGTAAAAACTAGCCTCAAGCGTTGATTGGGTATTGAGAAACGTTCTGGAATACGGAACTTAGTCAGCCCTAAAAAACCGTAGCAAACATTAATTTTTCATCTGTCGTCACCACACGCTCTCACTAAATCGAAATGGCCTGTATATTCAATATTTCAGTAAACTGCTCGTCACGAACTCCACATTATATTATCGAGATGACAGGGCAGCTTATGTCCACATTGGACATAATATGTGAAGTAGTAAAGTACTGTTCATTAAATATTGATGTAAATTATCACTAACGGTAGTTTAGGCAGCAAAGTAATTTATTTCTCACGAATAAATTATAAGCTCAATAAACGCTTAAACTATTGAAAAAATAATACCACAAAGTATGTATCATCAGTATTGGTAGAAAGTCTAATACTATGTGTTATTGAATTTCTAGGTATGCCCTGAATTGGAATTGGGGATTCATTAAGAATTCAGTTTTCGAATTATAATATTTTTGGGAAATTTTTTACACAGCGTCAACTTGGGTTAAGCAAAAATAAGCTTGCGCTAAGGAATATAGAGAACGGATAAACATTATATATTTGTATACACATAAAAAAATATTATATAGAAAACACTGAAACTCCGAAACAAACATTTGCAGATGATGCAAATTTGTGCCGACCTGGAATTCAAACCCAATACTTCAACAACGGTAATTATGGCATACACCTGCCCGTCAGTAAAGTAAAGTCTGTTAAACAATTTACAAACATGAATATTTATTATCAATCCATATAAGAAACCTAAATTCTTCGACACTAAAACGGTCAGTATGTCAATCTAAACTTCTACTATCGTTTTGGTTTGACAAAGTCAATACGTACATTAATTTATGAAGTAAAGTAAACGAGATAGTACAAATATAACAGTATTTTCTTGTAAGGAGTTGAGTACACAAACGAACTCATAAATCAAAACATATAACGTGCTTTTGGTATATAAATATATGGAGGTGTTTGTTGACCTGGTTCCACACTTTACTATGTATGTTTAAATGTAATGAATGAACGAATTTCTTAATACACGGATGCAGATGTTCTGAAACTATGCGGAGGAACGTTGATAGACATAAAGTTATATAGAATCGTTTAGTTTATGTAAGGAAATGTTGTAAATATTAGCGGATGTGGATAAATAATTATATACATAAACCATTGCTCACATATTAATATTTGGCAGACGTGGCAGGCAAGCATAATACAAAATATAATAAATATCGTTGGGACAACTCACACAACGCCATTTGATTCCAAACTAAGCAGAGCTTGTATTATGGTAACCAGATAACTGGTAACATACTTATATATTTCAAAATACATACATATTATAGATAAATAACACCCAGACACAGAATAAGCCATCGTGTTCATCACACAAAGTTATATCCTGTTTGGGAATCGGACCCACGACCTCTAGCAGTCGGATACACTTCCACCGCGCCACAGAGGCAGTCATAACATTGTTATGGTATAGTAATAACATTTTTCCTGATACTTAATGTTTCATTAGCGCTCGTAGTCCCGCTAACTCAGATTTCTGTAAACGATCACAGCGTTAAGCATCTTACGCTATGGATGGTCCTCCGATGGGTGGCTAATTTATGGACACCATTTCAACAACTAAAATGTTAATATTATTGATTTAATTGGATTATAAAGCTTCTAATAGTATCTACTACGATTCTAATTGTAGATATGAATGTCTAGATTATTCGAGACAGAATTTAGTATAAGATGCGCAACAAAATTTTGATCATCACTGTAATTTGTACGCTATGCAGACGTTTTAAAGTTCAAAACTAAGCAACTCGTTTAAAAAACCCTGCTATGATCAAACATTGTAAAGTAGTCCTTGGTAATATCAATGTCGGAATAGGACCAAAGTGAATGATTAATAAGGCAGCAGATTTAGTGTTAGGAACACTCACTTGATTGTGCAAGGCTTGCCCAATGAATACGCATCTAAATATCTAAGAGCCATTTAATAAAATGAGGATAGGCATTCTTTGGCGTGCTTTTACTATTAACATAATGACCGACATATCTAGAACAATTAAACGCATACTTTAATTAACACAGTTAAAGGCATTCTTAAGAGTTATTGTGAATTCTTATTGTGACGATAAATTCTGTTAATATTTAGATGGCAGATAAGCATATGGTTTAAATGCTTTTAACGGTAAGAATCTTTCTAAATTATATGTATACGGTTTTATGTCCTCATAAAAGCTTTTCTCAAACGTGTAAGCCTACTAAACCTTCAGGATATAAATATAAAGTAGCCTCATTCACTTCTTTGCTGATTTAGGTAAAGATTTTTTGCAGTATGTTGTGTGCAGACAGTCACACGAAAATATCTTCACTTATAAGTTCAACATTTACTCATTTACAAGCAAAATCCCTCATGAAAGGTGGGGAGGTAAGATTGTAGTAGTTCTAACAATGCTGAAATATAGTTCTCTAGCCATTACGGCTCTAAAGTTTGTATGTAGCCAAAAGATAATGCTATTATTTATACAAATAATACTACGACAACCACACACAAGTCTGTGAATCTTGACCGCTTAATATTTGATATGAAAATAGTTTCCTTTCTTGTAAAACTTGGACCATTACTGTCCAAGTTTACATTAGTTCTACGAGTACATTACACTAAAAGACTACCAAGCAAAGATTGACCCATTTTTTCCCCTTGTGCCACTTCGTTGGTGACAATTGCTTTAATAATATGAAGTGACGCAATTATTTAAATTGAAATAAGTGTACACATTGTACAAACACTCGTTTTATATTTCACTTATTATTTAATGAGCAAACAATTAGACAAGGTTGTACTTCAGCTGCCTGTCATGTGAAAAAAACATTGTTTTACTTCGACAAATACTCAAACAGCTCATGACATTGATTGAAAGTCAATAAAATATGAAATATACATTATTAATTGTCTCTAAAGTTGTCTTATAGAAGCAAAGGAGCTTAAATTCAATACGTCAGTCATAACACTTATAATTTTCCTTGAAAATTCGAATGTAAAGGCCGTAGCTACAGACAACTGTCAATACTGTTCTGTCCATAAACTTTACAGTATTTTGTTATTAGTTTTAAACGTCCCGTGCTTACGTACTACGTGCTTCTTCATACGAACTCTGGGACATTGAAAAAATAATTTTTGGATTTTATTTTGCAAAGACCATTTTAACGGCGCGCACTAGAACGAAAGATAAATTTTATATTTTTAAAGTGACCACCGGTTTGGAACGTGGCCCACCTCGTGGAACCGGCAATAAACTTAGAAAGGCTTTTTTATTATGGCCTCTTTACAATTTAACATTATTTCACTTTGCGAGCAGATCATTTTTAGGTTTCTCTGTCCCTCCTTTAACAGCGTGATAACCTTTTTGACAAAGCTTTATTTAATTAACTTTAAATTTATTTGATGTATAATTTCTTAGGTCGCAGGGAAGCTTATTGTGAAAGCGTATACATTTACCCTGGAAGAATTGCCAATGTTGGTGGTGGACTGAAAGATTGTTTTTATACATACATACATACGCCTTTATCCCCGAAGGGGTAGGCAGTGGCATACTATACGCCCACATTTCACCGTATGCATTTTTGTCCCACGTTACAGGTGGTGAGCCCATTGCCGTGTTTTTATATCTAGTGTTTATATTGTTTATCGCAGAGTTTAAAAAACTGTGATAGATTTTTCTGGACATAAATAAGAATGGCAAAAATGTACTGTGAAGCCACGGTTAGAATATTTATTTCTTTGATTTTTTCTCGAAGAGAGACTCTGGGTCCAAATTATAAATAGCGCGTACTGCCCGCTTTTTAAGAACAAAAATATTATTTGTCGACATCGTATGACAATTTGAAAAAGCAGAATATTGGTAAAATATCATTTATTATAGTTACCTAATATGGTATTATTTGGCAATGAGGAATCGGTTTTTAGTTAAAATAAGAATTATTTTTCGAATATTACAATATAAAATACGTAGCCCATTCAAATCAGCTTTTATGTTAGCCGTTATGTCTAGGGTTGCCATAAGGAAATAAAAACGCGTTATGCGTTTGCGTTTATTAGCCGTATTAAATATAAGAAAATCTACTACTGCTTAATAACAGATAAACATGACAAACCCTATGTTCCAAGGTCAAACCACAGCAGGTAACGGTATTTTACTACTTACAAAGGAGAAAGTACCTATATACCCATCCTTATCTAGTAGAAGATTATCACTATTGCCGCTTTTTGTTAAAGTCATAAGAGCTATAGTTTAGAATATATATATAATTATTTAAGGAACTAACTAGGCAACTAATAGCACTTTCACGTGACAAAAAGGCCAAACTTTCGTTGTAAAAAAAAATTACATAGCCACAAAATTCTAAAGATTTTATCGGCCAGCAATGATACAAAGCTTCGCATGAGTTTATAACCTTTTTAATATTACCTCTTTTGACTATCGCACTTTACGTCTTAAGTCAGCAGAGAAAATATTAATAACATACAATTTGAACATATTTGAGAGGAAACAAGATTCTTGGAGCTATACTGAGATGAGATGAGATACTGGCTCTTACAAAAGACTATTTATTTATGAAAAATGGATGCTGGGATACACATTTTTAAGTTAAAACCAATAAAAATATTGATAACAATCAAATCGAATAATGTCGAACATAGAAATCCAAAATAATTTATCTTCAATTTTAAAGTAAATTATAATTACTTACGGACTCTTAAAATTTTCAGTTACATATCTAGGTAATTCCCCTTACCCTGCTGCGAGTTATTGCATACTATATAGAATGACAAGTAGACTTCTTAACTTCGTCCCGTTTCTAACAAGTATGCCAATATGTATGTAAACGGACCATTTTTATAACACTTTAGGAATATTGGAATAAATTGCTCATAGATAAGTACGGTATCCGATTGTCGGGACGTGTACCACGCATTTGAATCAACAATGAATGTCAACGGGCGACAGCGGTTGGCCGCTCACGGCCTGACTAGCAAATGGCTATCATTTGCGTGAAGGAATTTTATTGATAATACAAATTGAAAAAAGGACATGACTGCTCTTAGATTTTTTATTATTCTGTATGGTCTTCAACGAGAGTAGCATAGCATAACAGAATATCCAAAATCAAAATATAGGATTATTTTAAACAATTCTGTGTGTGAGTGAGTGATGTTATCTGAATCCCAGGCGCTCCAAATCTAGAGAGGGTTTGGTAGCAACTAGGAAAATACAGCGATGAAGAGAAATGATGTAATCTGGTAGATAAGTTTTGTCAATCTGATTTTTAGGCGTGTTCTTAAACAATTAGATGTAAATAAAACAAAAATGCAGATTTTATTTTATTGTTCCAAAAGATGCCAAGATTAGAGGTTTTGTTTCATGTCAGTCATAGTTCAATACACACAATGGTTCTGCTTAGTTCAATAGTTAATGTCTAACCAACAGACCGGTAGGAGAAGAACGTAAAAAAAGTAGTAAAAGAAGAATGAAAGGAAAAGAGCAGGATAGAACTAATTAAAAAAACATACATGCCACGGCGCTTGAGTCCGAGACTACCATGAGTCCGACACTACCAGGACTTTAATTGGTCGTGCTAATTTGTGTCTAGCACATAAGGCTTTTTAGCCTTTTTGTTACCACCTCACTAAAAAGGCAACGGGTTCTAAATTTCTTCCAAATTTAACATCTAAAATAGACACATTTTATTAAATATATTCGGCCCTTTAGACCCACCCCAGTCCTGTGCTTCGGAAGGCACGTCAAGCCGTTGGTCCCGGTTGCCAATAAAATGGCAGTCGTTAAGCCAAGCTGAAGGCCATATGGGCGGCTTAAAAAATTTCAACAGCAGGTCGATACAGCCTGCGCCTGACCCTTTTAACACGGCAATGGACTCACCACCTGTTACGTGGGACAAAAATGCATCTGCTACAATTTATTATGCATCTGCCTACCCCTTCGGGAATAAAGGCGTGACAATATGTATATGTATGTATGCCACGGCGCTACATTAAAACAATTTAAGTTCAATTGTTCAAATGACTAGCTATGCATTTCTTTTATGCGTTTTATAATAGTTGTGACGTAACATATTTACAATAACTGTATCACATGGTACTTATTTCATGAAAATTCTTAAAATAATTAAAGACACTAAAATCTACGGGAAAAATGCTATTGATGTCCGACCGTCCGGCGTCCGTCCGTCCGCCCATTGAGTCTACAGGTTGCATTTTTCATCGGATTTGCATGCAACTTGGCATGGACAACCCTTGATGTAGACAACAACTTTTAGCGAGGGTGTTGGCAAGAGCGCCCATAACGAAAAAAAGCTTAGTTGATTTATTTTTAAATTCATAAAGAAAAAATACTTCGAAGTCTACGGTTCACAGAACCACTAGTCATAATTACCATTACATTATAATAATTACCATCCTGCTGGAACCACTGTTACACATTTCTTTTGCTCCATGGTATTACAAGTTAATGAGAAGAAGATTACATAATCGAAATTGTATGAGGGAACATTTGCCGAGGGTTAAATTCCAGAATAATATTATGTTTACATTACCTTCAATTATCTTTAACCAAAAGCACAATATTGTTTAACTTTAAAACTAATTTACATTATTCAGTATAAACTAATCAAGTATTCGAAGTATCTATGAAGTTTGTAGAAACTATTTTCAGAATTACTTATTTATATCTTGAAGATATTTTAATAATATCAAAGATAGAAATCAGATTGATATAATATATCTACTGGATTGAGAGAAAAATATAGTAGATCCTTACACATACATACACTACTTATTGTCACGCCTTTATCCCCGAAGGGGCAGGCAGAGGCATACTATAAGCCCACATTTCACCGTACGCATTTTTATCCCACGTAACAGGTGGTGAGCCTATTGCCGTGTTGAAATGGACAGAAGCAGGTTGTGGGGACCTGCTGTTGAAATATTTCAAGCCGCCCATAAGGCCTTCAACTGAACCTAACGACTGCCAATTTACTGACAACCGGGAACAACGACATAACGTGTTTTGCGAGGCACGGAAACGTTAGCAAATATAAATGTCACCCATAAAAGTCATTAGCGAAAGTTGCTTCACGCAGTGATCGATTACACAACACTGTGTTAGCGGAGTCACGAGTGCTTCAATTAAAAAAAACTAAAAAAAAATTATATATTTATTAATAATTGATTCTTAAACTATTTAAAACTAAACCAACTTGAAAGCAAGTTCAAATCATTAGAATTCAGTGGAATTTCATGAAAGTTTAGAATCAATTAATAGATAGATAGCTATCTATAAATTGATGCTAAACTTTCATGGAATTCCTAATTATGACTAGTTTTAAAAACCTAATTTAAACGAACTGTTCACGCATCACTTTAGTTTCAGAAGTTATGTAACTAAGTTTTATCATTTCAACTTCATAATAATTTATGATTCAACTAACTACATTAGATTACTTACGTTGTTGATAAGTACATTCTCGCTTCCAGCTCTTTAATTAAAATAGTTAAGCTCACGAAAGCCTACAGAGAAAATATTTTCGGTTTACAACGCTGTTCCATATTTAAATGTGGCTGACGTGTTTTAAAATGTTGCCACATATGAAAAGAGCCTTTGTTCTTGTGGAGTATCTACTACAAGGCAGTTGGACACACGTGTTCCGCATTGTTAATATTAGTGGTAGACCGAGTTGGGTGATCAAGTGGCAAGAGCGGTGGGAAGACGCACACATTGGTAAGATGAGACCGTGAGAGCATGCGGGCACCAATACGTTTCAGATTACAACAAATATAAAACATAGATATATCATAGATAAAGGAGGACTTAGAAGCTTGTTTCATTAGCGCGAAATTAGAAGATTAATATTAAAAAATAACAACATAAAATTCTAGATTTGAATTTTCTTTTATTGTATATGATTTTTTTTTTTTTGTATTTTATTTTATTTTATTTGTCTATCGAAACGTAATAAATCGACTTGACAGAACTACTTCACCTACTTAAGTACATTTTGAAGCGTGGTCTACCGTGTTGACATTGATAAGTAGGTACACTTTAAAACCAAAGCTACTCAGTTGCGTGATATTGTTAAAAATGTTTGAAACAACACGACAAAAATTAAAATTAGAGCTGATATTACGAGTAAACAAGTCTTAAGCTTAGGAAAAAGGTTAAAAAATAATCCTGTCTGAAATATATGTCACATATTAAGTTTGTTGTATATTTTTTCCATCAAATTAAATTGAATTAATCTTTTGATTATTTTCGATGCGGGTTCCAAGACACATACTTCACCGAGATCGAGCTTGATGTAACTTTTGTGATCTTGGTCATTTGCTGTAGATCCTAGTTTATAAGAGTCACAATAATGTGAATGAGGATGGGATTAGAGGGAATTTAAAAAAAATGTTTAAGTGTTCTAAACGAATTATATAGTTTACAAATAAATAAATAAATTAAATTTGGGAGAAATTTCATTATACCTACCTAGTAGTTAAAAGTTTTTGAAAAACAATACACAATTTTACTAAAATTTCCGTTTACAGAGTTCGTTTGATTGGTTTGCATGTTGATTTGCAAGTCGAAACATCCAGTTCCGTATTAATAATAAAAGAAATTTCCATGCAATGGTTTCATTACTCCATAGGTATTTCATTATATCTTACTATCTAATAAAATTAATTTAAGGGTACCTATATTATTATAGATTCTTATGATCGCAAACTTTACTGCTCACCAGACCCCCCCAGTTTCATATTTAGCTAGTGAAAATGGCTCTACCTGCTGGAACGATAACGACATCGAGATAATGGGAGAGCACTTTTGCAGTCGAAAAGTTAACTGAGGTGACCCTCAAGTTCACGGCTCTAAGATCAGACGACAAAATTTTCCAGTAGCTTATTTGCCTGGTTTTCGTAAACTCTTTTATTATAATTATCATCTTTTATTAAAGCCTGCTTTTCGTAAACTCTTTTATTATATATACCACCTTAAATTAAGACTAAAAAATAGTGATTAAGCTGATTGTAAGAAAAGTCTCTTATTTTGATCTGTTATCTTAGACATGGCCTATCTTATTTCACATTCACTACTGTATTTAGTAGTAATTTTAGTAGTAAAATTTGCTACTTGTATAACTGTAATATACAAGTAGCAAATTATAAATATATAGAGAAAGACAGAGAAAGAGAAGGATATTGATCAGAAAACTAAACGAAATAAGGTCAAGACTGTTTAATGATTAACAAAGTTCTTATGTAAACATTTCAAAATTGATATTGTCATCTCAAATTCCAATACCGGATGTCGTGCGTCACACTTAATGACTCAAACGGTTGTATCAATGAGTTTTATAAGAATACTTTCGTATGCTTTCATCAGTGTTAACGATGTTTTTAAGTATCTAATTATTTATATAAAGTAGGTTTTTTTTTAATAATTTGAAAGGTATAATTTTTTAATAGACACTTTCAAAATGGTTTCGTTCTGGTTGTCAAATCACCCTCTCTCAATTCACGACACATCACGTGGTCCAGCGTCCAGTCCCTCCCTGCGACCTTTTCCAGGTTGTCGGTCCATCCGGTTTATTGGTTGTAGTGGCATCTAAAGTTTTCGGATTTCAGTCCAGAGTCTACTTGCAATTACTTCTTTAGTTTTTTTTTTATAGGTAATAGTTACATAGTTACCTACGAAAAAGAAAATTATGGCCATAGATCATATAGCAAGTTTAAAGGACACAGCTGACTAGCTGCTTTTAGAATTAGCGACCGACGATTCAGTCACCTTTAGAAGCTAAATGAAACGATTGAGAATACGCAATTGAAAACGCCAGTCATGGTGATTGTGTTTCTAAAACACATAACTCCGATACCGCGTCCGAATGAAAGAAGTCGCGAAATCGGGATACAACTTTCGATAAATAAAACGCGTGATTCAGATGCTAAGTCTAGAAGCAGAGAGTCGCCAAAACGCGATGCACCATCATCGGTACCATCGCAAAATTGCCGGTCGGCTAGTCTGCGGTAGTAATGGATATCAATGCTATATTTTATTAATTTCATTAGCGTGCTAATTTTCATCTCTTAGCATGCGACGTGCCATTGCTATGCCAAATTCTAATAGGTATGTATTGTAACTATAAACTGAAGAAAGTACAACTCATAAAAAATCGAATTGTACTACGATTTCTTACTCAATTCAATCGCTTTCACAGATTGTCAAAAAAGTTATCATAAAATAAAGTCTATCTGTTTTACTGGTTGTAGTTTCACCTAAAGTTTTTGGAATTGAGCCCAGGGTCTACTTGCAGTTATTCTGTTCCTCTATTTGTGTTTCCCACGTGAGCAGATTGATCAAAAACGGAAAAGTCAAAAGTACTCGGATACCCAGACGTGCGTGTATGAAGCGATTGATGAATCTTGTAGAAGCGAAAGAAGTATGCATGAATCGCCAACCTGGCGATCTGTCCTCTCTGACTACCCGTCAGTGATACAGCCTGAAGATAAAATAAAGTCGATTACCCTAAACACAAACATTCTAATAATAGCTGAAAAATAATGAATGCTAATAATTCCTACACTAATCTGCGGTGTCCTTAACATCAATAAAACTTGATCTACTCGATTTGATGACAAATATCTCGGAAATTAAATATTTTTATTTGTCAAGGTTGATTAGTAAGTATTTATCTTTTAAATTGATGACGAATTCCGTGAATCAACAAAGATAATATTAATAATGTTCTAATTTACTTGTTTATTAGCTGAATGAATCAGTTGGAATTTAGGGCCGTATTCCAGAACGTTTCTCACTGCTCAATCGACGCTTGAGAGTAGATTTCATAAGGCAAAATCTAGCCTCAAGCGTTGATTGAGTATTGAGAAACGTTCTGAAATACGGACCTTAGACTCAATGTTCTTAGAAATAGGCTAAGGAACCAGAAACAAATTAAAAGTAAAAATGTCTGGTTAGTTCAACGGTATTAACGCAATTAGTGATACGAAGAATCGCAAAACAATTTCATTGTAGACATATGCTTTCATTTATTATTTCAAAGAAAATGGGTTGGTAAAATATAGAAAAAAATAAAAAACAACTGGATAATTAATAATAAAAGATAAAAGTTGCATTTGTCTGAGTATAGAAAATTATATTTATTTCAACTGAACTGAAAATAGTTTAAACGTTTGAACTAACATTGCAACCAATATCACATTACCCCTATTTTCGAAATTGACTTGACCGGGCTAATGAATGTATTTAGAAGTATTTTAAATAATAAATAAATATTGTTGAGACAACTCACAGAACGCCATCTGATTCCACACTCAGCAGAGCTTGTACTATGGTAACCAGATAACTGATAAACATACTTATATATTTCTAAATACATACATATTATAGATAAATAACACCCAGACACAGAATAAACCATCGTGCTCATCATACAAAGTTTTATCCTGGGTGGGAATCGAACCCACGACCTCTTGCGTAGCGGATACACTCCCACCGCGTCACAGAGGCAGTCAAGTCAATAAGTCCATTTATCAGTCAAAATCCCATAGCATAAGCTTGTATTCTGTAAATTTGGGCTAGATGGCGCTGTGTAATGATGCATTATTATTATCATCATCATATCTTACGTATAACTGTTCAAGAAAACGTTTATACAAAAACAGGTCAAATTAAAAAAAAAACTTTAATAATGACATAACCATTAGGAATACGGCATTTAACGTGCTTAATCAAAGGCCTCCTTTTATGAAACTAATCGATTATTATAGCCTCACATCATTTCAATTAATTTATCTACTATACGCCCGATAAAACGAATGTATAAATACTATACGGGGCAGGTTTTTAAGAGCACGGGAAACAAGGAACTGGTTTTATTACCAGTTATAGAAAAAGATATAGCTAGTAAAATTTGATGTGATTATTAATTGTTGAAGTAATTATACAGGAACGTGTTAATTTGTATCTGGCAGGAATAACGCTAACGATAATTATCCAATCTCTCTACATGTGAACGAATTCTCTTCCATATATTTCCCATCATAAGCATATTCACGATTTTTGAAAGACTAGAGAGACTTGCTGGTGCAGTGGTAAGTGTAAAGGTAAGTGTGATATTGCTGAGTTGCAGAATCGAATCTCAGTTTGCTTCAAATGTTAAGGTATTTTTAAGTCTTAGTATACTAGTTGATGCGTGGTGAAGTTTTCCTGTTCCCATTTCCAACAGAAAATTGTTCCCAGGATAAAAAGTAGCCTATGTGTTATTCTGATGTGTAAGCTATATTATTGTAAAGTTTCATCAAAATCAATTCAGTAGATTTTGTGTCAAAGAGTAACAAACATCCATTAGTACATCCTACAATAGTAGGATTAATCAGTACTTTATAAGAAATGGTTTTAGTACACCCCCATGTAAACGAATATACCTAGTCAGGTCATAAGTATTGTCACACAGTAAAAACTTTTCTTTTAGAATGCTGGCCACAAAAAAGGTTAATTGAATTCGAATTTCGAATTGTTCATGAAAATAAAAATTTATACTTTTTACAATTTAACTCATTTTTAAATATGGAGTGGACGCTTAAAGAAGACCGTGTTGCAGTTATTGCGTTGCATCGTTGCGGATACGCGCCAATTCAATTTTTTGACATACTGTAAAATTTGAATATAACCAAAAGATTCGTTTATCGTACCATCAAACGATACAATGAAGACTCTAGTGTAGATGACAGGTCAAGAAGTGGTCGCCCTCGGTCTGTTAGGACTCCAGCAGTGATAAAAGCTTTGAAGGCGCGAATTCAAAGAAATCCCAAACGTAAGCAGAAACTGTTGGCCCTTCAGATGGGGTTAAGCAGAACCACGGTGAAAAGGGTGTTAAATGAAATGAATCGGTCATATCGAAGAAAAACAGGACATCGTTTAAATGCTCGTCTAATGGACCTGAGACAGAAGAGATGCCGCGCTTTGTTGAAGCGGTACGCGGGAAAAAAATATCGGGAAATTCATTTTTCGGATGAAATAATTTTTACTGTAGAAGAGAGCTACAACAAACAAAATGATAAGGTGTACGCACACAGTAGTGAAGAAGCGAGCAACCGTATTCCGCGTGTCCAACAAGGTCATTTCCCACCCTCGCTCATGGTATGGTTGGGAGTTTCTTATTGGGGCTTAACAGAGGTACATTTTTGTGAGAAAGGTGTAAAAACGAATGCAGTTGTGTATCAAAATACAGTCCTGACGAACCTTGTGGAACCTGTTTCTCATACCATGTTCAATAACAGGCACTGGGTATTCCAACAAGATTCGGCGCCAGCTCATAGAGCGAAGAGCACACAAGACTGGCTGGCGGCGCGTGAAATTGACTTCATCCGGCACGAAGACTGGCCCTTCTCCAGTCCAGATTTGAGTCCGTTAGATTACAAGATATGGCAACACTTGGAGGAAAAGGCGTGCTCAAAGCCTTATCCCAATTTGGAGTCACTCAAGACATCCTTGATTAAGGCAGCCGCCGATATTGACATGGACCTCGTTCGTGCTGCGATAGACGACTGGCCGCGCAGATTGAAGGCCTGTATTCAAAATCACGGAGGTCATTTTGAATAAACTTTATTGTCATATGAATCTATGTTTTGTTAAGTTCATTTTGGTATATAAATGGTTACATAATGAATAAACTTGTTTCAATTATTTTATATTAAACATGTGACAGAATTTATGACCTGACTAGGTAATATTACAGGTAATGTATGGATCGCGAAATCTGGCCATATGTCCTCTCTGACGACCCCGTCAGGAATACAGCCTGATCATGGTAATTTAACTGGTTTTATCTAGCCCAATTACCTCGAGAGAGAAGTCACATGTTACGTAGAAAAGTTTTAATAAAATATAAATCGTAAAAGTCCTGTTGGGTTCGCCTTAGTCAGCTCATGATTAGAAATCAATATCGAAGGGCCAACTTTCATGACTTTCTTTATATTTTGTTGAATGTTCTTTAGAAGTAAGACAGCATGTCATATCAAAAGTTGTTGCTTTGACCAAATTTTATGTGACGTATTTATTGACCTTTATAATCTTTTCATGAATCCTGGAACAGTCTTTTTTTCCACACTGTTTGGGTCAATTATTGTTGTGTTTTTTTATTCAGGGTTTCATATATTTTAAGTCTTAGGTCCGTATTCCAAAACGTTTATCAATACTCAATCGACGCTTGAGAGTAGATTTTATAAGGCAAAATCTAGCCTTTATCGTTGATTGAGTATTGAGAAACGTTCTGGAATACGGACCTAAGAAAGACGTTGTTTTTCGAGGTCATTCCCCATCCATACGATAAGAATAAAAATAATGTTTTTTTTTCTATTCACTTTTTTATGGATTGCCATACAAAAATGCCATTTATTTATAAAAATGCCATTTTGTGGACCCAACTACAGGTGCAACTATTTTCGGGAAATTTCGTTTTGTAAGTAGTCATTGTTCGTATAAATCAACTTTGTTCAGGTAAACTAAGGTATAAAAAACTCAACATGGGCCAATTCCATTATGTTAAAGACAAGCTTAAAACAAGCTCGCGTAATTTTGATAAAATTAACGAATTATTATTATTACGTGTAAACATACGTTGCCTTCTTGGTGTTTGTTTATATATTTTATGAGCGGTCCCTAACGCCTTTGCCCTTTTCACGACGATACCTATGTACAGTAAAAAGCAAATTAATTACCTACGGCGTCATAGAGTCGGTCGTGTGAGGTGAGGCTAAACAGGTAAGCTGGCTTGGGGACAAGCGGTTCCGTGTGGATAACGGTTGTGACAGTTAGACTTTGCTTAAGGCTGTGTCGTATTATAAGCGACAAGCGTTTTAAAAAAGACGTATTGGAGCCTTGGGGTCCGACTGCCCGCATTTAATTCAAACTTGCGAGTGACTAATCGACTATTTCTTTGCTCAAAGGATTAGAATTGCCATTCAACGTGGCAATGCTGCCAGTCTACTGGGAACGTTTTCAGTTAGAGAAAATGCGGAGGAATTCTCCAACGCGTGTGTATAATTTTGCTTTTTGATCTAATGTTATTTATCTATAAAATGTAAGTATATAGAAATATATAAGTATGTTTATCAGTTATTTGGTTACCATAGTACAAGCTCTGCTTAGTTTGGAATCAGATGTCGTTGTGTGAGTTGTCCCAACGATATTTATTATTTAATGTATTGAAATTTTCTAAATCATACGTTTTTAAATTATTGTAGATGTTGAATTAAATTATTAACATTTTTTTTACAATGAATTTCAAATAGCTATACAAGTGAATATTGGTCCAATACTATTAATTAGTACGTTATTAAGATCTTCTGCTTATAAATTGGACGCCGTCCACCTGATGGAATGAATTGAGAGTTACTTTCATACTCAAATAAACTAATAATTTGATAAAAGCCCTCAAGTTAATGGTCCTAAAGAATTCAACATTAAAATATTCTTCTACTACAGGTTGAAGACTTTGTATTTGGGCTGTTCCGGAGACCAAAAAAAATAACCTCAACTGCTATACATATAGCTTATCATCTAATATTAGGCCTCCCTTTTAACAAGTGCTTTATTGCGCAGTTCCTAATACGGACAGGTATCTAAATACCTATCTTCTAAATAGAGCCGAGTATAGTCATCAGTAATATCCGTTATGTATTAAGGAAATCATTTAATAGAGAAAGGCAAGCTTGTTGGCACATAACAATTTTATGACGCATTTTAACAGATATCGCTTATGTTATGTGGAAATGAGACAACCGCTTTTTTGTCAATTATAACAAAAAACTAGCATATATTAATTTATTTTGTACTTGTCGGTTACAACGAAAGTACTTATATAATACGTAATCTATACACCTAAAACCTACTTGTGTTACTCGAGAACGGGTGAGCCGAGTATTATGATCATTATGTTAAGTGATCGGATGGGTGACCACATTTATTTTGTTTTTTTTTTGTATAATTTCTTTACTGTATAATTGGTCAAATATCATGTTAATCAAACTGTGTCAAATGGCGGTTAGAAAAGAGTGGCCATGAGTTTTATTGCCAGGTTCTTCCTCTGGCTCTACCTATTGCTTTGCGAATCTGGCAGTAAATGTAAATGTAGAAGCAGTAATCTTGACGTTCATAAGTGTTACTTTGTGACCTACATGAATAAAGATTTTTGATTTTTGATTTTGACATTGTGGCTTTTACATTTGCGAGCGTTTCCGTGCTTCCGTAGGCACGTTAAGCCGTTGGTCCCGGTTGTCAGTAACAAGGCAGTCGTTAATACAAGCCGAATTATGCCGGGCGGTTTGAAGAATTTCAACAGCAAACTGCGTCTGTCTATTTCAACACGGCAATGGGCTCACCACCTATTACTTGGGACAGGAATATAGGAAAAGTGTGCATTTTATATGCCTCTATCACCCTTTCGGGGATAAGGCGTGATAGATAAATAAATTATATAAAAAAGAAAAGATAAAACTTTGAAGTAACCTAATAAATAAACTGTGCCATAATCCTAAACATACTCGTATTAACTCATTTTTGAGACATGGCGGTAGGTACATCATATGGACACAACTAATTCATATTCTATTTGCCTTTTACAAGCAATACAATTATTTAAAATTACTTTTACAGAAAAACTATGTGACTCCCCGGCTTCGGCCGTGACATATTTCGAACTCCCGTCGCAGCTTTTTATGACTACTGATCCGCTCTTCAGGGAAGTGTCGTGATGATATATAGCCTTCCTCGATAAATGGGCTATCTAACACAAACCTAGTAGTTAACAGTAATTAACAGTAGCTTTATAATATTAGTATAGACTTAGTAACAAACACAATAAAACTAATACCATAATAATAATGAACAAAGTTTTATAAAATTGTAACATAAGTGTATAATATGGATGTTACAATATATAGTTGAATTGTTCGGATACTACCGAAACCGTTTTAATTAAATCTATCTGAGAGGCCCTATTTGATATTCGCACGGCATCTCGCCCTGCCTCATACTAAAATAATGTCAAAGATGTTATAATAAACTAGATAAGCTTGTATTTGTTCTTTTTTTTTTGTTATACCTCTGAGGTGGCAGACAAGGCGTACGGCCCACCTGATGGAAAGTGGTCACCGTAGCCTATGGACGCTTGCAACACCAGAGGTGCAGCACTCCCCTTTTGAAGAACCCCATACTGTAGACGTTCGGGAAAACCCAGGGAGGGCGTTCATTTCACAATCTAAGCGTACGCGGAATAAAGCCTTAACCTGTTAACCTTTATCAACTCTAGTGGTAGGTTGTCTGTATATTATTTGGTGTAAAAGCTTATACTTTTTATTATATCATTTTTTTTAAATTAACACTTATTAACACTTATAACGTCAAAAATATTGCATTTACTGTCAAAGTTACAAGGCAATAACCTGTGAGAAAAGGATGAATACTCAAAGCTTTTCTCTAATGGTCAGTAATTTGTATATAAAAAATGATGTGTGTGTACCACAGGTAAGAAGTGAAACTTCTTTACGACATTTTTTACAGCTATAAAATTTCTCTCATACGTCAATAAAGAAGTTTCACTTATGATAAGGAAGTTTCATTTATGATAAAGAAGTTTCACTTCAAAACAACATGGCGCGTAACCAAAAAACATGACGAATTTTTTTTCAGTTATAAAATTTCTCTCACCGTCGATAAAGAAGTTTCACTACAAAAAAAAAATATTCGTTTAAAATAATAAAAATAAACATAAAAATTTAGATTACGACAATGAATTGAATAGTAGCACCGCAATACACCATTTATTCAATACAGTAGGAATACGTTTGTCTTTAGTAATCAACGAGGTATGTAGGTTACACTAATGTCTACACTAATGGCTAGGATAAGCTTTTTAAGGAGATAATATATTTCAACGAACTAATATCATTGTGTGGATCGATAGAGTTATCTTATTGGTTTCCTGAGCTAATCTTTAGCTGTAAATGAGATACTTACGAGTACAAGCAATTCTATTATTTCTATCTCTTTGTTCCTTGTTAGCTATCAGTTTCGATGGCCAAAACAATTGTTTCCGTTATACGTGATTTACTTATGAATAGGGACGTATATTTCTCATGCTGATAGAAACAGACTTCTCTAAATAAATACCTTTGATTATTTAGAGAGTATGTGACAAAGATATTTCCTATATTATTTAACTGACCTAGCGAGCCTAATGAGTCACCTTTTCCAGATTGCCAATTTACTATTATACGTGTATGTGTGTGTATGTTTCTACAGGTCGCATTTCTGAATTGATTTTTATGAATCTTAGCATAATTTATCTTTATTAAGTGGAAAATAGGGGAAATAGAGGAAAGTTTACTACGGCGGAAGTAGTCATTCGATTAGAATCATATGTAAAATTCAATTATTAATCATCAAAAGAATTTATAACTATATAGGATTATATACTCTGTATACCTATTGTTGATATCTAAATGGCCGTTGCTTTGCAATGAAATTAATATCACAGTACTTTTATTTGAATTATGAAAATGTTCGCCTGTTTATCCATAGTCAAATATTTGAAACCTGTTTACATTCACTATCTACCTAAATCGAGCGGCATGTAATCTAGAAAGGGCTAGCTCGTGTACTAGTAGATATTTTGTATCAAGACCTATATTAGATTCGAATACTAGATAGTTAATACTAAGTACATGAAACAGAAAGTGAGTACCTACATAAAAAAGGAACATTTCAGAACGCTGGTTTTTTTTTATTAGAACTAGGTAGCATAGTTCTAATTTTAAAAAACTTAGCTCTTTCATACAATTTCTATCAACTCACTGCCTTATTACGTTACAAGATGTCATTTTATAGTAAAAGCATGTGACGAACATGCTAACTGTCTAATATCACTTTTATATGGATCGATAATTTGCGTGAAATAAGTACCTTACCTCTTATATCACTAGTTTTGCATCAGCATAGTACTGGGTCTGAATGAAATTACTGATTTGGGTGACATTTTAAGACAATTCTCAGTACACAGCTCTAGCTCTATCTAGCTCAAATTAATGTAATATAAGCTTGTGTTATCGGAACGAGACAGCTGACAAACATACCTATAAATTTCATACTACATTCATATACATAAATTATACATAGAAAACACCCAAACTCCGAAACAAAATGTGCAAATCATGCCGTTTCATGTAAACTTATGTAGGGAAATGAAAATTGTGTGAATTAATGAAGGTAGAATTTATCAGTCCTCTACTGAAATTTCTGACAGGATTGACCGTTTGAAAGTCGAGTTTTAGTTAATGTATGGTATATATCAAATAGCAGACTACTTATAAAATTGCTTACTATTAATTTTGAAGCGTGATTGAATAAAAGAAATGAACATTCACACTTATATTAATATGTTTTTAATAAGATAATAAATTAGTTTTATATCTTCTTTTCATTTAGTGGCAGTTAAAAGCGATCTCTTATTGCCTAGATAGGTAATAAGTACTTAACTGAGCACTTTCTGCCGTTTCAATAACTTGAAAGTTTCCTAGTTTACGACAGTTTCATAAGTTATAAAAACTTGGTCGTCTCCGCTTCGATGTTTGATAGGTTTCATGCATATTTTTTTACAAATTAAAATATAGTGATAGTCAGTGATCAATAGATAAGTTACCAATTAGTAAGTTTATATTTATGTTATTAGTTTTTATTTGTTGATTTATAATTATAACTGGCAATATGACATATTATATCGAGTATTAGAAAATACCATTTACAATTTTTTTTATATAAAAATATAGTAAGCCGGGGAATCTTATGTTGGGAAAAGGCTAAGCCCCAAAATTAATACTTTTATTTATTAGGCGAATACATTGGGTCCAAGGAGTTCATAATATCCGGTGCCGCAGTTACCTCATCTGCTCATGGTGCTGATGCTGAACAAAAGACGAGGCAGTGGCGCAGGTACTCGTGCCAGGTGGCAAAATATGTTGGCCCACCATGCAGGCACGAAAAGCCCCTCACAAGCCACGCAAGCAAGCCAAGCCCAACTACTGGGTTATGTTCGGGATTCAGTTCAGCGGCTGCAGGCCAAGCTTTTAAAGTATATTTTTGGGTCGTTAACCGTCAATGTGCCGATATTGGAGAGCTGCTGGCTATAGTAGGGCACTCAGGTTGCTTTACATTAGGCTAGTTTTAACGTGGAACGTCAAATCAAATAAACGTTTATCCTGGAATACAAAAATACAATAGATTGACATATTTTTTTGGAGCGGGGATAGTTTAAGGTCGGGCCAGTTTCATAGGCTTTTATTTCCATGCTGGGGAACCGCGAGTGAACATTTAGTACAATTTATAATAGGTATGAAGCGCGGACTCAGTGTTCTGTAAACAATCACTGAATTACGCAACTTTCACTATGGCTGGTCTTCGGATGGGTGACCACTTTGTAGCATTTACATTTGCGAGCGTTTCTGTACTTCGGAAGGCACATTAAGCCGTTGGTCCCGGTTGTCAGTCACATGGCAGCCGTTAAGTCAGGTTGAAGGCCTTATGGGCGGCTTGAAAAATTTCAATAGCAGGTAGCCACAACCTGCGTCTGTCTATTTCAACACGGCAACTGGCTCACCACCTATTACGTGGGACAGGAATACGCATGGTGAAAAGTGGGCATATAATATGTATGCCTCTGCCACCCCTTCGGGGATAAGCCGTGATAGATAAATATAATAAGTATACGTGATTTGAGCCAAAAAGTCAAACTTGAAAAAAAAAAAACTCCTTTTAATTCATATTGGTTTTACAATTTTCTATAGATAATATCGTATACTTTAGGGGGAGAAAGGAACATAATCCTCAAAAACCTCAACACCTAAATCAAACAAGGTATCAAAACCAATAGCTTTATAGCAATCTCAAATTATTCATTTTCTTAATACCTCACGGAAGTAGTATTTTAAATATTTTAAGTAAAGAGTATTTCTATTTTTACAAAAAAAAATGTACTTACTAAAACTGTCGCCAGCAAATGCGGTCACAAAGTAACCGCTTTATTTAAATGAACAGAATTTTAATGGGGCGACTTGAATTTTTCGGTCAATATTTAATTTAAATAGATTGACGGCAACGCGGCAGGTAATTGCCACGGCAGCGATAATTACTACCTTGTGTATGGAAATATTTTACAGCTTTTAGTACTAACCTCATATCACATAACATATAACCTCATATCGTTTTAAAATGTGGAATTTACCTTACTGCATTAGTTGATATCAAAATATATATAGAACAAGCTTTATTTTGACTGCCTCTGTGGCGCGGTGGGAGGGCATCCGACTGCTACGCAAGAGGTCCTGGGTTCGATTCCCACCCAGGATTAAACTTTGTGTGTTGAATACGATGGCTTATTCTGTGTCTGGGTGTTATTTATCTATAATATGTATGTATTTAGAAATATATAAGTATGTTTATCAGTTATCTGGTTATATCATAGTACAAGCTCTGCTTAGTTTGGAATGATGGCGTTGTGGGAGTTGTCCCAAAGATATTTAAAAAAAAATGAATGTTAATATGAAGACAATGACCAGACTCCGCCCGATGTCTTTTGGTAAAGTACCCTGGGCAAGTGTCCAAGATATCCATATCCATAGATCATAGAATCCATCTATGGAGTCTCGAACAAACAGCTAAGGTATATTTTTAGACAGTCGTAGATTACAAATCAATTCTGCAGATTACGTAGTCAGATTGGATTGTCAGTCAGTAATATGGTAATTTGTGTGACCTTAGTAAAATCTACATATGCCCAGTAATACTATTTATTTACGTTTTTTAATGTTTTTTAAACTAGTTCAATCTATACATAGGTACCTACTCATTTTATTATAAATGAAAGCTATCATAGACGTCATAACACACTGTGTGTAAAACACTTTCACGAATACTCCGAAAAGTACATTAAATTTCGATGTAGTGAAAAACTTGGTAAAATCTACAAAGTCTGCTTTCTGAATATACTCATTATATTACTTTATGGGAATGCCAATCCTGTGTATACTATTATATTACTTTTTCGGAATGCCAATCCTGATAATATTTCGGGAAAGCAAGACACTAACTGACGTTACGTGTCTCAAAACATAAGCAAGTATTATAAAATCCCTAGAAAAGTAAATTAACCTCATATAAAATCTGCATACTTTTCCTTGTTCAACATCTTTACAAAATATAAAATGAAGTCGCTAGTCTTCTTTATGTAGGTATGTACGTTTATATCTTTTAAACTACTTATTTTAATACGGTTTTCATCAATAGATATTTTTGGAATCTATGATTGTCTAATTGCAACTTTGAGAATATTTAAGAGGAAGGTTTATAAGTATAATACATGTATATGTATAAGTATAATACATGTATGTGCAAGGCTTTGCAATGCAATGCCTTGCACATATACCGCGGTGCAATACCGGGCCAAGTAGCTATTTTAATGTAAAAAACGTGTTTTAAAACATTGAGCGATAAATATTTAGCTACTACTTTTTTTACTATATTACTTTAACTGTTTAAAAATAATACTTCGAAAGTCTTGTTTTTAGTATTGAACAGAATAGGAATAAAAGACAATGTCAGCAAATCTAAAGCTACTATTATTCTCATTTTAGTTTACATGGCTGCTAATGTTAGAACAGAATTCATTAGGTTTCTACAAATTCGTGAAATGGAACTTTACAGCACGCCGTGGTAGTTAAATGAAAGTTATTTTTAATCTGTGACATGCGATACGACAATTGATTGATTTATTATTGTTTTATATTAAGTTTTCTTGTTTAGGTAAGCCGCGTTACGTAAAAATATAGATGACATTAAGGATTATAAAAACAGAATTGTCAAATTTATGGAAATTCGTTCCTTATTCATAATCCTTATTGTGATCTAAATTTTTACGATTCGTGATAAGATTATAACAGTCTATACAAAATATTGAAGGTTTAAAACTGTCTTGAAAACCGAAATGATTTGTTACTTTTTATATGAACTAGTTATAGGATGCGACGACATTACGAGAAACAACGACATTATGACAACGACGATCAATACGAGAAAATATTATAAAGTGTTAGTAAAATAAATAAATATCCATCACGCCTTATCCCCGAAGGGGTGGCAGAGGCATGTTATATGCCCACTTTTCCAGTGTTAGTAGATGCACCAAATCCAAAAATATGGTTTAATTACAATAAAATTTGGTAATACCTGGGAATGGCAAACATCTGCCCACCTTTTGACAATACCCCACAGTCGATTTGACAGCGTTCACTGTACGTACCTGAAAGTAAAAGAAAACGCATATTTAATACAAAATAATACAAAGCTACTGCTACTATATTTAAACCATTGCCTTAGCGTTTGCTCAGTGTAATGGAAACAAAATAATTTGGTGAAATCATATAGTAAAAACATACTTCCTGATGTTTAAATATAATTTCCACTAAATAATGTTAAGATTTGCGGTAACAAATATAGATATTTATTTTTTTACACATGATCATTTGTATTTTTACAAAACTACAAGCGAGCGCCTCTGGAGACAATGTACGCGATGGACCTAAATAAGGCGACCAAAACTGAGAATATGGAATATGTTGCTGAATTTTAGGCTTTACTAATTTAATATTAATAATTGATGGCCGCACTTCCAACCGCGTAGTGAAGTTTCCCATTTAGCCTTTATCCTATTCTAATGTATAATATATTACAGTAAAGTTTTATTAAACTCCAGTCCGTATTTTTTAACTTCCATGCAAACCTTCACATTTATAATATTAGTAGGAATAAGAAGTAAAACACATAAATAAAGATGAAGAATATGAGGCATAGAGTCGAATTAAGAAAGTAACTTCTTTAGAGTCTGCTTACAATACGTGCCTGCTTAACTTTACGCACACCAAGATAATAATATATTTTACATTTATGTCACCCGCACGGTAAGCATCGTCTTACAAGTAATGACGACACGGAGGCCGTAAGACTCCGAAATGAAAGCCGGTTTCGGCAATTTTCTGTTAATTTTCACTTAGCTTTCTTGCATGTTGAGCTGTAACTTGAAAGTAGAATTTCTCCAAATTGTGAGCAATAAGACGACCGACATTATACAATTCTTGATAATAAATATAGATCGTACATTATTTCCCAGTTAGTAAAGCGACAAAGCATCGTAAAAGAAGCACGAATGGCGATTCATAACGCAGTGTTAGTGCCAACTTTGCTTTACGGTAGTGAAACCTGGGTATGTCAGCAGATGCATGAAAGTAAATTGAATGCTGTGGAGATGCGATCACTTCGAAAACTGTGCGGCGTTACCTTGGCCGACCGAATACGTAACGAAGTGATACCCAATATGGCAGGTTTGAATGAAAGTGTCAGCGTTAAGCTGGAAAAGGGCGTGCTCCGTTGGTTTGGACACGTCCAACGAATGAGTGTGGAACGGTTGACGAAGAATATATATTGTTCAAAAGTAGAGGGTAGAAGGAGTCAGGGAAGGCCGAGACTTACATATGAAGACCACGTGAGCAGATTGCTCAAAAACGGAAAGGTCAAAAGTACTCGGATACCCAGACGTGCGTGTATGAAGCGATTGATGAATCTCGAAGAAGCGAAAGAAGTATGCATGGATCGCGAAGCCTGGCGATCTGTCCTCTCTGACTACCCCGTCAGGGATACAGCGTGAAGATATGCCCCCCCCCTATTAATCATATTACCCCCGGGTAATATGATTATGCTTGTGAAATCCCGTATAGAAGCATCAACGTTATTTCATTGACAGTGAAAAAGTAGTCTAATGCGCTCAAGACTTCCATAGGGCTGTATTCCACAATTAATTTATTTTACATGTATAAAATACGATTCTACTACAAGAACGTTTCAAGGTAAACGAGTAAACTGTATGTTGACAGTACAATTTCTAACATCGTCCGATAAACATACCAAAAAAACGTCGACTGACCTTGCCCACTAGTCTGCTACATGCACCGTCCACATCAAATAAAATCTCTGCAAACACGGAGAGAAGTTTGGGAACATCATGCCACTTGCATCGGTGCTCCTTGAGAAATCTTTTATAGAGCTCGTAAAAGGAGGCAAGGCGTAAGGGTAGTCGACAGCGATCATGTTTTACTGATAATTCAGCCATATTCACATACACACTGCACTCACTGCACTACATATATCCGTGAGAGAGGAAGCCGCCAGCGAAGTGGCTATATATAACCTTACACCCAGTAGGACAACCAACTGGATGAGGCTTCAGCGGCCTGGGGAACCAAATACTCCCCGAAAGGTCTGGTGCAGAAAGCAACGGGAAACCACTGCACTATTTTCCCATGAAATCTAGTATGCTATCCGGACACCACCCGGCGCCACGACGAGTCCAGGTCTCGTGGTGTGAAGTATGCTACTGGTCACGCTGTGGCGGCTCGCCAGGCTCAGAGTGGACAAAATGCTACTGGTGACGACACATCACCATTAACAAACCTTCAATTACTCAGGAAGATGATCGCACTTGCTACGTGGAATGTTCGAGGCATGCTTACTGTTGTAAAAAAAGAATCGATCGATAGGGAACAGCTGGCCTATAAACTGGATATTCTAGGCCTCAGCGAAACTCACATGAGAGGCACAGGGTTCAATAAAACGAGTCGAGGACATACCGTATACTTTTCTGGTCCTGATAACGAGAGTAGCAGGGGCGTGGCGATATCTGTTAAATCTGAGATCGATAAATGTGTTCTGGGATATAACCCTGTTAGCGACCGTATAATTACTCTAAAACTCAACACTAGGCCATGTCGTATAAACATTATATAGGTATACGCCCCTACGAGTAGTGGTTCTACTGAAGCAGAAATTGTAGCATTTTACAACCAGCTAAATGATACTTATAATTCGCTACCTAAGAGAGAAGTGAATATCTGATTGGAGATCTCAATGCTAAAATAGGATGCACAGACTATGATAAAAATCTGAGAGATGGTGTGGGACGTTATGGACTAGGGGAACGGAATGATAGAGGAGACCGATGGCTGCAGTTTTGTGCGGCGAACTCACTGTCTATGATGAACACCTTGTTCCAGCACCATTTCCGACGACTGTATACGTGGAGATCGCCAGGAAATCGCAACAGAAACTAAATCGATTATATTGCAGTTCCGAAGAGATGGAAGTCATGTGTAATAAACACCAAGACCTATCCAGGTGCTGACTGTGGCAGTGATCATTCATTACTGGTTGCAAAGATGCTCATAAAGCTGAAAAGGTGTTATCGTATTGTTGATAAACAGACACGCAGGCTCATACCTGGAGAATAGACGAATTTCAAAGCACGGCTCCAGCAGAAACTGACAACAGGTGCACAGATGGATGACAGTTCTGATATGAATGAGAATTGGAGTAAGTTAAAGGAACTGTTGATTACAACTCACAGAGAAAGCCAATTTGAAGTTCTTGACTCACCCCGCAGTTCATGGTTAACAGAGGTGACATGGGATATCATTAACCAAAAGAAAGATCTACTGAAAAACCTCTCAAAAGCTGATAGCCGTTAACAATATAAAGCTCTCTCGAAAGAATTACAGAGGCGCTCTAGAGAAGATAAAAACCAATATTTCAATAATATCTGCTCTGAAATCGACGATCACGCCCAGAAGTTGAACACGCGAGATCTTTTTATGAAAATAAAATCTATAACGAGAGATTGCAAGGCAAAAACGTGGGCTGTAGAAGACTCAACTGGAGGTTTACTTACAGAAATTGATAAGGTGGTAGATAGATGGAGAGGTTATTGCGAGGAATTGTACGCAGATGTGACAGCGAAAACAATAATCCCACATTACAGCGTGACAGATGTTCCTTAAGAACCCGATATTTTAAGATCCGAAATCGAATTTTCGCTAAGAAAGATCAAATATAATAATAAATCAAAGCCCTTTAAGGTGTTAGACAAGGATGTATACTATCTCCAATCCTCTTCAACATCTATGGGAAATATATCATGAGGCGAGCTTTGGATGGTTGGGAAGGTGGAGTATCCATTGGTGGCAGAAAGATCAGCAACCTGCGGTATGCAGATGACACCACACTATTTGCGTCATCCGAGCAAGAAATGGCTCAACTCATTATTATATCATATTACACATAGAGTGGAAAAAGAGAGTGAATTGGTTGACCTGACCATAAACAAAGCGAAGACCAAGGTGTTGGTGGTGGACAGACCCGGTGCGCTGATTCGTTCAAATGAACTTCGAGACCTGGAATTTGTTGACCAGTTGGTATACCTTACTCTTCTAAACTAACTAGGATATGGAAAGGCCGCAACATATCCCGCAAAACCAAAGTTAGGCTGGTGTGCACATTGGTCTTCTCGATTTTCTTGTATGGTGCTGAATCCGGGACAATAAGACAGAGCGAGAGGGCAAAGATCGACACTTTTGAGATGTGGTGTTGGAGGCGGATGTTGCGAATTCCATGGACTGCACGGCGGACCAACGTGTCCATTCTTGAGGAGCTCGGAATCACAACAAGATTGTCCGCTATGTTTCCAGCGCATTCTCAAATATTTTGGACATATCGCTCGCAGAAGCCCTGACAATCTAGAGAAGCTGATGGTAGTTGGCCAGGTCGATGGTAGAAGATCACGCGGTCGTTCACCTACGCGATGGTCTGACCTAGTAAAGTCGCTCACTGGCCTACCAATAACCAAGGCTATAAAGACTGCTGTGGACAGGAACGCGTGGAGAGGCATGGTGCATCGGGTCATCAACACTGCGTGCTAGACACGACCTTCAGCAATGAAGATAACGACTAAGAAGTATTCCAGAACATTTCTCAATACTCAAGAAACACTTGAGAGTAGTATTTATAAGGCAAAAACTAGCCTCAAGCGTTTCTTGAGTATTGAGAAACGTTCTGGAATACGGCCTTTAGTTAGTTACTACTATATCAGCAAATTTGACTACTTTTGCTGTCTTAAACGTTGTTTTTTTTATGTACGTAACATTTATGTTATACCAATACCCGTTAAACACATACAACTTTTTTCCTCGATATTTCGACAGAGTTGCACCTGTCGTCGTGCGTCCTAAGGCTATACCAATATGTAATTTTGTCTACTTTTACAATTCTTATTCTAACGCAGTTGAAAAAGGGAAAAGTCCCACATGGCAATAACAGAAAAAAAAATTAATAAAACATTTAATTTTATAATTAATCATTCACGTAATCTAAAATCTACCAAATATAGCTCTTAATTGTTCATTCCGAAGTCGTTGAAACGACAAAAGAGTAACTCCTATCTACCTCATTGCGAATCAATAATTCATGAGAACGGTTTATTTATAAAAAGACACAGATTTCAGAAAGCAAATTTAAATATTTAACGATTGTCTTTCCTTTTGTAAATATTATTATTGTTTTCAAACATCTGCCTGTGACATTTGAAACAATTACTTTGTTGATTATTTTTCAACGAATGGCGTAATAAATAAATATTTGCTTCGTACTCCTGTTTATTATTAAGTGGGCATCCAAAAGTCTTGACTTGATGTCGTGGATGAGCACATGGGTACCAATGGTACTTGGCTACTTTCTTGCCTGGTTCTTTTTTCACAATTTTGCGAATCAAGCATTTAAATTTAATAATGCAAGATTGGGCGAGGTGAGTAGAATAGAAAAAAGAAGACCCCATTCTTTAAACTCGCAGATTCAAATAAGCCAGGGCTAGAGTTTGTTAGTGATTATATGAAACTGTGATGTTGCCTAATTATCAGAAATATTGTGTTGTATCCAAATATTAAATGTTTGGTTATTTGCTTACAAATAGATATAAAATGCAACTGTGATTAACTGAACTATATTATATACAACTGAAATGATAATTTCAATTTGGATTTGAAATTAATCAACCGGAGTGGACTGCGACAGGACAGGCTGTCGCAGTCCACTTATGGACCTTTTCATTTAGGATGGTGATGGGAATTAAACGCTACCTATCGCACTATAGCGCCCTTGGTAGGGTTCCAATCGCTCCCAAAATTTCTGCATTAAAGGATATAACGTAGAGGTTTGAACTATGCCGCGGTCTCTCAATCTGGGCATAATCTAGAAACTAATATTTATACAGAAAACAGTTGGTGATTAAGCTACGAACAAAAAATGACGGGATTAGTAGTGTAACTAATTGGTTCAACCGGTAGTTTCCTGAGGAGGGTTGACGTGAGGCAGGTGGCGGGTTATAACCAAAGATTTTTTAGTTTATGGCTATCGAAGTGGAAGTAATCGGGATTGGTGCTATGATGATTGTGATATTTTAGACTATGTGAAATTAAATCGGTCGAAACATAAAACGTGGTTTGTATAAAGCACCATTTCATGTTTTGATTATATGAAATTTACATAGTAAATTGACACAGAAGTTTCATCAAACTAATTTTCCAAATTGTAAAGTTCTTGTGGTAATATTTATAAATGTAATGTAGTTAACAGCTTATTTCTAAAAGCGTGGGTCTGGGTACCATCTAAAAATTGTTTACGCGTATTTGAATGAGCTTCAGGTAACAACATTGCTTTTATTGTTGTGTGTACCTATGCCAAACCGTGGCTCAAGTCCTTTGTGACTTTTCTACCTGTTCACGAATAAGGGCACAGAAACTCGAGAAGATATCGTAAAAACTATACTTCGCAGAATTGTATAGAAACTTTCTATTGTATTGAAGGGAAATAAATTTGAGCATACTAAAACTCAAATTTAGTTTCGTCACATAATATCAATTTACCGCAAAACTGCGATTTACCCACCTATACTAAATATACCACAATACTAAAGTTGTTACGGTTATGATCTCTTCATTACTTAGCTAACGAACTAAAAGCTTTACACAAATTTAACACTATTATTTGAAATTCTATTGGATTCTAAGCAAACTGCATTTCGTATACATTTACTCTGATTTATAGAACGCAATTCCTCGTTGGATTTAATTTTGGTGCAACTATTACTGACAGCAATATCGAATTATTAGAATGGCAAGTAAATACTTACTATAATAACCCACGTACCTACGTAAGAAAGGGTTCAAATATAAGACAAATTAATGTAACATTTTTGTTAAAAATTAAAATATCGCAAGGAATATTTCTTTGCAAAATTTACGTCCAAGGCAAAGTACCTTTCGTTAAGTATATTTGTTTTGTAATCTTTTAAAGTGATACAAATGATAAATTTAATTAGATAAAGGTCAAAAACAAACAATTTAAAACTGTTCAGATTTTAGCCTTCCAAAATTACTATCCCATTTTAATTGCTCTTGCCGATATTCGAAACTCACTTTACACCGTATTAATAATTTCCTAGGATGAAGTTTAGCCATTACGTAGATTGGATTGCCGCACTACTTGCTTATTCTGTCATTAAAATTAGCTCTGGTTTGATTAATTACTATCAAACTACTTCATAATAAAATGTATCACAGCGATACTACCTGCAGATGCAAACAATTTTAAGCAAATAGTGATTTTGAATTGAATAACCCTTATTTTGAAAGCATATTATGTGAGTTAGGTGGACAACCATTCATACACTTTCGTATGTGTAATAACAATACAGTCTCTCGATGGGACCCGATCATCACAATACCGTGTTTGCAATATCGATGAAATAACTTTGTTCAACTTTACGATAAAACTAGACTTTTACAATTGCTTATATTTTAATTGGATTGCCTAATTTATTGTTAAAGAAAACTTGTCATACCTATTAGACTATAGAAAAAGTTAAGACGAAAAGTAATAATGTAATCACCAAAATTACAGAAATTTATTCGTTTAATTGTATTTGGTCAAATTAAATCAAGTAATTGCGATCCACAGTTTTTTGTGGGATTTGGATATTTTCTATATATAATTTGTACTTATGTATTCAGAAATATACAAGTCTGTAAATGATTTCTCTACATACCACCGATTTCATTTTTACATACATTATAAATCGTAGGCGTTGAGTAAAAAAAATATTAAAAACAATTGTTATAAGACTCAGGTAACACCATTAACTTTTTTTAAAACGGTTAATTTCATATACAATGTAGAGCCTAAATTTAGAACAACAATGAACAATAAGGAATATCTTAAAGCTTATTTACATAAGTTAGTAAGAATACTGATCTTCTAACACGTGTTGGCCCACTTCAAAAGTTTAGTTCACATAACAAATTCATAGTGCTATTAGAGTGATATAGCTCTCAACATCGCGGCTCGTTGTTGAGATGGGCTCAATATTTGTGATGGTTTTTTGCTTATCCGGGTCGACATGTGTGCCGAACGTAGGGCAATGCCTGGTAAAAAGCTAACATGTGGCGTTCTCCTTGCTCGCATCGCTGCGACACATCCGGGACAAAATCCGCTAGCCCTCATTCTCAACTACTAATAGGATACAGCTTTAAATATATTCTCGCGTAAGTTGAATACTCTAACAGAATAACAGAAATATTGTAAAAACTTGTTGATTGATTTTGACAGACGATTGATTAATAAAAAATGTAGTTTATGTCAGAAGGTGCAGCGAACTCATCAACAATACACAAACAAAAAGACAAACAATGAAACGCACTGAAGACAAAACGACTGATGAATATTTATAATACTTCAAGCAAACCTTAACTCGGATGAGGTTTATTACTTTGGTTTTATATTATTCAACTGAGATCTTTGTTACACATTTTATTAATTCAGGATAAAAACGTTGAATATTTGTTTATTTTAATGGAATCCATTATCATTCATTTCTGCCTTCTGCCTTAAAAGAAATATAACTTTGATAATAAATATGTATTAGGTGCAAAAGCTCTTATGATTTATTATGTAATTTTGATGCTACGAGTTGTTATCGAAGCTTCATTTAAAATTGTATGGAAGACAGTCACTTAAATGTAATATAAATTCAAACTTCGTGACTATATAGGGTGTCATTTTGAGCGATATCTATATTTGTTAGTCTGTTTACGGATTACCATTGTCGAAAAATAGATTCCCTTTCCTAAAAACAATGTAGTATATAAAATTTAAATGCAGTATTTTAATATCTATTTGACAATCCCATAGTGTTTTTTTTTCAACTACTATAAACTTTTCAATTTGTTGGAGATTTTATGATGCCTCGCCTTCATGCAGCTTAAAATTTCATCAAAACAAGATTTGTAAGACCTTGAAAGCCAATGAAACAAATAAGTATACGGCATACTAGAAATAACGTTACTTGGCCACTTATGCTCATCTACAATATAGAGAATGTAATGTGCATGTGTATGTGTATACTGCAGCCGTAAGGTAAGTAAAACGATCACGTGTCTGCGTCGAACAAAAACAAGCTTGACTGGGATGCAGTTCTACCAACACAACAATATTAATATTGTTTTAAAAACTTTACATGATAAATTCAACTTTCATAACAGCCTGTACGTGATACTATGCAAAATCATTCATATTATGCTTAATTAAAAAGTTATGAATTTCTAAATACAGTGGCAGTCAGTCATATAACAATGTTTACCAAAATTTCCTTTTGTCTTTATTAATATCACAAAAATGTCAGTATAAAACAGTGTAACAATAATATGATACTTAAAAATATAAATAGTAGGCCTGTAATTATTAACTACTACTACCTACCACATGATGAAATTAATGAAATGTGAAATTACATGCATTATGAATATATTCAATCTAAACTAATGTCGTAATTTACTTAAAAAGAGCAAACAAAAAGAGTTGCAATAACCTTAAAAATATCTCAACCTAACTTTATTTTGTTGGTAGCCCCGTTTATACTTGAAAACGAAGTTGCATGGCTACATTTACGAGCGAAAGAGAAAGAGTTAAATTTATAGGGAGAAGGGACAGAGATAGCAAGGACCGGCTGAGCAGGTATGCGACGCGGGCGCCGCGCTGTGCTACGTGCAATGAAATCACAAAGCCAGATGCAACCTTTGAACGATCGACTGTTCCCTACTCAGGTATACAATATGGTGTTATATTATTATCTATTCTCCAGCTGTTGGTTATCAAGTAAAACTAATTTGGTAAAAAAATGTTAAAACGTTTCAAACATCTTTAATGGTATAATACTGAAAGGCATTATTATGTCCTTAAATCAATTTCCTTCGATTTATCACTAACAATAAATGATACATTACTCGATATTTTTGCTGTTCTATTTACTTGGAAAAAAAATGAACAAAACAATTGAAAATTCGATACAAAAAGTTACTTATATAAGAACGTTGCCAAAGTAATATAACACAAATGTATAATGCATGGTGTGGTTCGATGTAAACCCAGAAATATAATACATTACGAATATTCTTTGTGAACTAAGGATACGTTCGATGGTCGAAAAAGCTCGAATGTCTCCTATTTGATCGTGATAAATCTTCTGAACATTTTAACTATTTATATTTTGCTCAAGAGGCTTTTAGGATATTTCCTTTTCATTATGGTTTGTGTACTTTTTTGCTTTAGATGCAGTCACAATAAAGTTTGAGTTGATTTCTTGGCGATAAGTCCCAACTCACAAATTTTGTGATTTTAAAGAAGTGTTTCAGAAAATTTCTCGCCATGACCTGTACCAACTATTAAATTTTTACTTACTCAAAATGTTAAAATCTGTTAACACATCACCCAGCCACTTTTTACATAATATATACTCATAAGTAACTTTTCGTTTAATACATTTTCACTTTGTTGTTTATAACTTTCATTGAGTTACTTTATATTATCCTTTTTATAACTTTTTGTCTCTTTTCTGATTGATGTACTTGTATAATGGGTTAAGATAATATTATTATATTGTTCGAGATCTACATTCAGATATATAATATATGTATTATCTGTGCTACAGTGAACGTATTCAAGTTCTTAATGCGTGGGACGGTTGACCTTAACAGTTTTGTCTGGTATGGTCTTTGTTGGCGAATTCTTGTCATTCTTGAACATTTAAACAACTGTGTTAATTAAAACAAATTTAATCATGAACATGAATGTTGCATCGTCTTTTAATAACATACTTTTAAAGAACATTGAATAAAAAGATAAAGTTACCTAAGTACTTATCTAGTCGAGACATTACATTACACATTCATGAGGCACAGTGGCAACTTTTTCTATCGGCTGAATAAAATAGGTTCAACGGGAACGTTTGCGTCGGTGCGTTCCTGCTGGGGATTAAGCTAGATCCAACGTCACCACTTCGTGCAGTAGGTAATAGTGCCTCAAGGAGATCACAGGAGTGGGAATTTGATGCTGCAGACCGAATAGGGCAGCGAAAGTGCGTGGAATTCGTTACCTTTTTTTGGCGCAAAAGAGGTGACGACAGGAAACAGGAGAGAAATGGTAGCCGTGCCGCAGAAGACGCTTTGGGCACTGGAAATTTTAGAGTAATCTCCATCTTTTATTTTTTTAAGAGCATAGGTCTGCGGACGACGATACGGTTTGTAGTATACTAGGTTCTCTGGCTATAAACCTGATCGTGATAGAACATCGAGTGGTTTAAGTGAGTTCGAGTCTGAATTACTATTTCATATCGTTAGCCTCTATAAGGGGAAGTTCGTGGTTGGGTTAAACACTCTAAACAATTTAAATTATAACATAATATAAGCAAAATTTATAATATCTACTGTATTATATTGTTCGTATTCTGAACAAGAACCATTAAGTAAGTCCATTGGCTAAATTCGTTCTGTTTTTAAAACGAAACAGATAATCTGTTTCATTTTGATAATTAAGCATTGCATAACAGTTAATATTCCACTTAGTTACTCAGTTTTATTAAAGTTTTAATCAACAGCTCGGAGTTTGTGATGGCAAGAATAGCGAAGCAATTGAATTGGTCGGTGCCATAACGTTTAGCTTCACGACAGGGGAGGTAGACTTAACCTACCACGTTCAGTACCTACTATGGATCTTACAGTTCTGGAATTGTAAACTCGATTATGGCTAATTCAATGCAAAGTAGGACGACAGATTTAATACATTTCCAATCTAATTTAAAATTAGGTTAAATATGTCATCCCGTCCCAGGTCGTATCCGTAGCCAAGATGATTTTATACATGTCAATTTGCTAGATTTTTTTGACTAGACGCTTAATCGACAGGACTTTTGATGAAATTTGGTTTGCTTACACCCTGGAACACCTTTGAGAGGAAGCCCTTTCGATCGCATAATCTTTTTCAGCATAGTGTAGTTTGGCATAACAGTTTCAGCATAAAGTCTTCTTGCATAAATTATGATAAGCAGAGTGTTATAAACGCATAAAGATTTTATTGGCATAACTTTAACTTATTCTAATTTTATTATCATAATTTTAATTAGCGTACATGTTAAGGGCATAATTGTTATACGCCTAAAGATAATTTATCACAAAATACAAAACGCATAATGGAGGTATGGATAACCGTTTAAATCATAAATGAATAAACAATTTGACTAAGAATATTTAAGAAATGATGAGACACAATTGTAAATAATCATCTCACTCATAGCCACGTTTGTAAGCTGTAACATTATAAAACGATATTTTAAGTGTTATTAATTTTAGACTAGTCTTGAGCAAAGTCGTTAATAGGTACGACGACGAGCGAAGCGAGGAGGAGTGTTAGGTCACTTGTGACCATAACGCGCGAGCCGAGCGAGCGTAGCGAGCGTGCCGCGGCAGCGACCGGCGATGCGCCAGAACTGAATCGCTCGTTTTAATCTACCTACTTCTTTTGTACTTTATTTATATATTCTATATTTAAGTGTTGGCATTTTAAACTTCAGTATAGTGACTATCGACATTTATAATCAGTGGGCATTTCAATCACAGACAGTTCAAGCTTAGTAATAAAAATATGTACTCGTTAACATTATGGTATTCTATATGTATGATTTGTAATCTTTATGCGAGAGTGAATGAGATGCCAATAAATGTTATGATTAGTAATCGTTATTATAAAATAAATTATGCGTAAACATTTTATGCGGGTATATCATTATTTTAAAGAAGTTATGGGAAAATAAAGTATGCCTAATGCTTTATTCTGTTTGAACGTTATGCGAAACGAAAAGTATGCCAAAAAACCGTTATGCTGTTTTAATTTATGCCTCAAAAATTTATGCAACCCAATACGGACCCCCTTTGCGAAACGGAAACGGGAAACTTTACAACGCCTCTAGTGAAACGTATATCCAATAGTCAACAATATCTCACTTCTAGATTAGATTCGTTATTATTTAAGGTTTATGTTTGTACAAAAGCTTGGTTCATTTGCATCTAAACGGCGTATGTATTTTCCGGAATAAAAGTATCCCAAAGTTCTTTCCAGGCATTTTCTATAAAAATCACGTTAACCATTGATTCTTTGCATAGTGAAAGGAGGACAAACAAGAACATATTTATCACACTATATACAACTCAAAGTATTCTATGCTCAAAATATACGTATATTCTGTGATCGAGAACTTAGAGTAGAACCAGTTTTAATGGCTGCAGCTAGAACATTTTAACGCAAGAAAGCCTTGTGTAATATTTAGTCTGCTGGTTGACAAATTTCCTCGTTGGTGGTTTCATTCTACTTCGTAATAATTAATGACACTGTTACTTCTACTAAAGTAACAGCACTTAAAGCATTTTGTTTTTAAAATTAGAACATTTAAATTAAGCATTTTTATTTACATCAAACTATATTGAGATAATAAAAAAAAATTAAATGAATGAATTATAAAGAAATATAAATCCATATTTTAAAAGAGTTACGTTTCATAACTATTTATTATTTCTATAATAACTAAGCTCCATAACAGTCACAAAATATTATATATGATAGTCTAATGTTAACGTTGTTAAATAGCATAGTGATACTTTTTTGTAGTTTCTTAAAGTGAGTCTGATAATAGCAGAATAGTGTTTCTTTTTATTTTGTTGAAATTTCATGTAGGTTTATAATACATTTTTACTTATTTGCTTTTTATGGATTTTTTTTGAAATAGCGTCCTCCAGAACCTTAAAGCTAACCTAACCTAACTAGTTTTTGTTTTTAAATACAAAACAACCAACTTGTTTTTAAATCAGTCTACGATAAACACGAAGAAAATAAACTTACCACAACACTTTTGTATTTTTTTTTGTTTAATGTAAACCTTTTTATCAGTCTTACTACCTATATTTTTTAAGTTGTCATGAGAAGTTGGCATTTTGCGAAGTTGGCATTTTGCTAAGTTGGCATTTCGCGAAGTTGGCAATGTGAGAAGTTAGCTATTTGCGAGCGATTGGCATTTTGAGAAGTTGACGCTTTATTTCTTTAAGACAATAGCTTTATTGGTAAAGTATATCGCAGAAAATAAACAGAACAATTTAATTTTACTTAAGAAACGTTAAATTATTGTTATGTGTGTATGTATGTTAAATTATCCTAACCCACAATATTGCGATGAATATTTCACCACCATTGTAAAGATAACTGCAATTTATTTTGTAACAAGTCTCATCAATCAATCAAATTGGCCTATTTCACCCCAAGAGGTCGGCCTCTCTAAACCATTTTGGGAAGGTAATTAGCCTTACTGACACGCTTTCTAGAAGGGTTGGTTTTGTTTCGAGGTTTCCTTCTATTCGCCATGACCTCGTTCATAAGCAGGTGCATTACTTGCAGGGGCTATAAGGTTCCTAGTGAACGCATGAATGAATTTTACTATAATATATATAAATCGGCATCAAGACAAGCCTCGATTAGTTACTGAATAAAATACATTTGGAATACAGAGCGATTTTTAAGGTCAGCTTAAAAACTCAATTCAACAAGTTTTACAGACTTGATCTTACTGTAATATGTGTTAGAAATAATTTTTAATCATAGCTGAGACCATTGAACATAGTTTGTTTTAATATTTGATTTAAATTTGTGCAAAAAAGGATTTTTCCTTGTTATACACCTAAAAAAATACACTAAATAAATCCGGGAAAAAATATTCGAAATAGTATGTACTTTGTAATTTTTGTATTTACAACTTTAATAATAAATTTACTACTCTAGGTTACAACGATAATTATAGTCGACTAAGTACTGATACAACACGAAAGTTGCTAAGTATTTTGTGAATTTACGGATTATGGTGCAGTATCTCAATAAACATCTTACTAGTAAAGGGACGGACTCCATCGTAAATAAAGGATACGGGCCGTTTCTGTTAATTTACTTTATAAACCTATATAAGTATAGCCTATGTTGAACATCCGTGCTCTCAAAGGAGGTGCGGCAAAACAATTAGATATATGCTGTTAGTGTTCGAAAGTTATACATGTTGCTAATATTCTAACAAGCAATAGAAATTACTACAATAAACTTGAAGAGCTAATCAATGAGACTGCGGTGCCAACTAGGGCGCTTTGAGTACAATTAAATTTTCAAACCCTTTTAGTTAAATTACTATGAACAGTCAAACGCTTAGGATCTATTTTAATAAATGTTAATTCAAATAAGACAAAAATAAATATCCAGTGTATATACATCAATAAAGTGTAATCAAGTACAATTAATCAAATACACTTTATATAAACTTGTGAGTGTGTATGTAAACTGTGAGCTAAGACCAAATGCTCAGCCCGTGAAGCGTATAATACCAATACGACAGCAAACGCCTCGAATACGTAATGCTTTCCTCGTGTCTTGAGGCAGTTCTGTTAACGCACGCTTCACGTGACGCAGAACGTAAATGTGTGCAAACCCGAACTGCGATTAAACTCTGCTCGCGAACTTGTAACGTAATTATTATAATCTCTTTAAATGTTTCCTCCTCTCTACATGCCTGAGAATCTAAAGCCAACAACTTGGAATTATCGGATCACAAATTTCTTACAGTACCAACATGAAACTTGCAGTTTTATTTTGGGTTTCATATGGATCTAAAAAAAAATATTGACGTTGTAGGGTATGAGTAAATATCTGTTACACATATTTAGATTATATATCTGAAACCTCATAGTTCTATATAAACTTCATCATAATTCTGTTTTTGTGTTTGGTCACCATCATTTGATATGATGAGAGAGGTATATTATATATAATATATTAGAGAGTTAAGAATTAAGGACTCTCTCAATAGGTTGAGAGAGCCCTTAATTCTTTTTTATGTCCACCTATTTTCGCCGACAGAAAGTACTATTATATTATTATCTTTGATATTATTCAACACAAATGTCGTTTCCTGAGACTAAGCGTCTTGAACTAAGTATTGATAAAACTTTTTTTAAATTTATTTGTTTAAAATGTTTGCATATTATACAAAATACGAGACAAAATTGTCATAAACCATTCTTACTATGAGACTTTTCTTTTGAATTTTGTCTTCTTTTCAACAGTGAGTACTTTCCTACCACTCATACTTTATTCGAAACTTTCAACAGCCGTAGTTCTTCTAAGTGTTTCTTAATTGTGTTCAAGTTTGGCTCTTAAACAATTCCCGAAAGTGACATTCCACAACTTTTCAGCTGAAATAAACTCTAAGTTATTCTACTTAACAAATTTTGAATATAACTTTACCAATGTCTTTTTACTCAAAACATTGTTAATTGTTATATTGTGCTGCAAATGGATTGAATAAATATTTGTAATGTAATTCAAAACATATTAAAATTACTTGACTTAGAGACATTTAAATAATAACTATAAAATATTTCGATGACGCGATTTTTAAATTGGAAAAATTCTACATTGGTCATACAAAATGAACTTTAAGATATATCATATATTCACAATATTGAAAGTATCACATCTATACTGTACCTATGTTATTTTTCTTGAGCTTTTTAGGTATATCATCCTGAAAGAGACTACACGTGTAAAACGTACTATATATTTTGTGGATTTTATCCACGATAAACGTGCCAGTCAACACACAGCAGGAAGTCTGCAACACTACGCTTTCAAATCGTTAACTCGGTTGATCCGTCACAAGGTGAATCAGTGTGTGGGAATTGCTTAGCTACATAGACGACCTCATTACTATTTGCAAACCGGTTACTTGTAACTTTGAAATACATTTTCTTACCGTGATAGGTACAGTCAGCAACAAAAGTCTCTTAGCATAACAGGAAATTACCTACAAGTCTAAAATCTCAATAAAGGATTCAGTACATCACATTTGTACAATTTTAAACAATTCTATACTGTTCTTCAACAATCAACAAAAAAAAAAACATTACAATCTTTGTAACTCGAGAATGGATGGTCGATTTTTGTAATCCTTGATTTTGCCTCTACCCCCAATAGTGAAAAAACAGAAATACATGAAATAAACCAAATGTAATGTCGAAAGTTTTCTATGGAAACTGATTCTAATGCAGTTCAAAGCTTGTTGGGGCAACTAGTTTGACATGAATAAAAACAGACATGCAAATTTTCATTCACAAATGTTTCTTGTGTGTTGATTTACATCTGATGCTGAATGAACGTCTTATAATACTTTCAAAGTGAGAACTTCTTAATAGCAGCATATTATGTAGCTATCATCACAATAATACCTTTGACCCCGATGAACAACTGCTGGCGCCTTAAGACACTAAATTAAAATGTAGTCTTACGCACATTGACCTTCTCCCGTTATAAGAACGTGTAGTGAGAAAATTTTGTGCGAACGAGATAGTGGGAACGAACAGATAAGACACAAATACCTATTGTATCGGAATAGTGGTGTGTGTGTAAATAACCATACCGCTATTGTTTTCCAGACGACGAACAATACATGTACCGAAGTACCCACTCACATACGAGAATATGACTATGGTGTCGATATCGTCGCAGTTACTGGAAAGTGGATTGAAATACTATAGATCACACGTATATTGTGCCAAGTAAAGCGATATTTGAGTGAGGGAAATACTACTTAGATTTATAGATCTTTATTATCACGAAAGACACTTGTCACTTATGTGATAACATTTTTACACAACAATAGAACACTACTTCTTCTACCGGTATGATTTTGTTTCGCACCTAAGGATGATATTAGTCGAAAAAGAAAAGAGACAAAAGTTAACCAACACAATATTGATAGAGAAGTAGACCTCGGGGTCCGAAAAGAAAATTCGTCGACGGGTTTTATGCGGGAACACTCCAATGATGAGAGACAAATCTATACAAAATATCAAATTTAATTAATTTATTACCAATTTGATGATGAATTTTCCATTCGATTAATTCGTTCAATTTACTTAGTCGCTGGTAATATAATTTGCCAACTGGCGTAAATTATAATGGCCATATATATTTGAAGTCCAATTTTCAATATTAATTACTTTTTCCTATTTGGTACTAATGTACTATAGCCGGTTTACATATAGACAAAATTAAAATAACAATGAACATACATCAGAACATGATTATAACATTTCAGGCTATTTGGCGTACCCTCCAATACATTACAGCCCTATTAGAATAATTTTATGCTTTTACTTTATCTATGAGTGACATTATTATTTAGGACAATAGATCAAGGATAAAATCATAAAAGTATGCTAATAAGGTACGCATATATTTTCCTTCCAGTTATCACGGCAACTATGTTAAAATTACTCATAAATTTTTAATAAAGTGAAAAATGACGATTCACTTGAGACGGGGATTGAACCCGTGACCTTTGCCTAACCAGGGTAATGTTCTAGCCACCCGAACCGTATCGAATCAAGTTGAAATTCTTCACCATATTTTAGTCGTCACTTAAAGAGTAAAAAAAAATTATGTTGAAATTAATTCGATGATACCATGTGTCACAAAAATCTCATGTTTAAAAAATTAGATCTGTACCGTTATATTTTTTTATAAAACTTAATAAATACAAATAAGCTTGCCAAAAATTCAATTTCTGGTTAGAATAAATCACTGAAACCTAGATTATATATAAAATCATCTTTGTAATTTAGAAGATAAGGTTTCAGAGAGTAATATGCCTTTATCATTAGGGTAGCATATTTGACATGCCACGTATGTTGTTATTTATATTTAAGACAAAGTTTTTGTTTTTATAGCAGAAAGCCTTAACTTTCTAGTGTCCGTGCTCGCCTCTGAGCCGGTTTTAGTACCGGTACTTTCTGACCGGTATCGCTGCGTAACATTCGTTATTTGCTGCGGGCAAAATTTCTACAAGTTATGGAACACCCTAATATTTTGTCTACTCATGTCATAACGATGCCACTTAAATAAATCTTTCTGTTTATCTTCACGCTGCATCCTGGGGTAGTCAGAAAGGTCAGATCGCCAAGCCAAATGATAAAAACGATAAAATAAAAAATTAAAGGAAATGATACGATTAAAACTCATGTAAGTCCTTTAAGATTTTTATCGGATACTTACTGTTTCACTAACGGGTCTCAAAATCAAACTCAATTTGTTGACAAAACTTGAAAACTTATAAAACGTTGTAACGTGAAAAAATTTCATAGGCAGTTCAATCATCAAGTTAGTTGGCATGTATTTACAGTCGACTGTCTATGTACATTTTTCACGACTTGTTCAATTTTATCACATAAAATGAATTTTAGTGACATCAGATACAAATTAAGTGCCATTTATGATATCACCAACTTTAGTTCGAATAAATAACATAATAGCATTTGGCAGTCTCTTAACAAAAATTAGAAAATTTTAGAGAAATTTAGTTTAGTGATCTTAACAACAGAATTAGCACCACTTTATACATATTTTTTTAAAGTAACCTACAAATCATCTTGCCCTCATTATACTTGATTTGAGGTTTATAGCAACGAATGAGTGAGAAACGATTGACGAAGAATATATATTGTGTGAAAGTAGAGGTCTACCCTCTACTTTGAGGAGTCAAAAACGGAAAAGTCAAAAGTACTCGGATACGAGACGTGCGTGAATGAAACGGTTGTTGGATCTGCAAGAAGCGAAAGAAGTATGCATGGATCGCGAAGCCTGGCAATCTGTCCTCTCTGACTACCCCGTCAGGGATACAGCGTGAAGATAGTTAGTTAGTTTTTTTATTAATTGTATACGTATTTTTAATCAACAGGTATCAAAATGTAGTAGTCTAGTAATCGATTTTTTAACAGTTATTATTCCATGACTTGAAACGGTTACAAAATAACTTATCGTGCCTCATGCAATTCCAACATAATTCAGTTTAAATGAAATCGTGCTATAATCCAAGTCATCAAATATCGTCTGCAATAAATCTCAACCTGGATTCAACGTAAGCCATATTTAAAAACGTATACAAGCCAGATTTTCCTATATTATTTTAAATTCCGAAGCAAAACATGACGATGAAATTTTACGTAAAAATACAATACATTCAATTTAGATGCAGATACTGTATACTCTGTATAATAAGATAGGAATGTGTTATTTATGTGACTTGTTAATTTTCAAATAGAACAAAACAAACAAACAAAATCAATTAGAACTTAAAAACAATAAAGTAGAGCTAGCTCTAATTCGTTTTCATAAGAAAACAGTTTAACATAATAATAACATTTTGTTACTTAACGATATGTCTTTAAACGCGTTGCAAATTCACTAATTAAAACGTTTGCTTATGATAACAGCATTTTTAGACCTATAAACCAAACTTCTTTCTACGTGTATAGAAGAATGTTATAAAATTGAAGTGACTGAAAAGGGTAAAATATATGCGCTATCATACTTTACGCGTACGGGTTTTGTACGCGTAAAGTATGATAGCGTGCATTAAATGTAGGAAAGGTTTATTTGACTTGTGCTCGTTACGTTAGCAGCTTGCATCTTTGAATATAGGTGCAACGCTGCCAACTGCAAATAAAACTACATTCCCATCGCAAAAAAACATCAGAACTTTTGTTTGTTGCTGTGTAGTGCATATGTAAGTTTCACAAATGTGTTTGGTGGGTATGTTAATATTTGTAAACTGTGATACAATGCAAGTCATAGCGTGGACGGAGAGATCTATCTTTTGTACATTTGACCGTCTGCTTAACGGTCAATATATAAATACTACATATATTAGATGAAATAAATGTAGTTATTATTTCAAATCGCTTTCCACAGCGACGAACCGAAATGGATCAATGAGATAAAAATAAATGTATCGGACAAAATTAAAATATAGTGTGACTCACGAAAAATATAAAAGCAATAGGATAGCGTAGCGACGGACATTATTGTGAAGCAATACATATTACAACGAAAATGATATTGATGAATAAATAAGAAACGATAAACGGACTTTGAATAAATGTATATATACGGACCGATAAGTACTGAAATCACGAATGATAGAATAGAGTGAACGATGGCGAGATTGAGGTGACCCTCATATTGGAAAAAGATTAAGGCGATGAGAATAATATAACTTTTCTTGTCAGTATTTGCATATTTATGTTATGCAGTAAATAAGATTTCATTGCAATATTTTGTATATGTAGTATTTGCAACTGGGAATACACTAAATGAAGAAGTATATGCACTGATTAAAATACATAGATAGTTCCTTTAAGTAGTACTCAAGTATTTTGGTTTACATTATCTCTAATCACAAAATATTCAAGACAAAATGCCAACAATGTTACTAAAATGTTAATTCCAAATTCCTTGTCTTCGCAATGTACGTTATTTGGTAATAGATTTGCGCAACAAATTAATTATCTAAGTGTGTTAAATTAAATTTTCTAATTGTGAGTAACTATACATAACATCACACTCAGCCATTTTTTAATAATGTGGAAAAAGACAATTCGATTGGAACGAGGATTGAACCCGTGACCTTTGCCTAACCAGGACAAAAACGAACTGTATCGAATCAAGTTCGGGTAGGTCACGGGTTCAATCCCCGTCTCGAATCAAATAGTCTTTTCCACTTTATTAAAAATTTATGAGAAATTTAGAAAAAAAATTGCATTAAAAAAATTTACCTATCCCACTCAGTATTTTAAATGTGATTGATGTATCTTTAAATAAAAAAAAACAAACATAAAAATTAATAAACCTGCAGGAAGCGAAAGAAGTATGCATGGATCGCGAAGTCTGGCAATCTGTCTTCTATGACTACACCGTCAGGGATACTGCCTAAAGATAGTTTTGTAGTTAAAAACAACATTGTATTGCAGGAGCAACTTTTACCTACAGAGCACTCTAAACTTTATAGCGGGTCCGAAGGTTGAGCCTTTGCGCACGCCTTTTCTTAGTTAGAAACGTGCGCAACGACCCATATAACGAACTTCAGAGTAGTCATAAAGACGGCGGTCTTATTTCACCTTTATTTTAAACTATAAATTGTTTATTCTTAATTTTTTTTTCCAAAACAAATTATTATAACTTGTAGTTATAATTGCAAATTTTCACGAATCTATTTTTTTTTATTAACACGGAAAAACAAGAACTGGTACCAATTGAACCATGATTACTAATCAACAGTAGAACTGCACTAGTACTACTACAATTAGTAATGGTACCAATTTAACAAAGATTACAACTCAAGTGTCTATTTTAGAGTAGTTTGACCTAATGGAGATTCTTTATAAGTACCTACCAGACGTTAAGCTACGTTGGTCGACAACAACTCACTTAGTACTTCGGAAATTACGGTACCTATAATTCCTTAATTTGTGCTAGACCAATATATATACAGTCTAAGGTCTGTATTCCAGAACGTTACTCAATACTCAATCGACGCTTAAGAATAGATTTTATAAGGCAAAATCTAGCCTCAAGCGTTAATTGAGTATTGAGAAACGTTCTGGGATACGGACCTTAATGTAGATGGTTAGAGTACCTGATTACGAAACCAGAGGTGGTGGGTTCGATTCCCACTCAGGACAAATAAATCTCTTTGTGGGATGAGCAACTTGATTGGTTGTACCTGGGTAATATTAGCGTAAGCTCACTTTTACAGAGTGCCATGTTGCTAAAATTAATTAGCTAAATGGCACTCTGTAAAAATACCCTAATAATTATTTTAAATATTATTTATTTGGAAAAAATAAACATATTTTCTTTATTTTCATTTGATATTGGTTTACTGGCAATTTTACCAACCTACAGGACTTATCAAGAATAAAGAATATTTTAATACATGTTTCACTACACAAGATTTGTATCTGATACGAAAACAGAAACTAAAACTATTTTTGGTTAGATTTATTCATCTTGTACCAAATTTATTCATTCAGATAGAATATTGAATCAGGGTTTCGGTCGCTAGTTGACCCCGTAAATGATTCGAAATATTCATAAATAACTTTCTTGAATATAAATAAATTGGTTTTCCGAGCCGACAGTTTTGGTCAACGTCAAATTTTGTTGTGTGCCTTGGTATTGTATTCTGTATGTAGGCATGTTATTATTGCTCTGTAAAAAAACTTGTTTACAAATATAAAATATGTTGTGAATTCAATGATTTTAACAACTAACTTCGATCATACATTTCAAAAATGTTTCAAATATTGGAACAATAAACATTGGCAAAAACAAATTTAGCTTATAAAAACAATGGTTGTTATAACTTCACATATTGTACTCAATGACATCCGAAATACATAAAATATGTGCTAACCTCATTGAACTATATTACTAGCGTACGTAGTAGTAATACCTCAATGGCTAACCTTTGAAAATGCCGTAAGGCGAAACCGGTCAGGTTAAAATAATAAATAAGTGGAACAGTACAAGTGTTTTTGTTCAAGATGTGTAGCAAGTTCCAACAATCAACAGTGTAAAAAGCATTATAAAAATTAAGCTTATACAATCATAAATAAGTACTTTATAAATTTCGGAAAAAAATACGCTGAAATCTTAATCATTCCATCCGTTCTTCAATTCTAGCTTCGCTTGCTCAAAGTTCTGTAAACTATCACTGGGTTAAGCATCTAACATTTAAGGTACTGAGACTGATTACTGTTAGCGGCATGTCCATTTCCGACCGTATCAGAACTTCGGTAGATACGTTAAGCCGTGTTGGTCCTTGGTGCCTTGAACATTTTTCAACAGTCGCTAACCACGGCCTGCCCTTGTCCTATCCTCTCCCCATAAATACCAGTACTTAGGTTTAAATAATTATGAAATAACGTAATAGAAAATGTATGACATGTATAACGTACTAGAAAATATTTTTATAATTTTCCTGTTTTTTTTTCACTTATTCTGCTATTTGGGGTAGAGACAAAACAAATTTTTAAATAATGTAACTAACACGACTTTGTTGTATGTCACATGTCGTAATTTAAATGGTAAGTACACGGACCATAAAAGTTGTACAATGTAGAAAGTAATATCTACCAATTCGTTGTTTAATATCTGAATCTTACCAGGAATTAATTTTACAAGGAATCGCGAACAATGTAGCATTCTCAATTAATTGAACTAACTCTGCGACATATTATTATTAATTTCGATATACAATGCTGAATTTAGCAGAAAGCTAGTTAATAAAGGAGGTCCTTGTTAACTTTAATAAGAGAGTATTAAACCACTACTGCTACAGTACTGGTTTGGGTTCTGTAACTACATAATAGGTATTATTATAATTAGTTCTAAAATAATAGTAAATAATCTTGAAATTCATCTTGAACTAAAACACTTGTACTGTTCCACTTATTTATTTCTTAAACCTGACCGGTTTCGCCTTACGGCATTTTCAAAGGTTGGCACATATTATATGTATTTCGGATGTCATTGGGTAAAATATGTACCCAATGACAATATGTACAATATGTATTTCGGATGTCATATATTATTTTGGATGTGTGAGTTTCTTAACATAAAAATCGCTTTTACAATTTGAAACACTTCTTTTAACACTCCTATAATGTATAATAATCGAGTCGAGCTGTACACTACTAGATTTTGGGTCGAACGGGTGCAACGTCCTTATTTCAACTTACTCAAACTATCTTCTGATTAATTTAATTGCGGGTTACTTCTCTTCTTACATGTTAACTTCTCCTGGGCATTCACCAAGATCGAGCTCGGTGTAACTTTTGTGGTCTTGGTCATTGCTGTAGATCCTGGTTAATAGGAGTCACAGTAATGGGAATGCAGGTGGGATTAGTCCCAAAAAAGAACGGGTTGAACACACTTTAAATATTTTTTGTTAAGCGTTTCACAAACCATATATACGAGTACTTTAAGTTATCGCGTTCCATATTATAAGTTACTTTATTTTTATGGAGACCTTTCCAAAAGGCCTGACGGATAGATAAGGTTGCATCGGTCGTGAACACTTTAGCCGGGGTCAAAATGTTCACACATACTAATCAATATAGACCATTGAACTTATATAACACGCGTACTTCATTGTTGATGACTAAATACATCTATATCTTGTACCTATATTCCTACATTAATAGGGGAGTCTAATCACCACTTAGTCGCTACACTTTAATGCAGATGTTGAGGTATTAACACCCCCTCCATCCCTCCCCATACGAACTCCTGTTCAATTGTCTTTGTGCCTATCTATAAACAGTTGTAGTTATTGATTAATTCTAGTTCTATAGAAATGAGAACCCCTAGACAATTAGTGATATTAGGTGTTTATGAAATGCCAGTATTTGGTACCTTTTTGTTACTATTTGATACTTAAATTAAATACCTCGCTACTATTGACAAAAACGCGTAAAAAAGTGGTCAGATGAAGTGCATGAACGCCATAGATATCTTAACCAAACTTTAATTAAGATACACGTAGATAAATTGTAACAAATTGACTAAAGTCCTTGGAAAAGTAATACAATATTGATTTTTAGGGTTCCTTATTAAACCGAGAAGCGCTCGTGGCCCCGCGGTCTCAGTGTTCGGTAAACGATCACTGAGGTACGCAACTTTCACTATGGCTGGTCGTCGGATGGGTGACCACTTTGTGGCATTTACATTTGCGAGCGTTTCCGTGCTTCGGAAGGCACGTTAAGCCGTTGGTCCCGGTTGCCAGTAAAATGGCAGTCGTTAAGCCTGGTTGAAGGCCTTATATGCGGCTTAAAAAATTTCAACAGCAGGTAGCCACAACCTGCGTCTGTCTATTTCAACACGGCAATGGGCTCACCACCTATTACGTGGGACAGGAATCCACACGGTGAAAAGTGGGCATATAATATGCCTCTGCCACCCCTTCGGGGATAAGGCGTGATGGATATTTATTTATTTATTTTATTTATTAAACCAGGAACCTTTATAGTTTCGCCAGAAACCTGTATTGTGGTATGGATATACTCGTACATTTGTGTCAAGTTTACTATTAATGCCTACCACAGAACACTTTATTTATTTTTGTAAATCATTGCTGTATATAAATAAACCAATTTTTAATATATCTGTCTGTCATCAAACACCTTATCGATAAGTCCAATGAAAACCAGTTCAGCTAAATGGTTTTCATGAGATTTATGTTGCAACAGTGGTTTGATTTAAATGAAATTACTATATTCGTTTGTAATTCAACAAATTGAATTTCAAGATTGTTTACACTGTAGATTGATGGCAGTTGGTGGAACTTGCTACACATCTTGAACTAAAACACTTGTACTGTTCCACTTATTTATTACTTAAACCTGACCGGTTTCGTCTTACGGCATTTTCAAAGGTTGGCACATATTGTGGTTTTCATTAGACTTATCGATAACACACATTCAAAATAATTTAGAAATATATTTTTTCTTAAAAATATGTAAACAAATTGGCCACAACGTATGTAAACTGAATTAAGAAAGACCGGACGCTATTACGTGAGTGCCAATATTTTTTTAAGTAAATGTGTTTAGGATGTTCTACGTAACCTATGTCAAAATTCATTTAGGGTTTTATATATGTTGTAACAAGGAATGTGACACGAATATTTTATTACTAACCCTTTCGAACCAGTGTACCCGGACCGAGGGCTTAGAGTAATCTGCTATGTTTACATATTTATTTTGTTCTGAAATTCATTATGTGTACCTACATAAAGTCTCATTGGCAGAGTTTACTTACAAATGAATTACTATATGTTTGTTTAGATAAAGAGAAATGTTGTCAATATATTAGTGGGTACTTTCATTATTTCGATGTGCAAAACGGTCGAGCGCTGCGACTAGGAGTGCCCGACTCCATAGATTTAAATCGAGAATCCTAGTTCGGGAGCAGAGAATACTGCTTTGTTTGTTAAAAGCGTAATTACTTAAATCACTTTCTATATTAGCTTAGACCTTTTCAAAATTCAAATTCAAATCTTTATTTGCGAAAATGGGTAGCTATTAAGATGTTACATAATATAATGTTCCTGCATCTTCCATCCGAGGGTATGCAAATTTACAAAATGTCATATATTTATTATATAGGTATACAATACATGCAATTTTAAATAGTATTCATATTATGATGACGAATTTATACATATTTTTTACATTAAATTACAATAATATCGCTACAATTAAAATATGCATTTTCAAACTAATATAATATATTATCAATTAATAGGACCAACTACTCGTATATTATTATCATCTAAATATTCTTGAATAGTGTAATAAGTTTACGCAAATAATAAAACTTTTTTTTTAATATATGTAGATACTATTTATATCTTAGACAATTCACTTGGCAGTTTGTTATAAATTCTTGATAGCATACAATAAACGCTTTTGTTTAAAAGGGCTGTCTTATTCGGTATCATATGTATTTTATGCTTATTTCGAGCACTATTTAGTGTTTCAAATAAATCTGGATTCTTCTTTACAAACATAACCACTTCTAATATATATAGACTTGGCCAAGTCAACAGATTCAAGGCCTTTAAATGGGGTTTGCAGCTGTCAGTTCTTTGAAGTCTCATTATAGCCCTAATGCATTGCTTTGTGCTCTAAAGACCATCTCCCAGTCGGTGGAATTACCCCAAAATATTACTCCGTATCTAAGAAATGATTCTACATAGGCATAATATGCAGTCAGTAAGGTAAAATAGTTAATGTTTCACATTAACTATTTTAGACAGAGAGTAAAGGGCATAAGCACTCTCATTTAGTTTTCTACAGACATGGTCCACGTGCTGCTTCCAGTTTAGATTGCAATCTATTTTCAGACCCAGAAATTTTGCAACTTCTACCTCCTCTATCCTAGTACATAAAAATTCCATTTCAAAATCGCTAGGTAAATATCTAACACGATTTCTAAATATTATAATATTTGTGTGTAAAACTGACAAATCTGGGAATTTTCAGCGCTTTCTTATATTGTGACACACAATGGTGCTAATTCTGTTGTTGAAACCACTAAACTAAATTTCTCTAAAATGTTCTTATTTTTATTAAGAGATTGCCAAATGTTATTCTGTTATTACGTTGAACTCAGCTTGGTGATATTATAAACAGCACTAAATTTGTATCTGAAATCACTAAAATGCCTTTTATGTGATAAAATTCAACAAAACATGTATTTACATGCCGACTAACTTAGTCATTGAACTGTCTGTGTACATTTTTCAATTTTTGTTGAATTTTATCACATATAATGAATTTTAGTGTTGTCATACAAATTTAACGTCACACAACGTGAAAAGACTAATTTTAATGGGACGTTTATTAATTTTAGTAATAGTTTGTAACGTAAAAACTTTTAAAACGATGTAACGTTAAAAATGTACATAGGCAGTTTAATCACCGAGTTAGTCGGCATGTATTGACATTCGACTGTCTATGTACATTTTTCACGTCTTGTTCAATTTTATCACATAAAATGAATTTTAGTAACATCAGATACTAATTAAGTGCTATTTATGATATCACTAACATTAGTTCGACTTAATAACAGATAGCATTTGGCCATCTCTTAACAAAAATTAGAAAACATTAGAGTAATTTAGTTTAGTGATCTCAACAACAGAATTAGCACCAATGTCTATAAATTTCTATGTACAGGTATGCCTCAACTCCATTTAAACATTAACATTAACACTTTAGTGCCGGCCGGTACACGTGCTGTCGCTTAATGGGACACCTATTTTGACAGTGGCAGGAATGTTTGTTTAAAATTGTCAATTACAAAGGTCACCCATTTAAAAAAGTTGCGGTTTTAATATTACCTAAAACAAAAAAGCTTTGTTCCGAAGGCCCTTTTTGCTTTCAGGAATATGTATCACTCCCCAAAGATATCTAAGCGTATAAAAGGGATACCTAGTTTAAATGCCGGACGAAACATGTAACCTGCGGCCTCTCTGGAATATCTGTATGAACCTAATTTCTTTATAACCGACTTCAAAAAGTAGAAGGGAATTAATTTATATTTACATCGACAATTCCAATAGTATCTACTGACTTGTGTAATGACATACTTTGAGTCTTGAATTTACAAACAGAGTTCTTTGTATGGAAATGTAAAACGACGAGTACACGACGAGTAAACGACGAGTACAACATAGGGTCAATATTAATTTTGCTTAAACTAGATAGACCTATATCACAAGCTTACGGATACTCTCCACGTTACGTTTATTGTAAACTAGCTGGTGCCCTCATCTTCGCCCGCGTGGTGAAGTTTTCCTTCGAGAATTCGTACGGAACTATCAACTTTTGAAAATCCAATATAGCCTATGTTACTCCCAAAAAATGTAGCTTTCCAAAGGTTAAAGAACTTTTAAAATCAGCCCAGTAGTTTCTAAGCCTATTCATTGTAACCAAACTTATAAATCTTTGCTATTTATAGTATAGTCAAACTGATCTATATTTCTTACTTAGTAAGTATTAGTCTTAGGATATGTGTAAAACAAATCTGCCTAGTCCTTCGAGATTGTATAAGCACTGCGTCACGCTGGCATGTTCGAAGTGATTAATGTCACCAGTGTAAACATTTCTTTACCACTGGTATTATACCTACCCTGCCGCCGTGTTACCAAAACATAAACGTTGGCTTGTATTGCTAATTTTCTGCAAAAGTTCGCATGTAAAGCGGATAAATATTACGATAATTTCTTTACTTGTACCTACCATGTTTACTATAAAGCTTAATAGCAGTAAAATATGGCCGTTGTGTTCATAAATGAGGACTTTTATTTTTATATTTATTATGATTGTATGTTCCAGAAAAGTGTATTAATTATGTAAAGTAATATACGAGGACAGAGAAAAGATATGTTTCTTGTCTCATGTGAAAACCTGTTGCTGGTTTAGGCGACAGAAACAGGATTAGTTTCAGATATTAGAATTTCGTCTAGAAACAAATTTTGTTGATAGTATCAACTGAATCTGGTTCTAAGTGAAATCGATTTTGCGAATATGTTTTTTTCTAAGAACACTGAGGATATACTAACAGTAAAAGAAAACCTCATAATTATCCCTACATCCATATCTCTTAGTCTTTCCATGTCAAGGCAATCAATCAAACCGCTCTCTAAAATATGTAGTTTTAGTTTTAGAAAAGAACTAAGTACTAATACTGTCTATATATATTATTATATGAGAGGTATTCAAGTAAGATCTGTAAGCCTGAAAAGATAAATTGACACTTCTGAAAGCGAACAGAGCGCCCGCATGTCTGTCATTCTTTAGTGAAAACGTCACATTTCATAACCCGAAAGTATTACACAAGATATCCAATACATTAAATGAAACACACATTGTAAGCGGCTCACTATACAGATTGAGGCGTCAGTCGCACCTTGCAACGCCACATTCGTGCTTATAACCTACTTTACACCAAACCACTTATTATAAAAAAACGACTTTTAACGGTACACAAAAATTAAGTAGGTAACAAAAAATATGTGTTCAACTGCCATCTTTTTTTTTTGGTATTATGTTAATTATTTTGCTAAGTCATATTTTATTTTTCAAGACGACAGTAAAAAGATTAACATAAACCCTACTTCAATGGCCTTTTGATTGAATTAAACGGCTCCTGTTATTTTTTAATGAAAGTCGAGTTAAATAGGTTCCTTATTGGAGATGGTTGAAAATTTATAGTGAATCTCACAAATAAAGAAAAGTATCTAGAATATTCCACGTTTTGTAAAATAATACGAACTGATGCTAATGTTAGCATAAGCATTGTGATTTTCCTACAATGGACCACCATTTTGTTTTGATTATCCTATTCTGCACAAAATGGAATGGAGTCTTTTGGATAGAAATACATGTACCGTCATCAACATAAACTTCTAAAACTGCATACTAAATAAGATAGAATAGAATTATTTTTTCTTCATCACTTGCGATATATCCGTTTTTGACTTAATAAAATAAATGCGATAGTGAGTTTGTTTGTTTGTGCTTCTTTCACGTTATAAGGATTAAACGGATCGAAGATGGATGTAGAGAGTGCCATCAGATTTATGTCGTGGAAAAACATGTTCAATATTCCCACGTGAAACGGATACATTACCAAATTTAATAGTTAATATAATTATATATATCCTGAATTGTAAAAAGCTCGAAGCAAACTCGTATATCATAATAACAACATTGTATTATGATCATTAACATGTAAGGCGTTGACTGTGTTTGCAGAAGATCAAACAGCGCTTGTTGTTGCAAAACAAGACGAGAAGGAGAAAATTAATTTTCTGTAGATATCTAAGTAGGCAGAACAATATTTTGTTTGAATAATTCAATGTACAAAACTTACCCGCGGCACACACATCGTCGTAAATACTACACGAACTAATTAATGAATATACAAAACAAACATAACGAAGTTATTGAAGATTAATTTGGCAGGTAAACGCTTATAAATTTACTGTGAAATTAATTTGGCAGTTAATCTCTAAGCGTTTTGTGGATTAAATATTCGACGTTTTTGCTTAACGAGACGGACGTGGTAGGGGTTTTCTGGGATTATAAGTAGAGGTACACTTTCTCTAATACTGAGCTTTAGTTTAATATTTTACGTGTATTATAAATGGACTGTGGGTTATTAAAGGACTAGATTTTAATGTAATACGAATCTAAGTTTAGGAAACATGGCTGGTTGGCAGAATTTTTTAGGTTTCTTTCGAAATGACTGAATACACAAAACGACGGCGTAATTAGGCATATTTCATGTAGAAGCCATTAAAAAACCAAAATTTGCTACCGTTAGTCAATAAGTCGTTCTGCAAAATGGTCATAATGCTGAGACAGCAGAGTCACTGCAATTAGGTTTTCTGCAACTAATTCAATCGGAGTCTAACGAATCTAAGTTAGTCGAAGTCTCTGATTTGGGGTTTCATTGACACAATTTATATTCAATCTTGTATATATAGGAAATATAATATTGTTTTTTATTGAAAGTTGAGGTTGCCTTCGGCTCAGTGGCGTGGTTTCTAGTACCTGTTTTCCTCAGGAACTTGATCCCAGAATAAAAAATAAGCTATGTGTTCATCCAGTATGTCAGCTACCTCAAATTGAAATCCACACCAAAACACGTTATTTTGGATTCAGTTTTCCCCATTTATTGTTATCATTCAATTCCTGAAGCTGTTGCAAAAGGCATACTATACGGCCCAATTTTACTGTATGCATATTTGTCCAACTTAACCTCTTATCCTTCGTTTGGGGGTTGAATTTAAGGAATAGTTGTGCGAAATTTCATGGTTCTAGACTTAGCAACTTACATTACCAACTAATATTCTCGTGCAAGCCTTACACAAATTGCTTGGGGTAGCTAAATGTTCATGTTAGTATTTAATGTAAAGGACGGAATTTAAACCGATATTCCAATCGATACTTCGCTAGTCCTGACCACTAATTGCCATACCAGCACCGCTTTGAATGTAGATTAATTATATTATACCTTCATAGTTCTGCTATAATTTAATAGATAGTGCTATACCTACCATAATAAGGTCTCCACCACGGCTATTGTAATATGACCGAAACGTCAAGAGGTGATTAATATTTCAAAAATAATAATAACTAGCTGACCCTCGCGGCTTCACCGTTGACATATTTTGACGCCGAGGCACCTGTTTTTTTTATTGTTTGGTAGAACGCGCCAATCTCATCCAATGGAAAAATAAATTGTGTTGGATAGCAAATTTATCGTAGAAGCCTATAATCTACATATCATTACGCTACTACAAAGGAGAGTCGACCAGTTATCCAAAATATCAATAATTTGAGGTAATTTTCAAACATTTATGTTATATTAAACTCGCTAAAATGACGCCTGTCGTCTGCCACATAATTGTTAAATTAATAAACAACGGGATTAACTGAGTGCCACGGGTTAGAAAGTAGGTATGTCTCGGACGAAGCCGCGGGATTTAGGTTGTTGGCTATAAAAAGAAAAATGCTTTTATATGACTAGAGTAAACAATTTGTTACAAAGTCTTTGTTCATTGATAACCTTAATCGAATTTCCCAGAACATAAACACAAAAGCTTATTTACAAGATGAAAGTGGCCTGTTAAAGCTCTTTACAACATCGTTAATTTGGCACTGCGGTAAAAGTCGAAGTTAAATATTCTATAAAGATTATGGCACTAAGATTTATCACGTGATAACGTTTTATATAAAATGATTACCACAAAATTAACCAATTTTCAATATGATTAAGTAGTTAAAAATTTACATTAGCGAGCGTTTGTTTATTTACATTAGTAAGCGTCTCGGTTGCCAGTAACACGGCCGGCAGTCGTTAAGCCAAGTCGAAGGCCTTATGAGCGGTATGAAAATTTTCAACAGAAGGTAGCCACAATCTGTGTCTGTCTATTTCAACACAGCTATGGTATATCACCTATTACATGGGTTAGGAATGTACACGGTGAAATATGGGCGTATAAAATAGGCAGTCACAGTACATATATTTCACAGTCACAGTACATTACTTCTGTACTTTGGTAAGGTCATCTACTGCATTGCTTGGTCTGTTAATTTGCGTGTGTACTTGGGTACTCATCATGTACGGTAATCACTTGTCTGACACCATAGTAGCATAAAATATACTTTTCACTTGATCTTACAAACCATCTAGAAGTAAACCGTTCGTACTTTCTACTTAACTAAATAATCAAATAAATTACTTATTGCCAACGCTTAACTCAAACTTTGGCTTTTAAACAAAATGTAATTAAGTACGTAGGACGACACTATCTTAAACAATATATCAATGTCTTAGGATGGCTGTTTATAAGTTTTGAGGTATGTAGCGTAGCATAACTTATGGTTGCATCTCTTTTACTCAACGTACTTGTAACCTTAGTACATTCACACATAACACCGAAGCCTCCACGGTCATGCATGTCAAATGAACCCTTCGTCACTTCTTTTTACTGAGGGTCTGAAACTCGCTTGAAATATTACGTTGATAACGACTATTCATACACGTTTTTTTGTTACATAAATTAAATGTTTTATGCGATTCGCAGATTAGTTTAAACGCGTACGCGTTTATGTAAAATGAAATGTTAAATTACTGTAATTTATACTTGAGAATATTTGATTCGCTTTTTCATCTTTGTGTAAGTTACTTTTGAACTCTAACTGCATTTGAAGCTTGGGTATCACTTCTCACTATCACTTTTATTTGGCTACTTGGAGCAGCATTTGACTTGACCCATCAACCCAGTATAATGTGGGTGCCTGCGTTATAGCCTCGTATCGAGATCTTTGTGTACAACAACAACACCCAGAGAATATGTACGGAATGATTTTTATATACTTTCTATGGTACCTCTGAAATAAACCTTATAAACAAACAAAATAGACTCCAAGAATCCAAACATTGATGAAAAGAAGCATATATAAGTAGGTATATATGAAAATACAAAGACAACAACCTCTTTTGCAAGATGGTTGAATACAAATCTGTTTCGTTTTATTAAACGTCAACATTAATAAAATTTACAAAATATGAATATATTTTTCAAGTTCTTTGCATATTTAGAAGGCTCAGCCATGCAATTTATTTTAATTATAACACCAATTATACAAACCACCATTTTTTTGTGAAATTTCTTGCCGTTTGATAAGTTTGATCGTTATTTCTATGGGTTTAATAAACAGAATAAAGCAATGTATTATCACTATTTCCAATTGTTTCAAAACGGTAAACATATTGTTATAGTTATATTATAACTTAATAGTATATTATAGTTAATAGTTTCAATATCAGCAGTGAGGTCAAAATGAACCCCGGGGTCGGAAACGAAGGTCGAGGGCACAGAGTATACAATAGTTAAGATGGCATCAGACTAAACGGGTACCGGGTTATAGATTCATCACCTTGTCATTATTACCAGGCAATATCCTATTCAGGCAATATAGGTCATGCAATGTTAGTTGGGTCGTTTCTAACTCCATTTACTCTAATGGGGAGGAAGTTTATGAGAATTTATTTTCTACAGTTACAATGGAACACCTTTATGTTGATGCAGCCGATTTTACGGCCTATACAGGGCTTCAACTCCTTTAAAGATCATTATACTCAAACAAATTAAAATAAAATATATCAAATGAATAATTTGGTCCTAAATGATCTAAATTAGAAACCATTTAAACAAACCAATTAGTGAAAAATAGTCACTGCTTCGTTTCAAACGTTTTCATGATGAGTAAATCAAAAAGTCACCTAACAGGCACGCCATTGCCGTGCTTATGGGGATATAATGTACATTTAAATAAAAAGCAGTAGCCCATAATATTTTAATAAGTAGGTATTTAAAATTATAAATTCATATCACGTTATAAAGAACGTGATTTCCACAAATTGTTATCCATGTTTCATATATTTATGTTTTAAATACACACAATATGCGTATAGTAATCTTTTCTGCGTATTTTTGTGTAACTATCTCTTTGAGACTTTTCTCACATTCTCATTTCTTCATTTATTTTTTCCACTATAAATAGCATATATGTAAAGCCGAAACGTCGATAAAAAATTAGAGTTAGTAAATTGTTATTACGGTTATAGTAATATTAATTTGTGATCACGATTTAATTTTTTTTACTTATGTTATCGACTTTTAAATCATTCAGTTTACAACAACTGCCTAATATAAGCTATTGTAACATAGATGGGTTTATTTCAATATTTTCCCACGAACGTGAAAAATCCCCCCTTCTTAACCCAGGGTTTTTGAAGAGGAGAGCGTAAAGATATATCTAAGCCCGTGACACGGGACACGGACCTTTGTTGATAGGCCCTGTCGTCTGTGAAATTGAGCCCTAATCTCTAAATGTTGCCATGAGTTTCTTACAAGCGGGCGAAGTCCTGTTGACAGGGTACCTAAACATTCAACAAGATTTTTAAAAAGAGTGAAGATAATTAAGTTAGTATAAGAACATAAAAATAAAATTACACTCTCTGACTTTGCTGGTGACCACGGCTGGTGCAACCCAGTCGAAACATCAAGGGAATTTAATGTAAATAAGCATGATCACGTAAAACCTGAATTTCGTACTTATTTATATCATGGTACGCGAAAGTTTAAAAGTTAGTAATATTGTATATCCCATTGCTGTAGAGGAGAGATAATATGAAAAAGAAGGGAGAAGAACTCCATAATAAAGAAACTTTGAGCACTATTATAATTTATAAAATGATACTCAATACTGAAGAAATGCTTGAAGGCAGTCTTTGTCTTTTAACACTAAGCTCAAACGTTCAATAAACGCTTGAGCTTTTGAGAAAATTCTGTAATACACCCAAACAGTTCGTAAAAAGACTCTTTCGTAGTTGTTTTACCCATAATAACCCTGAAAATTACAGCACTACTCACATTTTACCCTTCTGATGGTAGAATTTCTCCCGAAAATCTTTTCTTATCTTTTATCTATGTCTCAAAAGAACGGATTCATCAAGATTAGATCGTACAGTTTGGACCGAGTGTCAGTGATTCAGTCAGTATTTTCATACTACTTTACTAATTATATAAATTGAAAAATAACTACATCTATATAACCATAAGCTTATTCCTTGGTAGAACTAATGCAAGTCGACAATTAGGTAGGTAGTTATAGTTAAATAAAGTCAAAAGCGTGCTTATTAATAATTATAATAAACTTTAATAGGCAATGCTTCTGAATATATAAAACAACGCCCGCGTATTATTATGTTGTGTACCCAAAAGTGGGTCGAAAAGGGGAAGGTCATGAGCTAAAGTTTTGAAAAGTTTATGTGGGTGAGAAATTAGACTGGTTAATTTGAGTCCAGGGTCGTTTTTGGCTGATAAGTTAGTTTCTAACGTGATAGATGATAATAAAGTGATATAAGGTAATGAACATTTAAAAAATGATACAATCATTAAAAGCTGACTTTGTAGATCTTGATTTTGTTTTAAAACATTTTACAATTTAAAAAAAAAATAGTTGAGAACGTGAAATTCTCACGATTTAAAATTTTAGCCTCATTTAAAATTTAGGCTATTTATAATGAAGTTATATGTTCGCTTCGCCGCATGAAGAATCGGAAAGCTGTCGGACCCGATGGAGTCCCCATCGAAGCCTGGAAGGCGATGGGTCCTCGCGGTGTGGGCAACTTAATAAACCTTTTCAACCACATACTCCTCAGCGGGCAGATCCCAAACCAATGGAGACTGAGTATTATTACTCCAGTCTTCAAAGGTAAGTCCAGTCTTCAAAGGTAAGTCCAGTCTTCACTGATAAGTGCAGAAGTGTGGGAGCTACTATATAAACGTGATGTCCCACACCATGAAGATCTTCGAGAGGATTAAAGACTCTCGGATCCGGCAGGAGTGTACTCTCTCGGAGTGTCAATATGGGTTTCGCCCTGGTCATGGGACCACGGACCCTGTTTTTGCCCTGAGGGTTGTCGCAGAGAAATACAGGTCGAAGAAAACGCCTCTGCACTGTATGTTTTTAGACATGCAGAAGGCCTTCGACTGTGTTCCTCGTGCGATGATCTGGTGGGCACTGCGGTCCAAAGGGGTTACAGACACTGGGGGACACACTATCCGGGACATGTACTGTGACTCCGATTCCATGGTTCAGACTGCTGTTGGCGACACGAAACCCTTCCCCATCACCGTCGGGGTACACCAGGGTGCGGTCCTTAGTCCGCTTCTGTTCAGTGTAATATTAGACGAATTGTAGGACAGCATCAGGAACTCGCATGAGCAGCCTCCATGGTAGCTCATGTATGCTGACGATATTGCGCTGGCAGACGCGGACAGGAGCAGATTGGTGCGACATGTAAAGGCGTGGAAGTAGACGCTTGAGAACGGCGGTCTGAAACTAAATGTGGCGAAGAACGAGTACTTGGCACTTAACTCGACAGATCCCACATCCGTCCGCATAGGCGGTGATTTGGTCGAGCGCACGGACCAGGTTAAATACCTGGGATCTGTTTTTCACACGTCCAGTGACATCGATTGCGATGTCACGCATTGCTGCGCCATTTGGCCCACGCATGACCGGTGTAATTTGTGATTAGGGTCACAAATGCCGATCCGGTTGAAGGGACAGGTCTACAAAACCATCATTAGACCTGTCCTTTTAAATGGCAGTGAGACGTGGCCAATATTGGAGCGACACAAGCAGGAGCTGCGTGTCACGGAAATAAAGATGCTGCGGTGGATGTGTGGATTCACGCGGTTGGACCGCGTGAGGAACTCCCGCATCCGCGGCAGCCTTCACGTCCGTGACATTGCAGACAAGTTGCAAGAGTGTCGCCTTCGTTGGTATGGTCATGTCTTGCGGCAACCGCCGGGCTACGTAGGAAACAAATGTCTGGCCATGTCTGCCCCGCCAGGTCCCGGTAAGAGGGGACGACCCAAGAAGTGCTGGCTTGGCGTCGTAAGGTATGACATGCGTGCCAATGGTCTCACTACAGGGGATGCTGACAACTGTGCGAAGTGAAGGAGAAAATGTAGGAAAGCGGACCCCGGGCGTCGCGAGACGCAACTGGGACAGACGCTCGGATGATGATGATGATAATGAAGTTATATGTATTATCACGTATTTTATTTTGATTTATTACTCATTATTTTCTCATGGCTTTCTGACCTGGAGGACGAAAATCTGTCTTGCTCAAACCCTTATTCAACCCATTATTGACAACGCTGATGCCTGCTTTTTAGACGCCACTGAGGAGCTTCTAAATAAACTTGAGAGGTTGCAAAATTTATGTATACGCTTTATATTTAATCTTAGAAAGTATGATCATGTTTCCCATCTTCGTAATGAACTCAAGTGGCTCCCAATCCGCCTTCGCCGAAACACTCGAAATCTCTGCCTCCTTTTCAATATACTTTACAACCCTTCCTCACCTGCCTATCTGAGGGAGCGGTTCGCGTTTGTTCGTTCCCCAGATGTTCCTTGCAGATCTAATCTACGTACTAACCTCAAATTCCCTAACCATAAAACCAATTTCTCCACTTACTCCTTTACTGTGCATGCGGTCAGATTGTGGAACTCAATCCCACCTGCTATCAGAGGCAGCTTTTCCTTATACACTTAAATTTGTATTAAACTTATTTTCTTTATTTTTTCTCGTTTTTAATTGGAAACGATAAAAATTAAGAATGTTCGATATGTAAATCATAATTAAAAATATTATTTTCAATAAATATTTAAACTTGTGCTATTGAATGTACTACAAATTTTATATATTCAAAAGGTACCTAATAACGGTAAAAAAAGTTTTGGTAATTTAAATCATAAATACATACTGTGGGGTAGGCAGAGGCATACTATACGCCCAAATTTCAGCGTATGCACTTTTGTCCCATATAACAGGTGATGAGCCCATTGCCGTGTTGAAACGGGCAGGCGCAGGTTGTGGCGACCTACTGTAGATTTTTTCCAGTCGCCCATAAAGCCTTCATCTAGGCTTAACGACTGCCCTGTTACTGACGACGGGGATCAACGGCTCAACGCGCCTTCCGAAGCACGGAAACGCTCGCAGATGTAAATGCCACAAAGTGGTCACCCATTTAGAAGGAATATCAAAAAGAAATAAGTTTCTCGAAAAATAATAAATTTATAGCATAAGGAAGCAGACATTAAAGTATAGTTATGATAATCTGTATCAAGTAAACAAACATCCAAATCAATATTTTCATATTAATATCGGAGCATCTATGCCAGAGTTATTCCAACAAAAGATTATTTATCTACCGTAGTAATGGGGAAATATCACCAATTCACCGTATCCTGCTCAAGATAGTATTCCTCGTCTCGCTGTCAGAAACTAATACGTCAGAGTACCGTATATCGTTCAGTAAATCTCCCAATTTCCGGATATCATAAATCTGACGTATTGCTTTATTATTTGCCATAATATTGCTCTATATATCAATATTAATTGCAGATAGGTACAAGCAAATACTACGTGGTATCACTTCATTAGCACATAGTAAACTAGCGAAACCACGTTTCCGTGGAAATAAAAGGAGATAAATGTAGCCTTAGTTACTAATTTAAACATAACATCAACTATTATATATACCATATATACCAGTGAAAGTCTCATTAGAATCTGTCCAGAAATTTTAGAGAATAACCAGAAGCAACAGACGAAAAAAAATACCAATAGATTTTTCTGTAAGTCGTATTTAGTTTATAAAAAACTGTTAATTTGGAATTACAAATAGAGAAACTTAAATTTTATTGATTTGTACAGATTTACCTGATACTCAAAATACCAAATAACCATATACCGTTAATAACAATGATAGTTTCATGTACAATCAGTAAATTACGAATAAATATTCATGTTCACTAATAATGAAAGTGGTTTTCAGTTTTGTCCGTGGTTTGACAATTACTCTTTTAACTAGGTGTACTTATATTGTAGTCGTTCACAATCGTACATTAACATAGAATGATAATTACAATTTATAATACGTTGCCGAGTAATTTGTAAACGAATTTATAATGCCCTGTTGAGAGTGATTAACAAATTTGAATTATAGTTGGAATCTTATGATACGCATTAAAATTCTCCGCATATTTTAATACGATGTAATAAATAAAAGAAAAAAATATACTCATAACTACTTCAATAAAACTTTGAGTAGGTTGCCAACTAAATATAGAAATGGTTTTAGAGAAAACAAAAGATCTAACAAGAACAAATATTACAACTGAGAAAGATAAAGTTATGCCGCATATAAAGAAGCTATTGCTGTTTATGCAGCTAAACGTAGTCATTTGTATGCAACACAAAGGAATATTTTACTAACAATATGAAATGATAAAACCAGGAAATTTAGAAATAAGGAATGGTAACCTAATATTGCTGCATATTAAGTCTATGATTTTACTTCCGATTAAAGACACTTGATGAGTTAAAAATTTAATATTTTTCAATCATACTATCCTTCAATATAGTTCTAAACTTATTTTAAATATTAGCTGTGCGCGAGCAATAAGTCGGTGTCGGTAGAAGTAATAAATATCGCAAGTGAGTCCCGAAAAGTATATTATTATATATATTGTCAACCAACAAACAACCCTAAAGAATTAATTAATAAAGGCTTATTAAAGACTTCTTGACATGTAATACTAAAAAAAAAATTGTAAGTCAGGCGACACTTATTTCATATTTGAAGTGAAAGAACTGCCAATATTAACATTTCAAGGATAAACTTCGGTGGACCGAGTTCAACTTTCGAGTGTATTTTTTAACTAGCAGGTGGTTGATCAATTGCAGTAATACATTTGAAATTTTATACGTTTTTCAAGGTTTTATATAAGTGAGCTTTTTACATCCTGTTATGATTGACTTCTACCTGAACAGATGGATAGATTTTAATATAATTTTTATATGCAAGCTCCACCTTAAACGTAAAATATTTTCTATTCTCAATTTTTCGGACTGGACCATATCAGCGACTTGTGTAGTACATAAATAAATATCCATCACGCCTTATCCCCGAAGGGGTGGCAAAGGCATATTATATGCCCACTTTTCACCGTGTGGATTCCTGTCCCACGTAATAGGTGGTGAGCCCATTGCCGTGTTGAAATAGACAGACGCAGGTTGTGGCTACCTGCTGTTGAAATTTTTAAGCTGCCCATAAGGCCTTCAACCAGGCTTAATGACTGCCATTTTACTGGCAACCGGGACCAACGGCTTAACGTGCCTTCCGAAGCACGGAAACGCTCGCAAATGTAAATGCCACAAAGTGGTCACCCATCCGAGTACCAGCCATAGTGAAAGTTGCGTAACTCAGTGATCGTTTACATAACACAGAGACCGCGGGGCCATGAGCGCTTCTCTTCTTCTTGTGTAGTATACCTAAATCATTCGCTTTAAAATGCAATGTTCATTTTATTTATTTTATACACACAACAGACATAACTATTTTCGAAGTCTGCCTTTGGCTAGTCACTACACTTATTTATAGTGCATTTTAACATAAACTAACTATACCTACATCTTCTTATCTGTTATATTTTTATCTTCTGCTAAAAAAGTACTTTGACATGGATACCGTACAAATAATTGAGAAACGTACCTTCCGACTACCGGTCCCGTTGTGGTGATACCTATAGCCCTTCGAGAGATACCGGTTCAACATCGGTAAACCATAGATATCAAAAGGGTTTATAATGTCAAAAGTAATTTATCGACGAGTCAATTTAGCCTAATAGGTTCAACAAGTCTACCGCTATTAATTTCCACTATTCAAAACGAAATTTCAAAACCAAAATTATTTGTTAATTCTATTATTATGTTGTCTGTGAAAATGGACATTACGAGTATGTTATGACTTTTAACTAAATAATTTTTTTATTAAAGATCCATATAATCGACAATATCATTTTGTATCATTAGTACAAACAAAAGAAACATTACCAGAAAACGGACAAAGTAGACACAAGTAATTAGGAAATATGTCTTGTACTGCTGTAGGCTGTAGAACGGTTGTTGTGTGGCTCTATTATAATAAGTACAATTATGTCTAACGAACAGAATGTAAGTGATCATAAGTAATAACAGAGAAAGTAAAATACTAAGGCCCACTTGCATGTATGCTGGGGTTAAATATTTATTTAGAGTTAGTTCACTCGGAATTAAGTAAATAACTTTTTAACCCTAATTTAAAACCCTCTGGGTTAACTAACCCAGAGTTTTATGTCACTCTATATCATCCAACCAAACATTAATGATTGAACAAAGAATGAAACAGGTATGTCTATATCTTTTACACTACAGTTTGCAACATAAGACTTTTTCTTACACGAATGAATGTAACATGACAGCCGAGTGCATTTTATTTTTATCGTATTATGTTGCGCGGCGTGTCACTTTGAGGAGTCCGTGTCACGCATGTGTCACCGTGTTAGACGAATTAACCCTCAGAAATCGATGAGTTAAAATGTTAGCGATTTAACCCTTGGTATACCCTTAACTCGGGGTGATGCAAGACAAATTAATGATTAAATCGGAGTTAGTCCATTCCTCCGCGTTATACACGCTAACCCAAGATCGTGCAAGTAGGCCTAAATGTTACAATTTTAGTTTAAAAATATTAAAATAAAACAGAAACTATACTATATAAATAAACTATTAAAATAATACAGCTTTAGGTGTTCTTTTGTTTGTCTAAACGTAGATAGAGAACTTAAAGGGTGACAAGCTCACCCCTATTGTATTGGAACTTAATATCACCCTCATTGAGGGACAGGAGTGTTGGTTTATGATAAGTGAGGGTCTATCATTATGCGATAGAATCTTTGGATCCTGGGATTACAAATATTTACGCACGATTAAAATAAAGTACTTCCAGCAATAAAATAGGGGAGACCACATTGCTTATTGTTTTCAACCCATTTAATATAAGCTGATTTCATATCATATAAGTTACCATTTTACTTATGTTTTTAACAAGCATTGGTTCGTGGTTTTACTTGTGACAAATTTCAAACCCCGAGGCACATACAAATACACACACACACACACACACAACTGTTATTAGTTTTACAAACTGTATGGAAATTTGCACGATACTGTCATTTACGACTTCTACACTAGTGGTTGCGTAAAATTTGTGAATCTGTTGTAACCTAAATATTTAATTTGAAATTTCTTCATCGAAAATTCCTTTTTTTTTGTATAAGTGCATATGCTAAATAATATACACTTGCTTCTTTTTAGTCCCATTTAGAAAAAGAGGGAAAAGTATTACTGTCTAGTAAGTTAATTTCACGAATAAATAATATTTTTAATTAATATTCATTAAATACATCTGCGGAAAATTGTTTCGATTGATAAATAATGTTAATCGGTTATTTACGAGACAGTTACAAATGAATCCAAGAACGTTTCTTATTGATAAACGATCGAACCACTCATATCTTACGAATTCGTCAGATATTGATTCAATAATAATTGTTAAGGATGAAAAATTGTACAGAATGTATAATTATTAAGAACAAGACAATTATTTTTATATTTCAAACTATTAAAAAATAACTACTCCAATATAGCAAGGCGTTAAATTGATTTTGTATGGATAACACAGTGTAACTAAAGGCGGTATGAGTTATAACAAAAAAATACAAAAGAACATTATTAACTTATTATTTTTTAACAATATAGTATCAACCTATATTGCGTTACCTTGACTGTAGAATGTAGATGTCGTTTGCCGATTAGAAGCTCAAGCTCAGTAAAATTATGGAATAATTTAAATAACAATATTAAGCTTGCCACAGGACCGGGTACCTCTCTAACAAAGAGGACGAAAATAGCCGAGATAAGGAGTAACCATAATAATGTTTACTTATTCAAAATAATACGTTGAAAGTTATGAATGTAGAATGTCATGGCAATATTAGTTTTTGGTTGAACAGAGATAATAATGAACAAGTAATTAAAAATGCTGACCAAGGTCTTCGGTTCAGTTAAACCGGTAATAATTAAATTCCTTCCTGCTTATTTTAATTTGTTTTTAACCTTTGACTAAAAACAAAGGGTATTATAAGTTTAACTTGTGTATCTTTTGTATGTATCCAGCATCATAGCTTCCGAATGTCATAAATTTTGAAGCGGATTTTTTGTTCGAAAGCTGATGTGATTGAGATGATTCTTAACTTTAAATTTTGAAGGACATCACCTCATTTCCTAGGTGATGAAGGTCACTGAAATCCAGAAGCCCGATATACCTAAAACTTGGTACTATTACTTTAATGGTATTTCCACAACATGGTAACCTACAACAAGTATTTATTGCTGCATCAAGTATTTTGCGGGATACATTCTCAACTCCTCAGAAGATTACTGTATTTTCTGCGTATACTGCATATACAAATTACTGCATATACCTTCTATGTTTTATGTAGGTTCCAGCGAGTCATTGTTGTTCTAAGTTCAAGGGTTTTTTAATTATCTTGTTGTTTTGTGTTTATTGCTGGCCGTACGGGTTGATTCAGGGTTTTGTTTTGAGATGTGCTTTTCTTTAACAAGAGACTGTTCTTTATTGTTATCAAGTATATTGGTAATTTTTTATGCTAAGGTTGTAAAAAATTTAATAGTCTCACTAATATTCCTTCTCTCTCTCTCTCTTCCTGTAATACTCAGCTTATGCCATTTTTTTTCGAATATTACTGCACATCTTTCCACTGTTTATAGAAACGACAACTTCCCGGGGATTTTAAGTAATTAATACCTAAACTGGTTATGTAAGTACAAATCAAGTTCTTGAAAAAAAAGGTTTTCCACCTGGTCACTGTGTCCTTGCAATTCCTTCAAAAATAAATTGACCAGTTTTGCTACCGGTGTTCATTGCACTCGATGTTAATTGCTTAATTATATATGTTTCGAATAGAATTGTGCCAAAATAATATTTGTTCCATTTCTGTTTACATATTTTTACTTTTATTTATTGAAGACTGAATATGGTTTACACTTAGTGAAAAATTGTTTTAAACTGTTTTAAGTGTTGTGGAAAGTAAGAAACAACTAACCTGTAGATAAATCCGTGATAAGACTTTACTTTTTTTAGTTTATCTTTATACCCTAAACTTCTAAATATATTATCTTCATTCCACCTTTGGAACTTGACTTGACCTTTCAAGTATATCAAAACCTTTGTTATATATATATATATATATATATATATATAAATACTCGTATATATTATATTCTTAGTACTCGTAGTAAACACTATTAATTTAAGTAATATTACTATGCATACTTACGATAATACTAAAGCAGTACCGTTGTACCATTATCCTACTCTTTTCTTCTTTTTATTATGATATTGTGTACATAAATAGTTAAATAAATAAAAAAATATTAGATATGATTGTTACACTTGTCATGTGAAATGTAATTTTATTCATTTTCTACACGGAAGGGCGTTTGTTTCATGCATGACGAGTGACGCGATGGGGGTCACTTAACAGCGAAAGAGGACTGGTAGACAATCAGTCCCATGCAAACGGAAGCAAGCCCTCGTCGGCCTGCGAACTTCTAATAAAAGGAAACGAGCTTCGTGTGAACTCAGGTATGACGACGAAGCTAACCGTTGGAAACAACCGTCAAACCAGTCCACAAATATTAAAGGACTAAAAATTTTTAAGGTCTACAATCAATAACCAGTCATCTTTGTATAAAGAAATCGTAATCTATATTTTATTAGTCTGAATTACTTTTAATTTTATGAAGTAATGAATATAAAATAAAAATCATCAATTAAGGGCAAATCTAACTTGAAGGAGAAAATATGAAGATGTACAACAATAAAAATGTTAAGCCCTGTCGTGATAAATGAATGAAAAAAAGCATGGAGTCCATTGTATTATACAGATTAAAATTCTGAGCATTTTGCTTTAGCTTGTTAAAAATAAGGAGAGTACCTTCGCTGAATTGGATGTAGCGCCGTAAAATACGAGATATTAAAAGGGAGTTTTACAAACGTAGCCATTGGTTGGGGTGGTTAAAAAATAAAATATTTCTTTTTTTACGGAACTACTGCCAAGTACCTAATTAGGAGAATGGGTATCAACCACACAAGCTTAGGTACTAAATAAAACTGCACGTTTGAGGACAATTTCTTATTATTCTAGTTCTATATCGTTCACAGTTGCCTACATTTAAACTAGTTCTGTGGCAGTTATAGTAGTATCTAATAAAAAAAAACAAACTAACTAACTATCTTCACGCTGTATCCCTGACAGGGTAGTCAGAGAGGACAGATCGCCAGGCTTCGCGATCCATGCATACTACTTTCTCTTCTTCGAGATTCATCAATCGCTTAATAGTACCTACCTATTATATTATCTTTGGTTGTACTGTCCTACGACTGTTGTTTCTGAGGTATCGAGTTTAATCTCGAGTCGCAGTAAATATTGTGTGATCTGGAAATATTGTATCATAAATTCAGTGTTTTCGATGTACAATTTGTGTTTATTTAAAATTATACGTAAGTATGTTTATATTAGTTGTCTAGATTCTATAGCACAAGTTTATATTATTTAACTTGAAGTAGATGGCTCTGTGTAAAAACTTAACAAAATAATTATTAATACTTATATCTACATACTACAAGCCAGAGAACTTTAAACTAAATCTCTAAATGACACAAGTTTCGAAACTAGCGTTATTCGATGGTCATTCAGATAAAGACATACTTGATTCCAAAACAAAATAGTTAAATACCTCCAACCTATGCAAGCTTGATATTGTAAGATGAAATAAAATAAGATGGTAAGACAAAACCTCTAGTGGACCTACTATGGAGCGAACAGCGCGGGCCGAGCACACCTGCATCGAAACCGGTTTCTATAAACATGATTTCACTCTCTCAACACAACATCATAGCCGTTGCTTGCCTAATTTACGCATTCTGCCATTGTTGCCCATTTCTTTATAAGAATACCTAAATGCTGTTACGTGTTTTAATGGTTTTTTTTTTAATAAATAAATATCGTTGGGACAACTCACACAACGCCATCTGATTCCAAACTAAGCAGAGCTTGTACTATGGTAACCAGATAACTGATAAATATACTTATGTATTTCTAAATACATACATATTATAGATAAAATGATTGAATAGGTTGATTGATAATTTAGTATTCTACTGTGTACTTGCGTAGTTGATATTGTACCTATCTGTTCACTTGTGGAATGTCTATGTAGTGATTTAAATATCTATAAATAGACTTAGGAAAGTTTGACTATATCTTCTGGAAAACCAGTTGCTTTATCTATATTAGCTTCATTTACAATAGATTTTAAGTAATTAAGCAAGGGCTCTAATTGTTTTTCTATCTTATAGGGTTTTTTATCTATCTATTGGTACCTATTTAATGTTTATTTTTTCAGAGCCAGAATTTAAGATTTTACTTATTGGATAAGTATTACCTATGTGAAAATTTACTACATAATTACCTAGAATTATTGACCTTTGTAGAAATTTATACAAAGTAGGGGTAATATTGTAACTGCAACTTAAATTTAAACGTCTCATTATCGATGCGTAACTACTTTCCACACTCAATAATGACAATTTAATTGAAGCTGCACAAAATAAATTACACTGCGATATACCGCATTGCGCTTGTAATTTTATAATTATATTAATATATATTTATAGAACCAACATTTTTAGCTTATAAACGACACGTACATACTTAATCTATAAAATAAATTTCAATAGTAGTATCAATTCCAGCATCTCTTTTTCCAGATATAAAAATGCCTCTAAGCATATCCCGCACAATAGTTTGTTACCCTTTTCATGTACTCGAAGCAGCTTCCCTTGCATACGGTTAAAAGAGTCAACAAACCCACACATAGGTGTTCAAGTTACTTGGTTTACACCTCAGCACACGGCACACAAGCATCGTATGCCTCGTTTGTTGATACAGCGACGGTGCGTCGAACGTGCTGAGTTTAAGGTGAGTCAGAAATAAGTAGGTAGCTCCGCTTACCTGTACAAATCAGCAGCAATGTAAATTGTGAAAGCAGCCAATTGGTCCTCATGTTGATGCTCCGGTTACTTTCTATCAATTATGCACTCAAAAATAAACTTAAGCGCCCATCTTGCAACACTTTTTATTAATGTGCTTAACTCCAACTTAACTGTTATGCATCGCACACACTAAGTAAACGTTTACACCACAGATAAATCAAACACTTTTGTCTACAATTTGACTAGAACAAGCAATATCAACACTTTTTAACTTAATTCACTTCAGAAAACGTTCTCATTTTACAATCCTCAGCACAAACTTTGGCGCGAAATATCCGTAACGAGCGAACATGGACACGTTCTACGCGGGCGACGGTTAGCCCAAGGCTGAATAAATTTCAAATCACAAAGCGGTGCGCTGGAGCGAGATAGAACATGCACATAGAGCGAGATAGATTGATAATAAAGTTTGCCGTGTCTTGTCCGGGAATGAAGTGGCAACCTGGCAACCACGCGTCGTTTTTAACGTTTTTTATCTTGCGAGTTTTACACTAGATGGCGGTTGAAAATTAAAATTCTAAGCTGGTTTAACTGGATGTCCGTACATTAAATTACAACGTTCTTGAATTTAGCATTGCAGACGTTTGCAATGAACGTTTTGGTTTATTTTAAGATACATTTAAAGGCATTGACACTTTAATTCGACTGTAAAAATACTCAGTACATGTTAACGTATACCTACGTTAACATGTACTGAGTATTTTTAAAATCATTAATGTAATAAGACTGTCATTGATCATAACAAATAACCTAAGTATTATTTTGAAGTTAAACTTCTTTATCAACGACGTTAAGAGAAATTTTATAGTTAAAAAAATAATCGTCAACGTTTTCGGTTACGCGCCATGTTGTTTTTAAGTGAAACTTCTTTATCGATATTTAGAGAAATTTTATAGCTGTTTTAAATTAAATTTTAAATTAAATTTAATTAATATTATTAAATTTTATAGGTCCTCGGATGGGTGACCACTTTGTGGCATTTACATTTGCGAGCGTTTCCGTGCTTCGGAAGGCACGTTAAGCCGTTGGTCCCGGTTGCCAGTAAAATGGCAGTCGTTAAGCCTGGTTGAAGGCCTTATGGCCGGCTTGAAAATTTCAACAGCAGGTAGCCACAACCTGCGTCTGTCTATTTCAACACGGCAATGGGCTCACCACCTATTACGTGGGACAGGAATCCACACGGTGAAAAGTGGGCATATAATATGCCTCTGCCACCCCTTCGGGGATAAGGCGTGATGGATATTTTTTTTTAGCTGTAAAAAAATGTCGAAAAGAAGGTTCACTTCTTACCTGTGTACTTTACACACACATATTGTATGTACACACACATATTTTTTATTTATTGTTTATGAACGCAATAGGAATTTTATAGTGAAATTAGGAGAACACATGAGTACGATTATACTGTTTATTTCTGTTGGAATTACCTACCAACGGAGCGGCAAAAGAGAATATTAAACGTAGAAAAGAAAACAATTATGATAAGAAATTAGTAAAATTATATAGAAACAAATCAAAGTGTGTAAATCAAAGAGCAGGAAAAAAAGAATTAGCATACACACAGAAGAGCGCAATTTAGATATATTTATTTATAAAATTTATTCGTATTTTACATTTAATAATAGGTAATTATTTTTTACATGAACTATTTATCCTGCCTGTTGCCTTTTTTTTTATGTTGCTAGTCTTGTGTCATCATTTGACTTAACAGGAACGTATAATACTAAAAGCAAATTTCTATAGTGACTTGTCAACATTCCGCGAACAATTGTGTTACTGATACATCTAACAGTAATTAGGTAATACATTATAGGCTTTAGCAGCAAACAATAAACGTCTGTATAGCACGCTATACAGCACGCTAAAATATAAAACTTGAATGATTTATACTTAAATCATTCCAATCTATACTAATATTATAAAGCTGAAGAGTTTGTTTGTTTGGTTGAACGCACTAATCTCAGGAACAACGGGTCGGATTTCTAAAAATAGTTTTGTGTTAGATAGCCTATTTATAGAGGAAGGCTATAGGCTATATATCGTCACGCTACTACGTCGGAGAGCGGAGCAGTAGTCATATGTGTCGACAAATCTGTCAATTTTTTATGCTTTTTGTAGAATGTTTATTTAAGCGACAGGATTACGAGTACACCGTGGGGTTTAGCGGGTAGGACGGACCCCAAAGGCAGAGAGACCCACACACCATTCGTGCTGCCCCTGCAGCAGGAATGATGACGCGTAAACACATTCCCTGCCTCAAAAAAAATCTACTTCAATTTTTTTTCTTTTTAACCCGGTCAGTTTTGCCTGAGGTAAGGTTAAAAGTAAATAATGCGGTATAGTGCAAGTGGATTCATTCAAAATTTGTAAAAAGTACCACCAAGTGCAATCGATCAAAATAATAAATTGTCTTCAGGTTCTTCTATCGCCCGCCGATCAGCTGGTAAACATTTCTCATAAAAAATAACTGTACTATTGAACCTCTGTTTTCTCCCACTGTTACTATAATTACATTCGTTGTATGCTCATAAACAAATAAATAAAAAATATTACTGTCTGGCTTGTTAAATTAACAATTGAAATTCGACTTTCAATTGTCTGCCCCCAAACAGCTATGCCAAAGTACATAAATAAGGCTATACCAAAGTACATAAAGTTCTGTGGCTAGACTGAAACTGATACATTATATTGACCCTATACAAAACGGTGGTACCACCAAAAACTTTAAATAGTTAATGACATACCATATATAATATATCAAATCTTGCTCTATTCATCGGCTTGCACTTTAATGTATAAAAAGATAACAATATTGAAAAATTAACAATATTGTACACCATACATAAAGCCCATCACACACGTAGCTATAATATATATAAATAAAAATTATAAAAAGGCATATCACTATATATTTTCTATAAAGATATTTAAATGACCGTACCCGCAGCTATAATATAAATTTCTTTGACGTCGCCACCATATACAGTAATACGCCGACCATCAATGAATGAAGGCACAATATATCGTCCCTGTAGTGCAAAAAGTCACCAAGTCGAAAAATCAAGTTTTGAGATATTGAGGTTTAATGTTTTGAAAAATATAAATCTTCATAACTTTAACATACTTAAACATATTTCTCCGATTTTGGTTTTATTTTGAAGAACATTAAATCAAGCTGGTATGGTAATTGATATTCTAAGGAATAAATGAGTCTTTACTGAGAAAATTAAATCACGCTGGAATGGTAATTGATATTCTAAGGAATAAATGAGTATTTCTTCCTTAGAATTCTGAGAAAATTAGAAAATCGTTAGTTGATTATTTGTTCTCTATAGATAGTCTGATCTATCGATGACTTAGTTAACTTTCGCCCTTAGTTAGTGATTTTTCACTCAGTTATAAATTCTGTTAGAGAAAAATAACTCGAGTTGGTTAATTTGTGTCTAAGTGCTACATGTACGAAATGTGCATTGTAAATAATACCTATCGTTAGATTCGAATGCTAGTAGTTGAGTTTCTTTTTAATTTTGAAATTTATATGAAATAAAAATATCTGTAAATGCTGGTATCGTAACTACGAAATTTCGGAAACCGATATTTTCTGTTTTTAGTATATTGATTGTTAGGAGGTCATCACTAAGTCATTAAATAGTTCTTGCTAGAGCAATTTCTGCCGACTTATTAACTTGTAGCCACGATAAATCCTGAAAAATAAGTACCAGTGACTGGCAAAAATGTAGTTTAGCTCAATAGGGTTAAACTGGCACAGATTTCAGCCGGTCATGATTCAAAAGATAACGATACTGAACCTAAATGAACGTACGTTGTCTACGCCTGGCATAGCATTCAGATACACGCCAGTAATCTTTCTACCAACGCCGGGTAGTTAGGACTATGTTAAACGGATTATTCTTAAATCTTCCTCAAAACACTAGAAATGTGAGTAAATTAATACATTAGAGGAAACGCACTAAAGAAATACCCTCTTCATGAAATCAAATGAGCGTACCAACTAAGAAAGTCTATTAAAGCAGTATTACATCATGTGATGAGTAGAGTGAAGTTGGTGCTGGGTAATCAAAAATATGCCTAGCTGCATTCGTGTATTCGAAATGATCTTTTGATAGGATCATTTTTAGAACTATAAACACAGCTACAGAAAGCTATACATAGAATTCATCTGTGTATGATTGAATTGCTGAAGGGAAGGACAATACCCGCAGAACTTCTAGATCAAATGAAAGTACAAGTATACTAACTGAGACTGAAGGCTACCCACAAGAGTTCTGTCCTAAACATTATGGTAAATAATCTGCTCAAAAAACCAAAACAAGACCATTATATACTATTGGCTATTCGAATGGTCTCGTTGTATTGATCAACGGAAAAATCAAGGGAGAGTGTTGGCCAAAAGATGTGTGGATAAAGCCAAACTATCATCCCAAAAAAACTGTGATAGTAACATTCGCAATAAAACGAATCATATCAGTAAGGGAGACGTTAAAACCATATAGTGAGAAACTAAGCATGTCCACAAAGGTGAAGTATCTAGGTGTTATACTAGATAGTAGATAGTATGCTAATCAACGTGTTGAAAATCAACCACGCTCTTTTTATGGAAAGCCATGTCTTGACTCAAATCAAAGGTTCATTGGATCTTCTCACTGACGGTGAGATCAATATTTACGTATGTAACGACATACGTAAAGATTTTATGGTACCCAAGATAAAACTGGAGAACTGTAGGCGGATGCTATATAGGTAAGAGCAAGCAGCAGTAGAGGAAACGCAAGTGCCGCACCTCTGGTGTCGTAAATTTCCGTAGGCTACGGTGACCACTTTCCATAAGGTGGGACCGTATCCTTATCTGCCACGTGTGGTATAAAAAAAATGCGTGGTAGTAACAAGAGCACTCCAACCGCAGCAACCCTTTACTCTACTACTTTTGACTTATAAGTGTTTTAGATGATAAAGAGATTAGAGTTTTAGATATAGATTTAGATGCAAGAAATGTCATTAACAGGCTCGGAACTGATGATAGAACTTTACATTACGGGCATATGGCGCCTAAAGTGCAAAATAAACAAGAATAGGTCTGGACAAGATACAGACCATCGATAACTTTAAAAGGAACTGAAATTCTGCAAAAGCATAGGAAAGTTCAAATATGGTATACAGACAGATCGAAGCTGAGAACCGGCTCAGGTGCAGAGGTATACAATGATCAATTTGTGACAGCATACAGCGGTTTTCCAGGTGGAGACTTTTGCCATATTTACGTGCGTGTGGGAAACATTACAGAGCACTGATGAATAGGGCATTAAATAAAAAGGTCTCACTAAATTCCACAAAATTGAACTCATGGCAAACCTGATATGCAGATCGTGTGGCTATGGGAGCAAAACCATTCACCACCTGCTTTGCGAATGTATGGTACATAGTGCAGTAATTTTGAGTTTCTTAGGGCATGCATATCCGGTGCCAAAGAACTGCAGACTCATCCCCTTAAAGTAAATACCCAAGTTTATGGAGGTGTTATAATGTGCCGCTGTCTGGGGGGATTGGTGATAGGGAGGGGTACAGTACAGTGGACCCAAAAGGATCGTTGTGCTAGTACAAATCTGGCCTCAAGCCCAACGTGTTGGAAGGCGTCATTGCCACAAATGAAACTCACCACACACTACGCTTGTAGCTCCGGTCGCCATAAAATCACTAACTCGCAAGCTATATGTACCTAAGTGCATAAGATGCACGTCGAAGTTTTAAAAATAATAACTAACTATCATTCATAATAAGTTTTTAATCCATTTTTATTATAAAAGAAGTAATTAAATTGAATTGATGACTTTTAACTTTGTCAGTATTCTACAAAATCATTTAAAAATAAATAGTGAATAGTCACTAATTTGAGTTAGTTAATTTTCGTTTTTGGGTGTTTTAGCAAACTAGTGATTTTAAAAACTCACTAAATCATTTTAGTGATTTTATTTTACTAAAAGACCACCGTATGCATTGAAAATTCAATAGAAGAAGTAATTAAGTCGTTTTATTTTTAAGCTTCGTAAATTTGCAATAAATATAAAATAATTAACAAGGTTAGTTATTTCTCTAATTTTTCTAAAAGTGTCAAAGGATAGATTTACTTACTTTTCACATTTCATAAATCGGAAACTAATGCACATACAAAAATGATTGTTAGACAGATCATTAGAGAAAAAAAATGTAGTTTTAGTGGCATCGAAAACTCATTTTGGCCAATTTTCGACTTAGTGAGTTTTCGATCTACAGGGACGATATATGTATAATAGCACGGCATTTTAATATAATATTATAGCTAAGTGTGTGACGGGCTTAAATTATAATAGAAGCGCTTGTAGCCCAGCTAACTCAGTATTCTGTAAACGATTACTGCGTCAAACAACTTTCGCTAAGTCTGGACCTCAGATGGGTGATCGCTCTGTAGCATTTCCATTTATTAGCGTTTTCGTGTTTCACAAAGTACATTGATCACGGTTGCCAGTAGCATGGAAGTTTTTATGCCAAGTTTAAGGCCTCGGCGGCTTGACAATTTTAAGCCGATCGCCACAACCTGAGTCGCATTGTAGGACAAACTTGCTCACGCTGAAAAGTGTATTGCATAAATTAGTAGGTATAGAAATAAATATAGGTTTAAAGAATTTATTCTAAAAAAAGACTAAAAGCCACTTACATGAGAACATAAATCAAATAGTTATATACAATTCTGTAACCGAAAATCAAAGAATAGACATTCACATTTGGCGTTTTAACTCTCTGGTCTTACTTATTAATTAGGCCAGTGGTTTGAAACAATGTGTTTTGATAATTGAGATTTAAAAACGACAAACTATCTTACATTTTTTATTTCTGATGGAAGTCATATATCTGTGCTCCATCGTAGGTAATATTCCTTTTAGCACAATTTGTACGTATTTTTGGTAAAACGAGTAATAACTAGGCCGACGAAGACTTCGCTTGCTTATCATTGACTTTTTAATAAATTTTACATTAGTGTGGATGATTTTATCTACTATTTTTCTAATCAATATACACGTGTTGTTTATAAAGTTGTTTGAAATTTATAATTTTTGTTTCTTTATACATTTTTGTGTTGGTATGAGGTGTAGATATCGAAACAGTGTATTTATGACCCAGTTTAGCATTTTTATATGCAAACAGATTTTTATATGCAGACAGAAAATTAAATGCAATTGCCAACAGAACTTACTTTTAAAAAACGGGAGAATCATTCCTACACTTTGCCAGTCGTTCTGTTTATCCTACGAATACAAGCAAGCTGTTGCCGTCACCGGGTACTTTTACAAGAGAATATCTAAAACCATTATGAAATTAAAATATTTTTTTTTTACAGCCAGGAAAGATTATACAAATACAATAAAAAAAACATCACCGACATAATATATATAAACATACGGATCCAATATTGTCAACAACTTTATTGTTATTTTTTTGGTAACGAGTTAAAATCTATACTCATATTGTAAAGTTGAAGAGTTTGTTTGATTGAACTATTGGTTCGAATATAAAATAATCTTTCAGATTATTTTTATGTTGGATACCTTATTAATCGAGGCTATAATATAATATACTATAGGCTATATATCATCACACTACTACCTAGGAGAGCGAAGTAGTAATATAATTACTTTAAAACTTCTGGGCGGTAGAGTGACAAAAATCAAGCATATATTCATACATTATTGTAAAATTAATAAAAAACACGTCTTACGGCGTTCAAAGTACGTCACGGGCAAAGCCGCAGGGCTTAGCTTATAACTTAATAACCATAAGAACTAAAATATCGTCCACTTTTCAAGAAAAATGTAAAATATTGACCTAATTTTATTCAGGCGCTGTTTGGTTTGTCGAAATCACTTTCAACGGGTCAATTTCAAGGCAGTCCGTAGCTTCCTTTGCCGACTCACGTTTCTAATCATTCAGACCCTCTCAGCACCACTTCAATTTTAATAAACACATTTTATAATACTTCGATTCTGTTTTCGAAAAAAAATTATTGTTATTATGTTACGCCGTTATTAACTGAGGAGGCGAGCGAAAAATGCTATTGAGCTATATTGATATATTTGCTAAAAATGCGACCTGTAGACTGAATGGACGGACTCCATTCAGTCTACAGGTCGCATTTTTCATCGGATCTGCATGCAACTTGGCATGGACAATCCTTGATGTAAACAACAACTTTTAGGGAGGGGGTTTTTCGATCGGGGGGGAAATGGAGGCAGGGGAGGCGAAATGGTCAATTCAATTCAATTCAATTCTTATTATGGCTTTCTGTGCTCTTTGCAGCAACTTGCCAGTGTCCCGTAGCTAGAACTAGTAACGAAGGAGGCATACAGTGGCTCGGGATTTGACCGGTGGCCTTGGATATGAAGTTAACTCAGCCAGAATTACACATGAAAAAGTCAACACACACTTACAAATACAACAGATAATAAATATAAGCCAACACAAACAGATAATAAATATTAATTAATAAAGATTTAGGGCCGAACATTAATAATACCAAAAAAAAGTATAAATTAAATTTTTAATTGATTAATTTCAATAACCCAGGGATTTTACAAAGGGAGTGAAAACTAAGGAAAGAAGGCATTCAACAGTGGCGGGGCGAGGGATATTGTCCGGAAGAAAATCATACAGTGATATTCTATAGAGGGGACAACTGAAGAGGATGTGATTGACGGAACCTTCATCTAAACCACACTCGCAGAGAGAATGATCCCTTACCCTAATCTACGCCAAATGAACCGGAGTACAGGCGTGACCTAAGCGGAGGCGACAAATTACAGAAATGGCATGCTTGTTCATACCGCGATATTTGAAAAACCAAGGTTTATTAGGTATGGTGGATTGGATTGCTGCGTAATATTTCCCTTTTATTTTTTTGGATTTCCGCCATTCGTCATTCCAAGCAAGAGTAAGGCTGGTTTTTAGAACTTCCATTAAATCATGCGTTAAAAGGTAAGAGTGCTCAGTTGTTCCTAACCTAATGGCACTTCTTGCGCAAGAGTCTGCAGTCTCATTACCTGGTATGTTGGAATGACCTGGTATCCATGCTAATACTACAAGCAAACCACGTTCGTGGCAATGCAGTAGAGCCTCTCTTATTTTAAAAATGATGGGGAATTTAGTTTTGGAGCGAAAGGGATTTGCAAGTATGGCTTGTAGGCAGCTTTTGGAGTCAGATAGAATCAGGGATTTATTAAGATTATGAGATTTAATATACTGGATGGCTTCGAGAATTGCTATTGACTCTCCGGTGAAAATAGAAGACATAGGGGGACATTGGTAGCACAATATAATTTTGTATGTCGGGATCCACACTGCAGAACCAACAGGCTCGTTTTTGTTCATTTTGGAAGAATCAGTATAGATTTTTAGCCAACCATCAAAATTGTTAGATATAACATTATTGAAAATCGCATTCGCATCTATAGAACCCTTTTCAATACCCAAATCAATCAGTATATTAGGACGGAAAATAGCAGCCTTGAAGGGGAGAGAGTAAAGTGGGTTCAGTTGGCTCTGATTTACCGGATGAGGAAGACGAGTGTATTTTAGGAAACTATTTACAAGACAAGGAAAATTATTTTGATTAGGCCTGGAATTTGAGTTGTAATAATCGAAAAGGAATTTCAGTTTATCAAGGAGTAAGTGTTGAGAATTTTGAATAAGTTTAAAGAGAAATCTGTCACATAGGTACTGTCTGCGAAGAAAAAGTGGGGGATCTACAGCTTCAACTTGTAAAGCGTTGGTAGGAGATGACTTCATTGCCCCGAGAATAATGCGCAGGCACTTATACTGAATCTTGTCCAGTTTTTCAAGAGATCTTTTATTACAAGGTTCAAGGAGAAAGGCGCCATAGTCCATGTGACTCCTGATGATAGAGTTATAAAGGAGTTTTTGTGTGAAAGGGTGACAACCCCACCATGCTCCAGATAAAGAACGTAGGATATTAACGTTTTTCTCGCATTTAGAAGTTATATAGTCAAAATGAGTGACTCCTGTCATTTTTGAGTCAAGCCAGACTCCAAGGAATTTTGCACTGGAGCACTGGGGGATGGATTGGTCTTCTATCATTAAGTCTATAGAGGGAATGTTTCTCTTGAGAGTAAATACCACCGCCTTGCTTTTCGATGGGGACAAAGATAAACCATGTTCCCGTAGCCAAGTATTTAAAAGGTTAAGGGTGATGTTCAAATTAGTAGATATATCTTCTATTGAGCCAGACGTCATATAGAGAGCTAAATCATCCGCGTACTGAAGAATTTGGCAAGGTGGGATGACAACTGATTCCAAGTCATACGTATAGAGACTGTAGAGAAGAGGGCTTAATACTGAGCCTTGAGGAAGACCCTTCCAAATAGTCCTGGGGGGGAGGATGAAATTCTGATTCTTTTTCACAATAGATCTCTCCATCAAAAGACCAATACAGAACTGTACGAGCTTCTCAGGTATATTCAGCTGCTGGAGTTTCGTCCTGAGTACTGGCAGCAAGACATTGTCATATGCAGATTGAATATCTAGAAATACAGCCACAAGGTACCGCTTTTGAAGGAGAGATATACGTATGTCAGTGGTAAGAATGCCAAGGCTATCCATGGTGCCAACACTTTTCCTAAAACCAAACTGAGACTTGGGTAGAATCTCTCGACTCTCTACATACCACTCAAGTCTATGCTTAATGAGGTGCTCTGCCACCTTGCACATCACAGAGGAGAGGGCTATTGGGCGTCTGCTATTTGAAGAGGAAGGGTTCGAACCGGGTTTCAGGATAGGGATGATGATTTGGGTCTTCCAGTCAGGAGGGAATATGCCATTACTAAAAATTAGATTGACAATATCTAGGAAAAACATTTTGAATTTATCTGATGCTCTTGTTATAAAAGAGAATGATATCTGGTCTTGACCAGGGGTGGAGTCTTTCAATCCATCCAATGCCAGTTCGAGTTCATTAAAAGTGAAAATTTCATTTAGGGTATTTTGATTGGGCAAGGGAAGAGAATAGGGATAGGGATTGGGAACTGAGTCCTCTGTGGGAACCCACGGTGGGGCCAGCTTGTCAGCAAAGGCGTCAACCCATGACGACAAGTCATTACAGTTAACATCCTCAATGGAACAGGCACCTCTAAATTTTTTGATTTGTTTCTACACCACTGTGGATGGAATTCTGGGTGAGCAGTTTTCGCAGAAGTTCAACCAACCATCCTTTTTTTTTGAGGCCAGAATCTTTCTTGCTCTAGCAGCCTTCTGCTTATATGATAGAAGGTTGTCCACTGTCATTGCTGAATTATAAGTAATTTCTGCTTCCCGTCTAAGCCTAACAGCCTCTGTGCACTCAGCATCCCACCATGGGGTGGATAAGGAGTGATTGGAAGGGTTTTTGACTGGAATATGCTCATTGGCAGAGGCTATAATGGAGTCCCGTAAATCGGAGTAGGAATTTAAAACATTGTCAGAGAGAGGGGGAGGAATGGCATTAATTTTGTTTTCCAAGGATACTGCATATGCAGTCCAGTCTGCTCCTGACAACCTATACTTGCACGAGGGGGAAGGGTTGATAGAAGGGGAAGTGGTTGTAGAAAGTGTTACTATTATAGGAAAATGATCACCACCATAGGAGTGAGGTAGGATGTTCCAGGATATTAGGGAAGCAAGGCCCGGTGACGATATTGTAAGATCAACAGCACTGGGATTTTGGTTTGGGAGGACTCTACGAGTCTGCGATCCATCATTTAATACACACAGATTAGCCTCGTCAAAGATCTCTATTAGTGCATGGCCAAATGAGTTACAGTCACTTGACCCCCAAGAGGTGTGATGACCATTAAAGTCACCCATGATGATCACCGGAGGGGGGACAGAATTGAATAATAATAAAAGATCTGGAATGAGAGAAGAGCAAGGGTGAGGGATATAAAGTGAAATGAGGGTAATATTTTGTATTCTCGCTGCTACTATGTTGAAAAGAGGAGAGTGAGTGGGGAGGATGATTCGGGAAAAGGAAAACTTACGGTTAAGTAAAAGGCAACAACCATTATATCCATTATCCATATCGTCCCGAAGGCATGAGTACCCAGACATACGAAAACGATGTACGGGTTTTAACCACGTCTCCGAGGCTGCAATGGCCAATGGTTTATATTTGCTTATGAGATGAGTTAAATCGGATTTTTTAGAGCGGATGCTCTGGGTGTTCCATTGAATTATTTTTCGGGAATCCATTGGAATGAATAGATAAGGACATTTGGGAAAGTGAAGAGGCAACGTTGGGCGGTAATGTAATGTTATATTGGGAAATTATTGAGAGTAAAGTTTGTAGTAGGGTAAGGAGGAGATCTTGGGACATTGGATGATCTTGAGTGGATTCAGTATAGGGTTGGGAGAGATGAACCGAACTTTGGGGGTTTGTAAGGGCACAACCATTGTCGAAGGAGGATGATGGCTCAGAAACTATTGCCTGATGTGTAATCCTATCATATGATTTTGCCAGAGGAGCTCTGGGTCGAGGGTTAGTGAAGGTGGTTTTTTTGTAGGATGATCTCAATATCGAAGGGTCGGTGGTGATAGGAGATTGAATCGCTGACTTGGTGACTACAGCAAAGGATTTTTGTTTCATGGGAACCGAGTTTGAAGCCTCCAAGTAAGACACACCTTCTTGGGACATCTTAAGTTTAATTTCCCTTTGTCGATCCTGTTCAGGGCACACCTTGTTAATCGAAAAGTGGTTTTCTAAGCAAAAAAGACAAGTAGACCTAGCTTCCTCAATAGTGCAAGATCGACCCACATGAGGTTGAGTGCACCTGTAACATCTTGGTGTAGAGCGACATTGGGAAGCAATGTGGCCGAATCTACAGCAGCTAAGACATTGTATAGTAGGGAATTGGTAGGGATCAACAGACAGAGAGGTATAATATGAGTAAATACGAGTGGGAAGAACTTGCCCTTTAAAAGTTATGACGACTGTTTGGGTAGGGACCCAAGTTATAATATTATTTTCGTCTATAGTCTTCCTATTTAGCCGTCGAGCTTTCAGTATAATGCTGCAATTAGGTGGGAGGACTATGGACTCAACAAATTCATCCATGGATAGGTCTACCGGAACTGATCGGACTACACCCATTCTTGAAACATTGTAGGAGGGAATAAAAGCCTCATATTTTTTAATAGCCAAAATAGGGTTATCCAGGAAACCATTGGCGTCGCGAGCTGATTTAAATTGCACTGACATTTTATTTCTGCCTACCCGTTTTATACCATCTTGACAGATATTATGCACCTTATGTTGAACAAGAAATTGACCGAATTTAATGGGCTTAATATTATAACCTGCAGGAAGGTCTTCATCTTTTTTAGAGACAATGATTACAAATGGACCTTTATCTAACTCACTGTATAATTTTATTCCCAAGACAACTGTAGGGTGGGAGTAAATTGTTTGATAAGACGCCGCCGCTGATTCTGTGTCTATAATAGTTTTTTTTGCTACTCTATCGTCTGGTTCGACTATATGACGCTTTTGCCGAGAACTTTTATTAGAAAGCTCCATAGGCTGAGGGGGGTCCGGAGGATCAGGGGGCTTCGGCGGAGAGTCCGCCATGCTTACCTGATACACCACTGAAAATACACACAAAACACTATTTAGTATTTGTTAGTGCCATCAAATGTAATTCTGGCAGTAAAATATTTACACAATAATTTGTTTTCCACTGAAATCTCGCTTATACGTTACACAGGTCCTAACGTTAGAAGCACCCAGCAAAAAACTTAAATATTTTCTCTGCAAACAGCAAAATGCAATATTTTTTTCGCCAATTTGATTCAATCCAGTATGAAATCCGTCAACAACACCCTCATTGAAGTTTACAACTCGGCGAAATGGTCTCGTAGTGATTGGCAAGAGCGCTTAAAATGCCAAAGTCTATGGTTCACAGAACCACTAGTTTATATAGTGTAATGTAACATTTTTTACTTACTTTTAAGCTATTTTAATTAAATGTTTTATTATACGTTCTCTCAAATTATCTGCATGGCCATTATCTGTATTATTCCTAGGCCTTTATATTTCAAAATATTTAGATTTTCTAGTGATCTCTTAATGTTTGTTTACCTTTTGTAATGTCAGATAATGACAAGCCTTGGTGTTATTTTTAATTTATTGCTAGAGTTGCCAGTAGGTTAGGTTGTATAGATATTAGACCTTGTTATAAATTAATATTCTTAAAATATGTTTAGAAAATATTGTTTAAATTTTGAAATGCTATAGAATCTGTAAAAGAAGGGAGCCGGGGTCGTCAAATCAGTCTACTTTTGGTGCTCGCCTGGTCAGGAGGTTCTGATTAATAGTGCTGAGTGAGAGGGTTGTGCCCTCTGTAATATTAACGTGATTGTCTGCAGTGGCTTGTGACGCCGACGGCTGGTGTCTTTCAGCCCTCTGCCTGCCTTCAAATACCGCGACCTGCTTCTCCGAGGTCGGCGACGTGGAGGCCTGACTCAAGGCCCCTTCCTGGCGACGTGGAGGCCTGACTCGAGGCCCCTTCCTGGCGACGTGGAGGCCTGACTCGAGGCCCCCCTTCCTGACGACGTGGAGGCTTGACTCAAGGCCTAACTGATAACCTGCTCTTTTAAAGCAACCTGCGAGACCTTCACTTTACCCCCGGTTTCCCTGGCCTTACATTTATATTTTAATTTTTATTAAATTAACTTTACCTTTTCTTTCCTTTTTCTTTTACTTTTTCTCTTAAGCCGGGACTCCTCCAGTTCTGGTGATAGTTATCTCCTAGACCTTACATTTTTCCCCTCCCAGAAAATAGTAACGTTACAATAGGCAGAGGCCGTTACGTTAAGCCGTTGGTCCCGGTTGCCAATAAAATGGCAGTCGTTAAGCCAAGTTGAATGCCTTATGGGCGGCTTAAAAAATTTCAACAGCAGGTCACCACAGCCTGCGTTTGTCCATTTCAACACGGCAATGGGCTCACCACCTGTTACGTGGGACTCAATATGTCTCTGCCTACCCCTTCGGGGATAGAGGCGTGACAATATGTATGTATATGTATGTACTACCGCAAGATGGTCAGGCGATTTGGTGAAGTTTGCCGGACCCGGCTGGTTGCGGAAGGCACAGGACCGAACGTTGTGGCGATCATTAGGAGAGGCCTAATGGCCAGCAGTGGGCGTTGGATGGGCTGAGATGATGATGATGATGATTAGGTACTTACTTTAACTTTCAGTGTGAATCGGAAAATAGTGATGGATATGTATTAATACCAACTAGGTACTGAGTCAATTCTGAAGCAGATCATGATTAATCGAAAGGACAATAGTTCTATCCATCACGCCTTATCCCCGAAGGGGTGGGGATTGCATCCGAAGCAAGTACTTTCTAACTCTTTTCCGTCTACTTCGCAACAACCTATGTGCTATCGTTGCCGAGTTGTTGGTCACCATAAAAAGGATGCCTAATATCGGAACTTTCACTGTTATAGTAAATGACACTATTTTATAAACATTTAAAATGACTGGACCTATTTTGTTGGACTTTCTCGGCATTACGCGACCAATTCGAATTTGCCCAGTTTTCAAGACAAGGATTCAGTTCAGATTCGGGTGGTTACTATAGCATAAGCCTTAGGTTTACTAACTTTTAAATCCGCCTTCTTGTAATCACGGCTAGTGCAACTTGTAACCCAACCAAATCGTCAAGTGAAATCAAAGTAAATGAGCATGATCACGTTAATACCACAGAACCATTACTTCGAACTCTGCCTTAATCCCTAATGATTCAAAATTTCAAATGTATCTAAATTTAGACAATTTCTCTAGAATTTCTCTAATTTCTCTAGCTCTCACCTTGTTATTCTTCTTAACTTCTGACTTCGGGACGGCTGATTAACCACTAACCACCCTTAACGATACTCTCTTACTTATAGTAACGAACTCTTTAACGTAATGAACTCCTTGTATCGTTTTTCCCAAACGTCTACTCTATGGAGTTATTCAAAAACTATCTTGGATGGTATTTCCAGGCTTCTCGGTAACGCAAGTGTAGCAACTTTGGTGTTGTAAACTCTCCATATATTACGGTGATCACTTTTATGTGCGCCGATTACGAAACTGTCAATTTAACGTTATAAAAAGGAAAATTCTTAATTAAAAATATTGAAATGGTGAATAAGTATTTTGACGTTAAAGTATTCAATGAAATTTAATTAAAAGCTAATATCAGAATTAAAAAAAGCTAATTTAATTAATAGCAGATTTTCCTATCAGTCCCACCCACTTAACTAGTTATCTACCAATTCGTAATTAAAGTATATTTCGGCTATCATCAAAGAAAATTGAATTCTAGCTCTTGACGTCAGTAGTCAGTATTTCATTAAAAATTCCCAAATACTTAAGTAAAGTTTTAATGAATTCTGACAGGAATAACTCTTCGTGCTGGAGCACCACTTCATTTCGGTCCGACACTTCAAATATTAATTTATGTTGCGGGATAAAAAATACTAACTGAAGTGTTAATGCTTAAGTAAATTCGTGGAAATTGTGAAGTTATTACTTTTTCAAGAAGCATCGAAAGACAAATTCTAAGGTTTTTTTTATAACCTACATTATAATGACGTCCCTCGAAAAGTTTAACATTTCAGACACGCCTTTAAATCCCCGACGCGCTAGTCAGAGGTATACCATACACCAACATTGCAACATAGGCATTTATCTCCCATATAACATGTGGTGAGCCCTATGCCGTGTTAAAATGGACAGGTGTAGTTAGTGATGGTGACTCGCTATTGAAAAGTTTTCAAGCCGTCCATAAAGCTTGGCTTAGCGACTATCTAACATGGTAATAGTGACCAGGAACAACGGTTTAATGTGCCTTCTAAATCATGGAAACGGTCGTAAATGATATAGAGGCGTGACAATATGTATGTATATGTATGTACTACCGCAAGATGGTCAGGCGATTTGGTGAAGTTTGCCGGACCCGGCTGGTTGCGGAAGGCACAGGACCGAACGTTGTGGCGATCATTAGGAGAGGCCTAATGGCCAGCAGTGGGCGTTGGATGGGCTGAGATGATGATGATGATGATTAGGTACTTACTTTAACTTTCAGTGTGAATCGGAAAATAGTGATGGATATGTATTAATACCAACTAGGTACTGAGTCAATTCTGAAGCAGATCATGATTAATCGAAAGGACAATAGTTCTATCCATCACGCCTTATCCCCGAAGGGGTGGGGATTGCATCCGAAGCAAGTACTTTCTAACTCTTTTCCGTCTACTTCGCAACAACCTATGTGCTATCGTTGCCGAGTTGTTGGTCACCATAAAAAGGATGCCTAATATCGGAACTTTCACTGTTATAGTAAATGACACTATTTTATAAACATTTAAAATGACTGGACCTATTTTGTTGGACTTTCTCGGCATTACGCGACCAATTCGAATTTGCCCAGTTTTCAAGACAAGGATTCAGTTCAGATTCGGGTGGTTACTATAGCATAAGCCTTAGGTTTACTAACTTTTAAATCCGCCTTCTTGTAATCACGGCTAGTGCAACTTGTAACCCAACCAAATCGTCAAGTGAAATCAAAGTAAATGAGCATGATCACGTTAATACCACAGAACCATTACTTCGAACTCTGCCTTAATCCCTAATGATTCAAAATTTCAAATGTATCTAAATTTAGACAATTTCTCTAGAATTTCTCTAATTTCTCTAGCTCTCACCTTGTTATTCTTCTTAACTTCTGACTTCGGGACGGCTGATTAACCACTAACCACCCTTAACGATACTCTCTTACTTATAGTAACGAACTCTTTAACGTAATGAACTCCTTGTATCGTTTTTCCCAAACGTCTACTCTATGGAGTTATTCAAAAACTATCTTGGATGGTATTTCCAGGCTTCTCGGTAACGCAAGTGTAGCAACTTTGGTGTTGTAAACTCTCCATATATTACGGTGATCACTTTTATGTGCGCCGATTACGAAACTGTCAATTTAACGTTATAAAAAGGAAAATTCTTAATTAAAAATATTGAAATGGTGAATAAGTATTTTGACGTTAAAGTATTCAATGAAATTTAATTAAAAGCTAATATCAGAATTAAAAAAAGCTAATTTAATTAATAGCAGATTTTCCTATCAGTCCCACCCACTTAACTAGTTATCTACCAATTCGTAATTAAAGTATATTTCGGCTATCATCAAAGAAAATTGAATTCTAGCTCTTGACGTCAGTAGTCAGTATTTCATTAAAAATTCCCAAATACTTAAGTAAAGTTTTAATGAATTCTGACAGGAATAACTCTTCGTGCTGGAGCACCACTTCATTTCGGTCCGACACTTCAAATATTAATTTATGTTGCGGGATAAAAAATACTAACTGAAGTGTTAATGCTTAAGTAAATTCGTGGAAATTGTGAAGTTATTACTTTTTCAAGAAGCATCGAAAGACAAATTCTAAGGTTTTTTTTATAACCTACATTATAATGACGTCCCTCGAAAAGTTTAACATTTCAGACACGCCTTTAAATCCCCGACGCGCTAGTCAGAGGTATACCATACACCAACATTGCAACATAGGCATTTATCTCCCATATAACATGTGGTGAGCCCTATGCCGTGTTAAAATGGACAGGTGTAGTTAGTGATGGTGACTCGCTATTGAAAAGTTTTCAAGCCGTCCATAAAGCTTGGCTTAGCGACTATCTAACATGGTAATAGTGACCAGGAACAACGGTTTAATGTGCCTTCTAAATCATGGAAACGGTCGTAAATGTATATGCCAGGAAGTTGTCACCCATTTGAGGAATAGCCATTGTAAAAGGTACTTAACACAGAGATTGTGAGACTAATAGCGCTTCTAGACCAGTTTCTTATTTGTTTTCATTAAGTATCTGTGCGTCTGAGGCCTAAAAGCTATTTTTGTTCTGTAATATATCGGGTATTTTATAACATAAATACAAACTTACACATTGTCACGCCTTTATTCCCGAAAGGGTAGGCAGAGGCATACTATACGCCCACATTTCACCGTATGCACTTTTGTCCCACGTTCAGGTGGGGAGCTCATTGCCGTGTTGAAATGGACAGACTCAGGATGTGGCGACATGCTGTAGAATTTTTTCATGCCACCCATAAGGCTTAACGACTGCCATTTTACTAACAACCGGGACCAATGCCTTAACGTGCCTTCCGAAGCACGGAAACACTCGCAAAATGTAAATTCCACAAAGTGGTCACCCATCCAAGGACCAGCTATAGCGAATGTTACTTAACTCAGTGATCATTTACAGAACACTGAGTTAGCGGGGCCACGAAAACTTTACTTAATTTATAACAATCAATTGGAAATAACCATATCAGTATACTGCCGCCTTAACGAAAAAGGGCACAACTAAATTTATTTCGAAATTGAGTTACAGAAAAGGGCCTATCTGCCAATATTTTTTTATAATTTTACAAACGCGAGTAACAAAGATACTTATAAGCAAAAGGCACAACTGGCTGTTTTTTCTGTGTTAGTACCGAATACGTTTATTAATTGTATTAATACCAAGCTAATTAGAAAATAAATATTTACTCTTCTATAACGTAGTCATGAAATAAAACTAAACATGGTTTAAACTATTTAAATATCAACAATAATAATTCAATACGGCCTTTGATATTTTGGTAAAACAAAATTAAAAGAACAGATTACAACGTTTTTTGGCTTTGAACAATATTAAAATCAACCTTTTGGTAAAGAAATCTAATCAAAGTATGCTCTCGGCTACTGTGGAATAAAAATAGACCTAGCGGCAGAGTCACCAAGTGAAATTCCCATTGCCTGATTTAGCCTATATTATATTACAACACAACCTATTACGTGAGCCCATTGCCGTGTTGAAATAGACAGACGCAGGTTGTGGCTACCTGGTGTTGAAATTTTTCAAGCCGCCCATAATGCATTCAACCAGGCTTAACGACTGCCATTTTACTGGCAACCGGGACCAAGGGCTTAACGTGCCTTCCGAAGCACGGAAACGCTCGCAAATGTAAATGCCACAAAGTGGTCACCCATCCGAGGACCAGCCATAGTGAAAGTTGCGTAACTCAGTGATCGTTTACAGAACATTGAGATCTTGCTAAGTCAAACTTCATTAAAAATAAAATTTCTAATTCTGTAAATAAAATAAAAATGACTTGGAACATCATTAACTCTGAATGCGGTAGATCTTTAGTGACTGAAAGGGATTTCCACTTAAAAGTAAATGGTTGCCATGTTACAGGGGACCTGGAAGTGGCTACGGAGTTTGAACACTTTTTCAAAAATATACCTATTTTGACAACAAAATCTCTCCAAGCATCTTCCAGTTCCGCTGAACTTTTATTAGAAGAATCTGTTCTTTGTTGCAGGGATGCATTTGTATTCACAGATATTTGTGCTCAGGACATTGTAAAAACATTTAAATGTATCGAAATTAAAAAAACCGCGGACATTTGGGGGTTATCGGTCAAAAATGCATCATGTATAATTGAGGTAATTGCGCCCTATCTAGCAACTGTGTTTAATGACTGTGTTTCTAGTGGTACATTTCCTGATTTAATGAAACACAGCAAAGTCGTTCCCTTGTTCAAGGCTGGCAGCGCTACAGAGCCGTCTAATTTCCGACCAGTGTCAGTGCTGCCAACTTTGAGCAAAGTATTTGAAAAAATAATCTTGAATCAAATGCTATCCCATTTTAATAGTCATAAAATACTCCATGCGAATCAATTTGGGTTTACGAAAGGGCGCTCAACTTCCGATGCTGGTGTTGAGTTATTAAAATGTATTCATGAAGCATGGGAAGACAAGCACGATGCATTAGGTATATTTTGCGATCTATCAAAGGCTTTTGATTGCGTTCAACATGAAACGCTGTGCAAAAAATTACACCACTATGGAATAAGAGGCAAAGCTCTCGACCTTATTCTGTCTTCATATTTGAACAATTGAATACAGAGGGTCGATATTAATGGTACACGTTCTGTAGGATCCATGGTTACAATGGGTGTGCCGCAAGGCTCGATACTTGGGCCATTCTTGTTCCTCATTTATATTAATGATTTACCATTTTATGTAGGGGACAGGAATAGGATTGTTTTGTTTGCAGATGACACCTCATTAATTTTTAAAATTAAAAGACAATTAGATAACTATGACGATGTAAACAATGCAATTGCAAGAGTAGTTCATTGGTTCAGCTCAAATAATCTTTGCCTTAATGAAAATAAAACTAAATGTATAAAATTTACTCTACCAAATGTAAAACAAGTTGCGGCCAATGTTCAACTGAATGGACAAGTGTTAGAGTTTGTAGAATCAACTGTGTTCCTAGGTATAACTATTGATGCCAATTTGCAGTGGGGCCCACACATAGAAAAGACAGCCTCTAGATTAAGTTCGGCTGCATACGCTGTAAAAAAGATCAGGACTCTAACAGATGTGGATACGGCTAGAATGGTTTACTTCAGCTATTTTCATAGTATTATGTCTTACGGTATTCTCCTTTGGGGGAGTGCTGCAGATTTAAATATTATTTTTGTTCTACAAAAGCGGGCTGTACGCGCTATTTATAATTTGGGCCCCAGAGTTTCTCTCCGAGAAAAATTCAAAGAAGTGAATATTCTAACCGTACCATCACAATACATTTTTGCCAATCTTATGTATGTCCAGAAAAATCTATCACAGTTTTCTAAACTCTGTGATAAACATAATATAAACACTAGAAATAAAAATAATCTTTCAGTCCACCACAGTCGACTACATAAGATTGGCGATTCTTTCCAGGGTAACTGTATACGCTTTTACAACAAGCTTCCCTGTGACCTGAGAAATTTACCTTTAAATAAATTTAAAAAGTTTATTAAAAACAAGCTTTGTGAAAAAGGTTTTTACTCCGTTACAGACTATTTGCAGGACAGGGACGCCTGGAAATGATCTGCTGGCAAAATGAAATAATATTAAATTGTAAATAGGCCATCAAAAAAAAAGCCTTCCTAAGTTTCTTGCCGGTTCTTCTCAGGTGGGCCGCGTTCCGAACCGGTGGTCGCTTTAAATATTTTAAATAGTGTATGACATTTTGTAAGCGCCGTTAAAATGGTCTATGCAAAATAAAGATTTTTTTATTTTTTTTATTTGAAATTAGCGCGTTTACCCGAACAAACAAACAAACTCTTAAGCATATTAGTATAGATAAATAAAAAACCCCTACGCCAAAAACTACTTATACACACATCAACACGGTCTAGGGATATTTTTAAAAAAGCGAATTACTATCAATGTGTTAATTATTTATATGACATGTTTATATTTAAAAAAAAAAAAAAGATAAAAAAAAAAATACGTTAAAAAAAAATACGTTAGATAAAAAGATACGTTATTTAATATTCTACCATTTTTTAATAATGGTTAAGGTACTTCGATTAAAATTTCAGGATTTTATGGAAAAAAATGAAGCATAGACGGAAACCGTACATGAATTAACTTTTAATTTATGAGTAAAAACTGAAAAAAATAGAAAAATCATTTAATTTGTGTTTATAAACTTGAAGTTAGTAGTCTGAGAAAGCGCCCATGATGTTCATAACAACATCGGCAACGATTCGGCATGCTCAGAACAAGGTTGTCAATGTCTTGCTGCGGAATATTGTCCCATGTCCTTCTGAGGTGCGCAAAAAGTTGATCTTCTGTAGCCAGATTTTCAGGAACTTCCTTCAGAGCTCTTCTTTGCAGCATATCCCACGCATGCTCAATGGGATTTAGATCTGGCGATTGAGCAGGCCAGTCTAAGGCCCTAACATTGTGTGTATGTAAGCAAGCTGCTACCGTTCTCGCCGTGTGTGCCCGGGCGTTGTCGTGCATGAGCAGGAAATCTTGCCCCATTTGTGTTCTGTGGGGCAAGATTACGGGCCCCAGCACCTGTTGGACGTATCGTTCTGCCGTCATATTGCCCCGCACCCAAACGAGATCCGTCCGTCCTCCAAGACGAATTCCTGCCCAAACCATAATTGTTCCTCCTTGGTTGGTTGGAACTTCCTGAGGGTTCTGAAGACGGCTCCATCGTCTAGGAACTCGCCAAACACTCGTCCTTCGTGAATCTGGATGGAAGCCGAACCTGGATTCATCCGTGAACAGCACATTGGACCATTGCTCAAGGCCCCAGTCCACGTGGTTCCGAACCCATTCTAATCGTCGTCCACGATTGCCTCTCCGTAAAGGTGGGACCCGGAGTGGTCTACGAGAGCGTAGATTGCTTTCATGCAGTCGCCTTCTTACAGTTTGGTCACTCACAAGCACTTGGTGTTCCACTCGCAGCCTTTGGACCAATTGAGTCGCCGTTGCATTTGGTTGAGCTCGCGCAGTAATTTGCAAAAATCGGTCTTGTCTGGGGGTAGTGATGCGACTTGGCCCCCGGCGGTGCCTCTCCGCTACTTCACCTGTGGCACGATAGCGTGTCCACAATCTTGAAATTACATTTTGGTGGGTCCCTATGGCCTCAGCAACATTACGCTGAACAGACCCAGCTTCCAGCATTCCCACAGCTCGTAACATCTCCGCCCTCGTCAAATGTTGGCGTTGCATGGCTACAATACCTCAATTTTAACTTTATCTTTCGTTTAAAAATGAAAAAAAACTGTAACTAAACGTAATTCGTATTGTTTTCTTTTCGCACAAATGAAAATTCCCTCTCCTACACATCAAGACATTTTTATGCCACCGAAACAAAAGAATTTTCAAAAATTTGAATTTGGAATTAGTCTGAGATAAATTACAAACAAATCGGTGTATAAAAGATCCCAATGCGGCCAGTACTTTTTGAGTTATTTAATTGAGTATGAAATATCCCTAGACCGTGTTGATGTGTGTATTTAAGGAAAGAAAATCTTCGATAACTCATACTTTTTAAGGGTTAAAAGGTATGAGTTTTCGAAGAGTCGGATTTTGTGCAGACCATCCTGTTTGCAGCACCAGGTCAACGTGCCCGTATTCAAGGTGCCTACTCATTGAAATAAATCTATTGAATCCAAATACGATATGTGTCTGCTGTGAGTTTTCGAAGAGTCGGGTTCTCTGGAGACCATTCTGGTTGCAGCGTCTTTATAATATTTCGTGTTTATAATATTTAAAAAAAAACTATCTTCACGCTGTATCCCTGACGAGGTAGTCAGAGAGGACAGATCGCCAGGCTTCGCGATCCATGCATACTTTCTTCGCTTTCTTCTTTCTTTCGCTTCTTCAAGATTCATCAATCGCTTCATACACGCACGTCTGGGTATCCGAGTACTTTTGACCTTTCCGTTTTTGAGCAATCTGCTCACGTGGTCTTCATATGTAAGTCTCGGCCTACCCTGACTTCTTCTACCCTCTGTTTATAATATTAGTAAAATTAATAACTCTCATAATTCTCATTCCAATTGTTGTATTAAAAACTTTTGAGGAAAAGTCGTCCATAATACCTACTGTTCAATTTAATTAGAATACTTATCATAAGGATCTAACTTTTAAGTTTACAGCACTATAATATTAAAAAAAATTATAGGTTGAAATTATAAATTCAAGAAATGAATTTATGAACCAAAATTGGTTACTATGAAATGAAAATTGTGACCTGTAGAGTACCTGGCGTGATTACAACTCCTCGCTTTCAAGTTAGCGGGAAACTTTGCATACAAATGTTTTTTTTGAGCCCAAACTCGGGCGTGATGCTTGAGTTTAGCTCCAAATTTTTATCAAATCAGCGAGAAAAAAACAATAGTGTACTACATATTTGTACAATATAATATTCGACAGTTCGCCAGGTTTAACGATCCATTCATACTTCTTTCGCTTCTTGCAGATTCATCAATCGCTTCATACATGCACGTCTGGGTATCCGAGTACTTGTGACTTTTTCGTTTTGAGCAATATGCTCACGTGATCTTAATATTGTGCGAATGTAGAGGGTTGAAGGAGTCAGGGTAGGCTGAGACTTACATATTATGTAAATCTCGGCCTACCCTGACTCCTACCCTCTACTTTTGCACAATATATATTCTTCGTCAACCGTTCCTTACTCATTCGTTGGACGTGTCCAAAGGTTTGAGGTAAATAAATAAACTTTTTAGTTGTCTTATTATTTTATCATACTATTGTATAATTAGCTGGCACCCGCGGCGTCGCCCGTGGCATACTTCACCCATTTTATACTGTCGTTTATTAATTTTCCAATAACGTATGAAATTTTGCCTGCTTTGTTGCGGTTTATGATTACTGTTCCGCTCTCCCATGTAGTAGCGTGATGATATTATAGCCTATAGCTTTCTTTGATAAACCAATCGTTTCTGAGATAAACATACAACTCGAGAGCTTTATAATATTAGCATAGATAGTGATGCAAACAGTTATTTTCTATTTATTAATTCAATCCTCTCTTTTCATAATCAGAACACTATAACAAGCCTGCACGGCTTGAATTATCCCATACAAATATACACACGTAGTACGTATTAGCATACAATGCAGGCTGTTTCACATCTGAGGGGCCTCCTCAGCTATGAAACAGTCCACTTGGTGTTAAGTAATGAGTTTGCTCTAAAAAGTTTTAAGTAATTATGTATATCTGTGAGGTTAAAGGTGAACGTAAAAACGTGTAAAAATCCTACTATTATTATAAACGTGAAAGTTTGTAAGTATGGATGTTTGTTACTCTTTCACGGAAAATCTACTAAATGGATTTTTGATGAAACTACACAAAAATATAGCTTACACATCATAATAACACATAGGCTACTTTTTATCCCAGGAACAAGTTCCTGTGGGAAACGGGAAAGGGAACACTTAACCACGCGTGCGGAGCCGCGTGCATCAACTACTTAATAATAAAAATACCACATAAATTTAACGGAATATTCATGGTGTCCTGAGTCGAATGTCGCAAACCGTTTGCCTCTATTTTGTATGGTTCCTGAAAAATAAATGCGTACAGATGGACGGACGAATGGACAGACTGAACCGTTTTATAAGACTACTAGATGACCCCAGCTTCGCCCGTGGAACATTTCGTCCTCCCGTAGCACCTATTTAATCCTGTCGCTTATAAATTCTACAATAATGCATAAAAACTTGCCCGATTTGTTTACATTTATGACTACTGTTCTGCTCCCCAGTATAGTCCCGTAATAATGTATAGCCTATAGCCTACATCGATAAATAGGCTATCTAACACAAAAAAAAATATTTCAAATCTGACTAGTAGTTCCTGAGATTAGCGCGTTCAACCAAACAAACAAACAAACTCTTCAGCTTTATAATATTACCATAGATTTTAAACTTTAGGGCTTAGAAGTCTAAAATATATTTTCACAGCTTCGCCCGTGGAATATTTCGACCTCCCGTCGCACCTATTTAATCCCGTCGCTTATAAATTCTACAATGATGCATAAAAATTTGTCCGATTTTTAGACATTTATGACTACTGCTCTGCTCCCCAGTGTAGTAGCGTAATGATATATAGCTTATAACCTTCCTCGATAAATCTAACACAAAAAGAATTTTACAAATCCGAACAGTACAGTTCCTGAGATTAGCGCGTTCAACCGAACAAACAAACAATTTAGATAATAAGTTATTAAAATTCAAGACGCCGCCGTTTTTATCTATAGTTTAAGTTACCATTGGATCGAGGGTTACGATCCAATGGCCCATTTAGTAGTTAGCATATTTCATTACCATTCTTTTACCAAAGGCGGGTGTGAATTGTCTGCAGAGAAGGTACCATTTCCTATTAGATTAAATCCTTTGCGCATCGGACCAATATGGATAATTTTTAAACAAAATTATTATGCTTAATTTCTCATATTTTTTTTAATAAACTGAAAAATGACAATTTGATTCGAGACGGGGCCTAACCAGGGCAATGTTCTAGGCACTGAACTACCCGAACCATATCGAAACAAGTTGAAATACTTTACCATATTTTAATCGTCATTTAAGATGTAGTATGTCCTCATGCAAACCTACAAAAATACTGCATATCTTTGTAAAATCACTTATTATTTATTTGAAGCTTTGATTTTAAAGCCTTCAGCTTAAGTAGTAGTTTCTGATATATATTTCTTCAAATTACTCAATGTTTCGAATCAAAATGCTAGTCTTCTACGTGTCAATCAAGTAGGTATAGTCTTAAGTCAAAGTCTGTCCTGCTTGAATAGAATGGTTTAAGTGACACTGAAGCGTGTGTGGAGATTGTGAAGTAACAAGAAACTTATTATTTATTTGAAGCTTTGATTTTAAAGCCTTCAGCTTAAGTAGTAGTTTCTGATATATATTTCTTCAAATTACTCAATGTTTCGAATCAAAATGCTAGTCTTCTACGTGTCAATCAAGTAGGTATAGTCTTAAGTCAAAGTCTGTCCTGCTTGAATAGAATGGTTTAAGTGAGACTGAAGCGTGTGTGGAGATTGTGAAGTAACAAGAAAATGGAATACATGCAAAATGCATCATTCTGACGTATCTCATTAGACCTTTTATGTCTACGATTACGCCATTTTTACACATAAAACAAATTTTTCACTTGTTCTCCTTTCTTAAAGTTTCCTGCCATACCTCATTTTCTCCCTTAACTAAATTATCTTAATAAATAAACAAACATTAAGTACCTATATAACTGACCAGACTTCTCAGTAATCATTACTTTCATCTTCAGTTGTTTTTGTTGAAATCTAGTGCTCAGTGGTTGGAATAATAAATATCATTGTCTAAGGAAAAGATTTATACTATGTCAGTACTGTTACTATTGCTAACAGTATCTGAACGATTGTAAAACTTTCACAACAATTATAATAAATTTTAATAAAGTAATTCACCAGCGGACAAAAAATAAATTGGGGGAAAGAGCAACAAATTACGAAAAACAACAACAAAACTTAGCTACTTTGTCTCCATTTTGTCCACTATGTTTTTCAACAAACAAAGTTTATTGCTTTGTTGGAGTTGGGTAGGTATATGTTAAAGGCAAGGTTAAGTATTAAGATGAACTTCGCAGAGTCATAGCTGTTAATGAAAATCCTTGAAAATTTTGTAATGCCTAACCCTGTTATTTCAGTATTCTGTAAACGACGATGAGATGGTTGATCGCTTATATATCTAGTAACTATTGTTTGCGTTGTTTGAAAGGCCAGTTGCCCTTAATAATGCCTTCAACAGGTATCCACAACCTGATTCAGTCCGTTTCAATTTGACAATAGAGAGCGCCAATGTGCTATTGCCTACAACAATTCTAGTGTTACAAATCGTATATAGCCAACGGTGATCGCTTTCGATCAAGTGGATATATCTTAAAATTGCCACCTAAGTTGTAAAAAAAAATCCTTGTGCCTCCGTGGCGTAAGTGGTAGAGTATGCCACGTTGAGGTCGAGTTGGAGTTGGGGGTCGGGTTGGAACAAATATTTGTGCGATCCGCAAATATTTCTATCGGAGTTTCCTATGTATAATAATTATGTGTGTATTTAGAAACATTTCAGTATGTTTATCAGTAAAAGAGGATCGTTACAGAAGCACAACTCACAATTCTTAACGCAGTTAGTTAGTTAGTTTTGTTTATCAGTTGTATACATCCAATAACACAAGCTTATATTAGCTTACTGTAAGATAGCGCTGCGCATGTAAACAAAAATGCGCATTGCGTCGTGTCGTGGTTAATAAAATTGTGAAGTTATTTTAAAATTTTCGCGGTTATACTCTGTATAATACAACTCTGTTCCAACATAGACCAAACCAAGCAAACCATCGCAAAAAGGGTCAGCGAAGACATCAGCAATAGAGGAACAACTCGAGCAATTCCAATAGGGATGATGGATTCGAGCTATCACATAGCTGACATAGGTTATGAGCGAAGTGGGCGGCAAAAGATGCGGTCGGATCGTTCGCTCGGCGGTGCCGGCGTCCCCAACAAGAAAATAATAGCTGACATAGGACTCGTTATATGCCTAATTTCGACAATAAATTTCGTTGCTTTCCTGATTGCCGGCTTTCCTAAGAAGGTATTATTATTAATATAGAGGCTATGACAGGCTGCTCCTAGAGGATCTAGGAAGGTCCTGTAACACTTCGACCAGAAGAGATCTATTGTGCTTGCCCAAATAGTTAAAGTTCGCTGCTGATTCCTGCAAGTGTAAGGAATTTGAGAATGGTTTTTGCAGCGAGGAACTGTACCTCATGTGGCTGAAGCAGGTGTTTGCTAAAGGAGGTCACTGAGTTTACTTTCTGTCGATATTCTTCAATTTATCTTCTAATTAATTTCAATGCGGGTTCTGTAACATTCTTCTCTTCTTCACTTCTCACATTTCAAACTCGTTCCAATACTTCTGGTCTTGGTTATATATATATTTAACCAAGGCATATAGAGCAGGATGAAATAGTCTTTTTATAAAAATAACGCTAGACATAATTTTATCAGGATTGTCTATAGGCGAATTAATAAAGCATCTGATCACAAGGCTATAAGCAAAAACCTGAGCCGCTGTGTTATTTTGATCTTTCTTTAAATATTCTAACTAACTACCTTATTAACTAACTATCTTCACGCTGTAACCTTGACGGGGTAGTCAGAGAAGACAGATCGCCATACTTCTTTCGCTTCTTCAAGATTCATCAATCGCTTCATACACGCACGTCTGGGTATCCGAGTACTTTTACCTTTCCGTTTTTGAGCAATCTGCTCACGTGGTCATCATATGTTAGTCTCGGCATACCCAGACTTCTTCTACCCTCTACTTTCGCACAATATATATTCTTCGTCAATCGTTCCTCACTCATTCGTTGGACGTGTCCAAACCAACGGAGCACGCCCTTTTTCAGCATAACCCTGACATTTTCATTCAAACCTGCCATATTGCTTATTAATTAAATTAAATAAATAAATATCCATCACGCCTTATCCCCGAAAGGGTGGCAGAGGCATATTATATGCCCACTTTTCACCGTGTGGATTCCTGTCCCACGTAATAGGTGGTGAGCCTATTGCCGTGTTGAAATAGACAGACGCAGGTTGTGGCTACCTGCTGTTGAAATTTTTAAGCCGCCCATAAGGCCTTCAACCAGGCTTAACGACTGCCATTTTACTGGCAACCGGGACCAACAGCTTGACGTGCCTTCCGAAGCACGGAAACGCTCGCAAATGTAAATGCCACAAAGTGGTCACCCATCCGAGAACCAGCCATAGTTAAAGTTGCGTAACTCAGTGATCGTTTACAGAACACTGAGACCGCGGGGCCACGAGCGCTTCTATTCGTTACGTATTTGGTCGGCCAAAGTAACGCCGCATAATTTTCGAAGTGATCTCATCTCCACAGCATTTAATTTACTTTCATGCAACTGCTGACATACTCAGGTTTCGCTACCGTAAAGCAAAGTTGGCACTAGCACTGCGTTATGAATCGCCAGTCGTGCTTCTTTTACGATGCTTTTTCGCTTTACTAAATGGGACAAAGCAACGTTAACACTGTTTCCGGCAGCCGTTCTACATCCGAATCACATCTTCCATCCGCGCTAAACATACTCCCTAAATACACAATTTCATTCACTTGCTCTAGACGGTCCTGGTTTACCCTAATCTCGCATTTAGTTCTTACGTCACCTCTTTCAAATACTAGAACCTTAGTTTTACTTGCATTCAAGCGAAGACCCTTACTTTCACACTCCTCTTTCATATTAGTGACTAATGCCTGAAAGTCGGCTTCTGATGAGGTCATGAGCACCGCATCATCAGCGTACAGCAGACAGTTTTCTGAAAAGTCACCCAAATTCACACCCATATCACAATCTTTCAACTTCTGCAGGCAACTGTCCAGATACACTATGAACAGCTAGGCGGACATGACACAACCCAGTTTGACGCCTGTACAGACATCAAAAAGAGGCGACACATCCCCCCTACTTGCACGCAAGCCTTACAGTCCCTATAAAGCGAAGGCATTGCCCGCAGTAGCGAGGCGTCAACACCATATCCGGGCACCACAGAGTTTCCCTCACAACGTTATCAAATGCTTTCTCTAGATCCACAAAAGCGCAGAAAACCATCTGGCTAATAGCCAAAAACTTCTCCGCGATCATGCGGAGAGAAAACACTTGATCCATTCAACCTCTTCCACGTCGGAATCCGCGTTGAGCCTCCCCATAAATACCTTTTAGACTTTTCTTGCATTCTAAATATTCAGAGTAATAATAACATCTGCAAAGTTTAAATATCAAGCCGGTACACTACAAGAGGCCTTTTTAAAGTTTAAATATAAGCCGCAGTACCGTTGGTATGCTTGATTGATTTTAACTCTGAAATTTACGCAACCTTAAATACACAAAATTGGTTAGTAAGTATACCAAATGAAAACAATATCCCAAAATGTATTAAGATATAACAATATTTTGATTGAAAACCAGTATTTTTACAATATTAGTACATATTTACTGTAATAGCAAAAAATATTACAAATCTTTCTCAAAATTCATTATCAGGTCCAAGAATACTTATATATTTTAGTAGTTTACCAGAATATTTTTCTTCTAATTCTGTATTCAAAGTCATAAAAAATATTTGCGAGGACTTGTTGACCAGTGCTATCGAAAAATGAGTTAACAAGTGGATCTAAACATAAAGGGTCGAAAAACGTCAAATATACCCCTTTTTTTGGAAGACCTCTCCAACAAAATATCGAAAAAATCAAGGAAAGTGTTCTTAAAAACGCCATTCCATAAGAGACGCTGTCACTCCAACATGTCAATAAATCTCATAATACAGACACTATGGTAACGCAGGATGAAATAGTCTTATTGTAAAAATAACGCTCAACCTTATGTTCAACATTATTTTACCGGTATTGATAAAGCATCTGATCACAAAGCTATAATCAATAATCTGAGCCACTGAGTTATTTTGTTATTGCTTTAAATATCCGAGCAATAATAACATCTGCAACGTTTAAATATCAGGCCAGTATACTAAAAGAGGCCTTTTTTAAGTTTAAAAATAAGCCACAGTACCGTTAGTATGCTTGATTGAATTTAACTCTGTAAAGTACGCAAAATTGGTATATCAAATGAAAAAAATATCCCAAAATGTATTATGTCACAAAATTTTGATAGGAAGCCGAAATTTTGTAGAAGATTTTACAATATTAGTACATACTACTACTTTATATTAGGTAATAGAAAAATAATTACAAATCTTTCACAAAATTCATATTATTAGGTCCAAGAATACTTATATATTTTGGTTAGTTATCAGAATATTTTCCTTCTAATTTTGTATTCAAAGTCATAAAAAATATTTGAGAGAACTTGTTGACCAGTGCTATCGAAAAATGAGCTAACAAGTGTTTCTAAACATAAAAGTGGGTCGAAAAACGTCAAATATACCCTTTGTTTTGGAAGACCTCTACAACAGGCGAAATATCGAAAAAAATCAAGGAAAGTGTTCTTAAAAACGCCATCCTATAAGAGACGTTGTCACTCCAACATGCCAAAAATTCTCATAACAGACGGTCTGAATCTGGTGAAAATGAGCTCATTATAATTCAAAATTGGAACCGTCACGTTCAACGTTTCAGTGCATCTTAAATTGCGTGTTTAAGTAAAATTTTAGCAAAGACAAGAAAACCGCTGTGAGCGCCATTTTGTGAAATCACAATTATTGTAATTCGCCTAAAATAATATAGATTATAAAAATAGCCGTATTACAGTATGTTTCTCAAAACTCGATAAACGCCTGAGCGTATAGTGTCATAAGGTGAAAACTATTTACATTTAATACTTATCATTTTTAACACTAGGTGGCAATATTTTTGCTGTATTATACTACCCTGGTGGCAAACAAGCATATTATCTTTGCCACTGATTTTTGATCACTCGAACAAGAGGTCAATCATCAGTTGTGAGACAATTCTTTGAAGTATATACGTCTATGACTTCTAGTCATCATCATCCGAGCGTCTGTCCCAGTTGCGTCTCGCGACGCCCGGGGTCCGCTTATATTAAAACGATCATCGAGTATGGTTTTGTGGTATTGTTTTTTTTTTAACTTTGCTTATCTCTTGATTTTTCGGCTCCATTGTAATAGCCATAGAAACGTTTTGCCTACTCGTGAAAAAGATCTGGAGTGCCATAATGCATTAAACAAGTCGTCTAAGGTTAAAAACATCGAGAAACACATGAGAACTGAACAAAACAAACAATTTAAACGGGTATACTATAATAGCGTCGAAATATTAATTTTAATATGAAAGTTTATTCAAAACAGAAAAGGAATTCGGCTTGTTTTAATTTAATTTAGCAAACAAAATATGCTAATTCACCATGACCAGGGGACAAACCATGTTAGAAAATTATGTTTTCAATTTCACCTCATGAAGGCTTTGCAAAAAGAGTTATTACAATTAATAGCTTGTTTAAAACTCCTCAGTTTCTATATACATACATACATACATTCATAGATTTTGTTTTTATTAGCTATCATATACATAGTACCATAGTATCATATACATAGTACCATAGTATCATATACATAGTACCATAGTATCATATACGTATATACATATATACATTGATATTGTCACGCCTTTATCCCCGAAGGGGTAGGCAGAGGCATACTATACGCCCACATTTCACCGTATGCATTTTTGTCCCACGTAACAGGTGGCGAGCCCATTGCCGTGTTGAAATGGACAGGCGCAGGTTGTGATGACCTGCTGTTAAAACTTTTCAAGCCCCCATAATGCCTTCAACCAGGCTTAACGACTGCCATTTTACTGGCAATGGGGCCAACGGCTTAACGTGCCTTCCAGAGCATGGAATCGCTCGAAAATATAAAGTCCACAAAGGACCACCCGTCCAAGGACCACCTATAGCGAATGTTGCTTAATGCAGTGATCGTTTACAGAATACAGAGTTAGCCGGGACACGAGCACTTCCAGTTTCTGTATGTTCAATTAAAACATAAAACCTATAAAATGTATGCATTATTTTTTTACTGTCACAAACTTAAAAAAAATAAAATTTATGTTACGTTAGTTAATAAGGCTCATAACCTGCTGCAGGCATTATAGCTCGTTAAAAAAACCTCAGTAAAAGTAGTTTTAAACCAAATGTGTGTATTTTCTTTCCTCCTTATTTTATCAGTCACACCTTTATCCCAGAGGAGGTAGGCAGAGGCATACTACCACATTTCACTATGTATGTATGCATTTTAGATAGTTGGTAGTTTTTAGGTTGAGGCGACCTTTCAAGTCGACCTTAGGGCCTTCAACTTGGAAACTGGGAACATTGACTTAACGTGCCTTCTGAAGCATGGAGGTTCTGTATTGCCCAAGGTAAATGTGTCGAAGAAATATTGGCAGGCACTGAGTTACGCTACTTTCACTATGGCTGGTCCTCGGATGGGTGACCACTTTGTGGAAATTACATTTGCGAGCGTTTCCGTGCTTCGGAAGGCACGTTAAGCCGTTGGTCCCGGTTGCCAGTAACATGGCAGTCGTTAAGTCAAGTTGAAGGCCTTATTGGCCACAACCTGTGTCTGTCTATTTCAACTAGTGTTGCCCAAATCTAGTTGTAAATAGAATGTGAGTTCCTAAGCGTACCTATACACCGAACTAAACCTATCTACTCCGTGAAATAGCGCAAAGTCCTAGCTGCAAGACGCAAGAGTCTTGCTGGATTAGTCTTGTTCTTGCTCAAGTCTTGCACGGTCAGTCTTGGTCTTGGTCTTGCAAAAATGCAAGAACAAGACCAAGACTGCAAGACCAAGACTGAATTTTGGCAACACTAATTTCAACAATGCAATGGGCACACCACCTGCTACGTGGGACAGGAATACACATGGTGAAAAGTCTAATATGTATGCCTCTCTGCCACCCCTTCCGGCATACCGCGTGATAAATAAATTAATAAATAATATTATTATTATTTTTGTGTCTATATGCGAGTTATAGGAAGCGAGCCGCCTCTGGATATAATATACACCTTCTTGTATTTTTGTTTCGCTTTTTATAGAGTAATCTGATTTCCAATTTACCTTTTTATTACGGTACGAGGTTATATTTCGCGCCGGGCCCCATTATAGAAATAATAAATTTTACTCTTTACCATCCTAAATATTATAAACGCGAAAGTTTGTAAGAATGGATGTTTGTTTCTCTTTCACGCAAAATCTACTGAATGGATTTTTTTGAAATTTACAATAATAAATCATCAGAATAACACAGAGGCTACTTTTTATCCCGAGAACAAGCTCCTGTGGGAAACGGAAACGGGAAACCTTCACCACGCATGCGGAGTTGCGGGCGTCATCTAGTTAAAATATAAAGGAAAGAACACTGTGATATTTGTTTTGTATTTAAAATCAATTTAATTTTTACCTTAAATCTCACAGCGAATTCAGCTGCCAGATCTAGGTATGTTAATAAAACTATGTGGTGATTCACTCATATTATTATCGACGAAATCCGAACACCTAGGAACTTGAAATTATTAGGGTAAGCTACCCTTATTGTGTCGTCACTATTACTAAGAATTGAATTTTCAAAATAAGGAAGTAACGGTTGTTTTGTCATTTGTAAGTTAGAAACATGAAATTATTGACACCTGTTCCTAAAATAAAACTTTGTGTGATGAGCACGATGGTATATTCTGTGTCTGGGTGTTATTTATCTATAATATGTATGTATTTAGAAATATATAAGTATGTTTATCAGTTACCTGGTTACTATAGTACAAACTCTGCTTAGTTTGGAATCAGATGGCGTTGTGTGAGTTGTCCCAACGATATTTATTTATTATTTATTTATTTAATTAAAAATAAATGGACCCGTTTGCAAATTTTTTCAAGTAAAGGGGAAAGATAGAGTTTATTAAACATTCCTTTTCTGCTTTAGGCGAAAATTAGAATTATATTAGCTGACCAGCGCAACTTCGTTAGCGCCATTAAGAAAGAAACAGAAAAAAAATCTTAAGTAATTTTTTTTTTTTCGAGATAAACTATCCTATGTAACTTCTAATACCTCCAAGAATACGTGTACAACGGATCATGATAATCGGTTATGTTGTTTTCGCGTGAAAGCGTAACAAACAAACTTACATTCTATATAATATTAAGTCTTAAGCAATTAAGCCGTTGGTCCCGGTTGCCAGTAACATAGCAGCCGTTAAGTCAAGTTGAAGGCCTTATGGCTTGAAAATTTTCAACAGCAGGTAGCCACAAACTGTGTCTGTCTATTTCAACACGGCAATGGGCTCACCACCTATTACATGAATACACATGGTGAAAAGTAGGCATACATTATGTATGCCTCTACCACACCTTTGGGGATAAGGCGTGATAGATAAATAAATAATATTGGTAGGTTTTACGGAAAATCGAATGTTTACATTAAAACATATGGTTAGTCTAGCTGATTGGTTAGTGAGTGGAGTTATTAGCCTGTCAAAAATATCGGGAAATAAGTTAGTATCTTTAGCTGTGCCATAAATCTTATTGAGGTTAGAGGAAGTAAGAATCTTAATTTATCGACTGTCAATAAACCTTTGAAGTAGGGTAATTAATTACAATTTTGACGTAGGCACGCGACGGACAATAATTCTGAAGAGTAGTCTGCCATTTTAGAATACCTACTCAACCCGTCGACCACTCGACGGTTAAATCGTCGCAAGTTAATTAAATTTCCAACCAACAGTCGCTTATTTAAATTAGGTAGGAAATATTCTAAAGTTTTTACACAGCATGTGGTGCAAGATGATCATAACCGAAGTTAATCCTCAAAATTACGGAAGTAGGTATGTTATTTTAGGAAGGTTTGTTTACTTTGCCTTTCGACTTGTGTCGTTATGAACTTACAAGTAGATTGAATGTTTATCTTGATAGAAGTTGGGAGTTGGATTTTTATTACAACTCTGTTTATTGTCGCTACCATTAATTTCACACATTGTCGGAAAGTCTTATTGGCTTTCTATTTGTTCTCAATAGCAATAAGAGAACTATAAAATATACCCGTATGTGCAGAAAAAGCTGTCATCTATGACTGGAAATAAACAATATTTGCAGACTTATGTGTAACTTGGACTCAATTCTGATTTTTAATTTTATCGTAAAGCACTGTAATTCTAATGTTATTTTGAGAAATACCGATGAAATACCAAAAAAAAATGCTTTTGTCTTGGAATGGCAAGAACGCCGTTTACTTCGAGAATTTATCGGTATTCCAACAAATTTACAAAGACAATAGCATATTTTTTTTAGAGTAACGGTAACCTGAGTTAACATTAATGAGTCCTAGGTCAGTGGCCTATTAGTGAAAATGCTGATGAATTCACGAATGATATTTATGATTGCTTACACACGAGTTAGAGTCGATCTGTAGTACAAATCCTATAATCCATTTACCACTTTTGTCCCGTACAGTGGGAGGGCTTGTTCACTGTATATCTCTCGCTGGGTTGAAACTATAGAATAGACACATCTCCAAACAATTAAAATGTATTACAAGAACTATTATATATATTATAACTATTTTATTTATATAGGCCATCAAAAAAAAAGCCTTCCTAAGTTTCTTGCCGGTTCTTCTCAGGTTGGCCGCGTTCCGAACCGGTGGTCGCTTTAAATATTTTAAATAGTGTATGACATTTTGTAAGCGCCGTTAAAATGGTCTATGCAAAATAAAGATATTTTTATTTTATTTTATTTGATTAATATATTTAGCTGTGTGTGTTGAACTCCACACTAGGATATTTTACATGCGAAAGTGTGTCTGTGCCACAAGGAATTAATGTTTTGCCCAGAATTTTTGTACGGGGATCGTTGTTTGATCAGGAGAGAGCTTGGTGCGAAAATATAACCATACATCCTGAGGGTAGAGCTGCTACCGTCTTCTAGTTTTAATATGTGTATATAGTTTTAATACCTTAGTGTGAGAGTCGGGCAATTTTACTGTCCCATAATCAAGTCTGCTATTATAAATTTCGTTGCCTTTGTACTGCACGTAGCCACACTAACACCGTGTTCTTTATATGATCACTGCGTTAAGCATCTTACACTATGGTTGGTTCTGAAATGGGTGACCATTTTGTGATATTTCAGTGCTTACGAAGGCACGTTACGCTGTTGCTTGGGCTCAATTGCCAGTTACATGATAGACGTTAAACCAAGTCAAAGACTAGAAAAGAAAAAATATGAACGACTAGGAAGTCGGCAGTACGAGTGTAACATTTGTTGTCTACAGGCTATTTCGATCAAATGGACAGTATTATATATTACTCGGCAAGCATGTTCCCAGTACTATAAATATGCTATCTTAGTAGTATAAAAATATAATAAAAATAATTTTACCAGTCACGCCTTTATCCCCGAAGGCCCGAAGGGGTGGCAGAGGAATATTTTAAGCCCACATTTCACCGTGTGCAGTTTTGTCCCACGTTATAGGCGTTGAGCCCATTGCTGTGGTAAAATACAAATTATATTTAAGTTATACTTCGTTGGCGTCACAAGATAAAAATCTTTTTAAAATGTTATCTTGCGCCTTATCCTTCGTGTGTAGAAAAAACTAAAATGTTGACTATAGCTAACTTCAGGGTGATTGAAAACTACTTTGAATTTAGTTAAGTATAAGTGGTCATGGAAACACTACAAGTCAATGACGCGGCGGACTTTCTATCCCCTTAAAATAATTAAAATTAAAATGAATCGTAGTGTTAGTTATTAGCTAAGTGAGAAATCTAAAAAAGGAGATATTTCTTTATCTATAAGCTCTGAAGAATTATATGATATGATGCCTACGGCTGGTTTCTATTATCGCACCGCTCGCCAAGACAGGGGGTCCATCTGTTTACCCTCACACTTTGCGTCCGGAGAACTCGCATACGGTAAGGCCCGATATTATCTCCGTTTGCGCTTTGATTGTGGAATGAGCTCCCTGCCGGAGTTTTCCCGAACGTCTACAGTATGGGATTCTTCAAAAGGATCATTGAAAGTTGGGGCGGCAACACCAGTGTCACACCCCTGGTGTTGCAAATGTCCATATGCTACGGTGACAAATTTCCATCAGGTGGGCCGTACAAATAAATAAATATAAATATTGTTGGGACAAATCACACAACGCCATCTGATTCCGCACTAAGCAGAGCTTGTACTATGGTAACCAGATAACTAATAAACATACTTATATATTTCTAAATACATACATATTATAGATAAATAACACCCAGACACAATATAAACCATCATGCTCATCACACAAAGTTTTATACCGGGTGGAAATCGAACCCACGACCTCTTGCTTAGCAGTCGAATACACTCCCACCTCGCCACTTCAGTGGTATAAATAAAAATGCCCTCAACAGGGGGCGGTATTATTTTACTGCTGTGCAAATACTGCTTTTCTATAAGTTAAAATTGCGGCCACACATGGAATAAATACGGTCATTGTTTAAGATTGGACCCTCCTGTTTAAGAGGATAGCCCGTTGTTGTAGCCTGGTGTTGTAGAAGATAGAGACTTTTACTCGGTTTAGGATACTTTGTACGAAGACAAGTACCAACCATTAATAAATTCGCTATCATTACTTCAAGACCCTCTACATTCTTCAACAATACTATAACAATATTGAGCGCTTAACGCCAAAGATCTTGATCAGTGTCAGCACAATAACAAATAGGACAATGTCCCAAATATCAGCGCCATCTTATAGATTCTGACCTCATTTTGCTAACCCTATTTGGATGTATAAGATATGAGAATTCTGCTTACCTTGCCTAAATATTTTTTCTCTCTGGACATTGCAAATAATTTTCATTCGCTCACATTTTTATTGCCACAGATATTGACCCAAGTTCGGGATTTTTAGTCTAGGCACATTTTTTACTTATGTATTGTATTTAATACCATATGTGATACTAGTATCTTTCAATACTCATTGAAAGTAAAGCAATGTGATAATGACACAAGTGCATTATGGTGGGTATAAAGCAGAGGCGGTTTTTAATCGTAATGGAGCCGAGTGAGCAAAGAGTATATTAAGTAATATTGAAACGAGTGAGTTTTACCAATATACTCATGTATTCACGTATCGCACGACGTCTTTCAACAAACTTGCGAGGAAACAGAATAAACATTCTAAAATAATAATTTCCGCTTAAGTAAAATGCCGTAGGTACATCTAGTACATCAAAACACAAACATGTCGTTGTTTTCACCAAAGAACGAAAACACTCGTGTAATGCTATAAAAATCTCGCCTATTTTTCATAATTGGAAGTCGACATATTTAGTTATTCAAAATATAAATACAAAGAAAAGAAAATTTAAGAAAAATGGCGTGCAGATGTTCTGACATAGCTGCATACGCTAAAGCTACTGCTACATACAGCCAAGATTTTGAAATATGTACTGATTGTTATTTTTTATTCATTTACACAAATCCCTGTTAATTTGTAGACAAAACTGAATAATGGTATGAAAATAAATGTTTATTTGTTATATTTAAGTAATAAAGTTTATTTATTATTAAAACAATAACATACTGTTTCAATGACAACACTTTGGTGATTAAAAAAACAAATAGTGAGGTTATGGAATATAAATGCAGGACTTGCGCGGGATCTTGATAAATGGCGGGCGCTGGCTGTTATTATCCAAAACTATTATAATAATGATTGGACAGGACTAAATTAGAAGATAAGATTGAAGAAATATGATAAAAAAAATAAGATTTGGCTCAAAGGTGTTCGTAAACAGGCCATAAAATAATTTAAAAAAAAAGATTATATCTGCAAAAATGAGTCTATAACGCACACGTATTTTATGAGCTACTTTATGTATCTTAAACCGGTGAAATTAAATTCACTTAATACAAAAATATATTTCACAAAAACTGCACGCGTACAGACAACAATTCCGTGTCTAATTATTTTCATTGCACATTGCTAGAAGTGCTGGTTTTTACAAAAAAATGCATTTACACAAAAGCCTAATTCGGAAAGCCTTTCAGGAAATTATTCTAAAGTTTAGAGCATTTTCTAATTTGCGTTTGAACAGCAGACACCTCTGATGCGGCGTGAAGAAACGCTATACCTTGTTCATATACCTGATATAGGCGAGGCTAGCCTAATACCCATATCATCAAACAATCAGTCTATAGCGCCGACCATCGACATTTTTTTTATGTAGATACTTTTAAAATATAAATAATATAAATTTATTCAAAAAGCTGTTGACATAAGTAACTATAATTTTAAACCTGTTTGGTTTTATTATTATCTGGCGTTTAATTAGAGAAAAATAGTACAAATGAGAAAAAGTTTTTTCATTACAATAAATATTATAACCTTTAAACCTACGAAGAGACAACTATAACAAACAAAAACTACAAAAATACAACTGCAGATAAGTCCTACTTTCATTATTATTTCATAAATCTTGTGTTCTGCTTGTGGAAATTCAATCTCTTTACTTCTCCACAATTTGTGAGCGATCATAGCTTATTCTAGTATAAAATTACATTATCTGTGGTCTATTGGACTTAACCTAGTGCAGATTGCACGCGGGAAAAATGACAAGAGAGGACGCTTGCTGTATATTATTTTCTAAAACTAGTGCACTTATCTTGTTCTATGTGCGGGAGTAGTGGTTTCTTGGACATAAAAGTTGCGTTAACGTGCTATAGTGAAAGACAGTGATGAAATTTATTTCTTGCTGCATAAAATCCACTGAGAACCTCAGTATAACAACCACTATTATACTGGGGTAAGACTGACCTTGACTTAAAACTAGACTTGACCAAGACGTAGAGGAAAGATTTAAGGACTATGAATTAAGCTTGGCTAAAATGTCTTAGTAACCAGGCCATAAAATTATTACAAAGAACCTAGTTTATCATTTCGTTTGAAGTCCGAGTAATGGTGTTGATCGAACTTGCACCTCTTAAATTCCTTTATTGCCATTAAATCACTTGGCTAGTTCAATTAACTGAACCGGTGATATGTTTTACTTCTAGTTCAATTGCTCAACAAAGTTGATCAATAGTTGATTCCAAATATGATCAAATGGCTTATCTCATACTCTCGGAGTATACCATTCGGCAAAAGCAGCGATTGGTATAAGTTGCTTAGCAGTTTACAAGTAACATTGGGAGTAATTTTTAATGCAGATCTCGAGGCCAATCTAGAGTGAATTTTTGTGCTCCTAAATCCACAGTATCTTTAGTCCTTCACTTTTATTTATTTATTGAAGTGAAACTTCTGTATCATAAGTGTAACTTATTTATCGACGTACTAGACGACTACGACTAAATATTATAGCTGTAAAAAATGTTGTAAAGAAGTTTCCCTTCTGAACTGTGTACACATTTTTTAATTTACTTAAAATCTTTATGCACAAATTTGTACAAAGATAGACTCAATGACTGCCTCTTTCTTCCACTCAACCATAGAGAGATGCAGAGGTCGGTAATTAAAGGAAGGTGCTCAAGGTTGATTTTGAAACATTTTTAAATGTTACTAATACTATATAAACACACCAACACTGTCTAGGGATATTTCATACTCAATTAAATAACTCGAAAAGTACTGGCCGCATTGGGATCTTTTATACACCGATTTGTTTGTAATTTATCTCAGACTAATTCCAAATTCAAATTTTTGAAAATTCTTTTGTTTCGGTGGCATAAAAATGTCTTGATGTGTAGAAGAGGGAATTTTCATTTGTGCGAAATTTAGAAAACAATACGAATTACGTTTAGTTACAGTTTTTTTTCATTTTTAAACGAAAGATAAAGTTAAAATTGAGGTATTGTAGCCATGCAACGCCAACATTTGACGAGGGCGGAGATGTTACGAGCTGTGGGAATGCTGGAAGCTGGGTCTGTTCAGCGTAATGTTGTTGAGGCCATAGGGACCATCCAAAATGTAATTTCAAGATTGTGAACACGCTATCGTGCCACAGGTGAAGTAGCGGAGAGGCACCGGGGGCCAAGTCGCATCACTACCCCCAGACAAGACCGATTTTTGCAAATTACTGCGCGAGCTCAACCAAATGCAACGGCGACTCAATTGGTCCAAAGGCTGCGAGTGGAACACCAAGTGCTTGTGAGTGACCAAACTGTAAGAAGGCGACTGCATGAAAGCAATCTACGCTCTCGTAGACCACTCCGGGTCCCACCTTTACGGAGAGGCAATCGTGGACGACGATTAGAATGGGTTCGGAACCACGTGGACTGGGGCCGTGAGCAATGGTCCAATGTGCTGTTCACGGATGAATCCAGGTTCGGCTTCCATCCAGATTCACGAAGGACGCGTGTTTGGCGAGTTCTTGGACGATGGAGCCGTCTTCAGAACCCTCAGGAAGTTCACTCATACCAAGGAGGAACAATTATGGTTTGGGCAGGAATTCGTCTTGGAGGACGGACGGATCTCGTTTGGGTGCGGGGCAATATGACGGCAGAACGATACGTCCAACAGGTGCTGGGGCCCGTAATCTTGCCCCACAGAACACAAATGGGGCAAGATTTCCTGCTCATGCACGACAATGCCCGGGCACACACGGCGAGAACGGTAGCAGCTTGGTTACATACACACAATGTTAGGGCCTTAGACTGGCCTGCTCAATCGCCAGATCTAAATCCCATTGAGCATGCGTGGGATATGCTGCAAAGAAGAGCTCTGAAGGAAGTTCCTGAAAATCTGGCTACAGAAGATCAACTTTTTGCGCACCTCAGAAGGACATGGGACAATATTCCGCAGCAAGACATTGACAACCTTGTTCTGAGCATGCCGAATCGTTGCCGATGTGTTATGAACATCATGGGTGCTTTCTCAGACTACTAACTTCAAGTTTATAAACACAAATTAAATGATTTTTCTATTTTTTTCAGTTTTTACTCATAAATTAAAAGTTAATTCATGTACGGTTTCCGTCTATGCTTCATTTTTTCCATAAAATCCTGAAATTTTAATCGAAGTACCTTAACCATTATTAAAAAATGGTAGAATATTAAATAACGTATCTTTTAAATATATACATGTCATATAAATAATTAACACATTGATAGTAATTCGCTTTTTTAAAAATACCGTATAGACCGTGTTGATGTGTGTATATTACTGTTACGCCGGCAGATTAGTGAACAACTTTAAACGTCATTTTCTGGGCCTTGGGAACGTTTTCAGCAGGCTGAAAAGCGGTTTCAGGCCGTTTCCGAGGACTCTCTATCACATACCAAATTATCCGAATTTCACCCCAGTTGCCGTTGTTTTCAGGCGCCTGAAACATGTTTTCAGTTCGTTTCAGGCCACCCCCTATCACATGACATCACAACCTGAAAACCCCTTTTCAGGCGTTTTCAGGACCCCTTATGGGCCTTTAAAGTCCACTTCAGTATATAGCGTAATTTCATGAAAGTGTGACAAGGATAGCAGTATTAGAAAGAGAGCTACATTCAGAATATTCCAGAGCTATTAGACAGGGATAGCACTATTAAAAAGAGATAGCTACACTAAGAACATTCTAGAACTATGTGATAGAGATAGCACCAGAAGGGACAGCAATAGGTCGAGAACCTTCCGGCACATACCGAAGGAGCAACTAGTATCGTGTGGAACATTCTAGAGATGTACCCGATTGTAGGTACCGAACGAATTCTCCCGAATATTCCAGAACATTACTAGGCGTATATAAAGGGCCGAGCTCGCGGCTACAGGACAGTCTCCTTTGAGGAAGCGAACAGTGCAAATCGAAGTGATCGAAGCTAAGTAGTGCGATACTGTTACAGTGCGATTATCTTAGAGAAGAATTTGTGTTTAGTGTGTTTAGTAGCGATTATTAGTTGTGTTTTTATTTTTTTTATTTAGAGTAATTAAAGTGCTTCTTTTAAATTTGTGGTATAAGTGCAAATTCCTATTAGTACCCACCCTACGAACGTAACATTTGGTGTCAGAAGTGGGATAGGAAATGCCGATTAAGCCACGTGAAACCGAGCCCAAGGGGGTTCAAACCCGAAGTCAAACGGGAGCCAGTGGGGAATCTACGCCTGTTGCTGGAACATCGGAGCCGCGGACCACACCCAAGCAAGAAGTGGACTTGAGCAGCATGCTAGTCCTATTAAAGGAGCTGGCTAGAAAACAGGACGAGCAGGCTAGAAAACAGGACGAGCAGGCTAGAAAACAGGACGAGCAGGCTAGAAAACAGGACGAGCAGGCTAGAAAACACGATGAACAGGTCAGAGAACAATCCGGAGTTCTGCGTGAAGTTCTAAAAAATAGTGCAGTGTAGAAAAAAGAAATGCAAGAGGTCCAGGAGAAACTTACCGATATGGACGTCAAATTTGAGACTAGATTTCACGACGTGAATGAAAAGGTGGAGACGCACGAGAACCGCCTGCAGAAATTGGAGACCAAGGCAAAAACAGTCACCAGTTCCTGTGTGCATGAGACCACCATGTCGGGACGTGGAAGATTCAAAGCACCTCCCTTTGATGGTACGTCGTCCCGGACTGCATATAAGCTGCAGTTCGAGTCCGTTTCCCAGGCTAACGGCTGGAGTAAGGAGCAAGCCAAGACGGCGTTAACGTTAGCCCTACGTGATGAGGCCCTCACCTTCTTGGAGGCCCTGGGAGACGACAGGACGTACGACCGTCTTCTTGAAGCTCTGGAGGCGCGTTACGGCGATGGTCACCTAGAGCACGTGTATCGAGCACAACTGAAGGACCGAAGCCAGGGGCGTAATGAGTCCTTACAACAGTGGGCCTTAGAAATAGAGAAATTGGTCAGGAAGGCTTATCAACGAGCTTCAGCGTCTCTGGTGGACAGCATGCTGGTGCAAGCCTTTATTGACGGGATACGGGGCCTTGAAGTAAGAGCCACAGTGCGACTGGGGCACCACGGAAGTCTTAAAGATGCAGATGCCCATGCACTGGAAGTAGAGGCTGTACGGCAGGATTCTTCGAGGCCTTACAGGGTGCGGGAAGTATCGGCTAGGGAGCCAAATGCACCTCGCCGTGAGTTTGGACCACGATGCTACAATTGTGGCGAACGAGGGCACATACAGTCCGGTTGCCCCAAGAAGAAGATAGATGGTCGCGACCCAGCCCCGATGACAAGGACGTCATGCTCAGCCCCTGCGCCGCAGCAGGGAAACGAATAAAAGCCAGGACTACGGGACGAGTGCTGGCTGGTGGTCGAAATGTCCCAGTTATGATCTCACAGGCGAACGACGGGAATAGTCTGGTTGTTACAGGAGACATTGGTGGAATACCATGTACCACCACCACACCGGAGCTTCTCGGACAGTGATCAGTTCTCGGCTACTGAAGTACCTGCCTAGAGATCATCTAGTCCGACCTAAGCAACTCCAGCTGCTAACAGCTACCGGCCAGCATATTCCCATTCAAGGTGAGCGGGAGGTAGTGTTTGCAATTGGTGAAAAGAACTACCGGCATAAAGTCATCGTAGCTGACATTGTGGACGACTGCATCGTTGGCCTAGATTTCATGAGAGAATACGGCTGCAAGATCGACTTGAAAGTTGGAGTTCTGAAATTCGGATCCGACGAGGTGCCTATGGAAGGTGGAATTAATGTGAATGTGTACTGTGCACGAAGGACCATTCTCCAACCGAAGTCTCAAGGGCTGGTTCCGATAAGTTTGCCCTATCATGCAGAGCGCGGGGCCCACCGTTGTGTGTTGGTGGAGAAGATAGACGACGGAAGACCCTGGATCGTCGCTCGTACGATGGTAACGACATCACCTACCGCATTCGTAAGGGTTCTAAATCCAAGCAGTACTAAATGTGTCCTGAAAAAGGGAACTCTTATTGGGTCGTGTGAGGAGATCTCTTGGATACGGAGCTGTCAAGGAGCGGAGGAATTTGAGAAACCTGGTGGTGTTGTACCTTCAGTGGATGTCGAGAGACTATTGGACGATGCCAAAAACGATCTCACCCTAGAAGAACTTTTTAAGGCACACAAGTTACTACTTAGATACAAAGATGTCTTTTCTACACATGACAGTGATATTGGCAGAACTAGAGTAGTACAGCATGAAATCAATACTGGTAAAATAATGCCCATCCGACAGCGACCTCGGCGAGTTCCAATAGCTCGGGAGAAAGATGTAGACGATATGGTCGAAGAGATGAGAAGCAGTTGCGTTATTGAGCCATCAACTAGCCCATGGTGTTCTCCCGTAGTATTAGTTAAGAAGAAGGACGGAACCATGAGATTCTGCGTTGATTACCGCCGACTTAATGATGTGACCAAGAAGGACAGTTATCCTTTGCCACGAATTGACGATACTTTGGACACTTTAAATGGAATGAAATGGTTCTCTACATTGGATTTAAAAAGTGGGTATTGGCAAGTGGAAATCAAGGATAAAGAAAAGGAGAAAACGGCTTTTTCAACCGGAAAGGGATTCTGGCAGTTTAATGTGATGCCGTTTGGTTTATGTAATGCACCGGATACATTTGAGAGATTAATGGAACAAATACTTGCTGGTCTTCTTGGCGACACTTGCTTGGTCTATTTGGATGACATCATTATCGTTGGAAGAGGCTTTGACGACCATCTCAGAAAACTGGAGCAGGTGTTTTCTAAGTTGCGAGATGCAAATCTTAAATTGAGCCCAAAAAAATGCTCGCTATTCAAACGCAAAGTGAATTTTTTCTAGGTCACGTGATCTCGGAGAACGGTATACAGACAGACCCTGAGAAAATAAGTGCCGTTAAGGACTGGCCCATACCGAGGGACAAGACTGCAGTACGCGCCTTTTTAGGACTTTGCTCATACTACAGACGATTTGTGAAGAATTTCTGTGATATAGCAAAGCCCTTGCATCAGCTAATGGAAGAAAAAAGAAAATTTGATTGGAACGAACAGTGTGCTGCAGCGTTCGAAGATCTTATAAGCGGGCTTTGTGAAACACCCATTTTGTGTTATCCAGACCCGGAACTTGATTTTGTTGTGGACACGGATGCCAGCAATACTGGTATAGGTGGAGTGTTGTCACAAAAGAAGGGAGATCAGAAAGTCGTGATCGCATACTTTAGTAAGTCGCTATTAAAACCAGAAAGTAATTATTGCGTCACTCGAAGAGAATTACTGGCATTTGTCAAGACGTTGCAGCACTTCAGTAAATATCTGCTCGGGCGAAAATTCCGTATCAGAACGGACCATGCTGCCTTGAAGTGGTTGTTGGAGTTTAAGAACCCCGAAGGACAGGTGGCACGGTGGATCGAACAGCTGCAGGAGTATGACTTCATCATCGAACACCGTAGCGGGAAGTCACATGGAAATGCAGACGCTCTATCTCGAAGACCTTGTCCTGACGACTGCAAACATTGCCTAAGGCAAGAAGACAAGGAATGTGTGAGAATGTTAAGGACCGACACCGTGAGCGAAGAGTGGAGCGATGAAGTCATGAAACAAGCGCAGCAAGAGGACCTAGATATCCAACCCATTTTCAATTGGATTAACGCAGGAATACCCAAACCGAGATGGTGTGAAGTAGCCCCGATGAGCACAGTAACAAAGAGCTACTGGGCACAATGGGATAGCTTGGTCATGCATAATGGCGTACTGTGCAGGAAATGGGAGTCTGCGAATGGGAAAGATGCTCACCTGCAGGTTCCAAAGATAAGAGTGAGAGATGTTTTGAAGAGTTTTCATGACGGAACTTCCGGCGGACATCTTGGAATGAAAAGGACGCTAATGAAAATTCGCCAGCGGTTTTACTGGATTCACTGCCGTGAAGACGTTGAAGACTGGTGTAAAAAGTGTACTAGCTGTTCATCAGTCAAGGGTCCACATACCCGCAGTAGAGGAGCACTGAAGTTGTACAACGTTGGAGTACCTTGGGAAAGAATTGCTTTGGATGTTGCGGGCCCGTTTCCAACATCAGACTCCGGGAATATGTACATTTTGGTGGTGATGGATTACTTCACCAAATGGCCGGAGGTATTTGCCATTCCCAACCAGGAAGCGACAACCATAGCGGAAAAATTAGTGAATGAGGTATTCTGTCGGTTTGGAGTGCCACTTGAAATTCATAGCGACCAGGGCAGGAACTTTGAATCTATGGTCTTTCAAGAAACTGGCCGGATAATGGGTTTGCATAAAACGAGAACGACGGCATATCACCCACAATCGGATAGAATGGTCGAAAGATTTAACCAGACACTGGAAAGACACTTGGCCAAAGTTGCCGAGAGTCACCAGAAAGATTGGGACCGACACATTCCGCTCTTTTTGATGTCGTATAGGTCCGCAACTCATGAAAGCACAGCTGTTACCCGGTGTAATTTTGGGAGAGAACTTCGTCTACCTGCAGATCTTCTAACTAGGCGTCCTCCACACTCACCTAGATCCATCACTGAGTATGCGAGCGAGCTACGGGATCGGATCGACGATGTTTACCGACTCATTCGTGAACACGGGCTTCAAGATAGTGAAAGGATGAAAACCCGATATGATCGGAGATCAAACCAAGTTGGGTTTGATGAAGGCTCATTGGTGTCTTTACACAATCCTATGCGGCGAAAAGGGAAGTCCTCAAAGCTGTCTCCTAATTGGGAAGGACCGAATAGAGTGGTTACTAGAATCAATGACGTCACGTATCGAATACAGCGGAGTCCTCGTAGTCCCTGCAAGATTGTTCACGTTGACCGACTTGCCAGATATCATGGAGACAACGATGCTCGGGACGAGCATGTCTTAGGAGGTGGTAGTGTCACGCCGGCAGATTAGTGAACAACTTTAAACGTCATTTTCTGGGCCTTGGGAACGTTTTCAGCAGGCAAAAGCGGTTTCAGGCCGTTTCCGAGGACTCTCTATCACATACCAAATTATCCGAATTTCACCCCAGTTGCCGTTGTTTTCAGGTGCCTGAAACTGAGCTCGCGGCTACAGGACAGTCTCCTTTGAGGAAGCGAACAGTGCGAATCGAAGTGATCGAAGCTAAGTGGTGCGATACTGTTACTGTGCGATTTTCTTAGAGAAGAATTTGTGTTTAGTGTGTTTAGTGGCGATTATTAGTTGTGTTTTTATTGTTTTTATTTAGAGTAATTAAAGTGCTTCTTTGAAATTTGTGGTATTAGTGCAAATTCCTATTAGTACCCACCTTACGAACGTAACATTACTATATACACGTATTCAAATACCTGCTAATGCAGCAGAAATAAAACCAAACAACATACAATAAAATATTCCCATACGTAATAGGTACATACATATATATACATAGATACAAACACATTATACCTACACATAATATATATTCCTTTATACACAGCTATATATATCTATACTAATATTATAAAAAGGAAACATTTTTGAATGTAAGTATGTTTATTACTCTTTCACGTAAAAACTACTGAATGGATTTTGATGAAACTTTACAATAATATAGCTTATACATCAAAATAACACAAAAGCTACTTTTTATCCCAGGAACAAGTTCCTGTCTGAAACGGGAACCAGAAAGTTCATCACGCGAGTGGAGCCGCCGCTGTCAACTAGTTATATATAATTTAACTTTTCTATAGTTTGTACACCTAGTTGCTCTTCAGGGCTCCCGCTTGCAAGAAGAGAAAAGGAACTTGCTTTTCGACTTCCTGAATTGACCTTATGATTAATTTTAATGCTGGTTCTTAAACTCCTCTTGAAATTTACCGACCTCTGTAACTGTGTGTGACCTGTGTAACTTTTTGGTCTTGGTCAATAATGAGAGTGCGGGACGAATTAGTCAAGTGCAATCTATTAAATGCGAGAGGGAGGCCTTCAGCTTCTTGGGTGACGACAAATATCAAGCGACACAAGGAGAGCTTGAATCTCTGATGATGATGCTCACACCTGGAAAATACATGGTGCCGCATAATATAAAAATTTGATGCCGTGTAACAGGATAATAGATAAATAGATTTCAAGCTACTGAACCAGTGGGAAAAGAAATCTCTAGTTCAGTCAATCGAACTAGTCAACTCAATAAGTGGGACTAGAGGTCACATCCTCGTTCCCTCTCTGTCAAAACTTTTACTAAATTATTAAATTAATATCCATCACGCCTTATCCCCGAAGGGGTGGCAGAGGCATATTAAATGCCCACTTTTCACCGTGTGGATTCCTGTCCCACGTAATAGGTGGTGAGCCCATTGCCGTGTTGAAATAAACAGACGCAGGTTGTGGCTACCTGCTGTTGAAAATTTTCAAGTCGCCCAAAAGGACTTCAACCAGGCTTAACGACTGCCATTTTACTGGCAACCGGGACCAACGGCTTAACGTGCCTTCCGAAGCACGGAAACGCTCGCAAATGTAAATGCCACAAAGTGGTCACCCATCCGAGGACCAGCCATAGTGAAAGTTGCGTAACTCGGTGATCGTTTACAGAACACTGAGACCGCGGGGCCACGAGCGCTTCTTATTAAATTATTATGAATAATAAGTTAGTCTGTTTGGTCTGTTGTAAAAGTTAAATCTTAGCACGGGGAGAGAGGGAAAGGTTTTACATGAAAATGAAGAAAAATGGGTAAAATGCAGCCTATCTATAGACATTTGTTGCAAAAAAAAGTAATATTTTACAGCGCTAATCTCAGAAACCACTTGGTCGGATTGAATTGTATTTTGTGTTTGATAGCCCATTTATTGAGGAAGGTTAGGTTAGGTTGCTATATATCATCACGCAACTACCTAGGAGAGTAACAATCATAAATCGGGCAATTTTTCATACATTATTGTATAAAAATTTACATCGGTGCGACGGGAGTTCGAAGTATGTCCCGGGCGAAGCTGTGGGGTCAGCTAGTTTATTAATATTATACAAATCAGTAAGCAAGCAAGCACAACAATATATATATAGGTTTGTAGTACACACCTATATAAATCATGGTCAGCGTAAATTCAACGTGTCTGATTGCTTGACCTGTTTGCCAGTATTACAGCGTATACAATATGTTGACACATAGTACTACAACTTAATGCATTCAATAAAATATTATTACCAGTGTACGATTATATGTTAAATATATTACATTAATCTTATATATTACACTCATCTATATATATAAAAGGAAAAATCACTGACTGACTCATTGATCACGAAATTTCGGAAATTACCAAAGCTATGAAGCTGAAACTTAGTATGGAGATTCTTTTTAATACGTAGGATTCCGCTAAGAAGGGATTTTGCGAAATTCTACCCCTAGGGAAGTAAATAAGGGATAAACGGTTGTATGGAAGTTCGTCATTAACGAAACATTAATTAACATTAAGTCACAAAATTACGCGTTAGAGAATTTTGAAACATTCTACCCTTAAGGGGGTGGTTGCGTCGGTATACGATTCAAAAGTCGCCGCGTTATTTTTTCTATGTTGCATCGCCGATCTCCATTTGTTTTATTTTAATTAATTAGTTGTCAACACTCCCACACCGCTTCCCTTTATTCCATTTCACTTTCACACCTACCTTGTCTCGCATAAAAGAAGAGCGAGACAGCTGTATTACGCGCCATCTAAAACGCCACTCACAGGCAACGAGAGCGGACTGGAGACGCTCTGTTTAGTTCTGCAATGGCCGCGGGCGCGTTCGCATAAACCTTACGCAATAATTGTGTTTTCCATGGATAAATAGTGTTTTCGTGCAATGGAACCAGAATTCCAAGTCCAGGGACGTCCCCGGAAGCCTCCTCCTCAGCATCTCGCAGCAGCAAGGTAGTGTGCCTATTCCTGTTTTCCATTTCGTTTTCGTCGACAACCGCGTGTAAATGACAATAATGAAATTGTCTTTCCCCGCAAATACAGTCCACTTTGAATTTATTAATCTCGCCCGCTCAACAATTTTCTGGTCCTAACGATCCGAATTTTTGATCCATTCGCTTTAGTAGTTTGCCAATAGAAACGCAATAGTTTTTATTTCATAGGGAATAAGCGCATAGGTTTGTTTGTTTTGTTTGTTTTTACTGGGCCGTTTCCGCACTTAGCCACTTTATTGGGCCATTGTGCGTGGATTCTTCATCCATTCACTCCAACCATCCAAGGCAGTCCCAGAAGGTCAGCAGCCTTTTAAGGCCCTGGCATGCGTCCGGGAGTGTTTGCGGCGACTGTAGGATGCGCGCCCGGTCATCTGCCACGCTCCTGCACTCCATGAGCACGTGGTGTGGCGTTTCTTCTGCCTCCATGCATCCTCTGCACAGGCTGTCTGTTACACCTATGGTGAAAAAGTGTTTGTTAAGGGGACAGTGGCCTGTTAAGATTCCTACAATCTTGCCTATGCTTTCCCTATTTAGCCTAATGAGGTTGCGGGTAAATCTTTTAGATATCTCCGGAATCGCCATCTTAGTTTGCCTACAACCTTCGAGGGTTATCCATGCGGTCTTATGTGCTTCTTCAGTGTTTGTGCGCAGCCATGTCTTTATCTGTGCCTGGGGTAGGGGTAGTAATGGTTCCGGTCCATATACTGTTTCTTCTGATCCCCTTTTGGCCAGTTCATCTGCTGCGTCATTTCCCATTGAGTTACTGTGTCCTTTTATCCATTGCAGGGTTACTTTGTTCTTATCCGCAATGTGTTGGAGTTTGTTGTGACATTCCAATATAAGGACCGATGAAATTTTATTATTTTGTAATGCTTGTAGTACAGATGCGCTGTCCGAGATTATTTTAATATTAAAAACCACGTAAGTCTCTAGCTGCAACCGCTTGTGCTGCCCTAATTAGACCTACATATTCTGCCTGGAAGATTGTGTTTCGTTTGTCTAAAGTGGTTGATATTTTAATGTTTAAGTCGTCCGAGAAGACGCCAGCTCCAGTTCCGTGTTTGGTTTTGGAGCCGTCTGTGTATATCCTAACTTCATCGATGCCAGAGCTGTCTATAGTTTCAGCGATAAGTTGGATATTATAACTTCGGTCAAAGACGTAGTACCCCGAGGTTTTGTCCATGGGGGCCTCAAGAAGCGGGTATTTCTCGAGAATCTCCTTTAGGACTTTGGTATGTGTTGTTTCTATGTTTTGTCTCCATAGGCCGTTTGATCTTAGTCTTAGTGCAGCTGCTTTTGCTCCTTCTTGTATGACCAGATCTAGTGGTCTCAAGTTCAGCTGATACTCGAGTGCGGCTGATGGGGTAGTTCTCATGCACCCAGTGGTTGCTACACTCGCCAAGCATTGTAGGCTTTGCAGTTTTGTTCGTGTTGTGGATAGTTGTGTTCCGGGCCACCATACAACTGCTCCGTAGGTCATAGAGGGTCTGATAACTGATGTGTAGAGCCAAAGAGTGATTTTCGGGTTCAGACCCCATCTTTTTCCAACCACTCTTCTACACTGGTTGAAAGCTATATATGCCTTCTTCGTTTTAGTTTCAATGTGACTCGCCCAGCTCAGTTTGTTGTCAAGGATCACGCCCAGATATTTCACTTGAGTTGATAGGGAAAGTTTGGTGTTGAATAATTTTGGTAGGTCCAGGTCTGGTAACTTCCTTCTCTTTGTAAAAACTGTCAGTAAACCCGAAAAAAAACAGAACTCATTCTGTTTTTTTTCGGGTTTACTGACAGTTTATGTTCGTCACACCATTGTTCTACTATTTGAAAGGCCGTGCGCATTACTTTGCATAACACGTTTTCCGCGCTGCCTTTGATTAGAATTGCTAGGTCGTCTGCATAACCAGTAGTAGTGTATCCTCGGTCATTGAGTCGCTTTATAAGGCTGTCCATTACTATGTTCCACAGTAGCGGTGATAGGACGCCTCCCTGGGGGCACCCTTTTATTACCCTCGCCCTTGTGGTCGTATTCACCGTTACCGCCCTTTTGCTCACTAGCTCTGTGATCCAATCTCTCAGTACCGGCGTGACGTTGAGATTTTTCAGGGCGTGGTTGATGCTACTGGGTATAGTTTTGTCAAAAGCTACTTCTATGTCTATAAAGGCAGCCAGCGTTGAAATCTTATTTATAAAGGCAGTTTCAATTTTGTGCACCACCATATGTAGTGCTGACTCTGTCGATCTGCCCTTCCTGTAAACATGCTGTTGGGGATGTAGTGGTCTACTAATCAGTATTCCATCCCTTAGGTGTCGGTCTACTAGTCTCTCTAGTGTTTTTAGAAGAAAGGACGTTAGACTAATAGGTCTGAAAGATTTGGCTTGTGTATAGTCCTCCCTTCCTGGTTTTGGCAGGAAAACTACTTTTGCTTCTCGCCATGGTTTGGGTATATATTTGTGAGCTATGCAGGCCCTAAATATTGGTATTAGGTGTTTGATGACTACGTTCGATTGCCACTGAAGTAGTGCCGGGAAAATGCCGTCGATACCCGCAGATTTGAACGGTTCGAAGCTTTTCAGAGCCCACTCTGTTCTATCCTCGGTCACTATCTTACTCGCATCTTCCCATTGTTGTTTTGTTGGTGTGCAGTATTGATTGTCTGACCACTCGTAGTCATTAGTAATCTGACAGCCAGGAAAGTGTGTTTCAAGTAGTACTGCGGTGGTTTCAGAATCTGTGCTTGTATAAGTGCCGTCCTCCTTTTTTAGGGTTCCTAAAAGGTTTAAGTTGCCCTTGGCTAGGACTTTCTTTAACCTTGCGGCTTTGTTTGTTGAGTTTATATCACTACAAAAATTGCGCCAGGCCTCCGTCCTCCGGAATCTAATTCGCTTCTTGTAGTGAGATTGTGCTATTTTATAATTTTCCCAGTCTGTTGAGGTTCTGGAATTTTTAGCCCGGTTAAAAAGAGTTCTGAGGCCCTTGCGAAGTCTTTCGAGTTCAGGTCCCCACCATAAACTTTTATCGAGACTTGTGGGGGTGGTTTCCGGGCATGCCTGCTGATAGCTATCTACAAGGGCCTTGGTTAGGGACTGTGTGTTTAGTTCTATGTTGTCTGTACTAAGTGTTGTGTCAGTCATGTTTGTGTCACTTAGTGCTTTGTTTAGTAGGTTTCTGTACTGTGCTATATCGGTCTTACGGGGGTTTCGATATGGGGCAGAGTTTATTTGTTTATGTGTAATCTGCAAACACACGCGGCGTTGATCTGCAAATGATGGCTCGTTTGATACGTGCCATTTTTTTATGAGGTCCACCGCCTTATGTGTTGCTAGGGTAATGTCGATAATTGTTTGAGACCATGACGTTACGAATGTAGGTTCTGTGCCTCTGTTCATGATGTACAGGTTTGTTTTAACTAGATATTCGGATAGCTGCTCACCTCTGACATTTGAGTCCTAACTTCCCCACAGCGGATGGTGCGCGTTGCAGTCTGTGGAGATGATCAGGTCCCAGTTGTGTGTGTCGCAGTGTTGCACCAGGTCAGCAAGCTCTTTTGAAGGAACTTCCTCGTCGCCTGGCATATACACCGAGGCGAACACCAGGGCTGTTTGGTTTTCTGTGATGATTTTCATGGTTGTGATGTCTCTAGAATTGGTTAAGCAGGGTTGTCGGTATGGTTTTTGGCATATAAATGCATGTTCTCGGTTTGTCCACTGTAGTGTCTACTAGTAACTTACCACCGATGTTGTTTAGACCGCATATCCTGTTATTTCTGATCCATGGTTCCTGGATCAGGGCGACGGTTGCACGGTTGGACGCAGAGTGCTGGAGGTCGACAACAGGAGTTGTCGACCTCCAGCACTCTGCGTAGGGTTGCCATCGCTATCTGTTTGTGCTGGAGGTTTGTTTGTATGACGTCTAGGGAGTTATGGGCTACGCAGGACGTCATCTTCGTCACTGGTAGCGCTCCCTGACTTCGGCGATGGGATTGTGTCCATCTCGCTCAAACCCTTCCGGGGAGCCGAGGTGGACGGCTCTGCAGTGGGAGTCTTCACCGCGGCCTCGCTCGTCGCCGTTGCTGTCTCCGTCTGGTTTGCGTCTTCCAAGAACCGGATATATCCGCTCCCAGACATGTGTGCTATTCGGCGGCCTCTCTTGACGATGTCGTCTTTCTGGTCCTCAGGAATTCCAAGGATAAGGTGAACTACCTTCTCCCTGGACCCTGCCTCAGTTTGATCGTCCGCCGTCATGTCGTAACACTGCCACGTGTCAACTTTGTATCAGGGGTTCTGGGCACGAAGGACCTTCTGCAGCGTGGCAGCGTCGGTGATGCGGGTGTGGAGGAGAAGTCCTGCCCTGAGCTTTTTGTCATTTCTGACTGTTTTATGACAGTCAGAGTTGTGCCCGGGATTGGTGACGTCATGCTTTTTACCGAGTTCACGATCCAGCTGAGCGCGTTCTCATCCTCGCACCACATCGCTAGCACTCCATCCAAAAGGAAGGGGCGACCGCGGAAAGATGGTGCTCGCGCATCGCAAGACGGTGGAGACAGAACTGCTTGCAGAATGCCATCATCAATGGCCTCCCTAAGCTGCTCTGCCTGCGCCTGAGAGAAATTGCGCGACGGAACGTTGGTAACTGCTATTCTCAGATGCGACTGTGCCGCATCTGCATAGCCCATCGTCCGCTTCGGCCTTGGGTCGGTTTTCGCGCGTTTGGAGTCCCCCCTCGGCGACTGGGTCTCGTCCAGACGTACCCGCTTCGAAGAAGCTTGTCTGTCTGGGAGCCCGCTAGTCTCTTCAGGGTTATCCGCCGCTGCGTTCTGCCGACCGCGGCGTGCACGACATCCTCTCGGCTTCCGTCTGCGTTTTGGCTGGTCTGTTGGCGTTGGAAGGTCCGGCGTGGTTTGTGACGTGGCCGGCTTTACAGTCGGCGTCGACTCGCGCTGCGTTTCCGCTGCTGCGGTGATCGACGATTCGCGCTGCGTTATCGCTGCTGCGGCAGTCGTCACTGTGTGTTCTTTTTTTGGCTTAGGGGCTTCCCTCGCGCGCCTTTCCGGGCAACTGCGTTCCGGTTTACCCTTCAGCCTTTTCTGTTTCGTTTTAACCGCGCGCTTGTGGGCGACTACGGAAATGTGGGTGTTGGGACGGGATAAAGGAAGAGGAAATAGGGTGCAGGAAGGATTTTAGGGAAAGGTAGGATAGGGTTTTGGGATGGGGTGGGGTTGAGGAGGAGACAACGGCCAGAGGTTTTAGTTACGTTAATTACAGAAGGTATTTAACCAATAGCGGGCGGCAACCTCGAGAAGGATAGTCCACTGGCCTTGTCTAGGGGATCTTGGCGACCTGCGCTACTCCCTAGACCATTTGCCAAACCCAACATCGGACAGATGTTGGGAGTAGGGGAAATGCCAAGCACGCACCCGGTTGCTTGATCTTCCCCCCGCCCAAGCGCATAGGTATAGGTTATAGTTTTTATTCCACCACGGAATAAACGCATAGATTAGGTAATAGTTTTTATTCCATAGGGAATAAACGCATAGGTATAGGTTTAGTTTTTACTCCATCCGGAATAAACGCATAGATTAGGTAATAGTTTTTATTCTATAGGGAATAAACGCATAGATAATAGTTTTATTCCATTAGGGAATAAACGCATACTTACCTACTGTTTTTCGCATAGGTAGGTTCTAAATAGTTGGTAATTTTGACTGCACCGCATAGTAATAGGTAGACCACGCGGGCAGGTACCTAGGCCCGCGCGCGCAAGTACCTACGCTCGCTCGCGCCGCGTCTCGCAGTTTTGATCGTTCGTTAATTTTGCACTGTAGGTAGCTATAGTTATTTGTTTTAACAATGCCTCCGAAAGAGATTCCGGATCTACAGCTAAAACTATTACACGCTAAGAAGGATAGCCTTTTTAAGCGTATGCAAATAATTTGTGATTATTCATCGAGGATCGCAGATGAATCAATAAAATAATTGTTTTTATCCTCGATCGAAACCGTAGATACTTTGCGATTAGATTTCGAAAATGTTCTCGATAAAATTAACTTGCTTGAATTAAAATTAAATCCCGATTTCTTATTAATTTATGACGCCATGTCATCTTTCGAAGATTTAATTTGTCGCATAAAACGTGTCGCTAAGTCATTGCAAGCGCCCGTGCCCATAGTAGTCACCGATTCGAAACCCGGGCCAGCCAGTTTTGATTTGCTGAAACGGGACCGACCTAAATTACTTAACTAACTTAACTTAACTTAATCTTCACGCTGTATCCCTGACGGGGTAGTCAGAGAGGACAGATCGCCAGGCTTCGCGATCCATGCATACTTCTTTCGCTTCTTCGAGATTCATCAATCGCTTCATACACGCACGTCTGGGTATCCGAGTACTTTTGACCTTTCCGTTTTTGAGCAATCTGCTCACGTGGTCTTCATATGTAAGTCTCGGCCTACCCTGACCTCTTCTACCCTCTGCTTTCGCACAATATATATTCATTCGTTGGACGTGTCCAAACCAACGGAGCACGCCCTTTTCCAGCTTAACGCTGACACTTTCATTCAAATCTGCCATATTGCGTATCACTTCGTTACGTATTCGGTCGGCCAAGGTAACGCCGCACAATTTTCGAAGTGATCGCATCTCCACAGCATTCAATTTACTTTCATGCATCTGCTGACATACCTAGGCTTCGCTACCGTAAAGCCAAGTTGGCACTAGCACTGCATTATGAATCGCTAGTCGTGCTTCTTTTACGATGCTTTGTCGCTTTACTAATTGGGACAAAGCACCGTTAACTCTGTTTCCGGCAGCTACTCGCCGTTCTACATCCGAATCACATCTTCCATCCACGCTAAACATACTCCCTAAATACACAATTTCATTCACTTGCTCTAAACGTTCCTGGTTTACCCTAATCTCGCATTTAGTTCTTACGTCATCTCTTTCAAATACTAGAACCTTAGTCTTACTTGCATTCAAGCGAAGACCCTTACTTTCACATTCCTCTTTCATATTAGTGACTAATGTCTGAAGGTTGGCTTCTGATGAGGCCATGGGCACCGCATCATCAGCGTACAGCAGAGAGTTTACTGAAAAGTCACCCAAATTCACACCCATATCACAATCTTTCAACTTCTGCAGGCAACTGTCCAGATACACTATGTACAGCCAGGCGGACATGACACAACTCTGTTTGACGCCTGGACAGACATCAAAAAGAGGTGACACATCCCCCCCTACTCGCACGCAAGCCTTACAGTCCTTATAAAGCGACTGTATTGCCTGCAGCAGCGAGCCGTTCACACCATATCCAGGCAGCAAATCCCACAGAGTTTCCCTCATAACGTTATCAAATGCTTTCTCCAGATCCACAAAAGCGCAGAAAACCCTCTGGCTAATAGCCAGAAACTTCTCTGCGATCATGCGGAGAGAAAACTCGATCCATGCAACCTTTTCCACGTCGGAATCCGCATTGAGCCTCCCATAAATACCTTTCAGACTTTTCTTGCATTCTTCCCGTTTAATCTTTGCATACACCTTACTAGCTAAGTTGACCAAGCTGATTGCCCTGTAGCTGGAACAGTTTAGGCGCGAGCCTTTCCCTTTGTAGATAGGTACTACAACTGCCACCTCACCCATTCGCCAGCACAAGTTGCATAACAGACATAGAGTGTCCCAGACGCGCGACCCACCGTACTTGATCATCTCAGCAGTAACTCTGTCTTTTCCCTCAGCCTTACCACATTTCATACTTCTTATCGCTTGTTCAATTTATTTCATACTAATGACTTCAATGACATCGGGATCCGGAGCATCGAAGTGAGCTCCACTTCCCGATGTGGCATCTCTGTCTTTTCTTGCATACATCTTTCCATAATATTCACTCCATCTCTGCAGGACGTCAGTTTGGTCTGTTAGGACGTCATTGTTAACACTAAGCACTTTATTCATACTGCAGATTGCCGAACAACTCCGGGTCTTGCCTACCTCTTTCCAGAAGAGCCTGGTATTATCCCGGAAATTGGACGACAACCTTTCATCCGCTTTCATTCTGCACCTTTCACGAGCTTCTTCTATCAGTGCCTTCTATCAGTCTTTTCGTTTCTCCACACACTTCCACAGCGGCATTTATCATACTGTCCCTAAAGTTCTGCCATACACTTTCCACATTCTCACTGCTTTCATTGACGTCGCCAAGCTTTTCGGCTACCCCTTCATTATATTTATCCCTAATGGATGCATCCTGCAGCTTCCAGCTTTTGATGCTATAAGTCGGCTCAGGTTCAGAACACTCGGTACGATGACGCCAACCCGCGAACAGACCCCTAATCCTAGTTATGACTAGGTAGTGGTCTGATCCCAGCTCAGCGCCTCGATAAACCCTTGTGTCCATCACCTGTTTACGGAGCCGACTATCCATTAGGAATAGATCTATCATGCTTCTCTTTGACTTACATCTCCTCGTATACATATGAATTTGTTTGTGGTTGAACATTGTGTTCGCCTCAAACAAATCCTTTTTTAGGATTTAGCTTGCCAGCGTCGTTCACCCTTTTATCCCCATACTTCCCGAGTACCGACTCAAAACCATCGCGAGCGGTACCCACCCATCCATTCAAGTCTCCACATACTATAAGTCTTTCATTTCCTTCTATCACATTTAGAGCTTCTCTCATACTCTCCCAGAAGTCCTCTAGCTCACTCGCGTTCGACGAAGATACTAGCGCGTAAGCAGCTACCAGGAAAATCTTCGTCAAACCAAGTTTCCAAGACAGCTCCAAGAGTTCGCTGCCCTTGCGCTTGGTCTCTGTCAAGCACACTGCATCTAACTTTCTCTCATTCATAACATCCATCAACTCATTCATCTTATCTGTCATTCCTCCCCTAACATTCCACGCAGCTACCCTGCACTCCATCCTCCAATTTTTTTTGCATTCTAATAATAAATGTTGTACATCATCTAACGTACCACATTCCTTACAATTGGGTGAGACGCATGCGCTTCATACATGCAAATAAGCACTGCATACCCTAGCCCAATCTACGTAATCTAAATCTATTATTTAAAAACAACAAGTTGTATAATAGTAAATACGCAATAAAATTATCAGATGTGTGTAGTGTGCCCCTGCCATCTATGAGTCCTTCAGCGAACTAAACAAACAACTAGTACATAATACGTCACGCGTCGATCCCAACGCCACCGTGCCGCGCGCCCGCTGTAACCTGAATGTAATCTTGCCTACTCAAGAGTCGTATGAATACAGTAGATAATTTGTTTTTTTCACAACACAGAACACTCGGTACGATGACGCCAACCCGCGAACAGACCCCTAATCCTAGTTATGACTAGGTAGTGGTCTGATCCCAGCTCAGCGCCTCGATAAACCCTTGTGTCCATCACCTGTTTACGGAGCCGACTATCCATTAGGAATAGATCTATCATGCTTCTCTTTGACTTACATCTCCTCGTATACATATGAATTTGTTTGTGGTTGAACATTGTGTTCGCCACAAACAAATCCTTTTCCTTACAAAATGCCAGTATTAGCTTGCTAGCGTCATTCACCCATTTATCCCCATACAACCCGAGTGCCGACTCAAAACCATCGCAAGCGGTACCCACCCATCCATTCAAGTCTCCACATACTATAAGTCTTTCATTTCCTTCTATCACATTTAGAGCTTCTCTCATACTCTCCCAGAAGTCTTCTAGCTCACTCGCGTTCGACGAAGATACTGGCGCGTAAGCAGCTTAAAGGAAAATCTTCGTCAAACCAAGTTTTACACGGATCCAGAGGATTCTAGAACCTACCAGTTTGTACTCATACATACCGGATAATATAATCTAAAACTCGTGTTTGATAAAAAAAATAAAATAATTGTTAAAGGATTTTGATCTAAAGGGTAATACCACTAGGTATATTTGTTTAAAAACAAGTATTAAGATAATTACGTCAATCTGGCTAGCAGACTGTGTACACAAATAAATTATTATAAAAATTATATTTAACAAGATCAAAATAAAGTTTGGACCTTTAACGGATATTCAGATTTAAATAATTTTCAAGTATGTAAGTAATTTTATTTATTTATTTTTGCTTATTTCACAAATAACGCAAGCGTTTCCTTGCTTCGGAGGGCACGTTAAGCCGTTGGTCCCGGTTACAAGTATGGCAGTCTTTACGCCAAGTTAGAAGCCAAGGCTTGAATAATTTCAATAGCATGTCGCCACAACCTGCGCCTGTTCATTTCAACACGGCATTAGGTTCAACACCTGTTACGTGTATATGTATATGCCTCTACCACCCCTTCCAAAATAACTAATAAATGAGAAGTATAAATAGATAAATATTTGTAGTTTGGTTTTTTATTATGAAATGTATAAATGCTAGCTTATCTCATTGAGATCACTTTCTTGCAGGGTTTTCGGGTATGTGCATACCCTATTCGAAATCCTTGTGCACGCCACTGAGTGAGTCGGATTTCTTCATTAGATTATGCAGTCATAACAATTCTTATTGTAAGTTTGGACGAAAACATTGTATTTTTACGTGTAAAAATGGGGGTAGCCCGATTAGTTTCGGTTGAGTCAAGCTGCAACGTTAGTTGAGAGCACAAAAAAGAGATTCCAACCCGGTGCTTTAGTTCCGATCACGTAGGCGCCTGCTGAAGGTTTTTAAAATCACATATTCAATACTTAATGTAATGCTATGATATTTTTGAACGGCGCTGAAAGCATTATCATCATGATATCGTTGCGTGGGGTGTAATCAATTCATCGCAAACGTGGTCGAACACAAGGACCGCCTGTTTACATCTATACTAATATTATAAAGATTTGTAAGTTTGTTTGTGATGAATAGGCTCAGTAATTAATAGGGCGATTTTAAAAATGCTTTTACCATTAGAAAGCTACATTCTTCGTGAGTAACATAGGCTATATTAAATTTACAAAAAGTTTACGTACGAAATCTCGAATAGGAAAACTTCACAATGTGGGTGCAGCTGCGGGCATCAGCTAGTAGAGTATAAAAATATGCGTGATTATTCTCTCTCTACGGATGCTAGCTCAATAAAGTCTACTCGTGCCTGTTGCGTGTTAGTATATGTTATTCAATTATAACAGGAAGTCCGAGCCGCAGGAATCAACTATACTAGTTAACTCCGCTCGCGTAATGAAGCTTTCTTGTTCCCGTTTCCCACAGGTACTTGATCCCGAGACAAAATGTTTTTTTCTTGTCGATGGTACGACTATGATGTGCCTCCATCTGATTATGTACATATGATTTTCCTTATTTGATAATATAAATGCGAAAGTCGTTACTTACGCATTTACATTATCAAATATGTCTTTCTGTCTGTCGCGCTTTCAATCAAAAACTAAAAACCGATTAAAATAAAATTTGGTAAAAAGATAGTCTAGAGCCCTAGAAACAACATAGACTGTTCTTTCTAGGGCTCTAGACTATCTTTTTACCAAATTGTATTTTAATCGGTTCTGTGAAAGACAGATTAATGTAAATGCGAAAGTAACGGCTTTCGCATTTATATTGCATATATCAAATATGGAAAGTCATTATAACAATCAGATGCAGGCACATCATAGTTGTACCATCGACAAGATTTAGGTGAACGAGTTCTACAGATGTAACATTTTTAGTAACCAACGTAACTATGAGTAAATAGTGATGTAACAGTGACCACGGCTTTTGCAATACAGCCAAAATGTCTAAAACTGAGCAAACAAAAAAAAAAATACGAGAATTTGTTTTATGTATATAAATTGATGATGCCTCATGGATTTGTGTCAAAAACAGTTAGGCAAAAAGATTAGAGTTTAAAAGTTAATAAAATCTTGAAAAGATTAAAAAAAAATCACTTAAAAAAGGTTTTATGGCAATTCCACAGATCATCTTATCGATAAATACTTAGGTGGATTAAACATTTTGTTGGGATTTTATTGAGAACATTTTTGATTGGAAGATCGTTATTTTTATCCAAGAATCTGAAACAATCAAAAGCAATAAACGTATCAGCTTGTTGGGTTAATTCAATATTGTGTAATCGTTGTTGTAGGATTTACTATACTAATATATAAAGCTGAAGAGTTTGTTTGGTTGAACGCGCTAATCTCAGGAACTACCGGTCGGATTTGAAAAAATCTTTTTGTGTTGGTTAGCCTATTTATCGAGGAAGGCTATATATCATCACGCTACTATCCTGGAGAGCGGAGCAGTAATCATAAATGTTGACAACTCTGGCAACTTTTTATACCTTTTGGTAGAATTTATAAGCGACGACGGGATTAAATAGGTGCGACGGAAGTTCGAAGTATGTCACGGGCAAAGGCGTGGGGGGTCACCTAGTATTGTTATATTCCGGTGGATGAGCTCTATATTTTTAAAATAATACAGTCTCTTAAAAATACTACGTCCGAAGGTTATGATAGCATAAGTATGAGGGTCATAAAGGCATGTAGCAAACAACTCACACCTATGTTTACATTTTTAATCAATCTCTCCTTGGAAACTGGCCAATTTCCAAATAAACTTAAATACTCCGTAGTTAAACCATTACATAAGCGCGGTGATATGACAGATTTGAGTAATTATAGACCTATAACGCTATTACCAGTTATTTCAAAAATTTTTGAAAAAGTTATGCATGACAAGTTAACATCATTTTTCAATAGCCACAATACCATAGTAAATAACCAATTTGGATTTCAATGTAACAAGTCTACTGGGGATGCTATCTTTGATTTGGTAAATGACACATTACATAATGTCAATGCCCAACATTATACAACTGTCTTGTTTCTGGATATGTCAAGGGCTTTTGATCTGGTGTCTCATAAGTTGCTATTGAACAAATTGGTACATAGTGGAATTCGAGGGCCAGCTCTAAATTGGTTAAAAACTTATCTGGAGAATAGGCTACAATGTGTAGACGTCGCGCATGTGGACTACAATAACTCAATACAAGTAAGTAGGTCTGATTTTATGAAGAATGAATTCGGAGTACCTCAGGGGAGTATTCTGGGACCTTTGCTGTTCCTTTTATATATAAATGATTTACCTGAGCCTCACCATAAAACTATATTATTTGCTGACGACATTTCCATTATAGTGACATCAGATAGAAATAACATGACATTCCCACAACATGAAATTGAAATTAAAAATACTCTAGCAATTATTATAAAATGGTTAAACAATAATAATTTACAAATTAATTTATCAAAAACCAATTATATTAATTTTAACAATTTCAAAGATTATAAATTACATATAAATTATGAGGGGCAGGTGTTATTAAATCCTATAAATGTAACATTCCTTGGGTTGATTATAAATAGTAAATTTAACTGGAAAGAACAAATAAATAAGATTAGCAATAAAGTTACGGGATTTTCGTTTGCACTTTATAAACTGGCAAAGGTCTCAAGCAGAAAAACTGCTTGTACTGCCTACTTTGCTTATGTGGAATCCATCCTTAGGTACGGACTTTTCATTTGGGGTAACGGTACAGATATAGAAAGAGTTTTCATTGCTCAGAAACGATGTATAAGGTCCATATGTGATATCGCACCGGATGTGTCTTGTCGCCCCTATTTCAAACTATTAAAAATATTACCATTGCCTTGTTTGTATATCATCGAAGTAGTGAAATTTGTAAAACAGAACCCTACATTATTTAAAAAAGCAAAAGATAATACGAAAAGGGAAAATATAAGAAACCCAGACCGGTTGATACTTGGTACGGTACCAAAAACCACAAAATTTCAGAGCAATAGTTATTCCATGTGCATAAAAATTTATAATAAAATTCCTGGTCGTTTTAAGGAATTACCTTTAAAAAGATTTGTACCAAGTATTAGCTGCTGGCTGTTGGAAAACTGTTTTTACACAGTTCAGGAATTTCTCACATTCCGGGATATATAGGTGGCATGGACCAATGTTGTTAATTTTATAGGTTGTTTATTGACTGTGGTGATTGTTTTTGTTATTGTGGATACCTATTGTTACTATAATTATGCATGTGAAATATTAATTAATTTGTATTGTAAATCCAGAAATGTAATCAATTTATTATATATGAATCCTAATGAAATTTTTATAATGTAATGCAATTAAAAATTCATATTAAATTGTAAATTTATTTGAAATTATTTGAATTACGGATTGAAAATGAAATTAATTTTACTTTTATAATTTAGTATTTAAGGAAAGTTTTGCATGCTATTGGTTAAATGGCTAAATGGGCTAGTACTATAATTTTGTGAATTGTGATTTACCATCTCGCTACAACCTCATTTACAGCAAATAAATCATTTATCATTATCATTATCATTGCTGTTTCAGGTAAAAAATAAATAAAAAAGTAGTGAGACTGTAGTGAGACCATTGGCACGCATGTCATCCCTTACGACGTCAAGCCAGCACTTCTTGGGTCTTCCCCTCTTACCGGGACCCGGCGGGGCTGACATGGCCAGACATTTGTTTCCTACGTAGCCCGGCGGTTGCCGCAAGACGTGACCATACCAACGAAGGCGACACTCTTGCAACTTGTCTGCAATGTCACGGACTGCTGCACGAAGGCTTCCGCGGATGCGAGAGTTCCTCGCGCGGTACATCCGCGTGACTCCACACATCCCTTCAACCGAATCGGCATTTTAGGATCACAAATGACACCGGTCATCTCCCGCCATTTGGCCCACGCTGCAGCAATGCGTGACTTGACATCGCATTCGATGTCACTGGACGTGTGAAAAACAGATCCCAGGTATTTAACCTGGTCCGTCCGCTCGACCAAATCACCGCCTATGCGGACGGATGTGGGATCTGTCGAGTTTAGTGCCAAGTACTCGGTCTTCGCCACATTTAGTTTCAGACCGCCGTTCTCAAGCGTCTCCTTCCACACCTTCACACGTCGCACCAATCTGCTCCTGTCTGCGTCTGCCAGCGCAATATCGTCAGCATACATGAGCAACCATGGAGGCTGCTCATGCGAGTTCCTGATGCTGTCCGACAATTCGTCTAATATTACGCTGAACAGAAGCGGACTAAGGACCGAACCTTGGTGTACCCCGACGGTGATGGGGAAGAATTTCGTGTCGCCAACAGCAGTCCGAACCATGGAATCGGAGGCACAGTACATGTCACGGATAGTGTCAATATAGACCTCGGGAACCCCTTTGGACCGCAGTGCCCCCCAGATCATCGCGCGAGGAACACAGTTGAAGGCCTTCTGCATGTCTAGAAACATACAGTGCAGAGGCGTTGTCTTCGACCTGTATTTCTCTGCGACAACCCTCAGGGCAAAAACAGGGTCCGTGGTCCCATGACCAGGGCGAAACCCATATTGACACCCCGAGAGAGTACACTCCTGCCGGATCCGAGAGTCTATAATCCTCTCGAAGATCTTCATGGTGTGGTACATCACCTTTATACCACGGTAGCTCCCGCACTCCTGCACTGACTCCTTACCTTTAAAGACTGGAGTAATAATACTCAGTCTCCATTGGTTTGGGATCTGCCCGCTGAGGAGTATGCGGTTAAAAAGGTTTACTAAGATGCCCACACCGCGAGGACCCATCGCATTCCAGGCTTCGATGGGGACTCCATCAGGTCCGACAGCTTTCCGATTCTTTATGCGGCGAAGCGCAGTCAGGACTTCTCAAGACGTTACCGGTGGCACTAGTCCCTGATTCGGAGGGAGGTACGGAGGCTGCACCTCTTTATGCTGTTTATTAAGCAGCTCGTGAAAATACGAGCGCCATCTCTCCTTTACCGCGAGGTCTTCGCTTAACAGGTTGCCCTCAGGGTCTTTTACACAGCGACACTTGGATATATCCTGTGCCGCTTTGACCCTGGAGCGCGCCAGCTTATAGATGAGCTTCTGCCCCTCAGACGATTCCAGCTTATCATACAGAGGTTGTAAGTGGTCTCGTCTGGCTCTGGCTACAGCTCTCTTTGTGGCGCGCTTGGCAGCCCTTTACGCGTCTCGGTCTTCGGGAGATCCGGTCGCTTGCCACTTTTTAAAGAGGGCTTTCTTCTCCCTAGTCTCCCTCTGGACTTCGTCGTTCCACCACCAAGTTTCCTTGTCACATTTGCGTCCACCCTTAGACTCACCGAGCACCACCTTCGCCGCTCCAAGGATGGCCGCCTGAACTTTGTCCCAGTAATCTTGAACTGGTTCGCCTTCAGTGTCGGTGCACTTGTCACCGACAGCTGAGACGAACTCCTGGGACCTAGTTTCATCAAGCAACCACCATCTGATGCGACGCTGGCACCGCTCGCTGCGTTTGCCTTTGGGCTTCACGCAGAGATCCATGACAAGGAGACGGTGTTGTGCAGTAAGACTCGCTCCGGGTATGACCTTACAGTTGGCCACCTTGCCGATGCTGTGTCGCCTAGTGAGTAGGAAATCGATCTTAGTTGTACGGAATTATAACCTACCCTTGGGATCTACTATCATCTTTTTAACATACATACATACATACATTTATATTGTCACGCCTTACCAGATGTTGGTAGGCAGAGGTATAATATACGCCCATCCACATGAAATATCATCCCTTTAAATAATATTATTTCAATATTACTGCAACTTTCATGGTGAGAATTGAACCATATTGTGGTTCATAAGGATAATCGAATGCAGAAACAAAGATCCTGGCGAACGCCGATTGTACACTAATCTGGCAACCCCCATTGTGTTGTTTAAGAGTCGATTCCCGCAATCTAAATAAATCAAGGGAAAGGTGTCTTCCTCATAATATCCAGGGCCCAAGTGATCTCACCAGCAAGCGGTGCACCTACTGATCAACGAACGCAATGACGCAGGTGTGAGATCAGTCGACATTCGCTCTCAACGATAAAAGTCTCTGGTCAAGGTCAGGGTCAGTTAGTAAGTACAAATATAGGCATCGACTAAAAAGGCTATTATTAATCCTTACACTTTTAATAAGTATAACAGGATATGCATAACATACAGTTTGAAGTAGGTATGTTGCGAACGAATCGTTGAAGTTCCCAAATCAGACAAATTCGATCTATTATCCTGATATGCAACTTATTCATGTAATGAAAGTCGAACATAAAATAGCTTTCGAAAACCCTAAACTCTTTTAATCTAGTGGAATCAAAGCGGTCTTTGTACAAAGTTGTTGTGCAAGTACTTTGTACTTGTGTATTGGATTATTTATTGAAAAAAAAAAGTATCAACTTTTATAAATGTGTTTGTAGCTTACTTACTTATCATTCATGTCTGTATTTTCTAAGAGGTGGCCGAAGCATACTTCATCCACATTCATCGTAAGCATTTTAGTTACACGTAACAATTAGAGAGCCGTGATGAAATGGACAAACGCAGGTTATGGCGACACCTGCTGTTGGAATTTTCTAAGCCGCCCATTGGGCCTGGCAACACGGCTTAATGTGCCTTCTGAAGCACGGAAACGCTCGTAAACATAAATGCAAAAGAAATGCCACAAAGCAATGCACAGTCATGCAAAGACCAGGCATGGCGAAAGTTGCTTAACGCAGTGATCGTTTACTGAACACAGTAAACATTAAGTTAGCCCGCTCGTGGCCCGAGCGTTTCATGAAATTTATCTGGATGTTTTTGATTCCTATTTGATTTGTATCCATGATTATTATTAAATTTATTGACTACTAGTTGACTCCCGCGGCTTCGCTTGCGTAGAGAAGTTTTCCCATTCCAGTTTCCCACAGGAACTTCTTCCCGGGATAAAAAGTAGCCTATGTGTTATTCTGATGTATAAGCTATATTATTGTAAAGTTTCATTAAAATCTATTTAGTAGTTTTTACGCGAAAGAGTAACAAACATCCATACAAACATTCGCATTTATAATATTATTAAGATTAAGATCAAAAATTGTGAATGAAATTGTGTATTTAGGAAGTATGTTTAGCGCGGATGGAAGATGTGATTCGGATGTAGAACGGCGAGTAGCTGCCGGAAACAAAGTTAACGGTGCTTTGTCCCAGTTAGTAAAGCGACAAAGCATCGTAAAAGAAGCACGAATGGCGATTCGTAACGCAGTGCTAGTGCCAACTTTGCTTTACGGTAGTGAAACATGGGTATGTCAGCAGATGCATAAAAGTAAATTGAATGCTGTGGAGATACGATCACTTCGAAAATTATGTGGCGTTTCCTTGGCCGACCGAATACGTAACGAAGTGATACGCAATATGGCAGGTTTGAATTGAAGTGTCAGCGTTAAGCTGGAAAAGGGCGTGCTCCGTTGGTTTGGACACGTCCAACGAATGAGTGAGGAACGATTGACGAAGAATATATATTGTTCAAAAGTAGAGGGTAGAAGGAGTCAGGGTAGGCCGAGACTTACATATGAAGACCACGTGAGCAGATTGCTCAAAAACGGAAAGGTCAAAAGTACTCGGATACCCAGACGTGCGTGTATGAAGCGATTGATGAATCTCGAAGAAGGGAAAGAAGTATGCATGGATCGCGAAGCCTGGCGATCTGTCTCTCTCTGACTACCCCGTCAGGGATACAGCGTGAAGATAGTTACTTAGATTTTTTTTTTAAGATTAAGATTATTAGTCAGGGTTACAGTGTAAAGATAGATATAGCATGATATTGAGCTTGTGCCATCCCTTGCAAGCGTGCCACGAGTACAAAATGGCGAATGAACCTCCCTAAATTAAATGTGAGAGGCCTATGTCCAGCAAAGAGATAGGATAATTTGATAAATATTTTTTTTGAAGTGAAACTTGTTTATCGTTGAAAGAAATGTTATAGTTGTAAAAAAATAGTCACTTTTTCGGTTACGCGCCATGTTGTTTTGAAGTGAAACTTCTTTATCATAAAAGAAACTTCTTTATCGACGTATGAGAGAAATTTTATAGCTGTAAAAACAATGTCGTAAAGAAGTTTCACTTCTCACTGTACATGTGTACACATATCTTTTTATCATGTTTGACACAGCTCCATCTAGCCCAAACCAAGCTAATACAAACTTTGCTATAGAATTTTGCTAGACAACTGATAAACGAAATATGTTACGAGTACTAAATGCACATACATACGAGTACATACATAGAAAATAACAAAACCCTGGAACAAACCTTTACAGATCACAGAAGTATTTGTTTCAAACTGGGATTTGAACTTCAGTATGGTAGTCACATATACTTCTAGTGCGCTACCGAGGCAGTATAAAGTGATCGATTGATTGATATTGAACTACAGTAGTATCTCAAAAAAATTAATAAACATAATTAAGAAGCCTCATTTCACTTCATGCTTATTTAAGCTTTTTTTTTACTTATTATGTTGTAATATAATAAATATTACATCATAATTATACATTACAATTTAGCTGTAAAGCTAATAAGTAACTTAGTTTTAGTTTAGTGTTTAGTTAAGAATGTGACCATTGATACTTTTCTTATTGTCTCTATTGAAGCTGGAAGTCGCGTTCTTAATGTGTTCTTTTGGCACTTACTTGTTTTTGTAGCAGTCACTGCACTATTATTAATACTAGCTAAACTAACTCAAATGGTTTAGTTATTTTTAACTTCTTACTATGTCCGTGGTGTCTAGCAGCTAGATGGCTTCGAAATTCACATGTTGATGAAGCCTTTGTTGATGTGCATCGGAGTATTTTTTTTAAACTTTAGTAACAAGGTCCACTCCTAAATCTCGGTGGAAATCCTTGTTTCTGATATACCAAGGAGCGTTTACTATACTCCTTAGTATTTTATTTTGAAATAAAGCTAATAACTTAGTAATTTGCTTACAAAGTTCAAAAATTTAGGCATATTCTATATACCATAACCTCGCGGCTTCGCCTGTGACACATGCACGAGTAAAAACCCATTTAAACCAATTTCATAAAAATGTATGATAAACAGTACGACTTGTTGTTATTTATGATTACTGCTCCACTATTCCGAGTATAGCGTGATGATACATAGCTTATTGCCTTCCTCGATAAATGGGCTATATAACACAAAATTATTTTTTTCAATTCGAACAAGTAATTTTGGAGATTATTGCGAGCAGTAGAGGCAATATTTTATATACCTATTATTGTAGAATTTATGAGCGACGGGATTAAATATGTGAGACGGGAGTTCGTATGTCATGGGCGAAGCCGTGGTGGTCACCTATTATGAAATATATAGGCGTCTCTAGTTGAGCGCGCATTGATTCCATGCATTGCTTCCTTGCTTCGTGCTCTCCGAAGCAGGGAAACGCTCTTAAATGGAAATGCCACAAATGATCACCCATCGCAGGACCGATCGTAGCGTAGTATGCTTAACGCTGTGATCGTTTACAGAACACTGAGCAAGCGAAACTACGATTGGATACCTGATTACTGACTAGTGTTTTACTGTCCCAGTTCTTAAAACATACATTTTCTGAGAGTATAAGAATGCATCAGATTTTTATTCAATCTATAAAAAAAGATATGTTGAAAAAATATCTACTGTTTTTCTATCAAAATATATGAAAGGCCTCTTAAGAATATTGCTTTTGTTGTAATGTTGTATATTGTAAATAAATCACTTAGTATATTGGCACTTCCACAATACCTATCAATTTTCTATAGAAATTATAACAATAATTCTTCCATACTCCATTAACCGCGAAAACTTTAGGATGGTGTGTGGGAAATGTAGGCATTTCTTGCTATTTATTTTTTCGTATTCAAAATTTAGGCAAAGTAAAATACAAATTTAATTATGTTTATTGGTCTAATACATGCACTTACTAACTTGATTGATTATCAGTTGACTAGATCCCATGTCACAAGTTTTATTGTATTACTTTTGGCTAGATGGCGCTAATTAATACAAATATCTCACTATATTGTTGTAGATTGCTTTCTTTATTTTCGACTAGATGACCAGCACGGCTTCGCCCGTTACATACTTTGAACTACCGTCGCACCTATTTAATCCTGTCGTTTATAAATTCTACAAACATTTCGTATAAAAATCGTATAAAATTTGCCCGATTTGTCGACATTTATGAATACTGCTCCGCTGTCCATGGTAGTAGCAGGATGATATATAGCTTATAGCCTTCTCTTTTTCTTTTGTGTTGGATAGCCCAATTATCGAGATAAATGGGCTATCCAACACAAAAAGAATTTTCAAATCCGACTGGAAGTTCCTGAGATTAGCGCGTTCAAACAAATAAACAAACTTTTTAGCTATTCTATTAGTCCTTCTATTCTATTAGTAAATAAAATTAATAAAAATAAAAAGAATTATTTGGAACTGACAACAGGTTTCATTTTTTTTTATTCTTTATTGGATAAACAAACAACATCACAATAGTTGATGCTAATACTGAAGTGTTAACATAGTAGTAATTGTGACATCCACGACGTTTATCACAAGTATAGTAATATATAAGTAATTTGTTATTGGGAATCGATAATGACTGCATTAGTAAAAAAAAATTTGGAAACCCCAAAAGTGCACGCCTCACACACTTTTATAATATTATAAAAAAAAATGGCATTACAAGCTTGTAACACTTTTGAGTGTCGGTTACATATTCATAAGATTTGATTTACTAACCTTATTTTTATATACATCCCTTTTGTGGAAGCAAACTCAATTTTCACAATACTTTAGTTATAACTCTAAAGTCATTTGTCTAATTATTTAAAAATTTGTTATTGGGAATCGATAATGACTGCATTAGTAAAAAAAAAATTTGGAAACCCCAAAAGTGCACGCCTCACACACTTTTATAATATTATAAAAAAAAATGGCATTACAAGCTTGTAACACTTTTGAGTGTCGGTTACATATTCATAAGATTTGATTTACTAACCTTATTTTTATATACATCCCTTTTGTGGAAGCAAACTCAATTTTCACAATACTTTAGTTATAACTCTAAAGTCATTTGTCTAATTATTTAAAAGTTTATAATATTTCACATTGTTTGTTTATATTCTGAACGACATGAGTTTGACGTTGTCAAAACTGTCACGGTCGTTTCGACTCTTTTAGCGCGTTCTAAAATTAACGCGAGCGTCTATGGTGTCTTTCAGTTTGGTGCTGGACATTGAACTTAGACAGATTGGCTGTCCTGACTCACATCCACCCATAATGTATTGCGTGAGGTTAGACAAACAGGAATAGTAAGGTTTTCATGTTGGTTTTGTTTATTTATTTTTTGTTTATTTGTCAAGGCTGTATATGCCGTATGACTTTAACCTGCCGTAATCTAGCGGAAGGAAAAGAAAGGAGCTCAGCCCTTTTTGCTACGACATGGCGTCATGAGAATATGCCTGTCATGGTGATTTAATTCGGATTAATATCCGAAGTCTTTTTAGCAAATATGTAGACATAATGGTTGTTGCTAAGGTGAGAATATTTGTTTATATTTGTTTCTTCGTAATCGGTAAGATTACTTGGTGTTTGTGAATAATATGTTCTTACGATGGTTGTACTTTGTATTTCAGTCTGCTTTTCAAGAGACTTAGCAAATAACATGAAAAAGATTGATGGTAGAATGATCTAGTTAAAACCCCACTGAAATAAGTGGTAAGTTAAAACTATATAATCTCTTAGACTGCATTCCTTAACAGAATGTTGAGGGTGAAAGTGATTTTTATTACAAATTACTAATGTCTGTAACTTTTCTGTTGTTACAGGGGTTTTTCGGTGTTTTATGTTTTAGGTTTTATGTTTTTGTTTTTTATCATAATATTTGATAGTTTAACGTGTTTCACATTCTCTGCATTCTACATTTTCTACTCCTGAATGTCTGTAAGAAGACTTAAAGTAAGCTGAGACATTGTGCAAATAGGATATTTTTCTCTACTCTGGTTACCTACTACCTGGACTTCTAGAATAGGAAGAGATGTGAAGGACTTGGATGTTCCTCAAACTTAAATCCGGATAAGTAGTAATCTTTAATTAGTTTCTATGTATAATAACCCGGTAAAGGCCGACTGATGTTGATAGTTTAAAAGGAATAACTTTTAACTTAAAATATTCATTTTTCTATTACAAATGTAGCTTTCAACTACTTTAATATACTGGACTACCGATGTTGTAACCCCCCCCCCCCCCCCCCCCCCTTGGAAAAAGCCCGAACTCTTCGCGCATGGGGACTAAAGGTGTGGAGAGAAGATGATTGATTCTACTATCCCTCGCTACCTGCTGCTTTAAAATTCTAGCTAAAGGGAGGAATACCTAAGTGATGCTATTGAACATGTTACGTAATATATGGCCTTGTGATCCGTAATCGTCTAGTGGTTAAATTTATAAAAAAGGTAATTGTTTGATAATATTTTATAAAATCTCTGAAAAACACAATGATCGAAACATACAAAAGATGAATGGTGAATGGTTATCTTAAAGTAAAGAATAGTTTGTTTACTGCAAATAAAGTCTCATGCATTCTGACCTGATATAACTGGCTCGAACTGATTTCTACTTGTAGGTGATTCGGGCTCGATTCTGGGTCCTGTAAATTTTAATTGACCTATGAGACCAGCCTTTGTCTATACTACATAACCCCAATTTGCGTCCCGTCAAGTATAACACAATATAAGTTTATTCCGACAGATTTTGGTCTAAAAGAATATTTCAAGTAGAAGTCGCAGAATGAGTGAGTGAGTTGTTTGATGTGAAAATTTGCAGTCCTCTTGACAGCAGGACGAAGTGACCAGAATAAATGTACTCAACATTAAATACTGTTTTGAAGCATAGCACTAACATGTGCTGATGAGCAATCTAGGGTATCAATCCCTGTCTGGAGCCTAGTAGTTTGATATGGAAGGATAAGTCATATTGACTGAGCGTACTAAAATTAGCTTAATAAACATAGCTTCCAAAGTGTCGTATTTAAATTCAAAGCATGTGTGTAATTGGAGTTCAAAGTAATTTTAATCAAGTTAATCATGACTAAGCCAGATAACATCACAGCAAGGAACTCCCCTCGGTGCGAGGATTATTCGTCATCACTACAGATCGGCCAGACTGTGCTAGACTTTCCCCGGAGGTATTTGTTTAACCCCATAAGTCGTCCTGTCGTGTGAGTACCATTAGCGTCGAACACCATGGCTAGAGAAAAATTAAATGAACTCGCATTACTTCACAGCCAATGAGATAATTTCGAGTAAATTGTAAAGACGCTCTGCCATATGTATATCGCCTCGAAGTGTGACTAATATCTAGTAGAATTGACACTGATTAAATACATTCAGCACTTAATTCAGTCTTTAACTGAAGTCTAGCACTTACACGTACTAGCGTGAAACCTCATATTAAATATGAAAGGTCATAGTTGGATAGTTGGATGTATGAAAGGTCATATAAATGACTAGCGCATTATAGTAGCTTAAATAAATTAAGCTTACTGAACAATACATTTGCAGTCTAGGCACATCTTTAAGCTGGAACTCTGGATCATATTCATCAAGTTAGCCATGACTAAGCCAGATAACATCACAACTAGGAGCTTCCCACGTTGCAGGTTCAATCATAGATATCCCCCGAGAACTTATTTACAGCCTCATAAATCGTCCTGTTTGTGTGAGTATCGTAGCGTCAAACGCCATGTCTCATTAATATTAGTGTGTATTCGTATTATATAGGTTTGTAGTCGTTGAATAGCTGTGCACGTCGACTCAAATAGTAGTGTCTGATGGTGGTATACGCTGGACTATCTATATTTTCTCGAAGTTAGCCGAAATCTAGTATGATTCAACACTGATTAAATGTACTCAGCATTTAATTCAGTCAAAAGGAACAATTTTGTAACGTATGTAGCACGCTACATTAATTCAGTCGTCATTTGTAATCGCCAGCACGTCGCATCGTCAATAATACTTGTTCTTATAATGTTTAGACCAAAACCAAACCGGATAAAGTATATTGAAGTTATCTAATTAAATCAGCTAATCGTTCTGTCGTTAAGCTAAATTTAATTATTCCTTATTTACTAACACTTTTTACGATGTTGTAAATTATTTAATCAATGTTTTAAATTATATAAAATCTGAAGTCCAAAAGATTACAAATATATATAATATGCAAATAGATATCTAAAAATAAATTCTACATGCACAACCTCTTATCTAAAAATCACACACATGCACATAAACAAATTTCATACATTTCAGTACATATGATACATATATTTTATTATAATATAATCTGTTTATATCTGACCCGTTGAGCCTCATAATGATGCTCGATCAACGATATCTTCGTATTTAATTAATTAATTTTAGTATTTAACTTACATCCATGAGAAAATTCATAATCAAACACTAAATAATCTCAGCTTATTAATTTTATTTGCACACTGAATTATCTAGATATATTTTAATAAATCAAAACCAAATCTATTAGTTAATCTTAAAAGCATTCGAATAATAATCCATCTACCTAGAAAATAATTAATTTAATTTGAATAAAAGAATATCAAAGAAACAATAGATGATTTCAATAAGTAATCATACTTAATAGGAATAATTTGAAACAAAACCAGTCTCAAGAAGTAATTATACTTAATAGGAAGAATTATAAACAAAAGGCAGTCTCATTAAGTAATACTTAATAGGAAGAATTATAAACAAAAGGCAGTCTCAATAAGTAATCGTACTTAATAGAAATAATTATAAACAATCGGCAGTCTCAATAAGTAATTATACTTAATTTGAATAATTATAAACAAAAGGCAAATCTCAAAAGGTAATACTTAATAGGAAGGATTATAAACAAACGGCAGTCTCATTAAGTAATTATACTTAATAGAAATAATTATAAACAATCGGCAGTCTCAATAAGTAATTATACTTAATTTGAATAATTATAAACAAAAGGCAAATCTCAAAAGGTAATACTTAATAGGAAGAATTATAAACAAACGGCAGTCTCATTAAGTAATTATACTTAATAGAAATAATTATAAACAATCGGCAGTCTCAATAAGTAATTATACTTAACTTATAAGCAGCTAGTCACTTTCACACAAACACTAGACTTTGATTCGGAGGTCTTACTCCTAGTTAGGCAAATGTGCCTCGATTCACGCCCGGTTTGCAACTGAATAAAACTTTTCATAATTTGAACTCATGGTATTTTGGCCCTTTGTCCTCAGTTTTGTACAGAACAAAAAAAGGTATCCCTTTTTTTTGTTTACAAAATGCGCGCGCGCCCTTCAGAGAATATTATTTTAACACAAACATGTGTCAAGTGGTCACAAGACAAAATCTCAGATATCAACACAAAAGTTTAGCAGAAAAACTGTTTAAATGGTTTAGTTCCCACTTATGCGGCCAATTTTAACTAGAATTAATATCATTGTACCCAAAGCACTTATGAACTGTCACCCGATTTTACTATTTATGTGCGTATTTTTAAATGAATACCTCTTAGCATTCGTCTGACCCAAAGTTAAAATAAGTACAAAAAATATAACGATTTATGGCCCGAACCGCACTTGTATGCAGACCCAACGAAGTTTTTCGTAACAACAAAAAATTATAAGCCATTTATGTACTCCACTAGTTACTTTTATTTATTATATAAAGGGGGGCGGTAGAGGCCGTCACAATGTGACGTTCCAGTTACACATATTTTATAATCTTTTTATTATCACAAAGGAATATTAATGTGAAACTTTATTTTTACCTTGTTATGTTGTAATGTACGATGATGATGATGATAGGAAGCGGCGTTGTGTGTTTAACTAAACTAAGAAATAGTTTAAATGTATGTCTGTATATAATTTAGATATTTTAAGGCATCTGACAACTGCTTTAATATTTGTCATTTTAGGCCACGCCCATTTCCATACTTTGGTTTAAATTTTTATTTGTACTAAATATAAACTTATTTTTAAGTGACCATATATATTATGGATCCCACTATGCTTGACTAAGCATTTCTTTTTACTTTCATATATGTATATTCATGTCTACATATGGATATAGTTTAAATAAATATAATTAATAAGGGGAAACGTGAGTTTTTTTTCATTGCATCATTCGTTTGATGGAGAGATACCTGGCGCCCTCTTTTTATAAACTCTGGTATTTCTCTGCTCCAGGTTGGTCCATACTCACTCCCTATACACATGCTCTGCTAGCTGGTGCACCGGTGATTCTTTGAGATAGTGCTACTTACACATCTCCAGGGATTACCAACCGTACCTGATGGGTGTATGTAGGTGTGTTGTTGCTACCTAGTGCGCACCACCCCTATCAAGCCTGTCAACCGTTATAAGCTTACAAACTTTGCTATGAATTATCGCGTAGGGGTTATGAAATAAATAAAGTAAAGATAATATCAATTAAAACACATCGAATCAGACCGTGAAAATTGAAAGGGTTCTATTCCTAATTATACTAAAGCGTAAGAGAAAATAAAGACTCGATTAGTAAAGTATTTCGGTCGTTATCGTGTTAACAAGAAAATATCCGTAACATACAGACAAACGGACGTCCAAGACGGAATTTATTTAAACAGTTTTTTAACTAGTTTAAATAACAAAAATGGCATCAAAAATATCATGAGTGTTAAAAAATAGTGTTTTTTCTTGATATGTGTGTGTATATATTATTTTACAAGTGCAATATATAATAAATAGAGACATTTTCAGTTTGAAAAATCTGATATTATGCGCGAAGTGACAGTAGTACCCACCTCAACGCTTCGCTTACGAGGCGTGCAAAACTGTGGCGCATTAGTATAGATAAAATATATTCGTCGGCCAAATCAAAATACACCCAAAATGCGAAACCCTTTTAATGATGGAATATGTCACGTCCTCGAAAACCAGTTATTTAGTAATTTGTTTTACTTTCTACTACTTTATTTGGTTTGTGTCGAGCCCTGACGAACTGCGCACAGCAATAGGCTTTAATGAAATTTGCTTATTTTGTACAGAATTAGTTCTATAACTTTAAATTAGTTTTGGAGGGTTTGTTAAATGAGTTGTATCATATGTGAAGTCGTGTGTAAAACATTTAATTGCTAAAAAGTATGTCATTTTACGTATTAAGATCCTTTCATCAGAGAAGTACCTACAAGTACTCGGATACTCAGACGCGCATGTATGAAGCGATTAATGAATCTGCAGAAAGCGAAAAAAGTACGCGAAGCCAGGCGATCTACGGCAAACTAAGTTTAGTTGACTGTTCTCACATAACTCCAAAGAACAATGTAAATTAATTATTGTAAGCCATACATACATTTTCAAAGATCCATAGAGTTTCTTACCAGATTCTTCTCCATGAAAAGTAGGCTGCCCTTGAAACTTTCGTAAGTGCCTAAAATGGTCAACATGAATAAAAATAATTTTGATTTTATTTTGATCTATCCACTCTGATTACCCCGTCAGGGATGTAGCGTGAAGTTAGTAAGTTAGTTTAGTTAGTCATCAGAGAATTTAATGTGACTAATCTATAAATCACTAATAGAGTGAGAAGATTGAAACTGAAAAATCTCTTCCATTAAGGGACTTTGCAGACTAAAAAGTGACAAAATACACTTGGCCGCAAAAATAAAGGGTCACCTCATTTTTTTTCAAATAACTTTAAAACTACACATGCTATCTCTTTGAATTAAAAATAATCTGAAAGTAGTTTTAATAACTCTTAAAATAAACAACAGTTTATTAAAAATAAACTTTTATTGATTTGACAATGAAACGATAACTAAAATTAAGGAAAATCTTTCAAACAAAATAATTCACAATTTGTAATTTTTTATTAAAAGACATGGACACCTCAATATTTTAGTACCTTGTGTTTTCTCCACGGACTCTTCTCAAGGTTTGTATGCAATCAGGCATAATAAAAACCAAGTTCCTCAAGCGGTATTGAGGTATATTCTCCCACTCTTCAATAAGGGCCTGTTTTAAGGTGCATGTGTCAGAGGTGGGGATTTCGCTTCCTGACTAGCCTTCCGAGCTCGTCCCATGCATGTTCTATAGGATTCATGTCAGGAATCCTCGCTAGCCAGGCTATGCGAGCGATACCGACTTCTTGAATGTATCGTCTCACAGATAATGCTGTATGAGGGCGAGCATTATCGTGCATAAAAAGTGAATTGCGCCCATATTTGTAAGGAAAGAACCTGCATGTTCATTGGACGAGTTTAGTACCTAGTTTCTGGTGTAAAGTTTTTTAGGGACAAACAAATGCCGATAAAAGTGCCGTGTACTAAGGAAACTTGAAACGTCGTCTTTGCCTTAATAGTACTTAACTAAGTAAGTGCTACTTGACGTGTTCTTAAATATATATTATTTATTTATTTATCTATCACGACTTATCCCCGAAGGGATGGCAGAGGCATATTATATGCCCACTTTTCACCATGTGTATTCCTGTCCCACGTAATAGGTGGTGAGCCCATTGCCGTGTTAAATATATATGTAGTAATGTACTATAATATAGTTAGATTATATTATAAATAATATATAGACAATATAGGAACTAGATGGTTACATAAAAAAGTTGTAAAAACTTTATAATTATAAATATCCCTGAAATGTATTACCATAGTCTTGTTATACCTCTAATATAACTTTTTACATATTAGTATTTTAACAAAACGGCACACAGGATCAATCCGTGTAAATTTTCGTGCAAATAAAATAATGAAATGTAGACAAAGCGTGTAAATAAATCTACACAGTTACAAAATTAAATTAGACTAAGTGCAGATAACGCACGTAAGTAAGATTGGATGCAAGATGCAATGGTTCGCAATGCACTTAGGTAAAACCATCGCAATTCCAGTTCCGATTGTACGGTCAGCCCCAGAATAAATAAATATTGCGGGACACTTTTCACTCAGCGCCATCTAGCCCAAAGTAAGCTAATATTAGCTTGTGTTATGGGATCTAGACAACTGATAAACATACTATATATTTCTAAATACATGCATATTATAGATAAATAACACCCAGACACAGAATAAACCATCGTGCTCATCACACAAAGTTTTATCCTGGGTGGGAATCGAACCCACGACCTCTTGTGTAGCAGTCGGATGCACTCCCGCCGCGCCACAGAGGCAGTCAAAGAAGTGCATTAACACAGTCCAAAGTTAAAGAATAGATTTGTAAGTGAAATTTTTCATGTATGTTCTTATTTATGTCAAATTGTTTAAGATCTGTATATAATACTTATTTAAAATAGTACGCACAGAGTCAAAAAAATCTCACTTCCTAAAAACATACGAGTAAACACAAAATTGAGGGGGAAAATTTTTGAATTGAACTTCTTTATCGACGTTGAGAGAAATTTTATAGCTGTGCTAAGTAAAAAAAATCGTCACGTTTCTCAGTTACGCGTTATGTTGTTTTGAAATGAAACTACTTTTTCAAAAGTGAAACTTCTTTATCGACGTATGAAAGAAATGTTATAGCTCTAAAAAAGTCATAAAGAAGTTTCACTTTTTACCTGTGTACTCTGGTACAAGTACACACAAGTAATTTTATTCTGGATTGTTTCTCTCTGTGTACATATCATGAAATACTGAAATCTTTATTTAGATTTGTAGATAATATTCTGCTATAATAAACGACTTTTGTTGCTAACCGTATAGCTTTCGTATTATAACGAGTCCTTTATATTTAACATGGTGCACCATAGTCTGTGTCTGTGTTAATGACATATCTATCGGCCGGTCGATAGAATGTTATTAACACGTGTAGCGCCTGTAAGTACTTCTTAATTTGCATTTTTGGTAGTCTATATATTATTTTGATGACTAAAAACAGCTATTTAGTCTCTATTTTGCAGCTTGAGAAGTGTGATTGTGAAATATACGAGTATAATACTTTTAGTAGACTATTTTATTTTGGACTAATCGCAAAAGAATAGAGCTAGAACGGCTTTCTATTGGAAATAGTAGACTCGGCCCCCTGGTGTCTCAACCCCGTGAAGGTATTTGTGTACGAGCTTCGTCCGTAGATCAGCGCGTGCATTTCACGCAGACGAGGTGGGCTTGGGATAACCGTTAAGCAACATTATATATTTTATACAAATAACTAAAATTGTAGAACATTCTGGCATATGTTTTTTTACGCTGTAAGCTAACATAAGCCTGTTGATATGTAATCTAAACAACTGACAAAAATACTTATATAATTCTAAATTCCTATTATACGTTGGATACATCCGAACTCCGAAACAAGCCTACGAAACTAGACAGTTGCATTTTTGATAGTCTATAACAGCGATTCTGGTTCTATTCTACGACTTGTCAATAGTAGACTCGGCCCCCAGGTCTCTATGAAGCTAAAACTGACATCTTCTGTGAAATGTGATCTATTATAATGGCCCAAGAGTAAATAGGAGTACGTAACAAGTGCTTACGGTGTCCTTAGGACAAGCTGCACTTATCGCACACACTATGTTATGACTGTATTAACATTTCCAATTTACGAACCTTATTTGAATATGCATGAGAAACAAGCAGGGATTCTGGATGCATGCATATACCAAATTAGCTTAAGAGCTCTAGGCAAATACTCTACAAATGAATGAACTACTAATACTACAGGACATATCATAGCAGAAACTCTGCTACAATTGTTGAGTATCCTATCGTTAACATAAGTATGTTGCTACAAAATTTCACACTTGCATATTAAATTCAATGAAAATATTTTTATTCATGTTGGTCATAAAGTAACACTGATGGACGTCAAGTAAGTAAGTTATACTTTTTTGTAGCCCAATAATACAGTTCAACAAATTCAAACTAATACAAATTTACATATGATACAAATTGGCCGTCTTATTGCACTGTGGCAATTTCTTACAGGCAACCATGGGATAGTAGTAGATATGTCTACGGGATGGACACTATGTGATAAACATTTCATATGTCAAGATTGTTGCTTTTACATTTTTATTTACTGCCAGATTCGCAAGTCAATAGGTAAAAGTCTGAGAAAGAATCTGGCATTAAAACTCATGGCCACTCATTTCTAATCGCCAGATATTATTTACGGTGATATAATGAAAATGAAAGTATCATTACTTCGCCATAACACAAAACACAAATAAATTTGTGTACAAAGTACTCAAAAACTGTACGAAAATCAAACGAGTTATGGGAGTTAGTGATAAAAACTTCTCTCTATAATCATCTATAAAGCTACGTATATAATTACTATTTGCCGTAATACAGTATAAATATATTTTAAACAAGCTGGCCTTGAGGCTTCGCCCGTGTCATACAGCGAACCCCCTCGTGGCACCCGTAAGCTATATATCCCGTCATTTCTTTGCTTTATTTTTTAATTTTGCTTAATTTGTTAATATTTATTTGATTCGTTTTTTTATGTAGTAGCGTAATGATATATTATATGACCTTTCTCGATTAATGGGCTATCTAACATAAAAAATAATTTTTCATTCGAGCCAGTAGTCTGAGATTAGCGCCTTCAACCAAATAAACAAACTCTTGATCTTTATAATATTAGTATAGACGATATGATAACATAGTGAACAAACTCCATGAAAGCACCGCAACATATCTGCATAAAATATATAAATAAAAACAACAGAGCTGCGAACTCTGACCTAAATAATAAAAAATAATGGCTACTCTCATACTCGTTAAATGAAACTAAAGTTAAGAACAGCGGAGCGTAATAAGGAGCTTAAATACTAAAGTTCATTATAAAATCATAAACATACATTGTAAGTACATTTCAATATAGTTAGAAACTACACAACGTTGTTGTATAAAGCACTTGGAGCACCACTATGTCTGTGTTCTGTAAACGATTACTGTGTTAAACTATGGCTGGGCTTCGGATGGGTGACCACTTTGTGGCATTTATATTTACGAGCGTTTCCATGCTTTAGAAGGCACGTTGTCGTTGTCGTTGAGCCAAGTTGAAGGCCTTATGGGTTTGAAAATTTTTAATAGTGGGTCACCACAACCTGTCCATTTTCAATACGACAAGGTGCTCACCAACTGTTGTGTTAGACAAATATGCTTACAGTGTAATGTGGTAGGTAGTATCCTCTGCCACCCTTTTTTTTTTTAAATGATCTTCATTTGATATGAATATCAATTTATATCGTTATAAAGCAGTGTAAAATACTCTATTGCACACACACTATAATGTAAGTAATTTCTTTTTTTACATTTGAGTGTGTGTGCCATGGAGAAGTTTTCTATGGAATAAATTTGAAAATCAAAATTTGTTTGGATTAAGATTCCTGTACACACACATAGACATATATTTTATATAGTATATAGTATATAGTCTATATATATGTATATATATATATATATATATATATATATATATATATATATAGAAGCGCTCGTGGCCCCGCGGTCTCAGTGTTCGGTAAACGATCACTGAGGTACGCAACTTTCACTATGGCTGGTCGTCGGATGGGTGACCACTTTGTGGCATTTACATTGGCGAGCGTTTCCGTGCTTCGGAAGGCACGTTAAGCCGTTGGTCCCGGTTGCCAGTAAAATGGCAGTCGTTAAGCCTGGTTGAAGGCCTTATAGGCGGCATAAAAAATTTCAACAGCAGGTAGCCACAGCCTGCGTCTGTCTATTTCAACACGGCAATGGGCTCACCACCTATTACGTGGGACAGGAATCCACACGGTGAAAAGTGGGCATATAATATGCCTCTGCCACCCCTTCGGGGATAAGGCGTGATGGATATTTATTTATATTTTATTTTATATATATATATATGTCAGCCATCTACTATCCCCATCCATTCTATCCATCTCATCTAAGTTTACGCCAGTATTTGGTTTTAGTTCGCCATGACGTCATTCTAAATCTAATATGGCCGACCGCCAAGTTCGGGGACTTGTTATTTTTTATACAATCCCGTATATGGGGAGCAAACGAAAGGGATCGCAGAGAAAAATAAAAAAATATAGAACAGAATTTTTAAAACTTGTAGAATTATTAACGACGGGATTAAATAGGTGCGATGGGAGTTATAAGTATGTCACGGGGGAAGCCGGGGGGTCACCTAGTATATTTCTATGTATCATGTAAAGCGAAAGTTTAAAAGTTAGTGTGCTTAGTCGAATTCTGTGCACGTAAAACATTCAACTTCAACGCGGATTTGATAGCAAACAAACGGAAGCAAACGGATCATAAGGTTAATAAAAGACAAATTGTATTTTCACTCACTTTGTGATTCGGATCATATGATTCCGCGGCATTTTGTGACTCAACAAACTGTAAAATCAGATACCCGTATTGGCAGTTCACGTTTCTTACAGTAATTGCTCATGCCACCAAATTGAAAAGAGATTATCGTTGTCTTTTCAGCTTTTTTACGTAATATTTTTTACGTTACGGTCTAATTTGCGTGACTTTTATATTTGGCACGTCAAAATGGCGTCGCCCGCCTGATGGTAAGCAAAAAATCTATTGAAATTCCTTTCTTAGAGGGCGTTAACATAAAAAATTGTAAGTGCCAGCAGGCAGCATTGTTAGATGTATGTTTAAAAGCATCAATTATTAACCGAAGATCGGACAGTCGCCAAAAAACTCAAATGATTATAATTAAATAATTAGTCAGCGAATGTTAAATTTACGAGCAGTATAGTTTACACCCTTTTCTAATACGCATTAAGTCCTTGTCCAACATACTGAAGGGTAGGACGTCTCTAGAGACCAGCCCATCCATTTGTAGCTAACCACACATAAGCACCCCAGTATAGAATACACCCCTTCTCAATATTTACCACTGTTTCATTTTGCCAAGCTCCTGGAGTAATAGTTTCATCTAAAATTAAAGGAGTGACCAAGTTATACGAGTGTCTCTATAACTCTTGAGTGATAAAGCTCCTACACTTCACTTGGCTTCGATAGCGCGGAGTGGACGAAGTGCGAAGATAAAATTCATTATAACAGACGCCAATGGCACTAAAATAGTGGTCATTAATATGCTGCGACGGGTTACTTATTTTAGAACTAGATTTTAGGACATATTTTTAAAATGGGCAAAGAAAAAGTTATTGTTCAAATTGGTAAGGAAAGATTGCTCTAACGGCCGGTCTCAATAACCTAACTATCTTTTACTATTGTCTAAAGTAATGTCAAAATAGTTACCATCGCTACCTATCGACGAAAATTTCGGTTTCAATAACCAAAGGTATATAGAAATATTTACTTTCGATATTGTACGGAAGTCTCCGTTTTAAGTCCACTGGTACGGGAAAATGCTATCGATACCCGACCGTTGTTCGTCCGTTCGTCCGTCCATTCAGTCTACAGGTCGCATTATTTATCGGATTTGCATGCAACTTGGCATAGACAATCCTTGATATAGTCAAAAACGTTTAGCGAGGGGGTTTTTCGATTGGGGGGGGGGGGGAGGGGAAATGGTCCCGTAGTTTTTGGCAAGAGCGCTAATTAATTATATAATACAAAATGTTAAAATTACATTAATTAATGAATTACTCATGAATGATAGTAAAAAAAATGTATAGCCCTTTTCCTCAATTTACTCCGAAGTCTACGGTTCACAGAACCACTAGTTTAGCTAGTTAATAGGTTAGTATTCATTGTTTACCTATTATTTTAAATTCAAAGTGAAATGAATTATAAGTCTCAAGCTGGATTCGAACCAGCATTTTGTGGATTAACACAACAGACACTTATCAAGCAGTATATCAAGACCCACTTGTTTCGAACGAATTAATCCACCTTTTTCCGTTTTAAGGCGACACGTAAGTCGTTTTACCTATTATTATTAGTTATGAGCTAATGACACACAGGTAAGTAGTGCAACTTTTTTACGACGTTTTTACCACTAATATAATTTCTCTCATACGTCGATACAGAGTTTCGCTTATGATGAAGAAGTTTTACTTCAAAACAACATTGTGCTCAACCGAAAACGTGACGATTTTTTTACAGCTATAACATTTCTCGCAAAGTCGATAAAAACTACAAAAGTTATAAGTATATGAGTTATAGATTAATTAAAAACTACTGAAATGGAGTCACATATTCATGGTAAATAGATAACATTTGGAATCTGATAGTTCGGTTAAAAATCTGTTACTTAACTGCGAAATTACACATACAAAATCGATATATTCTTCTAGCTTATCCTTAGAGAAGTTACGTAAGACTTCAGGCAGGTTACTGAACGTGATGGATGAAGCATTTATATAAAAAAACTATCAGTAAACAAGTTTGTGCTACACTTAGGTACATAATGATAATACATCAGTGTATAACAAATTAATCACTCACTTTCAAAAAAAGGTAACGTTTTTTAAACGTTTTTGGTAAGGTAACTTTTCCTTTGAAATGTGTGATCGCATTTCTTTATTTCTTTAATATTTAAGAATATTTTTAGTCTTTTAGAATTTTAGGGCAAAATAAACTGTTGGTAAATGTGTAAAGCTTTTATTACTAACACACACAAAAATTAACAGCGTTACACCGTTAAACCGTCATGGACACCGTGTGTAGCAATTCTTTCACGTCCTCAGCAGATGAAAGAGAGGTAAGTACATACATGAGCCACATGTACGTACTTACCTCTCTTTCATCTGCTGAGTTTAATTTTTATAGAAATATAAAAACTTTTTTGTAAAAGGCAACCCTGACTGACAGATCTTTTAAAGCACAGTTCAAACCGGGTAACGGGTGGTTGCCCATTGCTCAGTATTTTAACTAATTCCACCAGTCACTGTAGCCTATGGCTTTGACAACTTCAACATTCGCGCTGCCAAACGATACCGTGTGCTTTATGCCTCACTAGCTGACTCGCCCGGCTTCGCCCGTGACATACTTCGAACCCCGTGGCACCCATTTATTCCCATAGTTTATTAATTTCACAATAATAACATTTTAGAAATTCGTTGATTACTTCTTCGCTCATATTTTATATACTACTCGGGACTTCACGCGAAACAATTTTGTACTTACATTCACCGACGTTTCGAGCGCGTTGCAGCGCCCGTGGTCGCGGCTGGACTCCCGAGTAGAATTCGCGTGAAGTCCCGAGTAGTATATAAAATATGAGTATAAACCGCGAAAGTTTAAAAATAACATTACTTCTTCGCTATCCCAGTACGCCCGCATGGCCCGGTCGAATTATGGTTACACGAAATTAATTTCTTTGCGCATTTTGATTTTGCTATAACACGTCAGATATTCATTTAATTTGCAAGGTGTAAAGGAACAAAATAATCTTCATGAAACGCTAACGTAGTAAAAGTGATAAGGATTAATAGTATATTTGTGTAAATAACCTTCAAATTGCCGCTTTATAATTGCTGGTTTTTTAAAGTATTTAAATGGACATACCTAGTATGTTATTCTTAAGAGATAGTTATATATCGTCGCGGACTTTTTTATAGACCTACATTAGATACACAATTGTACCATACATTATTTTGTTATATCTCAAAGGGTTTAGGCAGCGTTGAAAACACCCAGACAGCTTATTTTTCCGACATCCCAACAAATATCGTTATAATTTGGTCAATATATACAAAAACTTAACAAATTATACATTAAAACCTTCCATAAGAATCACTCTAACTATTAAAAAAACCGCATCGAAATTCGTTGCGCAGTTTCAAAGATTTAAGCATACATAGGGACAGACAGTGAAAAGCAACTGTGTTTTATAATATGTAGTGATAACGGGATATCCTACTAATATTCAAAACGCGAAAGTTTTTAAAAATGTACGGATGAATGCTCATTTCACTTTCACGCAAAACTAAAAAAACGATTTTGATGAAACTACAATAATATATGTTACACATGACATCAAAATAACACATAGGTTACTTTAATACGCGAAAAAACCCTAAATGTTTGTTACCTTTTCAAGATCAAAGGGCTGGGACTAATTTTAATAAAATTTTGTGTCGTTGCTGACACACTGAATTAATACACAGGATTAATTCAGTGTGTATATATAATAAATTTAAAAAGTTTATTAAAAGCAAGCTTTGTGAAAAAGGTTTTTACTCCGTTACAGACTATTTGCAGGACAGGGACGCCTGGAAATGATCTGCTGGCAAAGTGAAATAATATTAAATTGTAAATAGGCCATCAAAAAAAAAAGCCTTCCTAAGTTTCTTGCCGGTTCTTCTCAGGTGCGCCGCGTTCCGAACCGGTGGTCGCTTTAAATATTTTAAATAGGGTATGACATTTTGTAAGCGCCGTTAAAATGGTCTATGCAAAATAAAGACATTTTTATTTTATTTTATTTTATTTTAATCCCAAAAGCTAATATTATAACGGCAAAACTGTTAATGTTTGTGACGTCTACACCCTTAAATGGCTGCACCAGGGAGACCCTAGTCGGTACGAGGAGCTACCTCGTACAAGTCCACTCAACCGTTAAGGCGACTATGGCGATGCGACTATTAATTAAACCAACAGAGAGGACAGATCGCCAGGCTTCACGATCCATGCATACTTATTTCGCTTCTTGCAGATTTATCAATCGCTTCATACATGCGCGTCTAGGTATCCGAGTACTTTTGACTTCCATTAATTAAAATGACAACGATATATGCGACTATTAATTAAACCAACATTTATTTAGGAAAATCACGTCCTCAAAAAATCGGGACGTTGAATTGGATATATAGTCTAAAAACTAAATTTTGTCACCAAGAATGCTTATATACCTTTATAGGTTTGGATACTACGCATGATACCACAACCGCTGCATAATCTCTGAGTTATAAAATAGTATCCAAAACTTATGAAGGTGCTTATCTTTAGAAGCTACCGGCGGCACATAGCTTTTATGTTTTGGCACGAAACCTAGAACATTTGGTAGTTTAGTACATCTAATCTAGTACAAACATTTATCATGATAATTTAAAAAGAAAATGGAGCTATAAATAGTTTAAAAACTTAGAACAGATGAAACATATAGATAATTATATCCAGTATAACAGAATATATACTCTATCCTGACATATAAAACTGATGAGTTTGTTTGTTTGGTTGACAACGCTAATCTCAGAAACTACTAGTTAAACATACATACATACATATTGTCACGCCTTTATCCCCCAAGGCGTAGGCAGAGGCATACTACACGAACACATTTCACCGTATGCAGTTTTTGTCCCACGTAACAGCCCATTGCCGTGTTGTGTGTGCCTACTAGTAAAAATTGAAAGAATATGTTTGTATTGTATAGCCCATTTATCGAGGAAGGCTATAGTCTATATATCATCACGCTACTACACAGACGAGCGTAGCAATAATCATAAATGTGAATAAATTGAGCAAATTTTCCAGATATTGATATGAAATGTTAATAAACGACGGGAATAAATGGATGCCAGGAGGCTTGAAGTACGTTACAGGCTAAGCCGCGGGAATCAGCCAGTTTGTGATATTGTTTGATTATCAATCACGTCTTAGCCCCAAAGAAGTGGCAGAGGTATATTAAACGCCCACTTTTCACCGTGTGCATTCCTGTTCCACATAATAGCCCATTGCTGTATTGAAATAGACAGACGCAGGTTTTGGCTACTTGCTGTTGAAATTCTTCGAGCCGCCCATAAGGTCTTCAACTTGGCTTAATGACTGCCATGTTACTGATAGGTGCAAGACACCACGACGAGCGACGGGATTAAATGGGTGCCATGAGGATCGAAGTACGTTAGAGACAGAGCCGCGCGGATCTGCCAGTTTGTGTTATTTAAATAGGTATACAAACTCACCCTCGTATGATAAGTACTAACGACCCTCCTTATGACGTAAGCAACAATATAATTAACAATCACTTTTGATATTCGAAGGGGAATGAAAAGTGAAATGTGGCTTCAAAATGTTCGCCGCGGGGCAAACGCCTAAACAACACATATTATCCTCTCGAATGTTCTATAAAATATGAATATAACTATTGGTATTTCCTGTTTCTGTTCTACAACAAGGATAACAGCCAGTAACGGAAAATTTCAACCATATACGTACGTGACTGCATTTCATATCGTATGGTCATACAAATTGAACTGTTGAATTTTAGAAACGTTCAGGACCGTGTATGGAGCAGATGTTGATATTATTTGGCCATGAATATTATTTGGTCGGCCATATCTTTGGTGCTAAGTCATATAGAGCCTTCGTACGACTATCAAACTAACAGTTAAAGTTAATAATTATAGACATATTTTTAAAAAGAACCAAAAACCGACTTCAAATTATACCTGTATGTACAACATACAAACATTTATCCCAGAATTTCACCGTAAGCATTTTGTGGACAGGACAATGGACAGGCGCAGGTTGTGGCCACCTGCTGTTGAACATTTTCAAGCCACCCATAAGGCCTTTAACTGGGCTTAACGAATGCCATAACAAAATCTAAAAATGTATGTGCAAACATCAATCATAACCATAAGATTATGATTAATTAACTTACGAATTTTAAGATACTTTCTCACAACGTTTCTTAGTCTGAGCTTTAATAGTCCTGTTTTATAAGAGTCATAGTAGGTATAATGGGATTGCGAAAGTGGTGAAAATAGGCCTAATAATACCTATGAAAATATTCTCGTGATTTCTTTTATTCAACTCAGTTCGTTTCAATAAAACTCTTTTCTCAACATAGTAAAATATAGATAAGTTAGATATAAATTATCAAACTTGACAAAATCTGTCAAATCAATATCAAACTGATTATTAAATAACAAACTTGCTAACTTCTACATTATTTACAATATTTTCAGTATTGAGCTAAGTATTACAAGAGCCCAGCGAGACTGTACCCAAGTCATAAAAGTCGGTTTGATGTACACCATCGTAAACCAGTTAATGAGTTTGTGAAGCTCATATAAACGTCACATTGCTGTTTCATCGACCGATATCAGGGAGATAAGAACGCGTGGTGCTACATAGAAATACAATTTGCTCTCTTTACAATTGAAATGTGGAACGAAAATACAATTTTTGAAGTCATATTTCCTTTGGCGCGTAAGGGAAAAATTATGAAAGTAAATTTTTACGATGCGCGCTCAGACCGTAACGAAAAACCTACACCCTAAAGCTTGCTGATAAGTGTTTCAGCTGATTCATTTCTAAATACATACATATTGTAGAAAAGTAACACCGAGACACAGAATATACCAACGTGCTCATCACACAAAGTTTTATCCTGGGTGGGAATCGAACCCACGACGTCTTGCGTAGCAGTCGGATGCACTCCTACCGCGCCACAGAGGCAGTCAAATAATATAAAAAAATATAAATTGTTACTTGTATTGAATCACAGCTACTTTCTATCGTCACACCACTTGTTATAGACAGAGTATTCAATCCTCACGTTTTACGTCCAGAGTGATGGTATTCGGTAAGGTCTAATATTAGAGGCTTCTTTCCGCGTTCGCTTAAATTATGGAATAATTTCCTTGATTTGGTTTTTCAAACATTTACAGAATAAGGTTCTTAAAACGTTTTAAAGGGTCAACAGCGAGAATGTATCTATCACCTTAGATAATTCAATTATCTATAAGCTGCGATGATAACTTTGACCTCAGAAACTTGTAAGCCCCTAATGCGCTATCGGCACATGGTAAATGTCCCCAAAAAAGTGACTCAAGAGAAAGGTTTATATGTCTAAAACCTGCATATTGTTATGTACATTCCACCCGTGCTAAACCGTGACGGTACACCAGTTTTTGTATAAATGACGCCCGAATCAAACTGAGTATTAAATACGATAGGAGCTATCTATACTTTGAAAATTGTATTCAAGTAGACATTATTTTACTTAGTCAATTTTCATTTTAGACCTTAGTTCAGACCCAGGAAAAAAATCTTTATAAATCTTACCATTTTAACGGCGCTTACAAAATATCATACTCTATTTAAAATATTTAAAGTGACTATGATAATATTAGATAATATTCTGAACGGTCGTGGCCCCGCGGTCTCAGTGTTCTGTAAACGATCACTGAGTTACGCAACTTTCACTATGGCTGGTCCTCGGGTGGGTGACCACTTCGTGGCATTTACATTTGCGAGCGTTTCCGTGCTTCGGAAGGCACGTTAAGCCGTTAGTCCCGGTTGCCAGTAAAATGGCAGTCGTTAAGCCTGATTGAATGCCTAATGGGCGGCATGAAAAATTTCAACAGCAGGTAGCCACAACTTGCGTCTGTCTATTTCAACACGGCTCACCACCTATTACGTGGGACAGGAATCCACACGGTGAAAAGTGGGCATATAATATGCCTCTGCCACCCCTTCGGGGATAAGGCGTGATGGATGTTTATTTTATTTATTTATTCTGAACTAATATTTTCTTTGAAACGAAAAAATAATAAAAGTAAAAGAGAAATGCTCATGAAATAGGAAATATTTTCCTTGCCATCAAAAAGTTTACTGACCGATCGGCAAAGAACGCCACTGATCACAATAATCCACTTCCGCCGGTTGAATCCGCTCAACTTGGAACCAAAGATCAACATCTGACTTTCATGTTTATCTTCTAAATATTGACTAGTATGCTGGCTGACTTTATTTTATTCTTTCGTTGATTTTATTTTTACTACGACTACTGCAAATAACGGAAAGGCTAGAGTACTCATCAATTAAGCCTTTTATCCCCAAAAGGGTAGGCAGAGGCATACTATACGACTATATGAATTTTTTTCTTTCACCTAACTGGGGACCGAGTCTACTACTGACAAGCCGTAGAATATAACCATAATCGCTGTTTTTAGCTGTCAAAATGTTAGTAGACTATCAAAAATGGGATACCAATAGACTTCTATGGGCCGACCGATAGAAGTCTATTGGAGTACGATTGTAATACTAGACTTCGAAAATCTGTACAATTTGTACTGGTTGCTTTTTATTAAGCGACGATTTAGATTCTATTTCGTCAAGATTGAAATAGCAGACTAGGCCCCCAGGTTACTCGACTCTGCGGTTTTGATATGTACAGGTGTAGGTTGTGGCGAATCTGCTATTGAAATTGTTTCAAGCCGCCGAATATGTCCTACAACTTGTCTTAACGACTGCCATGCTACTGGTAACCGGGACCAACGGCTTAAGGTGCCTTTATAAGTACGGAAACGCTCGTAAATACAATAGCACAAAAATAACTCTTATTTTTGTAAAATATTCTAAATACAATTTTTAAAGCTTAGTTATCATTCACTTCCCCAAGGGGAGGCAGAAGCATTATTCTTATTCACTATTCTCCCCTGTTTCGAAGTAATTATTTTTGTCCAACGTAACAGGTGGTTAGTCTATTGCCGTGTTGAAATTGACAGGCGCAGTTTGTGGCTATATGAAATAAGCATACTTTCATCTTTCTTAAACTATTATAGGCAGACAAGCATCTGGCCCACCTGATCGATAGTGGTTCTCATAGCGTATGAACGTTTTCAATCTAGACAACTATTGCCGTGTTGAAATGGAGAGCACCAGGCAGTGAATATGTGTTGAATTTATTGAAACGGCCAATTAAGTCTGCAACTTCTTTTCACAAGCACTTTATTACTGGCACCCTGGCCCAACCAACGGTTTAACGTACCTTTCGAAGTACGGAATTGCTCCGAAATAGAAACGCCACAAACGACCACCCATCTCAAGACCGACCGTTATTGCATATCCACTCTGAAGGATCTCGTTGGAGTCCTTTACCCGTAATATAATATTACCCTAGCCTCGTGTGTATATTAAAATAGACCGGATAATAGGATAATATGTCGCCGCGGTTGTTGTCGATCGTGGTCACAGACTGGCGGTTCGACACCAACATTTGTTGCTTTAGAGTTCGCATAGTAGGTAGTAGATTTGTATTTATTGATTCCTAGTTGACGCCCGCGGCTCCGCACGCGTGGTGAAGTTTACTCGTTCCCGTTTACCACAGCAACTTGTTGCCGAGATACAAAACTAGCTTATGTGTTATTCTGATGTGTAGGCTATATTATTGTAAAGTTTCATCAAAATCCATCCAGTAGATTTTGCGTGAAAGACTAACAAACATCCTAACTTACAAACTTTCGCGTTTATAAGATTAGTAGGATTAGTACGCGAAGCGGAATGTAATAATATCGAGACAAACACTGTGGTTTTTCTATATTATTCTAATGTTACATGTGTGTGTAAATAGATAATAAATAAATCACGACTCGAATTTGTGAGGTGTGTTTTGCAATATAAATGTAAACTTAAAATCTAATAATCTGTTTAGGTACAGCCCAATATATTAGCAAAAATTTAATATTGGCTTTGTAGTAAAACAACAAAGCAATCAGACATTCCAGCAAAGCAATTTCTGTAGGTTTGAAATAAATTATTTTGAGGGTTGTAATTAAATTATGAGTATCCCTTTGGCGGGTTTGTGAGCTTAATAAAATCGTAATAGTTATATTTTGAGAGAGGGCTGCTTGGTTAAGCAATTACGTCGATTACAGGGGACGTTATTTGACCAACTATAGTGGATCCGAAGAGGATTTTGATGCGTCGGATTGTAGTACTTCCATAGGAAATTAGAAATTACTCGTGGTATAAGCAATTAAGGGCCGTATTCCAGAACGTTTCTCAATACTCAATCAACGCTTGAGAGTGGTATTTATAAGGCAAAAACTAGCCTTAAGCGTTGATTGAGAATTGAGAAACGTTCTGGAATAGGAACCTAAGTGATTATAGTTTTTGGGTGAATTAATTGTGTTCAAGTGAGCCAGTGGTGAGATGTGAATTTTAATTAAGATAGTCATATAAAATTTGTCTATGTTAGGTTTCTATGCGCACGGTAAATGGAATATAATTATAATTACATCTGATTCGACAGTCTTTATAAAAACCGTATGGTCATGAACTGTCATTTGATCCATAGATCATTCACAGTGCAATAACGGCAACTACTCCACGTAATTTAATCTATGGAAATTGTTAACTATCTTTCTGTTTTTTTGTTCCGGCTAATCGCTGGAACGACTGGACCGGTTTTAAAGGGACTTTCACTGGTAGATAGCAGATGTTATAAGGAGTAACTTAGGCTACATTTTATCCTGTTATAGGTAAGTACTCACGGAAACAAGAACCGATAGTTTAGAAATATAGAAGTATGTTGTTAGTTGTCTAAATCCCATAGCATTAACTTATGATGACGCTGTGTAAACTTCTTATAACATAATATAATTATTAAACGATGAAAAACCAAAAGATGATAAATTAGAAGTTCTTAAAAAAAATAAGTCAGTAATAAATTCTCGACTCGAAATTCAATTTCGCACTCAAAGTGAATTTAATAGTAGCAAAGTAAAAGGGTTTGGTAAACATTAATGAGAGTTCTGTTAAAATGAATATTATTCAAACCGTATCCCCTTTCAATAATGACATCTGATGTGGATGTATAGAGCGGGTAGAACAGCAGTTGCATAAATTTAGTCAATTTGACACGGATTACTCGAATTCTGAGCTACCCCTATGTTGCTAGGGAAAATTGCGTATACGTATTGTAAAAGTATTGGACCGTAGTAAGTACCTAAAAGCAATTTATTAAAAGCGTTAATTGGACACAGATCATCGATCGGCACGTTCATTTTATTGTCATATGCAAGTTTCAACAGTTGCAAGGAAATTGTTGCCTAATAATATTATATCTCCATCAGTTTCATTTAAGTTGCTTTCAATCTCAAGTAGGGTTAATTTGACTGGGCCTGAGTACAGCGGGTGGACTGCTCGCCATCCTTATAGAAACAGGCCTAAGACGGCGGCAAGAAGCGAGATAAAACCCGAATTGTTTTTTTTTTAATATTTTTTTTTATAATAATTATTTAATGGCCTGGTTTCTAAGACCTTTTAGCGAAATTTTATTTTTTATATCATATTTCTTCATTCTTATCTTCTAATTAGTCCTGTCCAGTCGATGTCGTGTCCTCAGGCTACGTTCTGGTCATTGCCCTCAGTATAATGGTGATTCTTATACTAAGGTTGTCAGTGGACGTTTCGCGGCAAGAGAGAAAATAGCATTTCACTGCATATATATCATTGTCTTTCACTAAAGCACGTTAACACAACTTTTATGTCCAAGAAACCACCACTCCGCACATAAAACAAAATAAATGCACTAGTTTTAGAAAATAATATAAAGCAAGCGTCCGCACTTGTCACTCTTCCCGCCAAATCTCTTTTTAATTATTGAAGTCTATAACACACCACTAAGGCTTGTCTGGATTGCTGTATTACATTAGCACAGTATAATCTACTAATCACGAGAGAAGCGTGATAAGTCCCGCATCCTTAGGTGAGGCTGCGGTGGTAGCCAAAGTCTGTCGGGAGCCCTGGGACATCTTTCCGAGGAGTTACTCAGGTCGCCCGGCAGTAGACAGGCAGAGAGCGTGTAGTTTTAGTCGGTTCAAGACCGGAATAACTTCCGAGGGAATTACCACATGTAAAAAAGAAGAAGAAAAGTTTAATTCGGTTAGAGCTGTATTTTATATTAGAAGCAACTGTGTCTAAGATGTTCCCGTCTGTAATTTCAACACCGTGAAATATTCAACGCCTTCCCCGTTGATCAGTACCTACTTATATACCTTTATAACCACTTGCAGGTGAGATTAATTTGGGCTCCAAAAAATAGTAGATTTCTAGTACATCTAAACCCTCATAACTTATTTTACATCAATTCTTCGTGCGCCATGACAACTTATTCTATGGTGTACACCTTAGATTATATAAACACCCAGATACCGCGTACAGTACAACGCGTGCCGTCAAAGTTGCTGCCACTTTTATAGCTATGTGTGAGTAAGCCGCGCGCGGTGCGATTATATTACGTACTCCGTTGCGTTTACGTGTGCGTAGTGCAAAGGAAAGCGTGTAAAAACATTTACCCCAAATATTGGGAGATTTAGCTTATAATAATATATGAGAGATATTATAGTTTCCAAGATATCACGATTTTAGTTAATTAGGTCATGGGTTAATTACAAAAAAATGCGCTGCTCTGGCAGCGTGAACGTTTATGGACGTTGGAGTGGATAGGTGACAGTTTATAAATTGTTTATTTCAATGGTATTGAATTAAATGGTCATTTGAAGTTTGTATAGTTTAAAGTTATATGTACAGGGAGTGTTTTTCAACTCGCAATATAATAATAATACCTTTGTAGGGACGGCACCTGATCTTATTCTCTTACGACCACCCTTTGTTTTGTAAGTATCTTCGAGATGAAAGTGAACTGAACAAATACATGTTCATGCTTTGGGTTTCCACCAACTTTCATTTCTTGATTTTCTTATTATTTTTGTCCAACGATTTAACATTTTTGGATTGACTGGAAATCTATAGATATAATAACATTTGTTATTGACTGCCTCGGTGGTAGTCGGCAGGGGTAGTGAATGCGACTGCCGCGCTGAGGTCTCGGGTTCGATTCCCTGGTCGGAACAAATATTTGTGTGATTTACAAATATTTTCTTCGATGTTTGGGTGTTGTCTATGTATATATTTAGAAAGATTTAAGTATGTCTATAGTAGTTACCATAAGCTTATATTAGATAACTATGGGTACTGTGTAAAAAAATTCTCACAATATCATCGCTATGAAAATAATGTTCTCGCAGTGATTTAATAAACTGATTAACATCGAAGCGCTCGTGGCCTCGTGGTCTCAGTGTTCTGTAAACGATCACTGAGTTACGCAACTTTCACTATGGTTGGTCCTCGGATGGGTGACCACTTTGTGGTATTTACATTTGCGAGCGTTTCCGTGCTTCGGAAGGCACGTTAAGCCGTTGGTCCCGGTTGCCAGTAATATGGCAGTCGTTAAGCCTGGTTGAAGGCCTTATGGGCGGCTTGAAAATTTCAACAGCAGGTAGCCACAACCTGCGTCTGTCTATTTCAACACGGCAATGGGCTCACCACCTATTACGTGGGACAGGAATCCACACGGTGAAAAGTGGGCATATAATATGCCTCTGCCACCCCTTCGGGGATAAGGCGTGATGGATATTTATTTATTTTATTTTATAACATTATTCCAGAAAACAACTGGATTTCACACGTGCGGAGCTGTAGGCGTCTTTTATTTCTACTGATATTATAATATTTAAGTTTGTAAAGATGTTTGTTACTCAAGCATAATCATAAATGTCAATACAGTATATAATTATAGCAACCGTCCAAACTCTAAACTAACTAACTAACTATCTTCACGCTGTATCCCTGACGGGGAAGTCAGAGAGGACAGATCGCCAGACTTCATGATCCATGCATACTTCTTTCGCTTCTTACAGATTCATCAATCAAAACAAACTCTGAAATAAACATTTGCGGATCACAATATTTTTTGCGACTGGGATATGAATCCAAGACTTCAGCATTGTCTTTAAGCTTGTTGTCCTCTGTGGCATGAAATCACTCATTTGGAATATCAGACACTGTTTCTAAATATCTAAAAATATGAGTATAATTTACTGTAACACAAATAAATTTACTGTAACAATTGTTGAATACGAGTTGCTTCGAAGCAAGCAAGCAATTGTTAGAACTTTGCCAATGTCTTCGTCTTCCGCAACAGAGCATAGGCTTCGTCAAAAGATATTTTTAACGAGATAACTTTGCCCATTCGTTTCGATTGTGCACATGTTCTAAATTTAAAACTGACAAGCAACATTATAATGATTTACTTCCCAACATTTGTATACTTCTAAACCCTTTTTTGAAAATGCTCTCGGATGTCACGCCCGACTCGAACCGGTTAATACTTCTAAACCCCAAAGTTTAGACGTCATAAAACGGCTCAGTCTGTTCGTCCGTGCGTCTATGCGTCTTTATCCAGTTATTTCTCAGGAACCAAAAGAGATAGAGACAAACGGTTTGCGGCTTCGATTCAGGACACCATGAATACGTGCAAAAGCGATGTTGGAGTTTCTACCACTTTCGGTTTTGAAACTGGTTTCGTTTTAGAAGTCGTCTGATTCCTTCGCTACTGAGGGCGCGTACATTTTGTTTTTTAAAGTAAATAGCTCCATCTCACTTGAATAGCTAAATAGCTCCATCCCACTTGAATTAACGGTGATTAACCATCCCACTTAACTGTTACATGAATGTTGCATGTAAGAGATTGCACAAGTCTAATACTAATCTGTTCATCTCATATTATGTTTTATAGTGTATATTAAAGATTTTTTTATTAAATGTCGGAGTCGAACTCATTTAACTCACAGCTGTGAGGAAGCATCGTGGTTAAGAGCCAAATATTATATTACTCTGTGTAACTCTATTAAGTACTATTACTGATGTAGTTTTTGCTGTTATAGCGGCAACAGAAATACATCATTAGTGAATTTTTTCAACTATCACAGTTCATGAGATACATACGACCTGGTGACAGACGGACAGACAACGGAGTCTTAACAGGGCGCTGCATCTCTGGTGTTGCAAACGTCCACAGGCTACGGTGACAATTTCCATCAGGTGTCTACCAACTCGGTGGTATAAAAAAAGGGTCGCGTTTTGCCCTGTGAGTACGAAACCCTAAAAGGCCTACATAGTTTAGGTGCCTGTTACGAGTATTATAATAAAGCGCTAACGAAGTTCACTTTGTGCATCTCTCAAAATATAACGTTTAAATCTGAGCTCACTAATTAGTACGTAACAGAGTATTACGAGAATTGCAGCAAAAACATGAATTTTGTTGTTGACATAAAACCAGTATTTATAATTAAACCTACTAATGAAATAATGTAAAGGTTAATTATAGACGACATGGAACTCGGGTCTGCACTCGTGAAGATATAGGTACTTGAAGTTTTGACCATATATCACCAACCCTAGCAACCCCAGCCCGTTGTGTGAAGAAATACAAAGTTGATTTTTTTGCGAGTTCGCGGCTCGTCTCGCAGCTCATCTCGTGGTGTGCGAGAGTGTAAATGGGCTGTTAAAGTTCGTTGGCATGCTCATCACCGTTAGTTCAATGGGTTCCACAAATCTATACTAATATTATAAAGCTGAACAGTTTGTTTGGTTGAACGCGCTAATCTCAGGAACTACTGGTCGGATTTGAAAAAATATTTTTGTGTTAGCCCATTTATCAAGGAAGGCTATAGGCTATATATTATTACGCTACTACACTGGAGAGGAGAGCAGTAGTCATAAATGTCAACAAATCGGGCAAATTTTTATGCATTATTGTAGAATTTATAAACGGATGGATTAAATAGGTGCAACGGGAGGTCGAAATATTCCACGGGCGAAGCTGTGGGGGTCATCTATTAATGATAATTTTAACGCATACATTAAAATCTCGAGGACCCAAGCGAACGTACCTATTGTGGTTGACCTGTTCGGTGACGGTTAACGGTGTTTGGAGACCAAGCGGGAGTCGCTCTTAACGATGGCGCAAATCAAAAGCATAATAATGTTAAAAAAATAAATAAATATCCATCACGCCTTATCCCCGAAGGGGTGGCAGAGGCATTTTATATGCCCACTTTTCACCGTGTGGATTCCTGTCCCACGTAATAGGTGGTGAGCCAATTGCCGTGTTGAAATAGACAGACGCAGGTTGTGGCTACCTGCTGTTGAAATTTTTCAAGCCGCCCATAAGGCATTCAACCAGGCATAACGATTGCCATTTTACTGGCAACCGGGACCAACGGCTTAACGTGCCTTCTGAAGCACGGAAACGCTTGCAAATGTAAATGCCACAAAGTGGTCACCCATCCGAGGACCAGCCATAGTAAAAGTTGCGTAACTCAGTGATCGTTTACAGAACACTGAGACCGCGGGGCCACGAGCGCTTCAAGATGTAGCAATTTTCACCAAGTACCAACAATGAACACTACAAACAGTCCGACCACATCGTTTATATGTATTGTTCTCCAATTAAACAACATAATTGGCTTTAATCAAGTGACTTTTCAATACCTTTGTCTAGAATAGATTGCTCAAACAACAAACAGATAATATAATATATATATTTTTTATTATTCATATGTTTTCTTTTCTACACTCATTCTGTTTAATTGTTGATTCATATTGTTTTTGTTATCCATCAAAACTGGAATACAGCTGACTTTGACTGACTTCAGATTTGGCTATATTGATTTTGAAATATTTGTGGATATCCAGTGCAGGGTTTAAAGATGGTTCAAAAATCACAGACATATTGTAAAAACAACAATTGGTTTTCCTATAACAGCTGTTCGTACTGTACGTCGAATAGGGTGTGTTTTGAACTTCAAAGCATTATTTCATTCCTAGATGGTAGAAAATTCGTCAGGTATACACTAGTTGTCAACAAAACCACAAACTGAACTTTCGGATTATCTCAGTGGCGCAGTGGACTTGCTGTGGTCCCGGGTTCGATTCCCGGGTCTGAAAATATTTTTATGATTCACAAATGTTTGTTTTGGAGTTTGGAGTGTTTATCAGTGTGAATGTTTATCAGTTGCTAGGCAACTTTCACATAATACAAGTTTACATTTATATTGGCTTACTTCGGGGTTAGACGCCGCTGTGTAAAAAAAATATCACAATATTTATTTATTTACTCTACTGCATATAATTTTAAATAAATAAAATAAATATCCATCACGCCTTATCCCCGAAGGGGTGGCAGAGGCATATTATATGCCCACCTTTCACCGTGTGGATTCCTGTCCCACGTAATAGGTGGTGAGGCCATTGCCGTGTTGAAATAGACGCAGGTTGTGGCTACCTGCTGTTGAAATTTTCAAGCCGCCCATAAGGCCTTCAACCAGGCTTAACGACTGCCATTTTACTGGCAACCGGGACCAACGGCTTAACGTGCCTTCCGAAGCACGGAAACGCTCGCAAATGTAAATGCCACAAAGTGGTCACCCATCCGAGGACCAGCCATAGTGAAAGTTGCGTAACTCAGTGATCGTTTACAGAACACTGAGACCGCGAGGCCACGAGCGCTTCTCGCATATAATTTTTACTTTTATATTATCCTTACAAATTTAAAATGTTGTTGTTATAAAATGAAACACTCAACACAGCACACCAATACTCTCCACTAACATAATTTCAAATTTCGTGTAGGTAAGGGGATAAAATAAAATTTTGACTTCTCATCTTGTTCTTGCACGCGCAACTAGGGTCCCCTCAATATTTTCACCCTAATGATTTGCTTTGGGGCTTTTCATCCCATTGTTTATTTTGGGAACGATCGCTGTTATTGCTTTTATATGCTTGATGTCTTTTTATAACTATTTATATGCTTGTGGTGTTTGAAATAGGTTTTTTCAAAGAAATTTATACTCAACATTATGCCCTATGAAAATGAAATATGTCATCTTATTATAGTGGAATATATTCGTACTTATTAACTTGGCGAAATTTTCTTTCGTGTGTGTGTTTATGTGTGTGTGTCAGTTGGTATTTATGGGTCGCATTTCTGAGCGAATTTTCTTTAAACTTGTCATAAATATTTATTGATTATATAAATGTTTTTTTGTCGTCGGCTGCTTTATTATCGAAAATCAATAGGAGCATTAAAGTTTAAAGGTAGCCTTAAAGAGATTACTCTTCAGTGATAAGATTTTGATTTAAATCTAATAATTTCAATCGCTTCTCATTTACTGAGGCGCTCGTGGCCCCGCGGTCTCAGTGTTCGGTAAAACGATCACTGAGGTACGCAACTTTCACTATGGCTGGTCGTCGGATGGGTGACCACTTTGTGGCATTTACATTTGCGAGCGTTTCCGTGCTTCGGAAGGCACGTTAAGCCGTTGGTCCCGGTTGCCAGTAAAATGGCAGTCGTTAAGCCTGGTTGAAGGCCTTATAGGCGGCTTAAAAAATTTCAACAGCAGGTAGCCACAACCTGCGTCTGTCTATTTCAACACGGCAATGGGCTCACCACCTATTACGTGGGACAGGAATCCACACGGTGAAAAGTGGGCATATAATATGCCACCCCTTCAGGGATAAGGCGTGATGGATATTTATTTATTTATTTAAAATATATTGTCACGCCTTTATTCCCGAAGGGGTAGGCAGAAGCTACTATACGCCCACATTTTTGTCCCATGTAACAGCCCTTTGCCGTGTTGAAATTGACACACATAGATTTCTGACATAAAACATTTGTGTAATGAAATGCTCTCGTTAGTTAAAATGCCAATTTGCCAGATCCCTTAAGAACTAAGGTCAATTTATGCCGGAGGGTCGGGCTGTGATGCCTGTGATCTACTTATCATAAGCGTTCACTCAACATGCGTTGATTGAATGATCCTACTATCACTGGTTTCTCTGGAAATATATTATTCCATTTTTAGTCAATTTGAATAATTCAAGTGCTCGTATTCGTTCGTGTGTGTAAAAATACGGTTCTTAAATTCACCCCTTTAATTTTTTCTATTATTTGCTTAGAAGGCCTTTTTTCTCATCCTACCTATAGTATAACCTGTAGTATACCTATATTTTTACACTTATAACCCATGAACTATTTTGAATGCGTCGTTTTCGTAAGTGGTAGTGAATGCGACTGCCACGCTGAGGTTCCGGGTACGATTCCGGGTCGGAACTAATATATGTGTGGTCCGCAAATGTTTGTTTCGAAATTTGTGTGTTGATGTACCTAAGTAATAAGGTTTGTATTTAATAATATATAAGCATGTTTATCAGTTATCTGGATCCCACACCACAAGCTAATTTTAGTTTACCCTGGCGTCCTTACTGGGTTTTGAAGTCATACGTCAGCCGATGGCGAAAACATAAAGTCAACTTTATTTTGGTAATTATTTTATGGCCTGGTTAAATCTTCTTTCTTCTTATATAAAATGTCCCCGTCTTCTACTTTTTAGTCAAGTCTAGCCTTAAGTGAAGGTCAGTTTCACCCAAGTTTAATAGTGGTTGTTATACTGAGGTTTTCAGTGGTTTTTATATTGAAATCGCATTTAACTGCATATATATCACTGTCTTTCACTATTGCACGTTAACACTACTTTTATGTCCAAGAAACCTCCACTCCCGCACATAAAACACGATAAATGTATTAGTTTTAGAAAATAATATACAGCAAGCGTCCGCTCGTGTAATTTTTCCTGCGTAGAATGCACAAAGTCAACGAATATAATATAATGTACAATTTCGGTATTGTTGGGAGCGACTACCGCCTGACCTTCCAACCCCGCATCTTCCTTTAGTCAGTGGGTGCACCCTAGCAGACGAGATCGCTTGGGGCCCGGAGATCTAGATGAGACCTCAATATACTCACTCCTGTCTGGTATGTACCTAATGATATTTTCGTTTGCAAGAAGAGGGAGACATTTCAAGCAACAGAATCATTTCTTGAGAGTAAATAAGGCGTTGTCTGACGTCAGTCTACAAAACACCACAACGTCTAAATTGCCTCTGGCGGTGCGTAAAAAGCAATGAAAGCATTTTCACATGGGCAGTTTTCATTACACCACCGCCGCCCTTCTGATCCCTAAGGAATTTCAAATTCTATCTAGTAACTCTGTGTCTCCTGTGCAAAACGGTATAAGACGTTTTGTACCAAAAATCGTTTTTAATGGTTGTTCATTCAAAAAAACAAATAGATAACCTTAATCGTTAGTTTTGAAAAGTTGATAATGTACTTTCCACTTTTTCTAATAGTTTTTAATTTATCCTACTAACATTATTAACATGCAATTTATTTGGATGTGTAGATGAATTCTAATAGTTTTTAATTTATCCTACTAAAATTATTAACATGCAATTTATTTGGATGTGTAGTTGTGTTGGATTGACGCAAAAACCTAATGCCTATATAGGAAGTGTAGAGTAAGAATAGGCTTGTGGGAAACGGGAACACTTCACCTAGCGGGGGGAGGCGCGCCTTAACTAATCTAATACATGACAATAATTCGGATTTATGCCCAAATCTTCTGGCTCCAAATTACGGCTGGGTTTGGAAACTATAGGGAATATAGTAAGATGGATTGAAAGAATCCGGATGGTTTGCGAAAAACGTCATCATACAACTGGAGACGACTCTGTTGCAGTTCGCTCATGTAGTAAATCTCTTCACTCACTTACACATCGCATCTACCTATCCTTGTCGTAGTAAGCTTCATAATTTTATTAGTGCACAACAGCATTTCTAATGCTACGCTGAATACAAACGGGCTAAGGATGAAGCCCTGATATATGATGCCAGGAAAAGGTTTTGCTCCGCCAAACTTGGTCTAAAACTGGTAATATTCGCTCTCTGTCTCTCTATTTGTCCCAAAAATTAGTGTACATCACAGTGCCCACCAGATTATTTATGTCTCCTGGTTTAAAAATATGTAGTTTTTAAACTTACACTATTTTGCTCAGACGGCATAGAGCTAATACGAGAGATGAGGGCGCAACCGGCGCAACCCCATGTTTTTTTATAGAACGTGTTGTTATAAGTACCATCAAACATCTAATATTTTATAGTAAATAGATTTCTTTTTTTAGGCAATTGGTTGTGTTTTAGTCTGACATTTCATGACTAGCGGACGTCCCGCAGTTTACCCGTGTAGTTTCCGTAAGAATACGGAAATAAAATGTAGCCTTAATTACTCCCTATAACATATAATCTGTCAGTGAAAGTCCCGTTCAAATAGGGTGAGCTGTTTCAGAGATTAACCAGAACAAACAGTCGGACAGAAAAATTAAACATTGTTTTTTACAAATGTTAGCGAAAGTAAAAAGCTGTTAATTTGGAACTACAAACAGGCACTTCATTTTAATTTATCTGTAAAGAAACAGATTACAACCGGACCCCTTTTAAAAACCACAATTCATATAAGTATATTTATCACGTAGTTTGTTCATTTGAGTAAGTCAAAACATGAAGCTCTGATAGTAAAAGAGATTACTACAAAAGTTTAACGCAAAAAAACCTTACAGAATTATTAGAAGAAAAAGGAAAGTTATTTTTTCTTTGCAAGTTCCTTCGCTACATTACCCTAGAGACAGATTAGACACCTTTAAGAAGGCAAACTTTTAAGTCGTCTAACATCTTGATTATTGTAGACTCAACTTATTCTAGTGCTTTTTCTTTTAAAAAAATTTGGATACATAAATTTGATACAGTATTTTACAGGGCAAGAAATTTGGTGAAAATTCACAATAAATGAATATGTGTTCAAATTTATGAGGCTCTTTAGCCTTATTCAAATCAATCATTTAATAGGTCTTACTCCAATCTAAACTAATATTATAAGGCTGAAGAGTTTGTTTGTTTGGTTGAACGCGCTAATCTCAGGAGCTACAGGTCGGATTTGAAAATTTCTTTTTGTTTTAGATAGACCATTTATCGAGGAAGGCTATAGGCTATATACCATCTCGCTACTCTCCTGGAGAGCAGAGCAGTAGTCATAAATGTCGACAAATCGGACAAAGTTTAATGCACTGTTTTAGAAATTATAGCGACGGGAGTTCGAAGTATGCCACGGGCAAAGCCGGGGGGGTCACCTAGTCAAACCATAAATGTTGAATACCGAGTGAGATATGGACACATAATCGAAGAAAAGTGAACCGTGAGCTCCAGAGAAGCTTTTAGAAGAAATTTCAATTGGACATTGATTTTCGAAAGATGCGTTGAATTGTTGTTTTCTACAGATATTCTTTATAGTATATCCTATAAATCAGGTAATTTAACGAAACATAATAAAAAAATACTATGTGGGATTCTAAGACAACACAAAACAAATGAAACAAAACTCAACTCAGGTGTTTTTTGTCACTCAGGTGATTTAAAGAAACAAAATAAATATGTTCAAATAATGTGACTTTTATGATTTTCTCATCCAGGTGATTTGTAGATTAGTGATTTAAGGACACAATTGCGGAATTTGATATCACATGTGTAATTCAAGTGAAACAATCCAAGTAAAACTCAGATGATGATAAAATACAATAGAACTGATTAGACCCGCGATCAGTTATTTTATCTGAAGAAAACAGTATTTATCACCTCGATATGAAACGTACGAATTATATATGAGATGATTTTTGCTGTAGATTAGGAACTATGCCCCTGGGCTGTCGTAATTAATCTTCCTTTTGTTGAGCCACTGATGCGAATAAAGGCTGAACGAAAACAGAGTTTTGTGACCTTTGGTCAAAACAAAACAAAATTACAAACTTCGTCTCAAGTATTTCGAGCGTTTTAATCAAAATGTCGACTTTGACTGTGTTCAATTTTCTCTTGATTTTAAGTGGTCGAGATATAATTTAAAGTGCCATTTGCTTTAGAAAAAGAACTTATGCACTTTTCTTTTAAAAGCGTGTTACGTGTTGGAAAAATGAAAGGCTGTTAATTGTTTAGTAGTGAATGATTTATAACGGTTTCAATGGTTTTTGCATTTCAAAATATTAGTCTCTGGTCACTTCGGACCCTGTGGGTCTGCTTTGAGCACCTATGTATCAAAGACAGTTTTGGTTTGTTATGAGTTATAACCATCTCACCCCTCAACTTCTCTATGAATGTCGGAGGTGGCACTTCTATTGTCAAAACACCGATTTCACCCTGTGTTTGTTATGTTCACGCTATGCATTGCTACTATTATGTTTGCTTGCTACTACCTCCTAAAGTACAATATTTGGTCGAGTGTAATTTGAACAATTTACAAAATATCAATCAAATATCAATTTATAAAATATTTTACAAAAAAATTCAACAAAATCACAACTGATCGAAAGTCTAAGACTACGAAAGGGTCAATATCATTATAATTATCCAATAGCCTTAAATGGCCTACTAAAATGTCTTTTGTTATAAAGAAAAAGGCTTTTAAAAGGAGTTTAATACATGCGCTGGTAAACAATTTCAAGATTTTATAGCACAGCCAGCAGAAAAATCATTGACATTTTCGTATTGTACATAATAGGCCTTGTACTCTCGATTGCCAAAGATTTGCTTTATGGCGTTGTCACTTGAATAAAAAAACTCTTACGTAGAAATACGAATGCCGTCGATAATCGTGTGGAAGTACTTGTACAACAATATATTTATTTATTACTAGCTCATGCCCGCAGCTTCGCCCGCGTGGTGAAGTTTTCCTATTCGAGATTTAGTACGGAACCCTAAACTTTTTGAAAATCCATTATAGCATATGTTACTCACGAAGAATGTAGCTTTCTAATAGTGAAAGAATTTTTAATATCGCCCAGTTCTTTCGGATCATATTAATTACAAACAAGCTTACAAATCTTTCCTCTTTATAATACAAATAAAGAAAAAAAAATTATAACAATATATTTAAACATTCCACTTCAGTAATACCTAACTAGAGTATTTACTGTTGGTTGAGCGGGCGAGATAAATAAATTCGAAGTGGACTGTATTTGCGCGGAAAGACAAAAATTAAATTTGCACGCGGTTGTCGACGAAAAAGAAATGGAAAACAGGAATGGGCACACTACCTTGCTGCTGCGAGATGCTGAGGTGGAGGCTGCCGGAGACGTCCCTTGGATCCCTGGTTCCATTGCACGAAAACACTATTTATCCATGGAAAACACAATTATTGCGTAAGGTTTATGCGAACGCGCGCGCGGCCATTGCAGAACTAAACAGAGCGTCTCAAGTCCCTTCTCGCTGCCTGTGCGTGGCGTTTTAGATGGCGCGTAATACAACTATCTCGCTCTTCTTTTATGTGAGACAAGGTAGGTGCGAAAGAGAAATGGAATAAAGGGAAGCGGGGTGGGAGTGTCGACAAATAATTAATTAAAAACAAATGGAGATCGGCGATGCAACATAGAAATAATAACGCGGCAACTTTTGAATCGTATAACGGCGCAACCATTTCCTCCCGGCTTGAAGGGTTACCTTCGAAAAAGGAACAACCGACTACACAGTTGCCACTAAGCTTTAGCTGCTAACTAAACAAAATGCTATCGAACTAAACTAAACCTAATCGAACAAGCTAAATTTGTTATTGAAGTTACTGTTGATTAGGCAAAGGACAAAGACGAATAACTGGTCGCAAGTACGAAATAGTTGCGGTTTTAACGCGAACTATACGGGTGATCCCATTTGACCCAAGGAAAACCTCTTCTACTACTCCAAGAGGCCAATGTAATGGAGGCATATTTTCAGTTAAAATAACTACGACAGTACCGACAGTAATAGGGTTCGATGGAGTATTCCATTTCTGACGCGACTGTAGCGTATGCAAATAGTCTGTCCTCCAACGCCTCCAAAACGATTGAACGAGTTTATCCAATAAGGTTTATCCAATAACACGAGAGAAGATGAAGTCGATCTTCCTCTATTTCAAAGGCAAGTAATTATTTTAACGGTGTAACATTCAAAAAGTGCGCTGGAGTCAGTGCAAGCGGCTCCGAGGGATCACTAGACAAGGTCCTACAAAGAGGACGCGTATTCATTACGGCCTAGACTTGAGTGAGCATGGTGCTCAGCTCTTCAAACGTAAAGTGTTTAGAACGCAAAAAATTATGTAGTTCGGAAAGGTTACGACGAGCTCCGACGTAATTCGATGCGATTTTTCGAGTGGTGCGGTAGTAACTAAAGAGGTTTTCTTTTCCTCTGGCGGCGTGGACACAGTAGCGGGGTTGAAAGGACTAACAGGCCATTCATCAGGTGGAGCTTGGCACCAGGAAGAGCCATGGAACCACAACGGATGATCCAAAATCTGTGCAGGTGTTAACCCACGAGACAAACAATCGGCAGGGTTGTCCGTACCTGAGACGTGATAAAAGTTATGCGGCGCCAATCCCGACTGAACTTTTGCCACCCTATTTGCGACAAATGTATCCCACCGATGGGGCGAAGAATGTGTCCAACACAAAGCGACGGTCGAGTCCGAGAATGCGAAAATTCTATCTATATTAATGCGTTGAAATCGGCGATCTAATTCGCGAACACCAATACAAAGAAACATTTGTCTAATGTCGGCTGAAAGCGTGACAGCGAATAAGCGAAAGTTAACTATAATTTCAAACAAATTACCTTGGAGATTTTGACCACTGTGCAAAATATCGTTTACCGAAACATTCGAACTAGTTTTAGCGCTGCCATCTAAAACAACGCGCAACTTGGTGGTTAGTTTATCCTCCATTTTTACTCCATGGTGCGGTGTGATATACGAAGGAGCGTGCTTCGTCTCTTCGATTTCGGGAGGCGCGAGAGAAACGAAACCTTTATCCAAATATTCTACTATTACGCTATCGTAAGCCTCCTTCAACTTTGGAGATGTCTGCATTTTCCGTTTTAAACAAAAGAAGCGTTTTTCGGCTGACTGAAACGAATCTCCAAGCGAATTAACATCACCCTTAAAGCGGAGTGCAACAACATAACGACCATCACTATCGCTAGTAGTCGTGCGACTATAAAACTCTTCACAAAGTTTATCATTCGGGCTGACAATACTCCTACTGTCAGCCCGAATGATAAACCTCTTCTATCTCCCAGAATTTACGGACAGCGGAGTCCAGCGGCTCGACGGCGCAACAATATGACATTGTCGAGTTACAATCAAAACAAGCGTGTGCGGAACCAACAATAACAAAACCAAGAACCGTCTCTAAGGCGAGCGGCGCGGGGTGCGATGCGTGACCTTGAACCTTATGCTGCAACAGGAGGTGCGGGAAAATCGAAGCGCCAACTAACAAATCAATATCTCCTGGAACGGCGTAAGTATCATCGGCCAAAGGCAAATCTCTAAAATTAGTCAATAATGAGGTATTGACTGCGACAGTCGGTAAAAGTTCGGTAACCTTATCGACGACTAGCGAATCCATCGAAAAACTAACATCAAAACCAAAGCGCGAGTGGAATTTAATCCCTACGGAACCTTGAACGGCTTTAGTGGAACCCCCAATACCTTTCACAACATTACAGGCGGGGCGGTTATTTATATGCAAACGCAATGCAAATGCAGGCGACTACAACAATTTTTACTAATAAAATTACTTGAACACTATGTCCCTTAGTATGCGAATCGTAAACAACAACTCGAACGGTTGCCAGAAGTACCGTAGTAGGGCTTGTGTGCAAACTTGATAGCGAGCACAAAGCAACATCGTTCGGCTGGAGGCGCGCGGCATTGGCGCCGCCTTCTAGGCGCGGACAGGGGCGAAAACACGCGAAAGCGCTCCCATTCGCGACTCAACGGCGCGGGCGGCTGTGACGTCACAGCGGACGGACGGTTAGGCACGAAGTTCGCGCAGCTGGAATCGACGGACGAACTACCGGATATGGCGTTATTGTTTTCGAAGTGTAATAATGAATGGTGTCTACCATTACACTTGCGACAAAAATGATTCGAATTACAGAATGAAACACGATGCCTCCCACTGAGACAATTGATACATAAATTACTAGAACGAACAAATTTATAGCGATCGCTAGGAGTGAGTTTATTGAACTCCGAACATTAATAAAATTGGTCATGGTGACCTTGACACAAAGAACAATTTTTCGAATGCAACACTTGCGATTGCGAAGTTGTGGGTTCAAAATTAACAAAAGAGTGCGTGGACTTCGTGGGCTTACTACGATTAGTCAGACTATTTTTCGCTACTCCGTGGTTTAACGAAGTTCGTTGCAAAATTCGAATATGTAGACGAACGAAAGTTTCTAAATCGTCGAACTTAGGTATTTGATGGCCACGTCTATCCATTTCAAATAAGCGAACGGTTTCGGAATCTAATTTCTTTAAACCGATATATATAAACAAAAAGTCACCGAGGTCATTGACCTTGACATTCTTTAGGGCGCGAACAGCTGATTCAAAAATATTTAAGAATTTTTGTCGTAAAGTCGTGTTCATTACACGATGAACTATTCTTCAAATTAAATATTTGATTCAAATAAGCGGTTGTTACTAAGCGTTTGTCTTCGTATTTGACCTTCAAAGTATTCAAAATCAAACTAAATTTTCGGCGCAAAGCGTTATACCTGCGTAAACGGTTTTTGCTTTCCCGGTTAGTTTACTAACTAAGTAATGTAATTTTTCGTGATCTGATAACGAATTATTATTATGGATCGTATTTTCGAAACTAGCGAAAAACAAAAGCCAATTTTTAATATCGCCATCAAATTCAGGTATTTGTATGGGCGGTAATTTAGGTCGGTCCCGTTTCAGCAAATCAAAACCGGCTGGCCCGGGTTTCAAATCTGTGACTACTACGGGCACGGCGCTTGCAATGACTTAGCGACACGTTTTATGCGACAAATTAAATCTTCGAACGATGACATGGCGTCATAACTTAATAAGAAATCGGGATTTAATTTTAATTCAAGCAAGTTAATTTTATCGAGAACATATTCGAAATCTAAGCGCAAAGTATCTACGGTTTCGATCGAGGATAAAAACAATTCTTTTATTGATTCATCTGCGATCCTCGATGAATAATCACAAATTAATTACATACGCTTAAAAAGGCTATCCTTCTTAGCGTGTAATAGTTTTAACTGTAGATCCTCAATCTCTTTCGGAGGCATTGTTAAAACAAACAACTATAGCTACCTACAGTGCAAAACTAACGAACGATCAAAATGGAAGCGGCGTGAACAGCGAGACGCGGCGCGAACGAGGGTAGGTACCTGCGCGCGCGGGCCTAGGTACCTGCCCGCGTAGTCTACCTATTACTATGCGGTGCAGTCGAAATTACCAACTATTTAGTACCTACCTATGCGAAAAACGGTAGGTAAGTACGCGTTTATTCCCTAATGGCATAAAACTATTATCTATGCGTTTATTCCGTATAGAATAAAAAACTATTACCTAATCTATGCGTTTATTCCGAATGGAGTAAAAACTATAACTTTTACCTATGCGTTTATTCCCTATGGAGTAAAACTATAATCTATACCTATGCGTTTATTCCCTATGGAATAAAAACTATTGCGTTTCTATTGGCAAACTATTAAAGCGAATGGATCAAAAATCCGGATCGTTAGGACCAGAAATTGGTTGAGCGGGCTAAATAAATTAATTCGAAGTGGACTGTATTTGCGGGAAAGACAAAAATGAAATTTACACGCGGTTGTCGACGAAAAAGAAATGGAAAACAGGAATGGGCACACTACCTTGCTGCTGCGAGATGCAGATCCCTGGTTCCATTGCACGAAAACACTATTTATCCATGGAAAACACAATTATTGCGTAAGGTTTATGTGAACGCTCGCGCGGCCATTGCAGAACTAAACAGAGCGTCTCCAGTCCCTTCTCGCTGCCTGTGAGTGGCGTTTTAGATGGCGCGTAATACAACTGTCTCGCTCTTCTTTTATGCGAGACAAGGTAGGTGCAAAAGAGAAATGGAATAAAGGGAACCGGGGTGGGAGTGTCGACAACTAATTAATTAAAAACAAATGGAGATCGGCGATGCAACATATAATCGTATACCGGCGCAACCAACTCTAGTTATTACTGAAGTGGCAAGTAATATGGTCCAATTTATTTTAGCTCGCAGTTCCTGGAACTACTTTTCCTAAAACCATTTCTATTGTGATTGAAATAAAAGCGATTCTTTGGTTATGTATCCCGTTTCAGAAATACTGGAAGCCTGTATAAAATGTAAATTCAATTTAGCAGGGCAGAAATGGGAATAGACAAAACTCGCTTACATTTTTTGTACGATTTTTCTGTAGGCGTAAAAGATTACATTTGCAAAAATGTATAAGCAATAAAGTTCCCCGGCCCATAATGTTCTGATATATTATTATGCTTTGCTAAGTCATTCACGCGGTACAAATGTTTCTTTTTCTTATTTTTTCATAATTTATCTCCTCCAATCCAAATTTAATTCAAGTTAAAAAGAAGCTGGGTTAGAATTATATATAGAACTAGATTATTTTTCTAAATGTTATAAAATTAAATATTGTAGAACACTTTTTACACAGCGCCATCTAGCCCAAACTAAGTTATAAGCTTGTACTATGGGATCTAGACAACTGATATACATACTTATATATTTATAATATATATTTATATTTACATACATATTACACATAGGAAACACCTAAACTCCGAAACCAACATTTGTGGATCACACAAATATTAGTTGCGAACCGGGAATCGAACCCAGGACCTCATGCGCAGCAGTCACATACACTACCACTGCGCCACTGAGGTAGTCAACCTCAGTTGGATATTACCAACTAATCGAAAAATGAAATGATTTTTTTTTAATCTTTGGTTAAGGACAGTGCAAGTTTATATATTTTTTAACGTGTGGAAATCCCCACGGATGTTATGAATGGACTCGAACCAACTAAAACCACACGGCCCTAACCATCTAAGACTAGCGCTGGGCGCCCTCTAAAGGATGTCTCAGGCTTGGCCAAAATGGTTTAACTTTGGCACATTCAACGTTGGTCTCGGCCGCCAGAAACAAGGTAGTCGTTAAGTCAATTTAAAGGGTTTTTTTGGCTTGAAAATTTCAACGGTAGTGAATATCTGCCCGTCTCCATAACAGCAATAGTAACCACTGTTGTGGAAATGTGGTTATATAAAATGACTTTGCCTACCCCTACGGGAATAAAGCCGTTATTAGAAATCAGCAACTGCACGTCACCTTGCCCTAAGACGTGTAAGGTGGAATATATCATTAGTTTCGAGCGTAGGTCTTCACGACATTCAATTCGCGGACTAAAATAATTCTCGAGATCAGGAAAGGTTGAATTTTTTTCCACATTTAATTATAATTGAGAACACGTTCCACAGGACTCTCTGAAGTCGATTAACATAAAACGTGACCGCCTTTTGCGGGTGATATTCAGTCAGTCAGCTATCTGTTTACCGAGTTTTAGCCAAATTGGTTCAGAAGCTACAGCATGACTAAGTTACAAACTTCCAAATATCTTAACAAACTAACCTAATGTTACTATTTACAATTTTAGAAGGGTACTCGTAGCTACAAATGAAAAGATTTCTTATTTTATTGTAATTAATTCATTAAATAAATAAATAATAAATAAATATCGTTGGGACAACTCACACAACGTCATCTTCGAAACTAAGCAGAGCTTGTACTATGGTAACCAGATAACTGATAAACATATTATTACGTCAAATTAATACCAAGTTTATATCAGATAATGAATAATATTACTACAACTTACTCTTTCAGAAACATGCAGGCAGATAGGTCTATTATAAAAAAATGATTCTGTCACCCCGTTTCTGCCACGGTAATAGGTAACCAATGGTGTTGCAAACGTCAATATACAGTAAAAAGGTTCGATCAGTTGGGCCTGATGAATTAACGCCGCCAACCTAGTAGAAAAAAAATAAATTCTTTAAATGTGAAGCGTGGCAGCTTGTGGGGAGAAATTCAACGTAAATTGTAGAGAAAAAACTATTTGTCTTCATTTTCAGTGATGACTTTAACTAAGAACGATGGTGATTAAAAATACCAGTCTAGGACCAAGCTGTTAACCCAGACAATATAAAGTCTGAATTACTCGCTTCGACGAATATATAGTTACAAATGAAATAGAATAAAACCCTCTATTACTTAGAATGGGCAGGCATTCTTTAACAACACAGGTGCCTACATAGCTTACTTCAAAAACCCTTTCGTTAATAAAAACAGAAACTATAGCCTAACATATTTTGGATTAATGAGACTCTGGAATATGTCTATATATATATATACTTCGATGCTCCAGATCCCGATGTCATTGAAGTTATTAGTATGAAAGAAATTGAACAAACGATAAGAAGTATGAAATGTGGTAAGGCTGAGGGAAAAGACAGAGTTACTGCTGAGATGATCAAGTACGGTGGTTCGCGCGTCTGGGACACTCTATGTCTGTTATGCAACTTGTGCTGGCGGACGGGTGAGGTCCCAGATGACTGGCGAATAGCAGTTGTAGTACCTATCTACAAAGGGAAAGGCTCGCGCCTAAACTGCTCCGGCTACAGGGCGATCAGCTTGGTCAGCTTAGCTAGTAAGGTGTATGCAAAGATTATAACGGCAAGAATGCAAGAAAAGTCTGAAAGTTCCGACGTGGAAGAGGTTGCATGGATCAAGTGTTTTCTCTCCGCATGATCGCGGAGAAGTTTCTGGCTATTAGCCAGAGGGTATTCTGCGCTTTTGTGGATCTGGAGAAAGCATTTGATAACGTTGTGAGGGAAACTCTGTGGGATTTGCTGCCCGGATATGGTGTGGACGGCTCGCTGCTGCGGGCAATACGTCGCTTTATAAGGACTGTAAGGCTTGCGGGCGAGTAGGGGGGGATGTGTCACCTCTTTTTGATGTCTGTACAGGCGTCAAACAGGGTTGTGTCATGTCCGCCTGGCTGTTCATAGTGTATCTGGACAGTTGCCTGCAGAAGTTGAAAGATTGTGATATGGGTGTGAATTTGGGTGACTTTTCAGTAAACTGTCTGCTGTACGCTGATGATGCGGTGCTCATGGCCTCATCAGAAGCCGACCTTCAGGCATTAGTCACTAATATGAAAGAGGAGTGTGAAAGTAAGGGTCTTCGCTTGAATGCAAGTGAGACTAAGGTTCTAGTATTTGAAAGAGATGACGTAAGAACTAAATGCGAGATTAGGGTAAACCAGGAACGTCTAGAGCAAGTGAATGAAATTGTGTATTTAGGAAGTATGTTTAGCGCGGATGGAAGATGTGATTCGGATGTAGAACGGCGAGTAGCTGCCGGAAACAGAGTTAACGGTGCTTTGTCCCAATTAGTAAAGCGACAAAGCATCGTAAAAGAAGCACGACTGGCGATTCATAACGCAGTGCTAGTGCCAACTTTGCTTTACGGTAGCGAAACCTGGGTATGTCAGCAGATGCATGAAAGTAAATTGAATGCTGTGGAGATGCGATCACTTCGAAAATTGTGCGGCGTTACCTTGGCCGACCGAATACGTAACGAAGTGATACGCAATATGGCAGGTTTGAATGAAAGTGTCAGCGTTAAGCTGGAAAAGGGCGTGCTCCGTTGGTTTGGACACGTCCAACGAATGAGTGAGGAACGATTGACGAAGAATATATATTGTTCAAAAGTAGAGGGTAGAAGGAGTCAGGGAAGGCCGAGACTTACATATGAAGACCACGTGAGCAGATTGCTCAAAAACGGAAAGGTCAAAAGTACTCGGATACCCAGACGTGCGTGTATGAAGCGATTGATGAATCTCGAAGAAGCGAAAGAAGAATGCATGGATCGCGAAGCCTGGCGATCTGTCCTCTCTGACTACCCCGTCAGGGATACAGCGTGAAGATAGTTAAGTTAAGTTTTAAGTTTGGAATATGTCAGCTGACGTACTCCTAGTATTACCGTATGAAATGAAAATTAATAATGAAGGACACTGCTGGACGCATGAGTTTTGTGTATCCGAGGTGCAAGTATTCGCTAGGCGCAGCAGTCATCTCCCCACACGCTTTATACGGGTGGAATTACGTAATGCCACCTGAAAGGAAAGTACTCTTAATACTGTAGATAGAAAATTTTACTCAAAGGAAACATTCCTTTATTTTTGAAAAGAAAGAAAACTGCTTTCAAAGGTTTTCGAAAGTTCGCTTGCCACACCCGGGAGTCGAACCAACTAAAATCTGTAAAAATTACATCCTGTACTTTATTGCATCGATCGTTAGAGTCAATTATTAAGACGAAATCTCTGTATGATAAATTAAATGAAAAGAAAGCCATGAAACCCTTAATTATTTTATTTATTTACATAAAGATAGATAGATAGATAGATAATTCTTTATTGCACACCATTAAATACAGTATTTACAAGACTTAAAACTACAAGTGAGAGTACAATGGGCGGTCTTATCGCTAAAAGCGATCTCTTCCAGACAACCTTAGTATGGAAAGAGAAGATCAGGAAAACAAAGAAAGAGGTAGTTGATGGCGTACTTACATAATATATAACTAAAGATTAGTATGAAAACGAGGATAATAGTTAAGTTGTACACAATAAAGAAGTAAAAGAAAAGAAAATACTACAAGTAAAGTTAAGTACTTAGTTAGAGGACAGTAAGTGGTTTTTAACCTTGTCCTTAAAGATAGCGAGTGACTTCGCGCGACGAATATCTAATGGTAGCTCATTCCACAATCGTACGGCCAAGACAGTGTAGGATTTTCCTAAGAATGTTGTGGAATGTGACGGCATTTTTAGTCTCATGTTCTCCGATGATCTTAAGCACTTCGAATGAGTATCATGAAGGAACTCAAAACGTCCTTTGAGATAGGTAGGCGTAGAAGGGTTGAACAGTATACTGTATAACAAGAAAAGAATATGAGCATTCCGGCGAAGTCGAATAGGTAGCCACTCGAGTCTTTTCCGAAAAACATTAATGTGATCATATTTGCGTAGTCCAAATATAAATCTGATACAAAAATTCTGAAGACGTTCGAGTTTATCAAGCTGGCGTTCGGTGAGATCTGGATAGCTGACGTCTGCATAGTCTAGAATTGGGAGTAGGAGGGTTTTTGCAAGCGCAATCTTGGTGGCAGTCGGTAAGAAAGATCTAAAATGTTTCATAGATCCCGCAGCTGCATACAATCTTCTGCTGGTCTCTTGCATTTGAGTGACCCAGGAGAGATTGGAGTCAATGTATATTCCCAGGTTTTTAACCCGGTCACTAAATGGTATGATGGTACCGTTGAAAATAACCGGTGGGAATAGTGGCCAATCAATCCTTGAAACCATCCAAGGACTGCCAACTATTGTGACTTGGGTCTTCAAGGGGTTCACCTTGAGTCCATACGATTCGCTCCAGGCACTTACACTGGCCAGATCATTATTAATAGCATCCACAGCATCTGTAATGGATGTCAGGGGTACTTGGCTGTATATTTGTAGATCATCTGCATAAAGGTGATAGGAGGAACGAAGTTGATCCGAGATTGAGTTAATGAATAATGCGAAAAGTAAAGGAGAAAGAACGCCACCCTGGGGCACACCAACAGAAGTATTGCACCATGAGGAGAGAGTGTTTTCGATGCGTATGCGCTGTCGGCGTCCACACAGGCAACTGCGAAACCAATCAGTCGCCACTGGAGATATGCCAAGAGATCGCAATATATCAATAAATATGTCAAAATCCACTGTGTTAAACGCGTTGGAAAAATCCAACAGAGCCAAAACTGTGACATTCCCACACTCCATGCCATGTCGGATGTCGTCCGTAATATTCACCAAAGCGGAGACGGTGCTGTGACCAGGTCGAAAGCCTGATTGATAGGGATTCAATAAATTGTTTTTGATTAGAAATGTATTGAGTTGGTTATGTACAAGGCGTTCAATTACTTTGGAGAGGAATGGTAATATTGAAATTGGTCGATAATCAGAGAAACAAGAAGGATTTTTATTTTTAGGCAAAGGAATGATTTCAGCGGTTTTCCAGAAAGAGGGGAAGATACCAGAGGATAATGATGAATTTAGGATGTGACAGATGACTGGGAGGATCTCATCAAGGATGGGTAGGATCATATTACGGCTCACACCATCACTTCCAACTGCATTGGACGTGATTGACATAATGCTCCTCCTAACATCACTGGCAGTGATCTGATTAAAGACGAATAGTGGATACTGAGGGGTTGGTAGGGATGAGAGATCATTAATCGTGTGAGATTTGGTTGTCTTATTAATATTAGACGAAGCGGTGAAATGTTGATTCAACAAATCAATATTTAAATCTTTAGATAGTGCATTGTGTTGCGATCTTCCCACCCCCATTGTTCTAAGAAATTTCCAGACTTTCGCTGGATCGTTATTTTGGACAGAGTTGTGAATATGCTGGCGTTGTGCGTCCCTACATACCTTATTGCAGTGATTATGTATACGCGTATAATTCTCCCTGTTAGCGGCAGTAGGTCTGGTCTTGTACTTAAATTTTGCCGCCGCTTTCCTGGACATGAGCGATCGGATTTCTTTTGTTAGCCAGGGAGAAGGAGTATGCTTAATTTTGACCGGTCGCACAGGAGCATGTTTATTATACAGTAGTAGTAGTCTGCTATTAAATATCTCTATTTGCTCATCGGGCGTACTACACGCAAAGAGTGGAGACCAATCAAAATTTGCGGCATCTTCACAAAGAGAATCCTTGTCGATGCCACCAAAATTGCGCTGCATTACAATATTGGACTTGTTCTTTGGTGGACGAATTTTGTAGGATAGGAATAGTAAGTCATGAAGGGAGAACATGTCAGCAGGGTACTGTCCGTATTTAGCGACATGATCTTCGGAAGAGACCAGAATAAGATCAAGAAGACTAGGAGAACAGTTTGGAACATGGTGGGTTGTAGTGAGAGGAAGAATGGAAAGGTTGAAGGATTTTGATATAGCTCGAAGAGAAGACGAACGGTGATCATTCTTCACAAGGCAGGTGTTAAAGTCGCCTAAAATAATAGTATGTAAATAAGATGGGACCAAATTTTCAAGTAGGAGCTCAAAAGAGGAAAAGTAGTTAATGTTTAAAGATGGGGAATAGTATAAGCCAAGTAAGACTTTTGTATGATAGAGTTCAATTTCTAAGAAGATATGTTCGCCTGTATTGGATGGAGGTGGTTGTGCTGACATGTTGAGGATAGAGTATGGTATGTAAGACCGTAGATAAATGGCAACACCTTCACCCTTGATAACCTCACGATCATTTCTAATTAATTGGAATCCAGGAAGGGCAAAAGAAATGGAAGAATGATACGGTTTAAACCAGGACTCCGACACAAGAACAGCGTGTATGTTTCTATTTTCGAAGTTTGCCAGCATATCCGGGAAGTGAGCCGGAATACTTTGGGCATTGATATGAACCACATTGAAGTTCCTAGGAACCTCAGAAAACTGAGACTCCAGAGTATCTGCTAAAGAGGGAAAACTAGTGAAACTACCATCGTTGCTGCTGCTAACAGAGTGGTAACTTTCATCATCACTATCGCTACCAATACTCAGATCAGTCATCACTTGTAAGAAATTCACTGAGGTATACGATATATGTGTACAAATAGTAAATTAAATACGAAAAACACAATAAGTTAAAAAATAAAATAATAAATATTTAAAACAACAAAATAAAATATTCTACTCAAGATACAACTGCCAGTTATGTCTAAATATAATAATTTTACAGCATTAAGACAGGCAGGCATGCCAGCATTATTTGCTATAGCAGTCACAGAACAGTGATTCAAAGGAATAGATTGCACTGAAAGATAAAGGTAGGCAAAAAGACTAATATTCAAATACAGGACTTATATGGACAACACCTTTGCCAGTTTGAAAATGACATTACAACTATTATTGTCAAAGCTTAAAATAATTTATATTTCTGTGGGTTAAATTTAATATTTTTTTATGTGAAACAGTAACAAATCAATACTTTGGAAAAATAATGAATACTCAGGTACTTAATGTAATAATTGTTTTGTGCCTACGTTTTTTATACAAAATGGAACGTTCTGAACTTATAGAGAGGAAGTACACTATGCAAAAATGGCAAAGCAAATTGTTGGCAATGGCCTGAGATATTTAAATGGAAATGTAAACAATTATTATTTCTTAGCGGTGCGCTTTGCTTTTGCAGCGGGTTTGATTGGCGTGACAGACTTGTTGACGGTGTCTATTTGAAGCAACCGCACCTCTGCAAGGGAGACAAGCCGATGCCTCTTATTGCTCTGATCCAGAACGTAGATAAAGCCCTCTCGCGTCCAACATCGAACTACATCAAACCTTTCTCTGGCTGCCATAAAAGTCATGTGACGTTGCCTTGTTAAGAACTCTGAAATAGTGATACCAGAGCCAGAGAGATAAAATGGTAAACTAACTAATTAGTTGTTCGAAATGGGCTCCATTCTCTTGAATACACAAATTTATTCTTCTAACAAATTCATTTCTAGTAATCTTTAATAACGTGTTGTGATGAATATTATGAATCGTATTCTGCACTTCAACCCTCAACTCATTTAGATTAGCATAAGATTTAAGGTAAATTTGATTTTTTACATATCCCCATGAGAAAAAATCTAAAGGGGTGAGATCTGGTGATCTCGCAGGCCATCTGATTGTGCCGTTTGTACCTATCCAGGTATTAAAATGGTTATTTATGTAGGCAGTAGTGATTCTGCTGTTATGGGCTGGAGCACCATCTTGCTGTAGAATAATTTCCTTTCGCTATTCCTCGGGGAAACAATTCAACTAATTTCTTAAGAGATCCAGTATTTCTAAATATTTGACAGTGTTTAAATGTCCTTCGTACACGTAGACTAACACAACCATATTTCTCATGATTCCGCACCAAACGTTAAAAGAAAATCTTACTTGATTGTTAGTTTCATGAACCCGAACCGGATTCACTCGAGACCAATAATGGTTATTGCGGCGATTGTACATGCCGTAATTGCTGAAGTTGGTTTCATCAGACCATACAATGTTACTCAAAAAATTATGGTTAAGGTTAATTTCTCTCAGCATGTTTTGACAAAATTGTAGTTGCCTCTCACAATCCCCAGGATGTAATTTTTGCACTAAACGACCATCACGATAACATTTGTACTTATACTTTTTCAGCACTTTAAGTACGCGAATCTGGGTTGTCCCGATTACTTCTGCAGCAACTCTGCTAGAAGCCTTTGGAAATGCTTCGCAATATGTTAAAATATCTAGATCTAAATCGAAATGGTTCTGCTGAAGAGTTTGCCGTCGTTTATCGAAACTACCCATATTCTTTAAATTTTCCACCATTCTTTTCAATACGAACAGAGTTGGTGCCTGTCGGTCTCGCTACCTCTCTCCATACCACCGCAGAGCTAGATTCACATTTTTGTTATTTAAAAAATAAGCTTCCGTTAAATCAAATTGTTCTTGATAAGCCATTTTTACAAATATGAAATGATTTGTAATTATTAAACAATCAAATGTGAATAACAAATGACAATCTATTTTCAAATTTAACATTCCAAATTTAAACTACCTCATACACGCAGTTATGTCACATCTAAGAAAGGAGTCTGCATTACAAACACTAACAAATTGCAATCGTGTTATCTAAATAATACCTAATTCGTCATTTTAATGTACTTATAAATGACGGCAATGATAATTATTAACTACTAACATGGATAGCAGATGGATCTTTAAGTGAAAGTGCTTTAACTTGAACTATTGAATTTATAAGTCCTTTTTCATGGCTTTCATTTCATTTCAATTATCAAGTTTGTTGGAGAGATTTCGTCTTTATAAATGACCCTAACGATCGATGCAATAAAAGTACTAGTAAGATTTTAGTTGGTTCGATTCCCGGGTGTGGCAATCGAATTTTCGAAAAATTTTGAATGCAGTTTTCTTTCTTTTCAAAAATAAAGGAATGTTTCCTTTGAGTAAAATTTTCTGTCTACAGTATTAAGAATACTTTCCCTTCAGGTGGCACTACAAAATTCCACCCTGTATATTTTGCCGGCCAAAGTGACGCCGCCCGCCCTAATAGAAAGTCATGGTGACATCTATCGTTTGTGCCTCTGTCACAATCCACAAGACTATCAATAGTGATGTGATATCAACAATGATGTGCCTCTTTACGCTTCGCTTGAAGAATCTAGGGTTATAAGAGGAGAGAAACACGTGCGCTGGCAGAGAATTCCAAATTTCTATTGGTAATAATATAGATCGTTTCTCTGTCGAGAGATACGATCTATATTTTATGTTAAAACGTATCGTAAGTATGTTTATTTTTGTATTGTGTAACTGATATATACACCAGTCAGTAACATATATACCTTAGCAAAATGATTTGAATATTATTCCCCCTGACAACAAAAATATCATATTTAGAATAACATTTTAATAATTATATAACTATGTATAATATAAATAAATATGGGGATGAAGATTATATAACTATGTATAATATAAATAAATATGGGGATTTCGCTGCATAAGGATGTTGGGTTTAGGTTTAGGGGGGCGAAGGTTATATGAAAGATACGAGTAGATTAGATCATGGTACGAGAATTCATCAGCTGTGCACTGTTCATGCCTTACAACTAATTCAGTTGAAGATATAAGATAAGATCTAAGAGGGATGGAACACAATTTGGAAAATGATGAGTGACGTTTAAAGGCAGGATAGACAAGTTGCAGGAGTGAACAATGCTAGAGAAAGTAGAGGAGCGAGCAAGCGAGGAGGGATCATTTTTTACAAGGCATGTATTAAAATCGCCCATTACAATAGTGTGGCTGTAAGAGGGAGAAAGGCGTTCAATTATATTTTCGAAGGACGAAAAGAAATTAATAGCAGATGAAGTGGAATAATACACACCAAGCAGGAGACTGGTGTGGCAAAGCTCCACCTCAATGAAAATTGATTCCCCTGTATTTGAAGACAGTGGCTGAGGCGACATTTCTAAGATTTTGAAATTAATATTTTCCCTTAAATAAATGGCAACACCTCCACCTCTAGCGATCATTGCGAATTAAGTGAAAGTGAGGCAAAGTGAACGAAATAAAAGGAAGACAGGGATTTAGCCACGTATCTGAGACCGACAGTATATAAATAACAAGAGTAATAAATATACAATAAATAGATAGATAAAAGTGAATATTGTAACGCCAATAAAACAAAAACCGAAAGTTTAGTCGTGAACGTAGTCTGTCCACCCGCCAGTTGTGCACAATAATTATAAAATGGAATAATATTCACAAACGGTAATTTCAGAAAAAAAAATGACTAATTATACTATATATTCTTATTAATAATATTTTAAGATTAGTTTGAGATAGTTAAACATGATAAAAATAAAGAAAAAAAATGGGTAATAAAAGTATTAGACTGTATGGTTGATACTCATTGCCCGCCATGCAGCATGATGCATGCATGAATTAAGTGTAAGAGAAAAAAAAAACGTTTAACGTCAGTTGATCGGTTCTGCACTGTCATCTACATGAATATTATGGATTAGAAAAAGCTAATATTAAAACAATTTGAGTGCATACCCAGTTTAAATAAATTTAAATATTATGTTGAACCAATTTAAAGAGGAAATACTCAAGAATATATAATATAATAGCAGAGAGAGTTTATAGTACCCAGATGCAATGCCAAATGAAGCCGTCAAGTTTACTGAAGAGCTGCTTATTTCTTATTTACGGCTCGCCTGGACTTCGTCGTTACCTTCGCGATGGGTGCTGCTTTCTGCACGTCCCAATCCATCCGTATAGAAGTTGGAGTCACATATCTGTTCTCTGTTACTGGATTACACATGGAATTCGTCCTCAGTTCACTTTTATTTAGTACATTGTGAGACATTTGTCAGAAAGTATAAGGAACGTACACAAAAGTCTCTGTATATGCTCAGGTATACTGATGACATCACATTAGTCTCCTTTGACAGGGAAAGTTTAGAATGGAGTACATTGGTGCGAAAGGCATTGACAAAAGGAATTGACAATGGCATTCTTAAGCTAAATGTGAAAAAAAAAACCTGGGCCTGTAATACGAAGATCCCAAATACGTCAAAATATGTAATGTTGAGGTCATTTTGATCTTTTACCGTTACGATTCCAATGCCTAAACAAACTTTGTCGACGAAATCTTCTATGATTATATTTATTGTTCAAAAGTAGAGGGTAGAAGGAGTCAGGGTAGGCCGAGACTTACATATGAAGACCACGTGAGCAGATTGCTCAAAAACGGAAAGGTCAAAAGCACTCGGATACCCAGACGTGCGTGTATGAAGCGATTGATGAATCTCGAAGAAGCGAAAGAAGTATGTATGGATCGCGAAGCCTGGCGATCTGTCCTCTCTGACTACCCCGTCAGAGATACAGCGTGAAGATTATCATTTAAGATTTCAAAATGTATATAATTATCATCTTTACACTTAGTCACTACTATTTAGTGCCAAATCGTGTGTAAATAAGCTTTGTCGTCAAATCCTACAATGGTGAAATGGTCGTCGATTCACTCGTAAATTAATCGTTTTGTCGGCAAAATGTTCTTTGGGGAAAGGTTCTGTCGTCACGTTCACTCATGAATAAATAAACCCTTCTGACGGCGAATCGTTCGTAGGTGAAATATTTATGTCGTTGATAAATTCATAAACTAAAAACATCCCGTAGAGAAAAAGTTAGTACCTAGTAGTAATTCTCAAAAACTAAATGTATATGCTTCACCATCGATTTAGTTGGTCTCTTTGCTTATGTTTAATTGTGTTGTGCGGCCTCATGCTCCACAATTGATGATAAACATATTAGGTATACATACATACCTAGGTATCACTGAACTGACCAGAAATAAATATTGCTAATTTTTTTTTTAATTTCAATAATAGAACTCTCTGGTAACCTAATGTAATATATTGCATTCATTTGTCATTTGTTTTTGTGAATTGGCGGCAAATGTAAAACTCTTGTTAGACGTGAAAATGAACTTAACGCGAGAAAATTTTCGGTCAATGATTTGTTATGACTTTCATTGTGGGCTTACTAAACAACAAAGCTATGATAGGCTGCGATTAGCATTTCATAATGAAGCCCCATCTCGTGTCACTATTTACAATTGGTTTAACGAGTTTAAGCGTGGACGTAGCAATCTCAGTGATGAACCGCGTGAGGGACGTCCTTTAACAGCGACTACTGAAGATAACATCAGTGCTGTGCGACGTATGGTAGAGGAAGATAAGAGAGTGACTTATCAGCAGATACGGGTAAGCCTAGGCATTGGTATGAGTCAAGTTCAAAAAATATTACACGAACATTTAGGCGTCAGGAAGCTTTGTACCAGATGGATTTCCCATACTTTAACCGACGACGACCAGAAACGCTTTCGCATGGACTGGTGTCGCGAAATGTTAGATAAGTTCAACGGCGGTGACTCAAATGCTGTATTTGACATCGTCACAAGTGATGAAAGCTGAATATATTGCTACGAACCCAAAACCAAAAGACAATCACCAAGTGTTTTCTCTCCGCATGATCGCGGAGAAGTTTCTGGCTGTTAGCCAGAAGGTTTTCTGCGCTTTGTGGATCTAGAGAAAGAAAGCATTTGATAACGTTGTGAGAGAAACTCTGTGGGACTTGCCGGCTCGCTACTGCGGGCAATACAGTCGCTATACAGGGACTGTAAGGCTTGCGTGCGGGTAGGGGGGGATGTGACACCTCTTTTCGACGTTTGTACAGGCGTCAAACAGGGTTGTGTCATGTCTGCCTGGCTGTTCATAGTGTATCTGGATAGTTGCCTGCAGAAGTTGAAAGATTGTGATATGGGTGTGAATTTGGGTGACTTAACAGTAAATTGTCTGTTGTACGCTGATGATGAGGTGCTCATGGCCTCATCAGAAGCCGACCTTCAGGCATTAGTCACTAATATGAAAGAGGAGTGTGAAAGAAAGGGTCTCCGCTTGAATACAAGTAAAACTAAGGTTCTAGTATTTGAAAGAGATGACGTGCCAACTTTGCTTTACGGCAGCGAAACCTGGGTATGTCAGAAGATGTATAAAAGTAAGCTGAATGCTGTGGAGATGCGATCACTTCGAAAATTGTGCGGCGTAACCTTGGCCGACCGAAAACGCAACGAAGTGATACGAAATATGGCAGATTTGAGTGAAAGTGTCAGCGTTAAGCTGGAAAAGGGCGTGCTCCGTTGGTTTGGACACGTTCAACGAATGAGTGAGGAACGATTGACAAAGAATATATATTGTGCGAAAGTAGAGGACAGAAGAAGTCAAGGTAGACCGAGACTTACATATGAATGGTCTTCATATGTAAGTCTCGGTCTACCTTGACTTCTTCTGTCCTCTACTTTGCGTGAGCGGATTTCTCAAGAACGGATAAGTCAAAAGTAATCGGATACCCAGACGTGCATGTATGAAGCGATTCATGAATCTACAGGAAGCGAAAGAAGTATGCATGGATCGCGATGCCTGGCGATCTGTCCTCTTTGACTACCCCGTCAGGGATACAGCGTGAAGATAGTTAAGTTAATTTTTATGTAACCTACTAATTTTATAAAGCTAAAGAGTTTGTTTATTTAGTTGAACGTGATAATCTCAGGAACCACTAGTTCGAGTTGAACTTATTTTGTGTTGGATATCTCATTTATCGAGGAAGGTAGTATGCTATATATCATCACGGAACTAACAGGGACAGTGTAGCAATAATCGGGCAATTTTTCATATACATTATTCTAAAATTAATAATGGACAGTGTGGCGCGGTGGGAGTGCATCCGACTGCTACGCAAGAGGTCGTGAGTTCGATTCCCACCCAGGATAAAACTTTGTGTGATGAGCACGATGGTTTATTCTGTGTCTGGGTGTTATTTATCTATAATATGTATGTTTTTAGAAATATGTAAGTATGTGTATCAGTTATCTGGTTACCATAGTACAAGCTCTGCTTAGTTTGGAATCAGATGGCGTTGTGTGAGTTGTCCCAACAATATTATTATTATTATTATAATAATGTAAAGTAAAATATCTATAAAGGCGGTTCTAGTCAGTTGGTCACTTGTGGGTCTGGACAGTCTTGGTGTGATTCTAGTATTCGATTTTATTTTATTGATATATGTGGGAAAGGATATGCATATGAAAATGAATATGCAAATGGAATATGGAAATTGCATCGCAACATCAACACAATACTTCGGTATTGTGTTGATGTTGCGAATATGAATCTTTCCTCATATTCAAGATATATCCGCAAGCATAAACATACACAAGCCCTGTCACCGCTAAGCGGGAATTACGCAGAACTCTTTGTTACAATTCTTTGGCAAGATACATACAATTAGCGTGCTCATAAATGTTCGGTATTTGAGATGAGCCGAGGGCTCGTTTACAAAGAACAAAAGCCTTTACACATTGAAACCAAAGAGAAGAGAAAAGCGATAACTGATATTGACATAATTGCTGGCATGTACCACAACTCCTGTTCCTTAGTTCGTATAGAATAGAATAGAATAAAACTTTATTTGTACACCAAATTATAGCTAGATTACGAATAAATATTTTAGTCAGATAATGTACAAAGGGCGGCCTTATCGCTAAAAAGCAATTTCTTACAGGCAACCTTGGGATGGACAGAAAAGGATGTTAATTGTTGGAAAGATGGGTAGCATTGGTGTAAAAAAAAGAAAACAAACAATATGCACAATACATAATAATAATAAAAGTAACATATAAATAATATATATATATATATATATACAATATACATATAAACATAGATACTTAGACATTTACATACATACACTTACAAACTATATAAATATAAACATACATTTAAGCCGAATGTAAATTTGAGTCAAATAAATATTTTTTATTTATTTTAATATTTATTTATATTTATAATAGAATAAGAATTATCGGAGTCGCAGCAATAAGAGGAGGAATTAACAATCGTGTCAAATAATGTTCTTTTACTATGCGCTTAAAGACAAACAGAGACTGAGCCCTTCTAATTTGAATAGGCAATGCATTCCATAACCGCACAACCTGTACGGAAAACGATTTATCATAATAACTAGTGGAATGAGTAGGTATTGCCAATTCCATAGGTTCCGACGACCTCAAGGATCTTGAATGTGTGTCATTAAGGAACATGAATCGCTCTTTGAGATATGCTGGAAAACGCGGATTAAACAGTACATTGTAAAGCATAGAAAGGTTATGAGTATTCCGTCGAAGGCGAATTAGAAGCCACTCGAGCAAGCTGCGATATTCGGTTAAATGATCATATTTGCGTAACCCAAATATGAATCTTATACAGAAGTTCTGAAGCCGCTCAAGCTTATTAAGTTGCTCTTCGGTGATATCGAGATAGCTGACATCAGCATAATCTAGCAAGGGAAAAAGGAGAGATTGAGCGAGCGCAATTTTAGTGGCCGTTGGCAGGAAATTACGCAGACGGCGCAAAGATCCTGCTGATGCGAACAGTTTCCGACTAACTTCTTGCAGTTGGGGTCTCCAGGAAAGAGTGTCATCAACTAAAAGGCCCAGTTTCTTGACAGTTGTACATATTTGTAGCACCGTTAAACATGATGTCAGGTAGTTGTGACCTGTCTATTCGTGTCACCATATTGGGGCTGCCTATTACAGTCACCTGAGTTTTGGAGGGGTTCACATTAAGTCCAAATAGCTAGCTCCACTTACATATCCGCCTTAAATCTGAGTTAATTATTGAAATTGCCTCAGTGATTTCATGCACCGGAGCTTGCATATAGATCTGTAAATCATCTGCGTACAAGTGGTAGGAAAACAGTAAAGATTTAGAAATGGAATTTATAAAAATAGAGAAAAGTAATGGGGATAGAACGCCACCCTGTGGTACGCCAACAGTCGTGTCGCACCAAGAAGAAATAGATTCTTCAATGCATACACGCTGTCGCCGTCCGAACAGGTAACTGTGAAACCAATCAATACCTGTTGGAGATATGTTAATCGAGCGCAGAATACCGAGCAGGATTTGGAAATCCACTGAATTAAAAGCGTTGCTAAAGTCAAGTAAGGATAGTACAGTTAGATTTCCATTCTCCATACCCAGCCTAATGTCATCAGTGACGTAGATCAACGCACTTGTCGTACTATATCCTGGTCGAAAGTCGGACTGGAATGGGTTAAGGAGGTGGTTTTGAGTAAAGAATGAGCTAAGTTGGCTGTGTACAAGCCGTTCTAGGACTTTGGAAAGGAAAGGCAAAATTGATATAGGACGAAATTCAGCAAAGGATGTTGGGTTAGGTTTTTTGGGAATGGGAATAATTTGTGCCTCTTTCCACATTGAAGGAAAAACACCGCAAGTTATGGAATGGCACAATATGGGAAGAACTTCATCCAGAATAGGCACGACCATGTTTCGACTCAAACAGTCGTTGCCAACGGCATTGGAATTTAGCGACATTATGCACCTCTTAACATCACAAGCAGATAATTGTTCAAAAACAAACGGTGGAAACGGAGGAGTTGGAAGTGATGAAAGATATTGTAAAGTACTTACTTTGCTAGATTGATCATAACATGAAGACGAGCAGAAATGTTGATTTAGTGAATCAATATCAATTTTTTTAGGAATTTCCTGTTGTTTAGGCTTTCCAACCCCTAGCGTTTTAAGTAACTTCCAGATCTTTTCAGGGTCCCCGTTCTGGACCGATTTATGGATATGTTGGCGTTGTGCTTTCCTACACACCTTGCTGCAGATGTTTCGCAATGTTTTATATATTTCTCGCGATTCTCAGATGTAGGCCGACGCTTTAACTTACATTTAGCTGCTGCTTTTTTAGCAATAATCAATTTGATATCAGATGTAAGCCAAGGTGACGGCAAATGTTGCATCCTTACTGCACGGATTGGAGCATGTACATCATAAAGTTCAATTAACTTATTTGTTAAGACGCTAACTTTCTCGTCAAAGCCATGAGCGGTGATTAATGAAGCCTAATCAATGTTAGAGGCCTCCTTACGTAGCTTATCTAGATCCACGCCACCATATTTCGCTGCATAAGGATGTTGGGTTTAGGTTTAGGGGGGCGAAGGTTATATGAAAGATACGAGTAGATTAGATCATGGTACGAGAATTCATCAGCTGTGGACTGTTCATGCCTTACAACTAATTCAGTTGAAGATATAAGATAAGATCTAAGAGGGATGGAACACAATTTGGAAAATGATGAGTGACGTTTAAAGGCAGGATAGACAAGTTGCAGGAGTGAACAATGCTAGAGAAAGTAGAGGAGCGAGCAAGCGAGGAGGGATCATTTTTTACAAGGCATGTATTAAAATCGCCCATTACAATAGTGTGGCTGTAAGAGGGAGAAAGGCGTTCAATTATATTTTCGAAGGACGAAAAGAAATTAATAGCAGATGAAGTGGAATAATACACACCAAGCAGGAGACTGGTGTGGCAAAGCTCCACCTCAATGAAAATTGATTCCCCTGTATTTGAAGACAGTGGCTGAGGCGACATTTCTAAGATTTTGAAATTAATATTTTCTCTTAAATAAATGGCAACACCTCCACCTCTAGCGATCATTGCGAATTAAGTGAAAGTGAGGCAAAGTGAACGAAATAAAAGGAAGACAGGGATTTAGCCACGTATCTGAGACCGACAGTATATAAATAACAAGAGTAATAAATATACAATAAATAGATAGATAAAAGTGAATATTGTAACGCCAATAAAACAAAAACCGAAAGTTTAGTCGTGAACGTAGTCTGTCCACCCGCCAGTTGTGCACAATAATTATAAAATGGAATAATATTCACAAATGGTAATTTCAGAAAAAAAAATGACTAATTATACTATATATTCTTATTAATAATATTTTAAGATTAGTTTGAGATAGTTAAACATGATAAAAATAAAGAAAAAAAATGGGTAATAAAAGTATTAGACTGTATGGTTGATACTCATTGCCCGCCATGCAGCATGATGCATGCATGAATTAAGTGTAAGAGAAAAAAAAAACGTTTAACGTCAGTTGATCGGTTCTGCACTGTCATCTACATGAATATTATGGATTAGAAAAAGCTAATATTAAAACAATTTGAGTGCATACCCAGTTTAAATAAATTTAAATATTATGTTGAACCAATTTAAAGAGGAAATACTCAAGAATATATAATATAATAGCAGAGAGAGTTTATAGTACCCAGATGCAATGCCAAATGAAGCCGTCAAGTTTACTGAAGAGCTGCTTATTTCTTATTTACGGCTCGCCTGGACTTCGTCGTAACCTTCGCGATGGGTGCTGCTTTCTGCACGTCCCAATCCATCCGTATAGAAGTTGGAGTCACATGTCTGTTCTCTGTTACTGGATTACACATGGAATTCGTCCTCAGTTCACTTTTATTTAGTACATTGTGAGACATTTGTCAGAAAGTATAAGGAACGTACACAAAAGTCTCTGTATATGCTCAGGTATACTGATGACATCACATTAGTCTCCTTTGACAGGGAAAGTTTAGAATGGAGTACATTGGTGCGAAAGGCATTGACAAAAGGAATTGACAATGGCATTCTTAAGCTAAATGTGAAAAAAAAAACCTGGGCCTGTAATACGAAGATCCCAAATACGTCAAAATATGTAATGTTGAGGTCATTTTGATCTTTTACCGTTACGATTCCAATGCCTAAACAAACTTTGTCGACGAAATCTTCTATGATTATATTTATTGTTCAAAAGTAGAGGGTAGAAGGAGTCAGGGTAGGCCGAGACTTGTAAGTCCATACCCAGTTTTTGAGCAATCTGCTCACGTGGTCTTCATATGTATATGAAGACCACGTGAGCAGATTGCTCAAAAACGGAAAGGTCAAAAGCACTCGGATACCCAGACGTGCGTGTATGAAGCGATTGATGAATCTCGAAGAAGCGAAAGAAGTATGTATGGATCGCGAAGCCTGGCGATCTGTCCTCTCTGACTACCCCGTCAGAGATACAGCGTGAAGATTATCATTTAAGATTTCAAAATGTATATAATTATCATCTTTACACTTAGTCACTACTATTTAGTGCCAAATCGTGTGTAAATAAGCTTTGTCGTCAAATCCTACAATGGTGAAATGGTCGTCGATTCACTCGTAAATTAATCGTTTTGTCGGCAAAATGTTCTTTTGGGGAAAGGTTCTGTCGTCACGTTCACTCATGAATAAATAAACCCTTCTGACGGCGAATCGTTCGTAGGTGAAATATTTATGTCGTTGATAAATTCATAAACTAAAAACATCCCGTAGAGAAAAAGTTAGTACCTAGTAGTAATTCTCAAAAACTAAATGTATATGCTTCACCATCGATTTAGTTGGTCTCTTTGCTTATGTTTAATTGTGTTGTGCGGCCTCATGCTCCACAATTGATGATAAACATATTAGGTATACATACATACCTAGGTAACACTGAACTGACCAGAAATAAATATTGCTAATTTTTTTTTTAATTTCAATAATAGAACTCTCTGGTAACCTAATGTAATATATTGCATTCATTTGTCATTTGTTTTTGTGAATTGGCGGCAAATGTAAAACTCTTGTTAGACGTGAAAATGAACTTAACGCGAGAAAATTTTCGGTCAATGATTTGTTATGACTTTCGTTGTGGGCTTACTAAACAACAAAGCTATGATAGGCTGCGATTAGCATTTCATAATGAAGCCCCATCTCGTGCCACTATTTACAATTGGTTTAACGAGTTTAAGCGTGGACGTAGCAATCTAACTGATGATACGCGTGAGGGACGTCCTTTAACAGCGACTACTGAAGATAACATCAGTGCTGTGCTCATCATTTGTCATTTGTTTTTGTGAATTGGCGGCAAATGTAAAACTCTTGTTAGACGTGAAAATGAACTTAACGCGAGAAAATTTTCGGTCAATGATTTGTTATGACTTTCATTGTGGGCTTACTAAACAACAAAGCTATGATAGGCTGCGATTAGCATTTCATAATGAAGCCCCATCTCGTGTCACTATTTACAATTGGTTTAACGAGTTTAAGCGTGGACGTAGCAATCTCAGTGATGAACCGCGTGAGGGACGTCCTTTAACAGCGACTACTGAAGATAACATCAGTGCTGTGCGACGTATGGTAGAGGAAGATAAGAGAGTGACTTATCAGCAGATACGGGTAAGCCTAGGCATTGGTATGAGTCAAGTTCAAAAAATATTACACGAACATTTAGGCGTCAGGAAGCTTTGTACCAGATGGATTCCCCATACTTTAACCGACGACGACCAGAAACGCTTTCGCATGGACTGGTGTCGCGAAATGTTAGATAAGTTCAAGGGCGGTGACTCAAATGCTGTATTTGACATCGTCACAAGTGATGAAAGCTGAATATATTGCAACGAACCCGAAACCAAAAGACAATCACCTCAGTGGCTGTTTCCTTTTGAGGATCGGCCAACTAAGGTAAAGAAAGGAAGAAGTCAAGGAAAAAAGATGATAGCCTCGTTCTTGGTCGGAAAGGTCATTTCGTGACAGTTATGCTAGAAGATGGAAGGACAGTTACTGCAGACTGGTACGTCAGTCGCTGTTTGCCTGTTGTCTTGGAAAAAATTCGACAACAATGCTTCAGCGCACTCCCCAAAACGGACTGTTGAATATTTGACTATGGCAGGTGTCCTCCGCCATACAGTTTCGACCTGGCCCCCTGCGACTTTCATTTATTCCCAAGAACTACAGATAAACTTCGAGGTATTCGCTTTACGAACCCTGAAGATGCGGTGAAAGCGTACGAAAATGCCATAGAAGAGACCCCTAAGAAAGAATGGGCCCACAGCTTTTCTCAGTGGTTCCATCGAATGCGACGATGTGAAGAGAGGAACGGAGATTACTTCGAAAAACAATAAAAGTATTAGCAACTTTCTACATTAAGCCGTTTTTTTTAACTAAACATTTTAAGTGTTACCCACTTATTGATGAATTAGGAATATTTTCTGATAATTTATATATTTGTTATATTAAATAGTTTTGGCTTTTAAAATTGATTGCATCGTTTTTATTGAAATTTCTGTTAACTTTCTAAATGCCTATATGCCCGAGGAGGTAGGCAAAGGCTAATTATACACCCACACGCTTAACCAGTATTTTTGTTGGTCCCAAGTAATTGGTGGTAAGCTTATTTTTAGGTCACGGGACACTAAAAATATACAGGAGACAACCTCTGACCATTCAGTGATATAAAATAAAATTCCAACAGCATGGGCAGATATTACATTTCCACAAATACAATCTTTGCAATTCGAGAATGCTGATTGCTTGTGTTTATATTGTCATAATATGTATATTAGCATGTACATGTGTATACATACATATGTATAATCATAGAAAACATTCAAACTCCGGAACAAATTTGCGGATCACATAAATATCTGTCCTGACCCGGAATTCTAATAATCCATTGGATATCAAAGGATTCAGTGAAATATAATTGGATCAATAGTCAAAGAAGAACTGGTCAAGTGTATGTTCAGCAAGATGTAATTAAATATTACGCGTAGCTGTGTGATGACTTTAAGTGCCATCGTACACAAGCTACTTTTAGTATATATAAACTGTATGAATCTTAATATAAAAAAGGAAAAGTCCTGACTCACTGGCGACAATCAGCGCCCAGCTCATGCCCTTTGACCTAGATACCTAGAGTTAATTAATTCCATACACTTTTTGGATTAATAGTTGTAAATTGGATAAAATAACTACATGTTACATTTGGGAAAGTTGATGTGAACTGTTTTTAAAACTACACCACCTGCCAGCATATCAATAAACTACACTTCACTATGTCTCAACTGAGTAACATTGAATCGGCACAGAAATCCTTAGAAGAGAATTTTACAAAGCGGATGGAGGCTTTAGAGGCTCAGCTTCAGAGTGGTGGTCCAGCTAAGGATACAGTGGCAAGAGTTGCTGAGGAATTCCGGACATTCAGAGAGCTTATGTATAGCATGCTTGGTCTTCTACGTAAGCAAATTGGTGAATGTGCCAGGTCTATTGACTTAATAGAAACAAGGCACCGGCGTAAGGCACTCTTATTCCTGGGCATTGCAGAGGCTGATGATGAAAACTGTTTAGAGGTAGTTGTTAATGTTATAAACAATAAGTTAGCCATTAAGGACTGCTCTCCTGCATCTTTTACTACTTGTCATAGGTTGGGAGTGGCCAGCAATGATCACCATAGGCCAATCCTGGTATGGTTCTCTAGTCTTCAGTTAAGATCTGCAGTATGGAGGGCAAAAACATCACTGAGAGGTTCATCTGTCTCAATCAGAGAATTTCTGACTAAGGATAGGCAGACAGTGTTTCACAAAGCCCGTATGCACTTCGGTACTCGTAGCTGTTGGAAGCAGGATGGTGTGATTGTTGTTCGAGCTATGGATGGGAGTAGGCACAAACTGTCCACTGAGGAAGACTTTCATATTCTAGTAAAGGCATTTCCAAAGCCTATTGTTGCTTCGTTAACTAGTACAAAAGCAAGGGGAGCGCGTAAGTAGTAGTATCAATTGTTTTAGTGAAGAAAACATTCGTTTTGTACTCCTAGTTAGTTTCGGTAATTCTCGCAACCCGATGATGTACAAACGTTGTACGTTGTTAAGTTATTGCAGGACACATAGTATGTTGCCGGTCACTATTGATGATCTCATAAGGCCCAGCCGCTTTTGTTTTATATATATTTTTCTATCTGACTATGTGATGTTTGCTGGCGGGTGGTGCAGGGGTGAGTCAACTTATCAAGTTTTGAAAAGGTATTTTGGACATTATACTTGCTCTTATATTTATTATATCTATAACATATTTATTTATTGTGTATACTTACTAAATATATATAATATATATTTTATAAATATTTTACTATATACTATTTATAAAATGTCATCTGATGATGATGGACCATATCACTCTGCCTACGAATCTTCTACAGTGTCGAATGATGACAGCTTCAGCTCGTCTACCGGAACTCTGGGTGACTGCTTGCGTAAAACTTTTGAGATGAAGAGAGGTAACCTACTAAATGTATGTCATTTAAATGCACAGAGCATACCCTGCCACTACAGTGAATTGGAGGAGGCTTTTGCCGACACGAACGTGCATGCCATCTTAATATCGGAGAGTATGCTTAAGCCTGAATTGCAGTCTACATCGTATTCTCTTCCCGGTTTTATACTAGTGCGTAATGATCGTATCAGTTTTAGGGGTAATCGATCAGGTGGGGTAGCGATCTATATCCGTAGTTCATTCCCGTTTAAAATTCTTGCCTCATCTGATCCTGAATACACTGCTGATGCAGAATTTCTATTCCTAGAGGTTGTTGTCGGGGGAACCAAGCTGGTTATTGGGGTAATCTATTGTCCTCCTTCAATTGACTACTTCTCCAGCCTGGAAACTGTGCTGGACTCCTTGGGGTCATCGTACACACACTATATCATCATGGGAGATCTAAATACTAATCTATTAGAACCTGAAACATCTCGTGCTCGTAAGCTGCTCCATATTGTGGAATCTGCTAGTCTTCATATACTACCATTACAAGCTACTCATCACAACATTTTGGTTGATGATACCTGGCTTGATCTGATACTTACCTCTTCCACCTCTCTTGTTTCCTTTCATGGGCAATTACCTGCACCCGCTTTTTCCCATCATGACCTCTTATTCCTCTCTTACACCCTGAAACCTCCTAAGTCCCCTCCTAAGATATTGCATATGCGTAGTTTTGGGCGTATGAATATTGAACAGTTGGGCAGGGATGCTGCGTTGTTACAATGGGATGACTTAGAGTCGGCATCTGCCATCGATGATAAAGTTTAAAAATTAAATAACGCTGTGCTTAATCTCTGCGATCTTCACGCTCCAATAAGGAAAGTGAAGCTTAAACGTCCACCGGCTCCATGGAAGACTGAAGAGGTACGAGTGGTAATGAGACGTAGGGATCGTGCATTTTGTAAATTCCGAGCAAATCGTACAGAGGAGAGGTGGAACTTTTTTAAGGCAGCAAGAAATCGTTGTAACCAGATGATACGTAATGCTAAACGCCGACATATTCTCGAAAATGTTAATTCTTCTTCACCTGCCAGCGTTAGGAAATTTCTTGGTACGCTGGGTATAGGAAAACAGCAGCGTGTGGATCATCGAATTACGGTTGGTTTGGATGAATTGAACCAACATTTCTCCTCTACTACCACTTTTGATCACCAAACCAAACTTTGTACTTTGAGTTACATAGCTGGCCTTGATATACCTAGTATAGACGCTTTTAAATTTTCTCTGGTTGCTACTGAAGACGTTAAAAAGGTAATTTTATCTATTAAGTCGAATGCAGTTGGTTGTGATATGATAAGTCGACGTATGATTGTCACAATTATCGACCATCTGCTTCCCGCTATCACCCACATTATTAACTTTTCCATCTTTTCTAGAACATTTCCATCTAAATGGTGTAAGGCATACATTATCCCCCTACCTAAAATATCCAATCCTTCACTACCTAATCACTTTCGTCCCATTTCTATTCTTCCTTTCTTATCCAAGGTGCTTGAGTCATGTGTGCACAAACAACTCACACTTTTCATTTATAAAAACCATTTATTAAGCCCATTGCAATCAGGTTTCAGACCCGGTCACAGTACTTCATCCGCACTTTTAAAAGTAACTGGTGACATCAGGGCTGGTATGGAGGACACTAAGGCTACAGTGCTAGTCTTGGTGGATTTTTCAAATGCATTTAACAATGTCAATCATGAAATCCTACTAGCTATACTTTCTCCCCTTAATATGTCTTCAGAAGCAGTGGATTTTTTCTCAACTTATCTTCAGGGACGCCAGCAATCGGTTCGCATTGATGACTCTTTATCGAGTTGGTGCGATATTGGTTCTGGGGTTCCTCAAGGCGGTATTCTCTCTCCCTTATTATTTTCTATTTTTATTAATCTTGTCACCTATAATTTTCAATGTTCGTATCATCTCTACGCTGATGACTTGTAGCTTAACACTCATGCTCCAGCAGGTGATATAACTACAGCAATTCGTCGTGTAAACGCAGATTTCGACTATCTGAGTGATTGGTCGTATAGGTTCGGTTTGACGGTAAACCCATCCAAGTGTCAGGCCATTATTGTGGGGAGTAGATGGGTGTCAAGCAAGTTGGATACTGCCACCCAATCAGTGCCTTCCGAAGCACTGAAACGCTCGCAAATGTAAATGCCACAAAGACCCATCCAAGGACCAGCTAAAGCGAAAGTTGCTTATCGCAGTGATCGTTTACAAAACACTGAGTCAGCGGGGTCACGAGCGCTTAATTGATGAATGGATGGTAATAACTACATAAATGGGACACATTGTTGGAAAATTAGCGTAAGATGGTGCGACATATGTTGTGGACACAAGCAACCTTACCTTTTACTGCGGTGAACCTACTGACTAACGAGGCAACAACGCAGGCGCCCTTACGGAGTTGGGTGATGAGGTGGCCGAGTCTACTATTGACAAGCCGTAGAATAGAACCAAAATCGCTGTTTTTAGCTGTCAAAATGTTAGTAGACTATCAAAAATGCAACTTCCTAGCGGGCACTGGCGAGGTACGTGTTAGTAAAATTCTTTCGGCCGACCGATAGAATGGTGGCTTTCTATTGAGCGACGATTTTGATTCTTTTTCGACACGACTCGGCCCCTGAAAATTATAAAAAAGAAATATAAATCGGGCGAGGTTAAAGATATAATGAATTGTTGAAATCATTAGCAGATATTCCATGTAGGTACTTGGGTCGTAGGCTAATTATGGACGACATCATTGGACGCCATAATATCACTTTCCGTGTGGAAACCCTAAAATGCCGGACTCCTACCGACTAAAACCACACGTTACCCTTCTATATGTCTATGGCCAGGAATCCCGGGTATTAAAACTAACGGCACGCCTACGGTACGACTACGGTATATTTACTTTGTGATAATATTTTCCCCATGGGTGCTTTCACTCAGTTCCCCTTACTCTCGGAGAACAATGGAATTTTGTAGTCACATACGTCTGCCGGGAGAATACGCAAATTATATGTGAATGATATAAGAAAGTTAACAAATAGCTTTAAAGCATTCTGTAACGCATGATTCTATCAGTAATAAAAAAGTTTGTATGGAACTATAAAGCAAAGCGAATGCTTAAAAAAATCAAATACTTAATTAAAAAAAAACAATACTCCATATTTCTGTAGCCGACTAAATATTTAATAAAAAGTAAAAGTAATTATTGTACGTTTATTAGTTTTAGTATACTTTTTAGGTCCTGTCGTCATTTTGTGTACCTTTGAGAATGCCGTGAGACGAAACCGGTCAGGTTTACAAAGTAAATGTTGTGGAACAGTACAAGTGGTGTTATTTAATATGTGTAGGAAGTTCCACCAAGCGCCATCAATCAACAGTATAAATAATTTTTTTTTTTTTTATTCTGCTGTTTTGTTACCTTGCTTTTGCTTGCTTCATCTTTCTCTCATCCTTTTAATTTTTCTTCTTTATTTTCATGTTTTCATGCATATTCATACAATTTTGAACTATGATTGAAATTTCAATTATTTTAGCAACATAAGAAAGCGAGTGAATACATTAATTAATTGATAATTTAAAAATAAACTTTTATTTAACAGGTGGGTGAGCCCATTGCCGTGTTGCAATGGAGGCGCAGATCGTCGCGACCTGCTGCTGAAATTTGAAAGCCACCCACAATGCCTTCTCGTCTGCCATGTTACTGGCAACCGGAGTCAATGGCTTCCCACGGATTCCGAAGCACGGAAACGCTCGTAAATATAATGCCACCAGCCATAGTAAAAGATGCTTATAAGCGGCACGCTATAATGGCCGTTTTGACATATTACAATTGTAATGATATTTTACTTGTTATACACAAGTACTCTGTTTTCTACAGTAGTATAAATACCCTCTAATGTGGTCGACTATTCATATATTTCTACAAATAAAATGTAATTAAAATTAATACGAAACTTCATAAAAGGACAAACGTCAAAACCGCCATCATAGCGTGCCGCTAGTATAGTGCAGTAATCGTTTGTACACACTGAGCCAGCGAAGCTACGAGCGCTTTAGAATATATAATTCAATAATAAATTTCGTAATATTTCTATTTTACTAAATTTACTTTTTTCTTTTTCAGAGTTTCGCATATTTATAACACGCAGGTGGAACGGCGCGTTACCAATTACTGTCGTAACTTACCAAATCTGGCTTTGTTACGAAATTACGAAACCCGCGACAATGGTATACAGGTGAACAAATTAAGAGTTCAATAATATGGAGTACTACGATATTGGCAATTTAAAAGTTATCCTTAAATATTTAATAACAAAGTCGTTCGCCACTTTTATTTGTCTGTATGTTTGTAATAAACTTGAAAACTAAATAGATAGAGTAATTTATGAGGAAGGATTATGTGTTTAATCGGTCGAAACATTACGATAAATAATTGTAAAAGATGCCGGAAAAAATGAAGACAACTGAGGCGCAAATCGAAAATAGCAACCTTAAATAATAAATATATATATCGTTGGGACAACACACACAACGCCATCTGATTCCAAACTAAGTAGAGCTTGTACTGTGGTAACCAGAAAACTGATAAACATACTAATATATTTCTAAATACATACATATGAAAGACAAATTACACCCAGACACAGAATAAACCATCGTGCTCATCACACAAAGTTTTATTCTGGGTGGGAATCGAACCCACGACCTCTTGCGTAGCAGTCGGATACACTCTCACCGCACCACCGAGGCAGTCAAACCCTGAGAGATATACCCAAACAATGTATACCTATTGTAGAATTTATAAGCGACGGGATTAAATAGGTGCGAGGGAGGTCAAAATATTCCACGGGCGAAGCTGTGTCATCTAGTAATATATATTCTTTTTATAGGACTACAGTAAAATTAACTTTAGTGCCAATGACTATCTTAAGGATAGCTTGCCAGATCTGGAAAATTTTACAACGCAGTTATCACGCGAATCAGCTGCGAAGAGTAATGCGGTATCATCAGCATAAGATATTATGACTCCATTTTGTAGTATTAGGTTGCAAAGGTCGTTTATATAAATAAGGGGGAAAACCATAACAAGTGCTTTTTTGTTCAGCACTTGTCCACTGGCCGATTCTCACACATTGATAACGATGCAGGGACTAGTGCCACCGGTAACGCCTGGAGAAGTCCTGACTGCGCTTCGCCGCATAAAGAATCGGAAAGCTGTCGGACCCGATGGAGTCCCCATCGGATCCGGCAGGAGTGTACTCTCTCGGAGTGTCAATATGGGTTTCGCCCTGATCATGGGACCACGGACCCAGTTTTTGCCCTGAGGGTTGTCGCAGAGAAATACAGGTCGAAGAACACGCCTCTGCACTGTTTGTTTCTAGACATGCAGAAGGCCTTCGACTGTGTTCCTCGTGCGATGATCTGGTGGGCACTGCGGTCCAAAGGGGTTCCAGAGGTCTATATTGACACTATCCGGGACATGTACTGTGACTCCGATTCAATGGTTCGGACTGCTGTTGGCGACACGAAACCCTTCCCCATCACCGTCGGGGTACACCAGGGTTCAGTCCTTAGTCCGCTTCTGTTCAGTGTAATATTAGACGAATTGTCGGACAGCATCAGAAACCCACATGAGCAGCCTCCATGGTTGCTCATGTATGCTGACAATAGATTGGTGCGACGAGTAAAGGCGTGGAAGGAGACGCTTGAGAACGGCGGTCTGAAACTAAATGTGGCGAAGACCGAGTACTTGGCAATAAACTCGACAGATCCCACATCCGTCCGCATAGGCGGTGATTTGGTCGAGCGCACGGACCAGGTTAAATACCTGGGATCTGTTTTTCACACGTCCAGTGACATCGATTGCGATGTCAAGTCACGCATTGCTGCCGCGTGGGCCAAATGGCGGAAGATGACCGGTGTCATTTGTGACCGATCCGGTTGAAGGACAAAACCATTATTAGACCTGTCCTTTTACATGGCAGTGAGACGTGGCCGATATTGGAGCGACACAAGCAGGAGCTGCGTGTCACGGAAATAAAGATGCTGCGGTGGATGTGTGGGGTCACGCGGATGGACCGCGTGAGAAACTCTCGCATCCGCGGCAGCCTTCACGTCCGTGACATTGCAGACAAGTTGCAAGAGTGTCGCCTTCGTTGGTATGGTCACGTCTTGCGGCAACCGCCGGGCTACGTAGGTAACAAATGTCTGGCCATGTCAGCCCCGCCGGGTCCCGGTAAGAGGGGAAGACCCAAGAAGTGCTGGCTTGACGTCGTAAGGGATGACATGCGTGCCAATGGTCTCACTACAGGGGATGCCGAAGACCGTGCGAAGTGGAGGAGAAAATGTAGGAAAGCGGACCCCGGGCGTCGCGAGACGCAACTGGGACAGACGTTCGGATGATGATGATGATGATAACGATCACTAAGATAGTCAGAAAAAAGTTTCAGTTGAGTTCCTCTTATACCAAGGGCCTCAAGCTTTCGCAAGAGAATAGTACAGGAAACCGTATCAAAAGCTTTCGCTAGGCCTAGGAAAATCCCAATGGTGTGCATACCCTTATCCAGATTACTTGTTATATAGTTAGTAACTCGATGTACAGCTTGGTCCGTAGATCTTTTAAGCCGGAAACCAAATTGATTGTCTGAAAGCAGTTTCTTGTCTTCCAAATATTTTCTGTCTGTTGTTTATTATTTTTTCTAATACTTTTGATAGGCCCGTTAGTAATGAAATTGGTCTGTAGTTATTTATATCTTTAGGGTCTCCAGATTTAAGGATAGGTATAATCACAGCTTTTTTAAGCAATTTAGGGAATGTGCCCGTCCGTAAACATAGCTGAAAGATGTGCGTTAGAGGCGGTGCGGAATTGTTTTTAAATCTATTGATTATAACATTAGAGATGTAATCCCACCCAACAGCACATGAATCTTTTAGTCCACTAATAATATTTAAAATTTCGCCTAAGTCAGTATCCAGTAAAACAAAAGAATTCAGCTCCGAACAAAAAGACTTAGCTGTCGGTCGGGTGGATGATCTATACAAAGTGAGTGCCTTTTCTGCGAGGTTTTTACCAACGTTAGCAAAAAAATTGTTGACATTTTTCATCGCTTCAGAAGGGACTGGGTCTGTTGATAATAGATAGTGCTGGTTCACAGTTTTTCAAATGGAAGGTATTATTTTTGATTACTTTCCATACCAACTTATTATTATTGCCAGCCTTTTGTAACTCGTTTTTTTCATATTCTATTTTTAATTTTTTCAACAGATAATTACAAAAGTTCCTATATCTTTTATAAGATATTAAAAGTGTTTGATTTTCGGGTGCTGCTTTAGATTTCTGGTGTAAATTATCTCTGTACCTTATGCAATGCACGAGACCTGGAGTTATCCAGGGCTTGGTGTTCATATACTTTTTCGGCGTAGTAGTAGTGTGTGTATTTTTCAAAATAGCTTGTTGTACTGAATTTATAAAATAACTAAGTGATATATTAACCACATAAACGGGGTCAAATTGAATATTACGTATGTCTCTTTCAAGATGTCTCATATTAATCCTTGAATTGCAATGTATCTGTCTTTTTCTAGGCACCGTTAGTTGTAATGTTAGTAAAACCGCGTGATGATCTGTAAGTGTGGAGTTAGTGACCTAGGTTAGGGCTGGTGTATGTGTTTTTATAATAAAATGATCCAAACATGAGCCAGTAATAAAAGTTGGACAATTATGAGACGGTAATAGTCCGTGAAAAGAGCAGATGTTCAAATAAGTATGTGCTTTGTCAGCACACGTACCTATTCCAATGTCGATGTTCATGTCCCCCATTAAGATTATTGTTTTATAAGACGATAAGCTTTTTAGATTAGCATTAAGCAATTCTAAAAACATGTCAGCACTTTGAGAAGGAGGTCTGTATATAGCTAAAATTAAGATATCGGCAATAATTTTAAGTATTAAGCAATTACAGGCTGCAAAATGAGGCTCCTCTACCGACACAGTTAAATCACTTCTGGAGTAAACCACAAGGCCATCATTTTGATTTATGCTTTGCTTCGTTTTGTGAAATATATAACCATCAAGGGGGGGTATGACTGACTCAGTCGTTAACCAACACTCTGTTAACACAATAACGTCGCAACTAATATCTAGTCGATGCAACAATACCTGATACTCATGCATGTTTCGGTTTATACTACGAATGTTTTGTGTTATTAAGGTCAAAGATATTTCATTATTGGGTATGAAAGATTTACATTCCTCAACCCTACATTGTTTTATGTCTGACACGGAAAAAACATCCAAATCACCCAGCAGCTGGTCTGCCATGATGGAGTATAAAATAAATTAAGTTAAAAACTAAGAACAAGTGCTTACTATAAAAGATGTTGGTGGCGCTTCTAGGCGCCTTCATGGTGTTGATATACCTGTCCTCCGCAAACTTACGTGCTGGGCATACTACATCGCCGGTTTGATGATCACACTTCCTTTTGAAGCGCTTGCATGTAGCACAGATGGCTCTCCACAGTGATTACAGGTAGGTTTGGTTTCTCGGCAAAATTTCGCCGCATGACCAAACTGTTGGCAATTGAAACATCTTGTAACTGTGGTGAAGTCTTTGACCGGGCAAGATGTCCAGTTTATATATATTCGGCCTTGATTTATTAGGGCTTTTCTTACATTAGCAGCCACTTCTATGATATAATTACAGGTTGGAAGTAATTTTTACCGGATTTGTGGCTTAGCTTGATGGCAGTTAGGAAGGCTTCATGAGTAGATTCCGGAAACTTATCTACCAGGTTTTGCTCATAAATGCATTCAAAAACCTCTTATTCGGTTAAAGAGACGGGCACATCAATGACAGTAATTCTAGGGGGGCGTTTAGTCGGTTCTTCCACGTTAAGGCCTGAAGATGCCAATTTTTCTGAGTTCCTAAGCTTTTCGATGTCCCCTTTTGATTCAGTGCTTATAAGGACACCTCCGTTCCTCACCTTTTTAAGACCACGTCACGACCACAGATTGTTCACGCGCAATTTTTGATCGGAGTTCATTTTCCCTTCGGACACGATAGTGCAAACCTCATTTAAACAAGCTTCAATGTTTGCCATCCAATGCTGAATATCCGACGTGGGTTTCACTTCTCTGAGTAGCTCGGTATCAACGATCGGTTCCGGGATTGGAGTCGAAGGAGGACTTCGACGGATTAATTGGCTACGGCCAAACGGAAAACCTGGACTTGACATCTTTAAAACGGTTCGAATCACTTGGCTATACGGTTCAGTACATTATTTGTGATACGACTAGATAGGCATAATACACACGCGCGTTCTACTTTGGTCGACAAAAAAAATACTTTAAACCGCGGAAGTAATTATGTTGACATCAATAAATACATTTATTTAAATCATTTTCTAATTGAAAAGACAACACGTCTTCTTAGTCAAACGAAAAAACAAAAAAACGAAAAATTGACTACGGAACAGCTATATCTCCGCAATCAGCACCACAACAGTAATCAGGATTAGTAGATTTTCGCCAATTACCATTCAGCTTATAATCCCATTCCACAGACAGTATTTCTAGTAGGCCAGTCCATAGGCTAAGTAATTTTATTATATAGCAGGATAATTCTTATCGACTAAGTTGAAACTAGTAACTTTTTTGTTTTTTAATTTTATATTGTATTAAAATTAATCACTATTATGTATAACGTTCATCACAACAATTACAACAACACACAAACTACTCATACACAGGCAGGCCGTAACACTCACACACAAACCCATATCAATACTCCACCCATCAACCGCACCAACCAGAGTAGAACCCCAAGACACAGAGACCTATCACTAACACTCACACAGGTTAATTTAGGTCGCGGACGCGCTGCAACACATGAATTGATACAACATTCTCTACAAAGTAATACTGACGTCATATTCATAAACGAACCATATATTGGGAACCAATCGATTGATACGACTAGATAGGCATAATACACACGCGCGTTCTACTTAGGTCGACAAAAAAAATACTTTAAACCGCGGAAGTAATTATGTTGACATCAATAAATACATTTATTTAAATCATTTTCTAATTGAAAAGACAACACGTCTTCTTAGTCAAACGAAAAAACAAAAAAACGAAAAATTGACTACGGAACAGCTATATCTCCGCAATCAGCACCACAACAGTAATCAGGATTAGTAGATTTTCGCCAATTACCATTCAGCTTATAATCCCATTCCACAGACAGTATTTCTAGTAGGCCAGTCCATAGGCTAAGTAATTTTATTATATAGCAGGATAATTCTTATCGACTAAGTTGAAACTAGTAACTTTTTTGTTTTTTAATTTTATATTGTATTAAAATTAATCACTATTATGTATAACGTTCATCACAACAATTACAACAACACACAAACTACTCATACACAGGCAGGCCGTAACACTCACACACAAACCCATATCAATACTCCACCCATCAACCGCACCAACCAGAGTAGAACCCCAAGACACAGAGACCTATCACTAACACTCACACAGGTTAATTTAGGTCGCGGACGCGCTGCAACACATGAATTGATACAACATTCTCTACAAAGTAATACTGACGTCATATTCATAAACGAACCATATATTGGGAACCAATCTACCATGAAAAATACACCAGGTTATACCACACACCGATATTCAAATAACACACACTAAGGCTTGTACCCTAACAAAAAATAACATGGTGCCACACTATGCCTCTCACAATCTCAATCTCCTCTCGACATCCAACCTAGCCAAATATAGCAAAAGATTCATTCTAACAAGTGTATATATAGAACCCGACGTTGACACAAACAACACACTAAACAGACTACAAGCATTACTTCATGACACAAGTGACGCCACACACATCATTGCTGGCGACTTCAATGGGTGGCACCGTATGTGGGGGTCAATCTCCAATAACCAAAGAGGTGAGGAAGTCGTCAACTTTTTCCAGTCGAATAATATTACCGTACTCAATACGGGTAACTCTTACACATACGAAAGCGTGGCCCTGGGTCAAATTAGGGGCTCAATTATGGACCTAACCACCGTCAGTGACAATATTGCCTGTTACGTTGACGATTGGAAGATCGACCACTCCATCTGCCCCTCATCCGACCACCACGCCATAACTTTTACAGTAAATCGACCGGACAAGTTCAAACCTAACCCTAAAACAAGATATAACACTAAATTCTATAAAAACTGGGACGATCAAAAGGAACACTTTAAAGAACAAGTACTACATTCAGGCTTACATACTACCGACTTCAATACACTTAACACACAACAGGACATAGAAAGGTACACTAAAAAGCTTACAAAAGTCATACAAGTTTTGTATGAGTTTGCAACTTGCATTTATCACCTACGGGTCGCCGCTCGCCACGATCGCCTTGGTGGAGCGACGAACTAGAGAATATGAAGCAACAGGTGATAACAAACCACCACAAATTACAACAACTCAAGCGTCGGAACATTCCACTCACTGAAGCTCTCGCCGAAAGGGATACCCTCAAAGCAGCATACACCAAAGCAATTAAAACCGCATCAACTGAACACTTTCGGGATTTCTGTAATAGGAAGGGTAAAGAAAATGTGTGGTCAATCACCAACCGAATTATGAGGAAAGCGCCTCCCAGGAGGCCTCCGTCAACCATTGAACTGTCACCTGGCACGCATACCACATCTAGTCAAGAAACTGCAACAGCTTTCCTCAGTACATTTTACCCTGATGACACACCTGACACACCCACTCAGAACTCTACACGTATTAAAACACACAATCCACCCGACACCGAAGATGATTGTTCATTCACACAGCATGAAATAATTACTCTCTTGAAAAACATGAACCCCTCCAAATCCCCCGGCGCAGACCACCTCACCTCCGATATCTGTTATCAGTTCGCTCTATGTTTTCCTGAAATCATCACTGGGCTTATGAACCGCTGCCTGAAACTTTCTGTTTTTCCTAATACCTGGAAGCATACCATAGTCAAAATCATTCCGAAACCTAATAAATCTGATTACTCTACTCTAAATTTGTTTAATAAAGTGGAAAAAGACAATTCGTTTCGAGACAGGGATTGAACCTGTGACCTTTGACTCTACTCTATCCTCATACCGTCCTTTATGACTTTACCTATTGTAACGTTACAATTTTCCGGGAGGGGAAAAAGGTAAAGTTTGGCTGGAGGGCTGAAAGCCACCAGCCGTTGGCATCACAAGCCACTGCCGACCACAACGTTGTTATTTCAGAGGGCACAGCCCTCTCACTCGGCGCTATTATTCAGTACTTCTTGCCAAGGCGAACAAAAGTAGACTGTCCTCACGGCCCCGGCTCTCTTCCTTTTATAGATTGGTTGACATTTCAAAATTTTAACAATGTGATTCTAGAACATAAAATAAGAATAAAAATTTATAACCAGGTCTAATACCTATACAACCTAACCTACTGACAGCTCTATCAATAAATTAAAAATAAAATCTAGGCTTGTCATTAACTGACATTAAAAATTACAAAATGTAACCAAACATTAAGAGAGCATTAAGAAATAAAATATAAAGGCCTAGGAATGCTACAGATAATGGTCATGCAGATAATTTGGAGAGAACGTATAATAAAACATTTAATTAAAAAAGTAAGTAAAAATTGTTAGATTACACTATACTAGGTAAAACCCTTGAAAAATTAATCATACAACGCCTCACACATCACCTAAACACTACACATACATATAACACAAAACAATATGGATTCAAGCAACAAATCTCTACGGTACACGCTCTCACCAACATAGTGAACACCATCAAAACTCACAAAAAGAACGGATTACATGTCGCGATAATCTCCCTCGATATTAAAGCAGCATTCGATCACGCATGGTGGCCCGCCATACTCGCACGATTACACCACACTAAATGCCCAAAAAATATATACACCATCATTCAAAACTACCTATCAGACCGCACCGCCACCATATTATACAGGTTAAATACCTGGGATCTGTTTTTCACACGTCCAGTGACATCGATTGCGATGTCAAGTCACGCATTGATGCCGCGTGGACCAAATGGCGGGAGATGACCGGTGTCATTTGTGACCCTAAAATGCCGATCCGGTTGAAGGGACAGGTCTACAAAACCATTATTAGACCTGTCCTTTTACATGGCAGTGAGACGTGGCCGATATTGGAGCGACACAAGCAGGAGCTGCGTGTCACGGAAATGAAGATGCTGCGGTGGATGTGTGGGGTCACGCGGATGGACCGCGTGAGAAACTCTCGCATCCGCGGCAGCCTTCACGTCCGTGACATTGCAGACAAGTTGCAAGAGGTCGCCTTCGTTGGTATGGTCTCGTCTTGCGGCAACCGCCGGGCTACGTAGGTAACAAATGTCTGGCCATGTCAGCCTCGCCGGGTCCCGGTAAGAGGGGAAGACCCAAGAAGTGCTGGCTTGACGTCGTAAGGGATGACATGCGTGACGTGCGGTCTCACTACAGGGGATGCCGAAGACCGTCGCGAGACGCAACTGGGACAGACGCTCGGATGATGATGATGGTCACCTGCAGGCCTTTGCAGATGACATCACCCCTAATAGTCGCACACAAAAAACTCATCAGTCTACAAAACAATATCAACCAAAGTTTACACACGATTCTAGAATGGGGCAACAATAATAAACTGACCTTTGGACCTGAAAAAACCATTGCTCTAGCTTTCACCAATAAAACTAAACTCCTACACTTAACCATGAACAATACACACATCCCATTCAGTCGGACTGCCAGAGTGTTGGGGGTGATCATCGATGACAACTTACACTTCACACAACATGTAAATTGAATCACTAACAAAGCACGTATACTACATAACACACTTACCAGATTCATCAGACCCACCTGGGGAATACACTCTCAAAACATACTCACTCTTCACAGAGGAGTAATCGAACCAATAATATGCTACGCTTCTAGCGTATGGCACACTGCTCTCAATTTTAAAACCAACTGCAATAAACTATTATTATCGCTACAAAGAGGGTTCGCACTCAAAATAATTAGAGGCTTCCGCACTATTAACACCACTAACGCCATAGCAATGTCCACAATTACACCTCTTGACCTCAAAGTCATAGAAGAGCACGAATCGAATCAACCAGAATTTCAGGGGTCACTGATTACCTTCCACTTGATCTTACACTTGATACACCTACACAACTATCCCATTTGCTTCACCCGGCAGACAGAACACCACACTCCTTTGACATTATTGGTACACAGACTGAATTAGACGACACTTTAATCAATCAACAATACATAATTTACACTTTCTATAAAAAACTTAATCCGACTTATTTACGCTTACCACCGCTTCTCTCTCATCATCCACTATTGAGTATAAATATAAGAATCTTATTAACCAAATATATTGTTAACTTATGACAATGTAAATGCAGACAATAACATTTAACTACCCTATTATATTTCTGTATCAAATTGCAGAATGAGCTATACGAGAATAAACTCCCCCTCAAGGTGGGCCAAAGTAACCAACAAAGTCAAAAACTTGAAACCTGGAAAAATAAAACCCACCATGGAAGACACGCCCATGACTTGCAGCAGGCACATATAGACCCCATAGCCTCAAATAAATGGCTTCAATTAGGTTATTTATTCCCAGAAACAGAAGGATTCATTATTGCAATACAGGTTAAAATAATAAACACAAACAATTACAGAAAATACATAATTAAAGATCCTTCCCTGACAGATGATAAATGTCGTAAATGTCACACCCAATCCGAAACCATACAGCATATAACTGGAGCATGCACAACATTCACTCAGACAGACTATACACACAGGCACAACCAAATAGCTACATTATACATCAAAACTTAGCACACATGCACAATCTCGCACATAAGTCTAACACACCATTCTACAATTATAAACCTCAAACCGTTCTAGAGAATAACCTCACATAAACTATTCTACGACCGTGCTATACTTACAGATAGAACTATTCACTACAACAGACCAGATATTACTTTACAAGATAAAATAAACAAAACTACTTATTTAATAGATATTGCAGTCCCAAATACACACAATATACAGAAGACTATAACAGAAAAAATAAACAAATATACAGATTTGAAAGATGAAATAGCTAGAGTCTGGAAACAAGACAAAGTATATATAGTACCAATAGTAATATCTACCACTGGAGTTATCCCCAAATATCTTCACCATAGTGTCAAACTACTAGGCCTGAAAGGAAACACATATATTACCACCCAAAAATCAGCCATCTTAAACACATGCAGAATTGTTCGAAAGTTTCTGCAAATAGATCACAAACAGGAAATACTCAACCACACGCCACATTTACTTGGCTCTGGCCCGTAAATGTGGTAGAAACCAGCTTAATAAACTGAGAATAAAAGAAAAAATCAAAAATTATAATAAAAGCTTTTTTAATTCCATACAAAATAAAATATATCATGCTAATTAATTAAGTAAAAATAATATTAATTGAATAATGATTTGATTAAATCCAATGTTTACACTAAATAGAATCAAAATAAAATATTATAATCATTAAAAATATAAAATATAATCATTATTTCTTTGTATCATTTATATATTTGTAAAATTAATATTAATTTAATAATGATTTGATTAAATTAAATGTTTACACTAAATTGAATTAAAATAAAATATTAAAATCATAAAATAATATAAAATACTATAATAATTATTTCTTTGTATCATTCATATATTTATCTACTCTGATACTATAATACAAAGATTATAAAACTGATAACAAAATTCTTATGACAAACATTACGTACAGGTCAAAAATTATAAAAAAAAAAGTTTAATTACGATACAGGTCTTGCATGGACACCTGTATCATAATATAACTTTTTAATCATAACGATACACCTATACAACCTCCAGCTGGACCAAGGAGGTAGAACCTCTACTTAAAAAAAGGTTTCAATCATTGGTTTCAATGAACGAGTCCGCGACGCAAGCGCGCATGCGCAATCAATGGTTGCGCCCTGGCGCCAACATTTGACATTTAAAAAATAAATTTGTTGTTATATTCATCATTTCATTTGCAATATTGTTTTACGTATTATAGTATGAGAGTATATAAAGTAGTGTATGACACTGTACATAACTTGGTCTTATAACACTCGTGTGATACTATAAAAAAACTCGCCTACGGCTCGTTTTTTTAAAACACACTCATATTATAAGAACCCTTATTATGCAGCAGTATCATAAACTACTATTGTAAAATTAATATTAATTGAATAATGATTTGATTAAATTTTAATCAATTCAATTTAGTGTAAACATTTTACACTAAATTGAATTAAAATAAAATATTAAAATCATTAAAAAATAATTAAATATTTCTTTCCCCTTTAGGGTAAAAGCCTCCTCCAAGGTATTCCGCTTTTCTCTATCTTTTGCTGACTCTAGCCATCTGTTTCCTGCCACCTGCTATTTCATCTGCCCATCTGGCACATGGTCTACCTCTTGCTCCAGTGCCGCGTGGTCCAGGCCATTTTACAGATCTTAAAGTCCATCTATCGTTGTATCTAGCAACGTGACCTGCCCACTTTCATTTTCTTTGTAATGAGAAAGTTAAGGCGTCATTTACCTGCCCACTTTCATTTTCTTTGTAATGAGAAAGTTAAGGCGTCATTTACCTTGGTTTTCTCACGTATGTCCACATTCCTTACTTTGTCTTTTAGTTTTATAACAAGGCAACTTCTTTCCATTCTTCTCTGAGTGGTCTGAATTTTGTTTGTAGTTTTGAGGTCGAATGTCCACGTACTACTACCACGGACTACCGTAGGTAAGACAGGGTAATATTTTTGTATCCATTACTGTCTTTTTAGAGTGCAATGGCAGCTGTGACTTGAATATTTCTTTATGGGCCCAGTACTTCTTCTAGGTAATCGCCACTCTTCGGACTATTTCCTCTGAATTTTTTTCTTTGTTAAAAGATATTTGTTTTCCGAGGTAAATGTATTTTTCCACGAATTCTAGAAGGGGTCGCGTCTTGTGGTGATTGGTCATAACTTTAGTTTCTTCTAAGTTCATTTCCAATCCCACTTTTTAACTAGCCCGATGTAAAGCGTTTATCATATTGCTAAGCTGTTTTGCAGACTCTGAGAATAGGACGATATCATCGGCGAATCTGAGGTGGCTTAGAAAATTTCCATTAATATTGATACCTTTCCTAGACCAGGGTAGAGTTTTCATTACATTTTGTAGTACGGCTATAAGCAGTTTCGGGGAAATCGGGTCACCCTGCCTAACGCCCCTGTTTATGGTAATCTTTGCACCCACTCTATCCAGCTTAACTCTACTTGTGCTGTTTGCATATATGTTTCTTAAGATATCTATATATTTTTCTTTTATATCTTGTGTTTTCAATACTTCCCAGATGCTGTCGTGTGTTATAGAGTCTGTAATGTATTTTACTTACTCTTAGCTATTTTAATTAAATGTTTTATTATACGTTCTCTCAAATTATTTGCATGGCCATTGTCTGTAGCATTCCTAGGCCTTAATTTTTCAAAATATTTAGATTTTATTGTGCTCTCTTTTTTTTTTGTTCTTGTGAATCTAGTTCTAGTGATCTCTTAATGTTTGTTTACCTTTTGTAATGTCAGATAATGAGGTGTTATTTTTAATTTATTGCTAGAGCTGCCAGTAGGTTAGGTTGTATAGGTATTAGACCTTGTTATAAATTAATATTCTCAAAATATGTTAAGAATAATATTGTTTAAATTTTGAAATGCTAAAATTCTGTAAAAGAAGGGAGCCGGGGCCGTCAAATCAGTCTACTTTTCGTGCTCGCCTTGTCAGGAGGTTCTGATTAATAGTGCTGAGTGAGAGGGTTGTGCCCTCTGTAATATTAACGTGATTGTCTGCAGTGGCTTGTGACGCCGACGACTGGTGACTTTCAGCCCTCTGCCTGCCTTCAAATACCGCGACCTGCTTCTTCGAGGTCGGCGACGTGGAGGCCTGACTCAAGGCCCCTTCCTGGCGACGTGGAGGCCTGACTCAAGGCCCCTTCCTGGCGACGTGGAGGCCTGATTCAAGGCCTAACTGATAACCTGCTCTTTTAAAGAAACCTGCGAGACCTTCACTTTACCCCCGGTTTCCCTGGCCTTATATTTATATTTTAACTTTTATTAAATTAACTTTACCTTTTCCTTCTTTTTCTTTTACTTTTTCTCTTAAGCCAGGACTCCTCCAGTTCTGGTGATAGTTATCTCCTAGACCTTACATTTTTCCCCTCCTGGAAAATCGTAACGTTACAAGTCGAAGGCTTTTTGTAGTCTATGAAAGCTACATATAGTGGTCTACGGAATTCCAAATATCCCTCTATCACCCGGTCCACTACTTGAATGTGATCAACAGTATTGAAGCCGCTTCTGAATCCGGCTTGTTCTATCGGCTGATGTATACCAATATCTGAAGATATTCTTTCAAGTAGACAGGATGCAAAGAGTTTGTATAGACAAGACATGATGCTTATTGGACGATAGTTCCCTATGTCCGCTGGATTACCTTTTTTATACAGCAAGATAATTTCAGATTCCGTCCATAAGTGTAGCACGGCTTCTTCGCTTAATATTTTATTCCAAAGAAGTGTGAGAGGTACCAGCAGTAGAGTCTTTGCATATTTGATGCTTTCATTTGTAATACCGTCTGGTCCCGGGGTCTTCCCTCGTTTAAGTATCTTTATTTGTTTCAGAATTTCAGACTCTGTAAAATCTGGAATTGTAGAGGTATCCTTATGCTGGTTAATGATCATCGTCTGCCTAAAAGAGTCCGGCCGGCTATATAGCTTTGAGTAAAAGTCTGTGGCAATATCTATGGCATCCAGTCCTGATTTGCTTTTGACAGACTCGGACTGAAGCGACGAGATCCATTTATGTGTTCTGTTTAATTCTTTGTAAGCTTTTTTAGTGGATCTAGACTGCTCGAGGTGTCTTTGTATAGTATTAATCCTGTGAGTATTATAGCATTTTTTTATTTCTTTGCTTATAGTTTTATAAAGATATTTTAGCTTTTCTTTGTCTTTGCTGTTCATTTTTTTCTTATTCTGTAATGCATTTCTTTCTTTCTTATGCTCTAGCGCCTTTTCTGACATAATTTTATTTCTGTCTTTTCTTTTGGTATTTTTTATAGATTCTAGTAAAGCGTGTAGGTACTAGTTTTTGGCAATACTCGTCAGCTTTATAATTTTCATATGATGTCATAAGTTCTGGTATATATTTTTTTAGGTTTTCGAGAAAAAATTTCCTATTTTTTAATAGTTTTTAATTTTCTTGGTGCATTACTAAAGCTGCGTCTACTTTTTACCACTGATTTTAGGTTAATTGTAGCTCTCAGTAATCTGTGGTCCGATCCAAAAGAGCATGACGAGACTACTTCGTATTTAGAGAATAGGTTAGGTTTTGTGGTCATAATATAATCAATTTCATTTTTTACGCCACCGAAAAGAAAAATGCATCTAAGCTCACGACCATTCTGCGCGTCTCCAATGTCTCAAGATTACCAGTGCAGTGTTCGGTGCAGTCAGTCGATTTATAAACTATTATAGATATTATAGATGCTTACACGCTTGTTGGAACAGCTAGATGATTTAGTACTGTACATAGAAATTACTTGCATATTCCGAACTAATTTTATAGCTGAAAAAAATAATGACATAAAGAAACTAACATAACTTTTAAAAATTGTATAAAGTGTGGAATCTACTTTGTTGAAAAAGTGTATTTGTATCTTAAATAAGTCAATCAATCACAATCCGCCTATACCAGTGTAGCAGTGGACTGGTATAAGGCGGATTGGATTGATAGACCTCTCCCAATTTAGGCCACAACACACGATCCTGTGCCTTCCGCATCCAGTCCCTCCCTGCGACCTTTTCTAGGTCGTCAGTCCATTTGGCAGGGGTCGTCCTACCTTACGTTTACCGAGTTGCGGTCTCCACTCCAGAACTCGTTTGCTCCATCTGCCATCGGTTCTTCTACAGATGTGATCAGCCCTTTGCCACTTTAGCGTGCTTACTATACGAGCTATGTCGACCACCCTGGTTCTCTGACGGATAACCTCATTTCGGAGTTTATTCCTCAAAGACACTCTAAGCATAGCCACGCTCCATAAACCGCTGTACAACGCACAGTAGAAGGCACTGAAAAATTTGTAAATAAGTATGTAAATCATAATATTCATATTGTTACAATTTTGAATTATAACAAATATATAAAATGCTAGTTGTATACGATAAGATCCAGTGGAACGCACTCCCTGCCTAGGTAGTTCTAAACGTCAACTATATGGGGATTTTAGAGGGTTTTTGCTGGGTCGACAGCGCGAGGGCAGCAGCTTTAGGCTACGGTGATCAATGTTGATCAAATTGACCATATGCTTGTCAGCCACCTTAGTGATATAAAATTATATGAATTTTTAAAATTTTATTTATTATATTAAATAATATTTTTATTTATTTTTTATTATTTGACATTATGATATTTAAACAGCTGATATTTAACCATCTAGCTCAAAGTAAGCTACTACTACAAACATAAGTCTGAGTTCTCGGATTTAATAACCAATAAAATACTTATGATATTTTAAATAAATAATACATAGAATACACGAAAACTATGAAACAAACATTTGGGAAACAAAAATAAACATTCAAATGACGAGGCAATCCTAATTATAAGTAAATACATAGTGTCGTAAGCGAAATCAGTTCTACGAAGTTAGGCTCACAATTACTTATCCTAAACAAACATACAAATTTTCAACAAAACAGCCACTATATCGAATCTCAGAGTATCTTTACAAATAAAGTAAATAGCCTGAACTTGCTGAAATAAAGGTAAATGTTACGTATAAAATAAATTACACTATCGCAAACTCTCGCGGAAATTCCCGTTTATATGGTCAGTGTTGTAGATTGTTTAAAGTTTCAACATAAAATACTTGAAATCAACATGAAACAAACAAAAGGCTACGCACGCACCTAACGTGGAATGAAATTTAAGAGGTAAAATATCCTTTATACAACACGACATTGCCTCAGAAAGATATTGCGTTTTTAATGGAATGAGAATGCGGCGTATTACAATAAGCGGAACAAGGCAGTCATATACATCATTCATATAAAGAAGCCTCCGAGGAAGGTATCTCTAATTTTATTTACCTACATAACAATGAATTTTTTGATAAATCCATGTTTAAACTTTACCAATAGACTTCTTGAAGCCCCATTTTATTACACTTGACATAAGATTCTAATGTTTTCCTCTATTTATCATTATGGTATTTCATATCATCTTTATAACTCGCTTTGTTGTGTGGAACCCGGGTGGAATTTTATAATTTTAAAGTACTTAGATGAGATACTTCAAATTTGTAATTAATTTGTAAATTTCAAAAATAATGCTACCGCAAAATGTTAATAATATTACAGTAGCATTATTTTGAAATATAAGCTCACTTTATCGCCGACATGCAATAGACAAATTGCAAAAGAAGCGCTCGTGGCCCCGCGGTCTCAGTGTTCGGTAAACGATCACTGAGGTAAGCAACTTTCGCTATGGCTGGTCGTCGGATGGGTGACCACTTTGTGGCATTTACATTTGCGAGCGTTTCCGTGCTTCGGAAGGCACGTTAAGCCGTTGGTCCCGGTTGCCAGTAAAATGGCAGTCGTTAAGCCTGGTTGAAGGCCTTATAGGCGGCTTAAAAAATTTCAACAGCAGGTAGCCACAACCTGCGTCTGTCTATTTCAACACGGCAATGGGCTCACCACCTATTACGTGGGACAGGAATCCACACGGTGAAAAGTAATATAATATGCCTCTGCCCCCCCTTCGGGGATAAGGCGTGATGGATATTTATTTTTATTTTTATTTTAATAACAACATTAACAATACGAGTATTATTAAACAATACACAGCTATGTTATGTACAAAACTTATTTCACGTTATATTCCTGCCGGGTTACTCAAAGAGGACAGATCACCAGACTTCGCGCGATCCATGTATTCTTAATTCTTTCGCCTCCTGCAGATTATTTTTTTTGTTTCATACATGCCTCTGTTCTTGATCTTAAAAATGGTATCATCGTAACTTAATGCCAGTATTGCAAACTTACAGTCTCTTACTAATTCATTATTTCTATTTTAACCAATGCAACAGCGTTACACTTAAAGAAACAGGATTATTTTTAAAAGAAGCCCCTAACTGACCCGGTCCATTTCAACACAGCAAGACTCATTGAAATCTGTCTACATTTTCAATTCCACTTTTAACGTTTTCGTCCTTTATATTTCCTACTTCCTGAATCGTATATTTAGTTTCAAGCTATTTAAGTAATATATGGGTTCCGTAAAGGTATAATATAGCCTTGGTCTGCCAAGATTCTTATTGAATATAACAATATGGTTCTATGACGTATTTTGTAATATAAAACTTTTTTTTAGTCCTTTTTTAGTATTATATAGGTGAAAGTTTGTGAGTGTGGTTCAGTCCCAACTGAATAAAATCGTCCAGCCTTTTCAGCTGTAAATAAAATAAAATTAAAATAAAATTTGCTGCTGAGGTACCTGACACTTTGGATGGTGACACTTTGGATCCAAAAACATGGTCACAACCTTCGGTTTTGCACCATCCCGGATTTTCAGCATTGTTGGGAGCGACTGTCTGACCTCCCCACCCCATTATGATGTCTGCGTCGTCATCTTGTAAGTCAGCAGGTGCACCACTAGCAGTTGAGGTCACTTGGGTCACGAAGAAGTCTGTGGGGCTTTTGTACCGTACAAAAAATCTTTGTATTAAATTAAACCACGATAAATGATGATAGGTATCTGGGATCTGTTTTTTACACGTCCGGTGACATCGATTGCGATGTCAAGTGTCGCATTGCTCCCGTGTGGGCCAATTGGCGGGAGATGACCGGTGCCATTTGTGACCCAAAAATGCCGATCTGGTTGAAGGGACAGGTCTACAAAACCATTATTAAAACTGTTCTTTTACATGGCAGTGAGACGTGGCCAATATTGGAGCGACACAAGCAGGAGCTGCGTGTCACAGAAATAAAGATGCTGCGGTGGATGTGTGGAGTCACGCGGATGGACCGCGTGAGGAACTCTCTCATTCGCGGCGACCTTCATGTCCGTGACATTGCAGACATTTTGCAGACAAGTTGCAAGAGTTTCGCCTTCGTTGGTATGGTAACGTCTTGACGACGTAAGGGAAGACATGCGTGCCAATGGTGTCACTACAGGGCATGCCGGCAACCGTGCAAAGTGGAGGAGAAAATTTGACGAGACGCAACTGGGACAGACGCTCGGATGATGATGATGAAATGATGATAGGTAAATTCCAGTACTTCACTTAACAAAATGCTCATATGTGTTCAACACAGATTGTGTTTTTATTTTAATCCTTTTAAGCCAAGTCCGACCACTGCACTAAATTTAGAAATATTTACACAAAGCGTGGAATTCAGTGGTTAACTTTTTAAGCACTTAACAGACAGACGAGTTCTAAAGCGAGCGAGAGTTCTAAAGTTTTGAGATGACGTCTGCTACCTTTCCAACATTTATGACATCTTCAATGCAATTATTGACTATGTCTTAATTTAATTACTTAGAACTTATAAGTAAAATGGAAGAGTGAATTCATAACAAGCAACGCGCCCTTTATTATCTATCATACTCGTAGCGAATTAATCAGACGGCTTTTAAACCGAAACCAGTTTTGACCATAAGTGGTAGAAACTGTGAAGTCGCTTTAAAACCGCTAGTCTTTATCTTTTATGTTTCTTGAGAAACAGATGGGCACAGACGGACAGGCTGAGCTGTTTTATAAGATTTTCCTAAACTTAAGGGTTTAGAAGTTTAAAATGTATTTTTATGAAGTAGATAACTTTTTTACACTTTTTAGGTACCTACTTGACTGCCTTGGGTGATGTTTCGCAGCTAGAAGCAGCTATCATTTGGATTTACGGCTTTGATGAAAGCGATTGCCGCATGACCTCCCATCCTTATCCGTTGGTCAGCAGGTGAGGTCGTTAATGTCGGCTATTATTGGCTTATAGCACCCATTGGACCTCCAAGATTACAAAATCAATTATTTCTATATTACAAATTCATTGCTCAAATTCCGCCAAACTTTTCAGCTTACATTACTGTGCAAATAGAATCTGGAGGAAAATATAGCCAGAATATTCTTTACTCATTTATTAGCAATCAGTGAGTTCGAGACAACACAGAAAAAGGATGCAACTATTCACATACTGAACAAAGTTATTTTTAAATAATGCATCGCTCTACACTGAATTTAAATTCTCAGTGAAAATGTGGCCACAAATAAATTAATGAACATAAAGTATTTTAGCTGCATTCGTAAATAGAATAATTGGGCAAATGTTGGTCCGCCTTGAACACAAAGGGTTATAATAATAATAATAATAACCCTCGAGGACAGTCGTTATCTTTTATAGGATTAACGCAACCCTATGAGGGCATAGTAGATTCGCTTTTTGAGTCATCCACTTTCTGATATCAACAAAAAATGTATCACAAAGTTATTGAAAAGCTCACATCCGCAGGGCAGGTTGTGGCGAGCTGAATGTGCGTGGCTACACATCGGTCCCGATTCCTCAGAGTTTTGTTGCCCTTCTGCACCGGTTAGAATTTAATAGCCTAACGGGAGAGCAGTGAGAGTGCTACTCCCGGGAGTGCAGCAAATCTTAACTCTGTCTTGCCTTAATTGGCCGGTCAGAGGGAGGGAGCCAGACCTATATGCTCGGGGGTGGAAGTGTCATTTTCAAGGGCATAACTACGGGGAAGCCCGCTCCGGGCCTGGCCCGCGAAGGTGAAACCGGCGCCGCACCGCTCGACACCCCAAGCCGCTCACACCGGTGTTGCCCTCTGTCGCCTTACAGGCTTATCATGCCTATGGTGATTGTATAGGGGGCCCATCTAGTGAGTTGGCGAGTCACCGTCTGCCAATAGTTTAATAATAATATATTAAAAAGGCAGACGCCGTTTTCATCAATAGCTTAAATCACCCAATCCATTTAACACCCAACCCAATAGCCCATTTCATAGTTAGCACATTTCACAATAGTTTAACTCCCATTGGAGGTGATCCATTACCGTTCTTCTACATAAGGCGGGCGTGGACTATCTGCAGTGAGGGTCCCATTCCCTATTAGATTAAAATTCTCAAAGGGCCTCTGCGTGTTGGACCTATGTCTCTATGTAAGCCTACCAAAAGCCCGGGTATCTTCAAGAAAAAAAAAGAAGATACCCGAGAAAAGAAGAGACAATAATATGTATTTATTCAGTGCAAAAAATAAAATACAAACAAAGAAAAAAGAAAAGGTAGTAAAGATGAAACATAAAATAGAAAACTTTAACTGAATTCTTATCTAAATAAAACATTTATCTTGCACCAAATGGGCGTCCAGTTCAGCATATGTCAGGAAGTGTCCTGTTAGGGCCTGACCCCTACACAGTTGAGACCGATGATGCTGTGCTGAGCGCTCTTCGTCTATGTACATTTTAAGCATGCACACTTAGATAAAAACTACATATAACATAGGTATCATACATACACATACACAAAGCTACACATACATAGGCTGATACATAAATAATTATGATACACATACATCATACACATATAAACACGGCAATGGGCTCACCACCTATTTCGTAGGAAAAGAATACACATGGTGAAAAGTGGGCATATAGTAAGCCTCTGCCACCCCTTCGGAGATAAGTCGTGATAGATAAATATATCATACACATAAACTAAATACCATCCTACCTGAACTAACAAACAGAACAATCTAACGCCTAAGTGAAGAACAAATGGGGCTCCGTACTAGTTTTGTACAATAACTGACTGAGAATACTTCTTTCGCTTCCTGCAGATTAACTATCCTTTCACACCGTATCCGAATTTATTTTATTTATGCACAAAATATGTACAGAGGTGGACTTAATGCCGTAGGCATTTTCTTCCAGTCAACCTTAGGGTGATGCAGAGATAGGTAAGTAAAGGAAGGTGCTCAAAGTTGATGTTGAGACATTAATTGGTGCTAAACTATTAATATATCCATACATATACATAATATACAAATACACATTACAATTCATTATGTAATTTTATAATATAAATAATATACATAAACAGATACATAAATATTTATAAATAAATACATACTTCATTAAATAGAGAATGTTTTCCTAAGGATTGTAAAGTTCCCGTACTTTATTTTTGAATGACAAACGGTTGGTGCATGTCCTAACTTCAGACGGAAGCGCATTAATGAGGAGAGTTGATTGCACGAAGAATGATGAATGAATCAAACCTGAAGTGTGAGTGGGACAGAGAAGAAGGCGATTATTCGAAGAGCGCAAATTTTTATCGTGATTAGAACAGAGTAATTGAAAATGAGATTTCAAGTAAGAAGGAGCATTAGAGTAGTTAATTATTGAAAAAAGCATCGATACGGTACGCATACTACGACGCTGACGTATAGGCAACCAACCCAACTCAGAACGATAAACCAAGACATGATCGTATTTTCGAAGATTGTAAACGAATCGAATGCAATTATTGAGAAGCCGAAGATCTGCATTCAGGTCGAGATAACACACATCACCATAGTCTATGATGGGAAATAAAATTTTTGAACAAGCATAGCTTTTATTTTGGGCGGTAGAAAGTTCTTAAATCGATAAAAGGCACGTAGCGTTCCAGTAACCTTCTGTCGAACGTTAGTGACTTGGACTCTCCAATTAAAGGTACTATCAAGGTGCAGGCCTAAGTTTTCAACACTAAGAGTAACTGGAATAGTTCTTGTGTTGAAGGTAATTGACCGCAAATTTACTCCGTCCAGTCTACTCATCATACGACTGCTTCCTATTATGATACCTTGGCATTTCTCAGGGTTAATAGTAAGTCCAAAGCGGTCACACCAGTGTCCCATTGCATGTAAGTCAGTGTTTATTTTAGCTATGGCTTCCGGAAGATTCTCCACCCTTGCCTGACTATACAACTGCAGGTCATTTATTTATTTATTTAGAAACTTAACAGCTATGTTACATATCTCATGGATGAAGTTAAATATTACAATGGACTCTTAGCCTATAATAAAGTTTCCCGACAATAATAAAACTTCGTGCACCACTTAACACATAAATAATATAATTTACTTAGAACTAAGTAGGTATACTACAAAGTATATAACTAATTACGGTATGTTGTACAGAGACCAATATTTGTAATGGAACGTAGTTTAATAATCATGAATATTGAATTTAAATCTACAAATATGATTGCAGGCTTTCAGTAACTCGTTTTTTAAAAACATTTTTTGAAAGGTGGAATATATCAATTTCGCTAAAATTATCGTTGTAACAGTTAGGTAATCTAGTGAGAACAGCATTCTTCCCATAATTAGTACGGTGCCGAGGAACACCGAACAGGCGGGTGTGCCTAGTACGAGTTTTGGGTGCATTTTAACTAATATTTGAAAGAAGCTCGATACTGTCAATTTCACCTCTTATAATAGCGAATAGAAAGCCCATATCTAGTAATACGCGTCGGCTTGACAGCGGCAACAGATTATAGTACCTACAATCGTCAAGATATGATATATGTCGTCTTCTAGTTTTGTAATTTAGGTGTCTCAGGAAACGTTTTTGAAGTCTCTCAATTTTATCCATATAGGTTACATACTGAGGAGACCAAACAGGACTACCATAATCCAGAATACTTTGCACGTATGCGCAGTAAATGGTCTTAAGACAGTTGATGTTTTTAAATTTAGTGCACGTGCGCATAACGAAACCTAAGTTTTTAAAAGCCTTACTAGTAACGGCATCTATATGGTGAGATAAAAGCATCTTAGAATCTAATACTACACCCAAGTCCCTCACGCAATCCACTCTACTGATAACATTATTACCAAAACTATACGTGTAATTGATAGGATTTCTGCGACGACTAAAACTTATGCACTGACATTTATTAAAGTTAACGGTAATACCGTTGCGTTTATAATATGAATACAAAGAGTCCAAATCACGTTGAACCAACTCACAATCAAGTCTAGATTTAATCCTCATATATATTTTTTTATCATCTGCGTACATTAGATGTTTTGAGTTACTAAAGCACTTGTCTATATCATACAAATACGCACAATAGAGCAGAGGCCCAAGGTGAGAACCTTGTGGCACACCTGAAGGGATATCAATAAAGTTAGACCTGAAACCTCCCACAGTTACAGCCTGTGAGCGGTTAGTTAAGTACGATCGTATCCATCGCAATAAATCTCCATGGATTCCCAATCCATACAATTTTGCAAGCAGTATGTTGTGTGGGACGCGGTCAAAAGCCTTTTCAAAGTCTGTATAAATTGTGTCCACCTGCCCAGTGGACTCCATCTCACACAACACATAATTAGAAAACAGAGCAAGGTTAGAGTTAGTCGAACGGCCCTTCACAAAACCATGCTGCGTATCTGGGATGCCTTGTGATATAACCGGGTAGATGCTGTTGTATACAATTTTCTCAAAGATCTTGCTTTTCACTGAAAGGATAGATATAGGACGATAATTTTGAATTACTGACTTAGATCCTTTTTTATGTACTGGTATTATATGTGCTTTTTTCCAAATGGATGGAAATTTACAATCACGTAGTGATTTTTGGAAGATTAGATAAATAGGATAGGATAGATTTTTAGCACATTTTGATAAAAATATAGCTGGCAATCCATCACAGCCAGGACCTTTTGACTTGTCAAGTCTAGTTAACAAACGGAGAACCCTGTCTTCAGTTATATTTATTGACAGTGACATTTGACAGAACACTGAGACCAGTATCACAATCTGTATCGGGAGTGTTCTCAAATCTATTACAAGTAACGTCGTTAAAAACACTATGAAAGTAACTGTTAAAAGCTGTGCAAATGGCTGGTCCCTCGGTAAAAGTTACCCCTCCTGATGTAAACTGGTTAGGGTACTGACCGCCACCTCTCTTCGACTTAACGTAAGTCCAAAAAGCTTTTGAGTTGCGATTTATATTAGATTGAGTATTAGTTATAAAGTAATGATAGCATATCTTTTGTTCACGGTGTTGCCTATCACGCATAATAGCGAACTCCAGGTAGTCACGGGGATTACCGAATTTTTTCCATCGTTTGTGTAATTTATTTTTTCTTTAATTATTTTTACCAAAGATGGGCTGAACCATATAGGATACTGACAATTAGTGTGTTTTTGGTTAAAGGAATAAACATTTCAATACTATCATTTAGTATTTCATAGAACTTAGTCACCGCATCATCCACCGTACGAGCATCCAAAATAGCAGACCAATCAGTCCGACCTAAATGTTCGTTTAGAGCCTCATAGTCACAACGGTAAAAGTTACGTCGTATATTATCTTTTTCTTTGAATAAGGTAATATATAAATCTTTTATTTCTATTGTGAACGAAGGATGCAGTATATCTTCCTTCGAAAGGCTATTGCATTTGAGCACGCTAAGGGGTAAATTACATAATGCCAGGTCAAGTGTTCGACTCATGCTGTTCTTGATGCAGTTGAATTGTTGTAAACCTTGAAACAATAGATCTTCGATAAATAGGGTAGCCGCAGATTGAATTTCTTTAGTTCCGATGTTGGCTAGCACATAGCCATCATCGGACCATTGCAAGCAAGTGAGGTTAAAATCCCCTACCAACAGAATCGTATCAGAAGAATGGGAAAAAATAATCTCCTGCACTGATTGTTTAATCTCTTCGAGTTGAGTAGGTATATCAGGACTACCAGATGGGACATACACCAAAACAATGTGTAAACTGACTGGTGTCTGTAAAATCTGGGCGGAAACAGTGACACAATGCAGCTCGATCGCCGAACCACTAAAATCAAACCGCACACTAGCCATGTATTTACGTTTAATGCACATCATAATCCCACCGCCGCTCCTTTTATCGGTAAGTGACAGATCACGATCTAGACGGAAAATTTCGTATCTATTATCACACAATTCACAATTTAGTATATAACTTTGTAACCATGTCTCTGTTATTAAAATAATGTCGTAGTTGGGACCCAGAATATTGTTATACAATTTCAAACATTTTGTGCGAAGACCACGAACATTTTGATAATAGATACTTAAGCTTTTACCCTTAGTAGACATAATGTATTATTAATTCAGCACTATGATTCAAGCCTGGGCAGTCACAACCATCTCTCAAAGAACTATCTCCGGGCATCCTAGTGATACTGTCACGGTATAACAGTAGGTTATCTTCATTATCCTCAATCACCATCTCCACCCATAATCTTGGAAGGGACGTCAATATTATACGGTTAATACACAAAAGGTGTCGATAAAGTACATGAATTAGAACTACATGTATAGTAAGGAGCAGAGAGCGAACCCTACTGTCACAATGAACAGTAACAAATGGCAGCCAATTGGACTTTAGACCCATATATACATATATATTATTTATTTGAACACTGTTACCCTTATTTACTAATTCAACGCCGGTCCCGCATCCATGTAAAATGCACCCAGTTGTAATCTCAGCAATACGATACATAAGTGAACACAACTCATAACACCCATAAGAGATCTCACTCACCTCCCCAACACCTAATTGACCCAGTGCATTCATCGACATAATAACAGGGCAATTCATGTGGTAGACCGACACGACATTTGATTCTTCCACCCTTGCTAAATCAATTATTATACTGGATTGAAGATCCAAACGATATTGAAGTGAAATATCATAAGATAACGGTATATAAAACCTAGTTATAACACTAATAATAATAATAACAGAGCCTGCCACGCACGAGTAGTTGTGTAAATTAATATTTATTGGAATGAATTTATAATTTCTTGTAATGGAATATGCATGCATTGATAACAAAGATAATAAAATAAGAAGACGTTTCCATTAAAAAAAAAATCTAACAACTTATTTAGTACATCTAAATTACTTATAAACACCGCATGTGTTGTTTCTGATTTGCGCACGTAGATTCGGCCTCCGCGTACCCACACAAATTTATATTGTAGTTGTTTACAACGCTGACGAGCCGCCGCATGTAACGATTTATGCTCGGGTGAAAGGTTTTCTATCACGTAAACCGGTGACTTGCTGCTACCAAAGCCAAGGTCGCCAGTATTCAACTTATCCTGCGCATGTTTTTTGTTATGAGCTATCACGGCTGATAATAACGTATCACGGGTGCGTGGGGAGTTTAATTTTACCAAAATAGAACGTGGGCGAGTATTTGTAGGGTTTATTTTCGCAGTACGCGAACAGTACAGTATATCGCTGTCATTGATGTTACAGTTAACAGCTCGACCCAGCTGTTTCACAATACTTATGACATTTTCAGATCTTGCTTCAGGGACGCATAAAATCTCGATGTTAGAGGATCGGGATACCTGATCAAGTAGCGACAATTTATTTGATAGCTTAATATTTTCCGACCGCAAACATTCATTTTCCTTATTTAAAGAGGTGAGATTAGCCTGACATTCTTCCACCGTTTTATGCAGGTTATCATATTGATCGCTCATGAAGTTTAGGGAGTCCCTAAAACTACTAATCTGTTCACGCATTGCCTGCAGATTTTCTCTCAATGTAGTATTAAGATCAGTGATACACTCCTTCACAACACTTCGCATCTCTTCACGTATTAACTCCCTTAGTTCGTTACGCAAAACAAAATCCGACTGTGAGGTAGTATTTTGTATTGGTTCTGCTCTCTGCTGCACTTTGCGGCGAGTAGCGTTAAATGTTATTTCGGCTGTAGATGTTGGAGTTGATGGGCGTACTGGTAAATTAATATTTCCTCCTTTCGGTTGCTTACTGAAACATCTGGGGCATGACCAGTTACGCTTACTATCGTGGTCTAGAGTTGCGACCTCAGTAGAGGACAGGTTCAGGCAGACGTAATGGTAAGCATCCTTACACCGTGTACACTCCATATAATCATCTGCATCTAAATCAATGGTACATTCTGCAGCGCAACGATTCATAGTGTACTCGTACACTACGTACTTATCCTCCTTATAATTATAAAATATATATAAATGAACTGGCGCGGTGATCGTTGCAACTGGTTCAGACAGAGAGAGCAATTATGCGTACTGTCTCTTGTCGTAGCGGTGAGGTAGCTGTCCCCCCGCGCGGGCCCCGATCCGCCACTTCACACTAATATGTATTTATCTTAATAATGTAATTTTAATTTCAACCAGACAAAACTATCACAACACTTGTAGACTATTAGAACGAGAGTTCTTTGCACGTTAAACAAATTTATAGCTAAAAACTTTGCGCACGTCCGGCTCTGACAACAACTAAACTTCGATTTGTGTCATCTGCATACAGGTGATACGCACACTGAAGCTCTTGGGTAAGGAGGTTAATAAACATAGTAAATAGAAGAGGAGATAGTATACCGCCCTGAGGAACACCAGCGACCAGATCGCGCCAAGTCGATGACTTCTCATCAACGCGAACTGACTGCTGACGACCACGAAGATAAGTTGAGAACCATTCCAACTCGTCAGATTGGCCACGAGTAGGCAACCCCAGAAAACAGTAGAGTATGAGACTGACGAAGAGGAACTTGCTAAAGAAACAGAGTGGGTACGACAGAAAAGTAGGAAAAAGAGGAAGTTGAATATGAACACCTCACTGTCCCCATCGGCGCAAGGTGAAAGCACCAGCGAAACCTCGGTTGGTAATCCGTCAGTTAAGCCGTCTATAGCAAAAAAGGTACACTCACCTCCACCCATCATAGTAGAAAACATTAAAAACTACCAGAAGTTTTACGATCTGCTCTCAACCAACTTAACTATGGATACTTTCTTAGTTAAAATGATGTCCGGTGACACAGTTAAAATAAATTTTAAAGTAAAAAAATTGTAAAGTAGATTTACAGCCTATAAAAACATCAAAGTTGATCCCCCAATGTAAAAGGTGTCAAGCTTATGGTCACACACAAAAATATTGCTCCAAAGAGCCTAGATGTGTTAAATGTACTGGTAAACATCTCACCATAGATTGCACAAAAGCTGCAGAAACCAAACCAAAATTCATTCACTGTGGTGAACCACACCCAGCTAACTATAGGGGGTGTATAGTAGCGAAAGAACTGCAACTATTAAGAAATAAACACAGAAAAAATTACAATAAACAAAGTTTACAAGCTGCAAGTACTACCAAAAACCAAACACCACGATTAACTTACCAAACAGTAAGTAATAATATTTCCTATGCGCAGGTAACAAAGACTTCCAAATCTAACTCGCAGCCACAAATGTCTGGCCAGCCCAGCCAACCAACGACGGAAGAAAATATAAATAAGATCTTAAACCTTTTAACAACATTCGACAATAGGCTCAGGAACCTGGAAAGTAGTGCCAATCAACTACCTATTTTAAATCAAATATGAAAAAACACGTTAAAAATTATGGCATGGAACGCAAACGGGCTCCTTAAACATTACAACGAGTTCAAAGCAGTCCTAAACACAGAACAAATCGATATATGCCTTATATCAGAGTCCCACTTCACCAGAGAGAGATCCTATATTCAAATTAAGGGTTATAAATTATACCACGCTCTCCATCCCAATAACACTGCAAGAGCTACCCTCACTATAATTATAAAAGAGCATATCTACCACCACTTACAACAGAAGTGTGAAGAACCTTTCGCACAAACTGTAGCCGTTAGCATTAGAACCAAAAGTCATCATAATATTACAGTGGCAGCTATATATTGCCCTCCACGCTATAATATGAAAACAGAGCAGTATAATTACATATTGAAAGGTTTAGGGAATTTATACTAGGAGGTGACTTCAATGCAAAGAATACACATTGGGGGTCAAGACTCACAAACACTAAAGGAAAGGAATTACTTTGTGCCATCAGAGAAAACAAAAGCAATGTGATTTCAACAGAAAAACCCACTTACTGGCCAACTGATGTTCATAAGCTTCCAGATCTTATTGACTTTTTCATTTTTAAAAATCTAAAATAAAATAAATAAATAAATATCCATCACGCCTTATCCCCGAAGGGGTGGCAGAGGCATATTATATGCCCACTTTTCACCGTGTGGATTTTTCTGTCCCACGTAATAGGTGGTGAGCCCATTGCCGTGTTGAAATAGACAGACGCAGGTTGTGGCTACCTGCTGTTGAAATTTTTCAAGCCGCCCATAAGGCATTCAACCAGGCTTAACGACTGCCATTTTACTGGCAACCGGGACCAACGGCTTAACGTGCCTTCCGAAGCACGGAAACGCTCGCAAATGTAAATGCCACAAAGTGGTCACCCATCCGAGGACCAGCCATAGTGAAAGTTGCGTAACTCAGTGATCGTTTACAGAACACTGAGACCGCGGGGCCACGAGCGCTTCTAAAAATCTATCTAAAGCGTTTATTGATATACACGAGAGATATGATATGAACTCAGATCATTCACCTATTATACTAACTGTAAGTGAAACAGTTATAAAAAAAGAAAGAACTCCAACACTTGTTAACAAAAATACAGATTGGGAACAGTTTAAATGTGATTTAGACTACTTTATAGACCTCAAAGTACCACTAAAAAGTACACATCAGCTAAATCAAAAAGTTGACAAATTCATCACTGATATTCAACGATGCGCTTGGACAAATACACCTGATACTTAAAGAAGGGTAGCGAGTCATATATATCCATTAGAAATAAGGAATCTCATAATAACAAAAAGAGCTCAAAGAAAGAAGTGGCAACAGTCTAGATATCCCCCTGATAAAAACATATTAAATCATCTCACAAAACGCTGAGCTGAGGGACGTTTTAATTTAACTTTCCTAACTGGGGCGTGAATATGGTACAGCTAATGAATTATTTCATTAAAAATTAGTACTTTGTTATAAATTGTATTTGCCTTAACTAGCGGATCCCAATCAATTACAGATGCATCATTACGTAATTTAGTAACGTCCATTCGTCCAAAGCAACGCTTATAAATTGTTTTAGGCTTATGTTTAGGAATCTTGAGGATATATGCGACAAAGATTAAATCATGATGAGAGAAAACTGGAGCAAGGCATTAACCATGTGAGGAAACAAGAGATAGAGAAGACATAAGAATTAAATTAAGCAAAGTGTCTGCCACATCCACATTATGGGGTGTCGCCTGGAGTGGCAAAACATGTGAACAGACTGATTCAACTAAGTGAAGAAGTTTAACAGCTCGCCAGGAGTCTCTAGCGAGAAGGTTAGTATTAAAATCGCCCATGATGATGTGATGCTCATAATCAGACCCCAAAGATTCTAAGACCGATTCGATATCAGTGAAATAATTGACAGTGGGGGGGCAATATACAACGCCGAGTACAACTTTAACACCTTTTACCCATACCTCGAGAAAGAGAAACTCAGCAGTAGCAGAATATTGAGAGGGGGATGAAGCAATTATTTTATAGGGAAAATCGCTCCGTAGATATATTGCAACCCTACCTCTCTCCTTACCGATTCTATCATTCCGAACAAAAATGAAGCCAGGAAGGGGATATGAAGTGGAGAGAAGATTTGTTTTAGAAATGTCTCAGAAATCAAGACTGCATGAATATTCGAATCAGCAAAGGCTTCAACAAGATCTCTGTAATGACAAGGCACACTTTCTGCATTAATGTGACTCGTGATTTGTGATTCGTGTTCAAATTTACTTCGAAGTACATCACCGAGTGTATTAGTTACTTAGGAAAATCTATCATTCTCAGATAATATATCAGAGTCGCAGACAGAATGATAAAAGTAATCATCTGATACTCGTAAGCTACTCGTATAGTAATAATTTAAATATTAAGTTAACTATCTTCACGCTGTATCCCTGATGGGGTAGCCAGAGAGGACAGATCGCCAGGCTTTGCGATCCATGCATACTTCTTTCGCTTCTTCAAGATTCATCAATCGCTTCATACACGCACGTCTGGGTATCCGAGTACTTTTGACCTTTCCGTTTTTGAGCAATCTGCTCACGTGGTCTTTATATGTACGTATCGGCCTACCTTGACTTGTTCTACCCTCTACTTTCGAACAATATATATTCTTCGTCAATCGTTCCTCACTCATTCGTTGGACGTGTCCAAACCAACGGAGCACGCCCTTTTCTAGCTTAACGCTGACACTTTCATTCAAACCTGCCATATTGCGTATCACTTCGTTACGTATTCGGTCGTCCAAAGTTACACAGCACAATTTTCGAAGTGATCGCATCTCCACAGCATTCAATTTACTTTCATGCATCTGCTGACATACCCAGGTTTCGCTACCGTAAAGCAACGTTGGCACTAGCACTGCGTTATGAATCGCCAGTCGTGCTTCTTTTACGATGCTTTGTCGTTTTACTAATTGGGACAAAGCACCGTTAACTCTGTTTCCGGCAGCTACTCGCCGTTCTACATCCGAATCACATCTTCCATTCGCGCTAAACATACTCCCTAAATACACAATTTCATTCACTTGCTCCAGTCGTTCCTGGTTTACCCTAATCTCACATTTGGTTCTTACGTCATCTCTTTCAAATACTAGAACCTTAGTTTTACTTGCATTCAAGCGAAGACCCTTACTTTCACACTCCTCTTCCATATTAGTGACTAATGCCTGCTTCTGATGAGGCCATGAGTAAATATTAAGTTAAAATTATAAATATATAAATAATACTGTAAATAATAATTATAAACAAAGAAATGTACTAAAATGCAACGCTAAATTTATGCTAATTATCTCTGCACCACGCGCCAGCAAACTCTCACAAAACAAAAAATAATAACAAAACAATTACATTTACTGGTTTAAAGTTGGTTGCTATAGAATAATAATAACAAAACGCACACAAAAGCAGCAACTTAAAAAAACGATACCAAGATTAGGCTGCACGGCTAAATTCTCTTGCCTAACCATATTTTTAATGAAACAAAACGGCAAAGTGAAAGACAAAGACCTTAACCATGCAAACAAAATCAAAACATCACAAAGTGTTAAATTACGTTGCACTAGCATTCACTGAAGGTGTAAATTTGGGATACTTCTCTAATTCTTTTAACCATTTCGTTATTAAACTACGTGGTCTTTGTATATAACACTCGATTTACCCTAACTCCTTCTATGGTCAACTTCCTACAGTTCAAGACAGCAACACAACTTACCTATACAATATACGTGAACTGTGTGGCCCAGCTGACTCAGTGTTCTGTAAACGATCACTGCGTTAAGCAACATTCGCTATAGGTGGTCCTTGGATGGGTGACCACTTTGTGAAATTTACATTTGCGAGCGTTTCCGTGCTTCGGAAGCAACGTTAGGCCGTTGGTCCCGGTTGCCAGTAAAATGGGCTCACTACCTGTTACGTGGGACAAAAATGCATACGGTGAAATGTGGGCGTATAGTATGCCTCTGCATACCCCTTCGGGGATAAAGGCTTGACAATATGTATGTATGTTTGTATGTGATGTTACTAAACAGTACCTTTTAAAATATTTGACCCATTCAAGGTGAGATGAATATACTGATAAATGAACAACGTATAATGTTACATAAATTATTAGTAGTTAAGTTAACCTCTTTTGATCAGGTGCGTCAGATGCCTATTTGTCCTCCTAGGACACACATTTTATGTTGTGTATAAACTTAAAGGAAATTTTGGAGAAATTATATAATTATGAAATGTGATCGCTTCGTTAAATAAACCAAAAAAATACTCAAGCGGCGTCAGCTAACGTACGATGGAACAAAACAATTTGTTAAGGTTATCGTCTCCACTCCCAAGATGGTATCTAACCTGCGGATTATTACACACTACGTGTTATACGAGGGGTGTCTTTGGGGAAGATAAAATAAACTTATTAATTACATAACTGGTATTTATTCCCAGCGTGCACTCGCGGACCGCGCGTTACAACAACTAGTGACTGGCCGAGCTAACTGCATTTCTGTGCATTCAGCATAAGTGCATAATGTGTCCCTACAAATTCAAGTTGTGAAACCATACTAGAAAAACACCGTTGGGTAGGTCCGCCATTAGGAATATTGAAGACCGTATAAAGGTCAAGGATACAGAAGATATAAGACCGAACAGTGTGTCTACTCGCTGAAATCAAGGAGAACTGTTCAGAATGAACGAAGAAACCTACCCACTCAAACTTTAAGGCGTTTTTGTAGTTAATTCTTGTAAATAAAAAAAATCTTTATTTTGCATAGACCATTTCAACGGCGCTTACAAAATGTCATACACTAAAGAAAAAAATTGTATATTTAAAGTGACCACCGGTTCGAATCGCCGGCCCACCTGAGAAGAACCGGCAAGAAACTTAGGAAGGCTTTTTTTTTGATGGCCTATTTACAATTTAATATTTTATGACTATAATATTTTATATTAAACTAGTTGACGCCCGCGGCTTCGCCCGCGTAGTGAAGTTTTCCCGTTCCCTTTTCCACAGTAACTTGTTCCGGGATAAAAAGTAGCCTATGGTTATTCTGATGCATAAGCTATATTATTGTAAAGTTTCATTAAAATCCATTTTGCAGTTTTTACGCGAAAGAGTAAAACATCCATACAAGCTTTCGCGTTTATACTAACTAACTATCTTCACGCTGTATCCCTGACGGGGTAGTCAGAGAGGACAGATCGCCAGGCTTCGCGATCCATGCATACTTCTTTCGCTTCTTCGAGATTCATCAATCGTTTCATACACGCACGTCTGGGTATCCGAGTACTTTTGACCTTTCCGTTTTTGAGCAATCTGCTCACGTGGTCTTCATATGTAAGTCTCGGCCTACCCTGACCTCTTCTACCCTCTGCTTTCGCACAATATATATTCTTCGTCAATCGTTCCACACTCATTCGTTGAACGTGTCCAAACCAACGGAGCACGCCCTTTTCCAGCTTAACGCTGACACTTTCATTCAAACCTGCCATATTGCGTATCACTTCGTTACGTATTCGGTCGGCCAAGGTAACGCCGCACAATTTTCGAAGTGATCGCATCTCCACAGCATTCAATTTACTTTCATGCATCTGCTGACATACCCAGGTTTCGCTACCGTAAAGCAAAGTTGGCAAAGTTCGTTTCGCGTTTATAATATTATTAAGATTAATAGCTATTTAAGTTATTGGTGTCGTATATCATTGCAATTTTTGTAGCTCCAGGATTATAAATAGGTATGTAAAAAATAAAGATTGATTAAATTAGTTTTTAATATAAGGAGCAAATTTTAAAAATAAAATTTATTGAAATTCGAGCCTTATAGAGAGAATTTAATAAAATGTGTAATTAGTTTGGGTTAAAATTCAAAATTATTATAGCTATAGGTAAAATCTGTATATTCTTTACTGTGTATTTTTTAAGAAGTATATATTTTTGGTCTAGCGTATAGCGTTTATAGTTTCTAAAATATCTCGATTTAATTTAATTAGGTCATAGGTTAATTAAAAAAAACTAGCTCATCAAAAAACTGGGACGTACCAGTGAATATAACATTGTTTAGTTCTTAGAATACAACGCGATAATCTTTGAGTTTATTCGTGCTTAAATTTTTAAACTAGCCATATCTTACACTGACTGAAACAACTCAACTTTCATAAAATATGCCAAAAGAGTTAAGTGCCAGCAGATTCCTACGAAGTTCTGTCATTTAATTTGCTAGTTTAAACAATTCTTAATTTTATTTTGTGCTAATTTCAGAAAGTACTAGATTGCCAGGCTCAACTGAACTTGGCAAGTTCTATTTTGGCAGTAACAATTGCATGTTAAAGGAAAAAAAAAATATTTAAATTTTTCACTGTTCTGACGTTCTATTTTTAAAGTGTGTTACGTATATTGAAGCTTAGCTTAAACCAATCTTAACACATACTTAAGGCGGACGTTAAAATAAAAATAATACAATAGTTTAGAAAATAATAAGTACATTCAAAGTTATTTTATTTTATTTTGTTTTTTTTTTCACTAATTTATTTTTTCATTTGCTAATTAATATTTATGACACACGAGATTAAATCTTTACCAACTATATTTTTGTTACGATACATACCATACTAATAACAACAGACACATTTTTTTTTTACATAACTAGTTGAAGCCCGCGGTTCCACCCGAGTCGTGTAGTTTGACAGTTCCCACAGGAACTTGCTCCTGGGTAAAAAGTAACCTATGTTGTATTTTGATGTAAAAGCCAAAATATTGTAAAGATTCATCAAAATCCATTAAGTAGTTTTACTTTAAAGAGTAACAAACCTACATCCATACATTCTTACAAACTCTCGCGTTTATAATATTAGTAGGTTATACTCTCAATATAAACTCCTAACTTTTACCATAGTAAATATTTTTACAAAATCTACTGTAATGCCACGGGAGTTCGAAGTATGACGGGCGAAGGTATGTAACTTATATAAAGCGTAGAGTACGCACAATTAGGTCAGACTCACGGGCGGCGGCAATGGCGTGACATTGGCCACGGGACTACGGAACTAAATATTCCAACTATGTGCACCAACACGATTACAATTCTGTGCCACACATTCTTCTAATGTTATTTATTTTAAGAAACATTAAACATATTTAGTATTTTAAAAATATAGAAGTATTTAAAAAAGACTTGTGGCACTTGGAGACTGCCGCGGTAAAGCTATTGCATAGCATACCCTTGTGTTTCTTTGATATTAATTCAAGTTACACTAAAAAAAACAAAATAAAAACAAAATAAATAAAAAACAAAAACACCCTCACCGTCACCCTTACCTCTCACTCTCACCCTCATTCTCACCCTCATCCTCACCCACCCTTACTCTCACAGTCACCCTCATCCTCACCCTCACACTCACACTCACTATCATCACGTCTCGATCCGTGCGAGCTTCGCACAATCGTACCATATAATATAAGTACATACACGTTAAGCCAACGCTCGACCGTGCTCGGTAAACTTCTTGTGACCTCGTCTCGACCTTCGTCTTAGGTTTTTTTCCTTACGGAATTTCTTGATTGAAGCCCACTCAATTTCCCGTGATATAAACTATGCATTAGTTTAAAAAAAAATACATTTATATTTACAACTTACAGCTACTATAAACTTTACTCATATTACTGTAATTGGTATTATAATTAGGAGTTTGCGCGAACTTCTCGAATGGCAGACGCTTGCTGTATATTATTTTCCAAAACTATACTAGCGACACGCTATGATGGCTGTTTTGACATATTACAATAGTGTTTTATATGTTTTACATAAGTACTCTGTTTTCTACCGTAGTATAAATACCCTCTAATGTGGTTGACTATTACCATATTTCTACAAATAAAATGTCATTAAAATTAATTCGAAACTTCATGACAGGATAAACGTCAAATCGGCCATCATAGCATACCGCTTTTTTTTTAACATGTGAAAATTTTGTCGCCTAACTGTCTATTGCCGGACGCCCCGGGTAACTCCTCGGAAAGATGTCCCAAGACTCCCGGCAGACTTTGTCTACCAACGAGGCTAACTGTCTATTGCCGGACGCCCCGGGTAACTCCTCGGAAAGATGTCCCAAGACTCCCGGCAGACTTTGTCTACCAACGCGGCTTCACCTATGGTTCAGGTGTTATCCAGCTTGTTTGGGTATTGGTTCGGGTACTATCCCATGTTGGGGCATGAGGTAGTGCATTATTACCCTTGTTTTATGTATAAAAATGTTAGTTTCTTAGACATAAAAATTGTGTAAACGTGCTATACTGAAAGAATATTGCAGTGAAATGTTATTTTACATCTTGCCGCGCAAAATCCACTGAAGTCCTCAACGCTTCTACCACATTAATAGGGCAAAGACGAAGGCTTGACATCGACAAAGGACTGGACAAGACTAAATTAAAACACTAAGAAAATTTCTATACTAAAGACAAGGCCATATAGATTAGTCTCCTTTGCCTGCCGAAGATGGTCGAAGACTAATTGTCACGCCTTCATCCCCGGAGGGGGTTGGTAGAGGCATACTATACGCCCACATGTCACCGTATGCAGCTTTGTCCTAAGTAACAGGTGGTGAGTCCGTTGCTGTGTTGAAATAGACAAACGCAGGTTGTGGCTACCTGATGTTGAAATTTTAATGCCTTCAACTTGGGTTAACGACTGCGATGTTACTGGCAACCGGGACCAACGACTTAACGTGCCTTCCGAATGCACGGAATGGCTCGCAAATGAAATTCCACAAAGTGGTGACCCATCCGTGACCAGCCATAGCGAAAGTTGCTTAACGCAGTAATCGTTTACTGAATGCTCGGGGCCACGAGCGCACTTTTATCATAGTAAATATTTTTACAAAATCGACCTGAGCAAGTATTACTTATAATTATATTTTTAAGACTGTCTAATATTTATAATATTTTTTGGCGTAATATTGTTTATTATAGAATAATGCCGCATTCTAGAGCTTATGAGCGTAGAAATAAATGAAACCGCCATTAAAAATGACAGCGACTGCAAAGTCTTTGTCATAATTATTTAGCTACGGTTTTATGAAAATGGGTGGCCCTTATTTTTTTTTAATTTTGAAAAAACAAACACTTTCTCATCCAGATTGTGGACCGGATTTCGAAATATGAATCCACAGAGTGAGAAATGTTACTCTCTACCCTTAGCTCTCGCCCTAATAGAGACGAAATTATTAATAATACCTCATGTCTAGTTTACATCAGATTGTATGCGAAGCTATCATTCCGAGGCCTCACCCGGGACTCCTTGCCATAGACAGATGAAAGGGATACTTGTGGTTTTGGTCAATAGCATCCCCGAGGATATCCACACGAAAAAAGAAGGTTGTATGCTTAATTAACAAATGCATCCTGTCAGTTACTGATTTTTACGAGGGGTGTTTACAGACTACCCACTGCTGGCTAAGCAATGGCTAAGCAAATAATACGTTGTGTGGGGGTCGCCCAGAACCTGATCGTGGTGGCACTAGGAATACCCACTAAAACACCTCGGCTGCACCAAAACACCCCTAGGGTAACCATTCATCTGTAGTAATAGTGTCTTCGTATGAGAAAAGAGTGACTTTCTCTCTGATACGCTTGGTTGTATGAAATATATATAGAGTAAGGCGTCTGTAGTATAGCCCGAGTGACATTAATTCCTTGCCCCTTGTAATCTTCTATATATATAAAAGGCAAAATCACTGACTGACTCATGGATCACGAAATCTCTGAAACTACCAAAGCTATGAAGCTCAAACTTCGTATGTAGATTCTTTTTAATACGTAGGTTTCCGCTAAGAAAGGATTTTGCGAAATTCTAGCCCCAGGGAAGTAAATAAGCGATAAACGCTGGTATGGAAGTTCGTCATTTTCAAAGTTAGAAACATGAATTTATGTACACATGTTTTTAGTTACAAATAAATGGGTACGTGTATCGCGTATTTGCAAAATGTTACCTATAAAGGGGTAGACAAGGGTTGAAAGTTTATATGGAAAATTCTTCATTTTCAAACATAGCAACGCCGAATTTCTTATACCTGCTTCTGTATAAAAATTAAAAATTACGTGTTAAGGAATTTTGATAAATTCTACCCTTAACTTGCGCGTACAGTTACGAAAGGAGTTGTAATAACTGACTCATTAATCACGAAACCTATAAAACTAACAAAAAGTTACGAAACCCAAACATCGCATGGGGGTTCCTTTTAACACGTAGTGCTCTCTTAGAAAGGATTTTGCAAATTGTACCACTAAGAATGTAAATAAGCGTAATAAACGGTTGTGTGGAAGTTCGTCATTTTCAAAGTTAGAAACGTAGACCTGTTTCTGGTTACAAATAAATGGGCACATGTATCGCAGTTTTGCAGAAGTTTACCTATAAGGAGGTAAAACAGGGGTTGTATTAACAGACTCATTAATCACGAAATCCACGGAGCTGAAGAAACTATGAAGTCCAAACTTCGCATTGAGGTTCCTTTTAACACGTTGGTGCCTCCTATGAGGGAGTTTTGTGAATTTACCCCTAAGGATGTAAATAAGAGATAAACGGTTGTATGGAAGATTTTTAGGAAATGTCTCGCACAGGATATTCAGTTCAAGAAGTTTCGCCCGCGTGTATATTATTCAGTTGTAACTTATCAACAAGTATTCTGATTATATTCAGTTTTTTTCGTTAAAAAGCGAATACTTCATAAGTTGTTTCATAAGAATGCCTACATGCCACACTCTTTAACTAATGTCTCTTTCTCAGTTTCTCTTAAGTTGCGCGGGTCAGCTAGTAATAGTATAATACTTTTAGAACTGTAATACTAAAAGATATAAACTACTTAAAAAACGCTTGAAGCTAGTTTGTTAACCCCCGACGCAACAACGACGGGGTGTTATAAGTTTTACGTGTCTGTGTGTTTGCCTGTCTGTGGCCTCGAAGCTCCCGAACGGGTATACCGATTTTAATTTTGTTTTTTTTTGTTTGAATTAGTCGGGAGTGTAGCTAAGAAGCTATGTTTGATGAAAATCGATCCAAGATGCATGTAAAGTAAATAATTCTAAAAAAAATACGTTGTGTTGGGGGACTGCTTCAAACCTAACAATTTAATTACAAATAGTGTAACCTAACCTAACCTCATAGACATGACGCCCTCTGCGTAAAGACAATCCCGCTCCTGCGGCACCCGCGGCGGTCGATTGCGCAGAGGGCGGCACGAGCATACTGCACCGTCTCCTACGAGGCGGCGTGCCTTATCGCAAGAAGCCTCCCCTGGGATCTCGAGGCTGGAGTCCATAAGAAAGTATATGAGGAAACCGCCCTGGTGCGTCGAAATGTTGGTAAGCCCCTTCCGGACGAGGTCGACGGCTGGAGACAGTCGGCTCGCGACGATGTCTTCCGGAAGTGGGCTGAGAGGTTGGTAGGCCCCTCGGTTAGCCCTCGGTTAACTTCATAGATATATGATACTTATGACAAAAAAACCGTAGATCTTAAATAATTAGGAGCGGTCCCTCAACGCGAGGTATTTTTTGATGTGAAACATCTATAGCTGCACGTAAAACCGATTTCTGGCATGGCGACGCATGCCGCCACGCTATATGATGGTATATATATACAGTCTATATGCAGTAGTGTGTACGGTGTGGCGACGCGTCGCCATGCGCAACACGATTTGAAATAAATTTGTAAATTTTTGTATTTAATGAAAATAAATGTTTATTCAATAAATAGTATTGTTATCTGGAAAAAAATCTTAATATTTTATTTTATGATTATGACATATTCAGTTCCTATCACAATATGTTCTTTTCTGCATATTACTTTTAAAAAATAATGTCGATGTTTCACATCTGCCAGGCGTCCCGTGACGGCTCACTTTTTTTTTATTATTAATACATACTTAGGTACTTTAAAATTGAGTTTCTTTTACTATTTATTACTTTTGTAAGGGAACTTAGGTTTTTGGGACATGGATATTTTTTACAGTCCGAGACTACCAGGACTTTAATTGGTCGTGCTAATTAGTGTCTAGCACATAAGACCTTTTAGCCTTTTTGTTACCATCTCACTAAAAAGGCAACGGGTTTAAAATTTCTTCCAAATTTAACATCTAAAATAGACACAGTTTATTAAATTTTTTCGCCCCTTTAGACCCACCCTAGTTCCGTGCTTCGGAAGGCACGTTAAGCCGTTGGTCCCGGTTGCCAATAAAATGGCAGTCGTTAAGCCAAGTTGGAGGCCCTATAGGCGGCTTAAACAATTTCAACAGCAGGTCGATGCAGCCTGCGCCTGTCCATTTCAACACGGCAATGGGCTCACCACCTATTACGTGGGACAGGAATCCACACGGTGAAAAGTGGGCATATAATATGCCTCTGCCACCCCTTCGGGGATAAGGCGTGATGGATATGATGATGGTATTTTTTTATTTAAAAAAAATATCTTATTATGTCACGCTCAAACTTTTCTTGAGTGATCAGTATATTTGTTAATAACGGGGCTAAACGCGGTTATTCCACATACCTTTGGTGCCTGACGTTTCGACCTTTTCTTGAGTGTCCAAAAATGTTCTGTAATACAGCCGGATGCCGTTGCTTCTTACTCTCAAGGCGTAGTCTGCTAATTTCTAAGTTCTCATAAAAATATATTGATATTGGTAACAAGCAACATAGTACAATGTTTCAAGGCACGTTCTTCGATAATGATGAAAATTAGATTTTCTGCTCGGTATTAAAGATATCTAAGTACAGAAAAGCTCTGTAGTTCTCGAAAAACATTAAATATAATTTTTAAATAAATGTTTAGAACACTTTTTACACAGCGCCATTTAGCCTAAAAAACAAACTAAGCTATACGCTTGTACCATGAGATCTAGACAACTGATAAACACACTTATATACACTCCCGGACTCTTGAATCGAGCCACCTTACATTCCCGGGCCTAATAGCCCAATACACAAAAAATATACAATATAACGAAAAAGTTTTTATGCATTTTTAATGCTGGCATATTTCATCGTCTATCCCGTATGTATTATTCCAAACTTGAATTTTAGAATTTAAAATAAAGAACAAAAGCCGAGCTTGGTCACTGATTTGAAAAAAATAATGACTGTTGAAAGTTGTTTTTGAAGCAATTTAATGTCGATTTGGTTTGAATTTTCACAATTGTTGTTAACCAAAGTTTAGTTTAGTTATTTTTATATAATTTGAACCGTTTTTGGCTATAAAATTATGGATACTTCACCTGAAGTAGCCGCGCAAGCTGTAGCACTTCTTCAATCTGGGCTAAGTCAGCGAGATGTGAGTTCACAACTTCACATAAGTCATTCCGCTGTTCAAAGAGTGTACCACCGATACCTGGAGACTGGCGGCTTCGTTCGGCGAACAGGAGGACCTCGTTACCGAGTGACAACGGCGAGACAAAATCAATACATTGTCACTACTAGCTTACGAAATCGACGCCTTAACTCTGTTCAGATACAAGAACAGCTCAGGGACTTTCACGGAGTGGCTGTAAGTGCTCGGACCGTTAGAAGGCGACTCAATGAACGTGGTTTAAAGCCCCATACTTGAGCCAATGGACCCAAATTGACATGAGCAGACCGAATAGCCCGTCTAGAGTTTGCGCGCGAACATCTAAATTGGACTCGATATCAATGGAGCCAGGTTCTCTTCACAGAGTCCAAGATAATGCTATACGGTAATGACGGAAGGAGTAAGGTGTACCGAAGACAGAACGAGCGTTTCGCGCAATGCTGTATTGACGAGATAGTGAGTTATGGTCAACGATCATGGACAGTCTGGGCAGGAATCTCTATGGAAGACAAAACTGAGCTAGAGGTAGTGACGGGACCACGACTGCCGCCCCTAGATGGCAATAGATACATTCGCCAATGTTTAGAGAACCACGTGATGCCATATGCTGGATTTATTGGCCAAGATTTCGTTTTAATGCATGATAATGCAAGGGCCCATACTGCGGGAATCGTCAGGGAGTACTTAAATGGCATAGGTATCACTGTTATGAGATGGCCAGCGCGAAGTCCTGATATGAATCCTATTGAGCATCTATGGGATGAGCTGAAGAGGCTTGTTCGAGCTCATCATCCTGCCCCGCAAACCATGCAGGAGCTCAAAAATGTAATTTTGGAAGAATGGGAGGACATTCCTCAACATGTCATAACGACATTGATTAATTCTATGCCAAACCGTATGAGAGCTGTCATAAATGCACTGGAAGGCAATACAAGTTACTAAATAAACTTTTCTTTTCATGTAAACATGTGTTTATTTAAAAATTGATTAGATTTTCTTCCTTGAAAAAAGCAAATATGGACTTGTTTCAACGTAACTCGACTTTTTTAATAAACTGTAGTTCAAATTTAAAACAGTGACACTCTAAATGAATGATGAGTATACCAGCTCCAAAACTGCATCAAAACATTTTCCTTCTACATACATGTTTTATAAGTTACAGTACTCCAAACCAAAAAAATCAAGGTGGCTCGATTTATCTAAATACGTATATATTATACATAGGTAACACGCAAACTCCGAAACCAACATTTGTGGATCACACAAATACTTGTTCCGACCAGGGAATCGAACCCGGAACTTCGGTGCGTCATTCGCATGCTTTCTTCGTGGAAAGTCAATGACAAGCACACATCCGCAGGGCAGCTTGTGGGAGTGTGAATGTACGTGGCTACACATCGATCCCAATTCCTCGGAGTTTTATTGCGCCTCTACACCGGTTAGCATTTCATGGGCTAACGGGAGAGCCATGCGCTTCTTCTGGGAATGCAACAAATCTCAACTCTTATGAATTATTTATTAATATAATGAACTAACTAACTATCTTCACGCTGTATCCCTGGCGGAGTATTTAGAGAGGACAGATCGCCAGGCTTCGCGATCCTGCTTGGATTCTTCCGCCTCTTCAAGATTCATCAATGTGTGGGTATCCGAGTACTTTTGACCTTTCTATTTTTGAGCAATCTGCTCACGTGGTCTTCATATGTACGTCTCGGCCTACCCTGACTTCTTCTACCCTCTACTTTTGCACAATATATATTCTTCGTCAATCGTTCCTCACTCATTCGTTGGACGTGTCCAAACCAACGGACCACGCTCTTTTCCAGCTTAACGCTGACACTTTCATTCAAACCTGCCATATTGCGTATCACTTCGTTACGTATTCGGACGGCCAAAGTAACGCCGCACAATTTTCGAAGTGATCGCGTCTCCACAGCATTCAATTTACTTTCATGCATCTGCTGACATACCCAGGTTTCGCTACCGTAAAGCAAATAATATAATTAATTCCCTTAATTGGCCGGTCAGAGGGAGGGCCTGACCCGCGATGGTGTAACCGGCGTTGCAGCGCTCGGCACCCCTAGCCGCTCACACCACTGCCCCCTGTCGCCTCACAGGCTTATCTTACTTATGGCGATTGTTCTGGCGAGTCACCATCTGCCAAATTTTTGATAATGATATTTTAAAATAGCCAATTTTAATTACCCGATCCATTTAAGCTCCTACACAATAACCCATGTGGCCTCGGTGGCGCGGTGGTAGTGTATGCGACTGCCGTTACTGATGTCCAGGGTTCAATTCCCGGGTCGGAAAAAATATTTGTGTGATCCACAAATGTTTGTTTCGGAGTCTGGGTGTTTTCTATGTAAAATATGTATGTATTTAGGAATATATAAGTGTGTTTATCAGTCGTCTAGATCCCATAACACAAACTTATTCTAAAATTATTAATTCACCTTACTTTGTCTTGACGGCGCTGTGTAAAATTAAAATGTCCCACAATACGTATAGTCAGCATATTGTACAATATTTTAACTCTCATTGGAGGTTGTCCATTATCATTCTTCTACATAAGGTGGGCGTGGATTGTCTGCAAAGGGGGTCCCATTTCCTATTAGCTTAAAATTCATATAATATGTCCTCATGTACGCCTACAAAAAGACCGGGTATCTTGGTGAAAAAAAACGAAGATACCCGAGAAGAAGAGGAACCGTAATAATAGTCACAATTAATGTATCAGATAAGATTTAGTACTATTGGCACCTATTACGTGGGATAGGAATACACAGGGTGAAAAGTGGGCATATAATATGCCTCTGCCACCCCTTCGGGGATAAGGCGTGATTGATAAACAAGAATAATATCATAACTATAATTTTGATGTTCAGTCCAGACCAGCAGATTGAAATGCCAATCCATTTGGCAGAACGCGAGGCAACCGTAAATTTAGCGTAAGACAATTTACATGGCTGACATCGCACGAGTTAATGACCCGTATTGGACTCACCATTATTATTATCGGATATATAATTTTAAGAAAATCAATATTATTTTTGATGCCATAATAGTAAACTAACTAACTATCTTCACGCTGTATCCCTGACGGAGTAGTCAGAGAAGACACATCGCCAATATTATATTAGTATTGATAGAATAAAGCTTAATCATATAAGCATATTTTATTTATTAATTTATCGCATATAAGACATTGGTAACTTTTAAAAGTATTTGATTGCTTTAGATTTTTGTTGATATTTAATTGAATGGAAGAGCTTGTGGCCTCGCGGACTAGGTGTTCCATAAACGATCACTGCGGTCCTCGGATGAGTGGCCACTTTGTGATATTTACATTTTCGAGCGTTTCCGTGCTTCGGAAGGCACGTTAAACCGTTGGTCCCGGTTGCCAGTAACATGGTGGTAGTTAAGTCCAGTTGAAGGCCTTATGGGCGACTTGAAAAAAAATAACAGCAGATCGCCACAACCTCCATTTCATCACGGCAATGGGCTCACCACGTGTTACGTGGGACAAAAGTGCTTAGGATGCCCTTTGAAAATTCTCAAAGGGCCTCTGCGTATTGTACCAATGTGTCCTCATGTATGCCTAAAAAAAGACCAGGTATCTTTGTAAAAAGAAGTTATCCGAGAAGAAAAAGGAACGTAATAATAGTCACAATGAATGTATCAGATAAGATTAGGTACTAATGGTAACCCCGCAAACTTCTTACCGCAAATACTTACAACTCGTCTTTATATAGTACTGTTTACCCGCAGAGTTCGCGTTCCCCACGTGAACGGGAACTCTGCGGGTATATGGGAATAAAAAATAGATGTTGACCGATTCTCAGACCTACCCGATATGCACACAAAATTTCATGAGAATCGGTCAAGCCGTTTCGGAGGAGTACGATAACTAACATTGTGACATGGAAATTTTATATATTAGATTTCTTCAATTTTACCTTCTAATTAGTCCTGTCCAGTCTTTGTCGATGTCGTGTCCTCAGTCCTAGGTCCTGGTCCTTGCCTGCCTTGTTTGCTCAGTATAATGGTGATTCTTTAAACTGAGGTTTTCAGTGGACTGTTCGCGGCTAGAGATAAAATAGCATATCACTGCATTTATTATATCATCGTCTTTCACTATAGCACGTTAACACAACTTTTATGTCCAAGAAACCACCACTCCCGCACATAAAACAAGATAAATGCACTAGTTTTAGAAAAAAATATACAGCAAACGTCCGCACTTGTCACTCTTCCCGCCAAAAGTCCTCGATATCCAATTTATACAGGAAGACTATAGGTATATCATCACGCTACTATCTAAAAGAGCGAAGCAGTATTCACAAATTTTTACAAATAGGGCAAATTTTCATACATTATTGAAAAATTTATAAACGATTATATGGCTACCACAGTGGTTCAAAAAATGTCACAGGTAAAGCCACGGGACTAAGCTAGTTTACGGAATAAACCCTGTTTTATATGAGAGGTTATATTTTCCATTTGTTTTATTGCTCACAACTAATGTCGCTTGTAAATTTTGTTTGTTGTGTTTTATGTTTTCCTTTAGTAACTTCTTAATCAATCAATTAATCAAATCAGCCTATGACAGTCCACTGCTGGACGTAGGCCTCTCCCAATTCGCACCATAACACACAGTCCTGCTTCTTTCTCATCCAGTCCCTCCCTGCGACCTTTTCCAGGTCGTCGGTCCATCTGGTGGGGGGTCGACGTACCGTACGTTTATCGAGTCGCGGCCTAATCTCCAGAACTCGTTTGCATTTGCTATATTAAAATAATAAATAACCTCCTCCTTTTTGGATAATCGGTTATGTATAAGTCTTCCAGCTTATTAAATACCTTTTAATTTATTAGAGATCAGGGATTTGATACAATTAAAGGTCAAAATGAGGGAAAACAGAAAGGTGACATCAAAATATCAAAAAGGGTCGTAAAATATCAAAAGAAATATGTTTGAACATAAACCTCAAAGTGAGCCGCCTGTATTCGAAATTACAGGCCGATGAAAATACTTAAACAATCATTAACGAGTCGCTTAAGAGCTTTAAAGTGTAATCAGTTTAAGTAGTACCTGATTAGTACCCGTATAATTTTTAACATTGTGATTAAGAGTTGAGTTTACCGAGCTGAAACGGCTTACTTTTATACGAGTTTTTTTTACTATTTATTTAAACTTTATTGTACACTAATAAAATATAAATAATTAGAGAGTCATACTCTTAAATGACGATTAAAATATAGTGAAGAATAAATTTTAACTGGTTTCCGTACAGTTTGGGTAGTTCAGTGGCTAGAGGCCCTGGTTAAGCAAAGGTTAAATTTCTAGGTTAAATTTCTAGGTTAAATTTCTAGGTTTTCTAGGTTCTAAATACATACCTATTACACATAGAAACACCCAAACTCCGAAACAAACATTTGTGGATCACATAAATATTTGTTCCGACCCAGGAATCAGCTCCGGGACCTCATTCGTGGCAGTCGCATATACTACCACTGCGCTAAAGAGGCAGTATATTACATTGTTGTAATATATACAGCTGTTATAATATAATAGACACTCGAGATAGGCATATAAATAGATTATCTATAAGCATTTACCAGTGGCTTATGATTACTGTATTCAATTCCCTTTGGATAAAACGAGTCGGGTATATCCGCTGTCTCGTGATATCACATTACGCCACGCAAAACATTATCGTGAGGGAACTATCCTCTGAGATTACGTTCCTGGGATTTGTGTTTGAGAGAACTTGACCTTTCATATCATGAAAGTAGGGATTATGTGGGTCCAATGTCATCACCTATGAACTTGTGTGATACATTTTACCAATGAGTACCTATTTAATATCGATATGTAGGTGGAATATGTTTAAATATATAATTGTTTGCACTTGTTGGGCACGTGCTGCGATACATTACAAAAAAATGTACGTGTGTGTACCGGAGTACACAGTAAGAAGTGAAACTTCTTCATGATATTTTTTTACAGCTATAAAATTTCTCTCATACGTCGATAAAAAAGTTTGACTTATGATAAAGTAGTTTCCCTTCAAAACAACATGGCGCGTAACCGAAAAACGAGACGATTTTTTTTACAGCTATAAAATTTCTCTCAACGTCGATAAACAAGTTTCACTTTAAAACTTAATACACTTATAACTAGTAGATATATTTAGTCTGTACTGGGGTTATCCTTCTTATGTGCTCACCCAGAACTGCCGGCCATGGTTAGATGGAAAGGCATCGTGTGGTTTTGGTCGGTAGGATTCTGACATTGCATTCCTAAAGATTTCTACTCGAAAATAGAAATATACACGTCATGTATATAAAAGGAATGGTGTTCCACAGCACAAGCTTATACTCGTATTAGCTTGACTTGAGCTAGAGGCGATATGCAAAATTATCCTTAAATATTTATTAACTTAGAATGTCATTTTCCATATTTATTTATTCATTTACATAAGTGAGTAGCATCTGACACCATCAATCCAACAGGAAAACCCAAAAGTGCACGCCTCACACGAATAGAATTTCATATATTACAGCTTACAAACTTTGCTATGAATTATTGCGTAGGGGTTATGAAATAAATAAAGTAAAGATAATAACAATTCAACTACATCGAATCAGACCGTGAAAAGTGAAAGGGTTCTATTCCTAATTATCATAAGAGAAAAAAAAAGACTCGATTAGTAAAGTATTTCGGTCGTTATATGACTACATTAAAAAAAAAAAATCCATCACGCCTCATCCCCGAAGGGGTGGCAGAGGCATATGATATGCCCACTTTTCACCGTGTGGATTCCTGTCCCACGTAATAGGTGGTGAGCCCATTGCCGTGTTTAAATAGACAGACGCAGGTTGTGGCTACCTGCTGTTGAAATTTTTAAGCCGCCCATAAGGCCTTCAACCAGGCTTAACGACTACCATTTTGCTGGCAACCGGGACCAACGCTTTAACGTGCCTTCTGAAGCACGGAAACGCTCGCAAATGTAAATGCCACAAAGTGGTCACCCATCCGAGTACCAGCCATAGTGAAAGTTGCGTAACTCAGTGATCGTTTACAGAACACTGAGACCGCGGGGCCACGAGCGCTTCATATAAAAAAAATAAAACAAACTTAAAACGTCTCTATTTATCATATATTGCACTTGTAAAATAATATATAAAATATCATGAGTGTGAAAAATAGTGTTTTTTCTTGATATGTGTATATATTATTTTACAAGTGCAATATATGATAAATAGAGACATTTTAAGTTTGAAAAATCAGATGTTTTGCGCGAAGTGACAGCAGAACCCTCCTCAACGCTTCGCTTATGAGGCGTGCAATAACCTATTCCACATGAACGCATAAAGTCCCTAGATTTAGTTCAATAGATGCAAGGTAGGTTAATGAAAATAGTTGGGTAGTTATGTAAAATAGTATTTAGTATTAAGCCCTTAGTAAAGGTTATCAAAGTGTGATTTTGTAGACACAAAAGGATACTAAAAGTTAAGTATCTCATATTAAAACCCCATCTAAAACCCTAATAAATAAGTCGTGAAGCTAAGTGCTTACGGTTGACAGTGCCATTTTATATAAACAAAGAAAAGTCGGTAAATTTAACGTAAATATTGTATAAGACGCTGCTAACGTATTATATAATAAGCATTTAGAAATCCATTTACTCCACAAGGCACTTGACGGTGTCTTCTGATACATGGACTTTTGAAAGATGAACTTTGATGAATTTTATATTGTAAATGCAGCGAAGTGACTAAAGACATACGAATGTCACTGTCTTCAAGTGTTGGGACTTATCGAAAATGAAAATATCTATATATATATAGTAGGTCACAGAGTATGAACGTGAAGATTATTGCTCCTACATTTACATTTACTGCCAGATTCGCAAATCAATAGGTAGAGCCTGAAGAAGAACCTGTCATCCTATCCTCATTTCCATTACAGTGACAAGAAGTGGGTAGATTCTGGTTATAGATCAGGATCTACAGCCATGACCGAAGCCAGAAAAGTAACACCGAGCTCGAACTCGGTAAAATCCCAAGAGAAGTTAGAGTGTCTTAGAAATTGCATCGAAATCATTCTGAAGATAATTTGAGGGAGTTGAAAAGAACACAGTTCCTTCATGGGCGTCAATAGTGTTGCGAACTGTGATAGTGATCTAAATCCGTTAGATGACGTCATGGTCTCCCATCAGGCGGACGACATCATTTAGGCGAGTTTAATAAAAAGAGAGCCTCCATCATGATCATCGATACGCTACCTAACTCAATAAATAAAATAAATAAATAAATATTGTGGGACATTATTTTTTTCACAGCGCCGTCTAGCCCAAAGGTAGCTAATATAAGCTTGTGTTATGGGATCTAGACAACTGATATACATACTTATATATTTATATATTTCTAAATACATACATATTATACATAGGCAACACCCTGACTCCGAAACAAACATTTGTGGATCACACAAATATTTGTTCCGACCCGGGAATCGAACCCGGGACCTCAGTCGCGGCAGTCGCATGCACTACCACTGCGCCACCGAGGCAGTCGTAAATAATTCTCAGCAAAAGTCCTTTCACTATATATTCATATTATACGAAAGCATAAAAAAACTTATTCTGATATCTTTAGTAATCCATTTTTTACAATAGTACGGTCCACCTGATGAAAAGTGATCACCGTACCCTATAGACGTTTGCAACACCAGCCAGAGGTGCAGCACTCGTCCATATTGGATTTTGGATAACGTTACTTCATTTCTCGAGTTATTCTTAGCAAGCCCTTTCATTGATACCAGTATTGTAGCTGTACATTAAAAACTAGTCCGCCATTTTGGGTTTCCACTATGTTGGATTTAGAATGACGTCACACAGCTAACTATCCATTGTCATCCAATCTAAACGTGCATTCATTTTTTTTCGCTCATCGATATCTGCCTCTAATGAAGTTACAAGATAAGAACCACCCGAACAAACATCCATACATTGCAAGTTAATAGAATGTTTATCTATATATCTTCACGCTGTACCCCTGACCGGGTAGTCAGAGAGAACAGATCGCCAGGCTTCACGATCCATGCATACTTCTTTCGCTTCTTCAAGATTCATCAATCGCTTCATACGCAGACGCACGTCTGTGTATCCGAGTACTTTTGACTTTTCCGTGTTTGAGCAATCTTCTCACGTGGTCTTCATATGTAAGTCTCGGCTAACCCTGACTCCTTCTACCCACCACTTTCGCACAATATATTTTCTTCATCAATCGTTCCTCACTCATCCGTTGAACGTGTCCAAGCCAACGGAGCACGCCCTTTTCCAGCTTAACGCTGACACTGTCATTCAAACCTGCCATATTGCGTATCACTTCGTTACGTATTCGATCGGCCACAGTTACGTCACACAATTATCGAAGTGATCGCATCTCCACAGCATTCAATTTACTTTCATGCATCTGCTGACATATCTAGGTTTTGCTACCTCAAAGCAACGTTGGCACTAGTACTGCGTTATGAATCGCCAGTCGTGCTTCTTTTACGATGCTTTGTCGCTTTAATGTCGCTAATTGGGACAAAGCACCGTTAACTTTGTTTGAGGCAGCTAGTCGCCGTTCTACATCCGAATCACATCTTCCGTCCGCGCTAAAAATACTCCGTAAAAACACAATTTCATTCACTTGCTCTAGACGTTCCTGGTTTACCCTAATCTCGCATTTAGTTCTTACGTCATTTCTTTTAAATACTAGAACCTTAGAATGTTTATAACATAGGTATACCCATATATATAAATAAAAAAAGGTGGAATCGGCAGCGCTCACTCTAAATGAAGTTGGGAAATGGACCTGTTGAACTATAAACCGTGTTCAACCACAACAAAGAACAAACTTTGACTCATACTTTAAGCCTCGGGACGTACAATGGTTCAGGTTTTCATGTAAGTAGAATTTAGACAAAAAATTTAGAAATTCAATCCATAGTATTTCAAAGAAACAAGTAATACAAAACAATAAGTAAATCAAAAGCAATTTTAGTTTATAAATATCGATGGTGACACACGGACAGACAGACGGACAAGAAAGTGATCTAATAAGGGTTCCGTTTATTTTTCCCTTTGAAGTACGAAACCTTAAAAATGAAGTATAATATAAAAAGTAAATGTCTAAACTAATCGTAAAATTTTGTTCTAAAAAAACGTTTAAACTCACATAATTTTCTATTTACATGTTTTATAAAATTTCATTCATTATTATATTCACCGTTAGTTTGGACACGTCCAACGAATGAATGAGGAACGATTGATGAAGTATATGTATTGTGCGAAAGAGTCAGTGTGCAGAAGAGGGTGGAAAGAGTCAGGTTAGGCCAAGACTTACATATGAAGACCACGTGCCAAAAAGTCAAAAGCATTCGGATACCCGCAGAGGTGCGTATATTAATGAATCTACATGAAGCAAAAGAAGTATACATGAATAACGAAGCCTAACGATTTGTCCTCTCTGACTACCCCGTCAGGGATACAGCGTTAAGATAGTAAAGATAAGTTTTTTGTAATTATTTTCACCACCCTGAATGTACAATCCATGTGCAAATGCAATGCAAATGCTACAAACAAGCTTCAGAATGGTTGGCTTTCTATAACAAAGTTGCAATCTGTTGAGTGTGATGGAACGTTCAACCTGTTTCAAATTCGCGAGATACTTTTACGGCGATATCGCGTCTCTACGGCGATTTCTATACAATAAATAATTTTTTTAGAACAAAATCAACATGAACGAACGAATGAAGTGGCCCCGATGCTGACTCGTTGTTTTATCAACGATCACTAAGTTAAGCAAGTTTCGTTATTGCTGGTCACGGATATGTGACCACTTTGTGGCATTTACATTTGCGAGCGTTTCCGCTCTTTGGAAGGCACGTTAAGTCGTTGGTCTCGGTTGCCAGTAACATGGCAGTCGTTAAGCCAACATTAAAAGAGAAATTTCAACGCCAGGAAGCCGCAACCTGCATCTGCCTATTTCAACTCGGCAATGAGCTCACCACTAATTACGTAGGACAGAAATACACACGGTGAAAAGTGGGCGTAAAATACGCTTCTGCCATCCCTTCTGGAATAAGGCGTGATTGATAAACATAAAAGTCAACATAAAACAGTTCAATCTACTGTCACAATTGTTTAAACAATCCCTTTCATACACAAATGCCAACTGTAACAGAACGCAGTATCTAATAATAGTTGAATACGATATCCGCTATATAGCCTTTGACACATGATGAGTGTGTGTGTCTTTACTAAAAGTCATTGAGACGTCACACCTACAATCAACAGGCAAAACATGTTTCAATCAAGCAAGACAGATCGTGACACGTCACGTTAATAATTCAGATACAGAGACGAGTAAGTACAAGGTTATTTTAGATTTCTGTACTGTACTGAAAAATTGTCTAATTAAAAACTACATATTTATAAGTAGCTCCGCCTACAGTAAACTCAACAGCAAGGGTAATAAAGTTAGTATTTCTAAGTATTTTTATTTGTATATACATCTACGTGTAATAGCTCATTTTTCCTCGAAAGCGTAGGCAGAGGCACTTACACCTACATTTCACTAAACATATTTTGTCCCTCATACACATAATAGATAGAAAAGGGTTATAACTATCCTCTGTTGAAATTTTTAAGTCGGCCATTAAGCCTTAATTTAACAACTACTGTGTTACTGGTAGCCGGCACTAACTGCATAATGATGTCCGAAGCACGGATAGGTTCGTATATGAATATATAACATAAAGGTCCCACCCTGGTCACCCCATTTCAGGACAAATGATTAATCAATATAAGTATCTAAGGTCGCGGCGGGTTTTTTTCCCCACGGATGTCATACTAGACTCCAACCGATTAAAATCACACGGTCTACCTAACTGTATAGCACCGGTCACCCCGGGTTATGCCTCAGAAAGATATCCCAGGCCTCTCGGGAGACTTTGGCTACCACTGAGACCTCTAGACCAGACCAGACACATACTGGCGATCGACCTCCGGTCTCGGAGGGGAGTGATGTGGCGCCCAACGCCACAAAATAAAAAGCTATAGAACTACATACTAAGAATCCTACATCGCGCTATGAGAATTCTTGCGCTGAAGAATGATATATGCAACAGCCCAACATCAACCGTTGGGCCACGGCCCGCCAGGCGTTATCACCTTGCCTGGTCGGAGGATCCTCCCTTTAGTTAGGGAAACATTTCCACCCGTTCCTCCACACCGTCTATGTGGCGTGATATTCATTGAGACGCCATCTAGAAGAAAATCTTTTATAAAAAAAACAATGTGATCACATTTGAAAATATGTTATTATAAAGACCTCACGTCATCCCATATTCACAAAGTGTGGGTGATAATTTTGTGTTTATGTAAGACAACGCTCGTGCGCATACAGCTCGTGTCACTCAGAGGGCTCTCTGATGCCAATATTTCAGTATTACTTTGGCCAGCGATGAGTCCCGACCTGAGCCCGATTGAGCATCTATGGGATCAATTGAAACGAAGTCAGGGGTGTGTCACTCCGCAGTTTAGGTATATTCGGGCAGTGCACCGCTCGGAGTGGCTAATGACAGAGGGCGGCCGTTGCCGCTCGGCTCGCACGACAGTCGTGCTCTAAATAAATCAACTAGGTACAAAAACTTCTCAAGTGAACTCCGCGCGGACGTCGCAGCTCGGTCATAAAAATCCGGCGCGCAAAAAAAAACTGTACGTTCGCGCGCAGTTATAAGTTTCCATTTTGCTTACAGGCGGCGAGTCTATGTATGTTTTCATACATATAACTGACTTTTGTTAGGGATTGAAACTTATGTCCGTAGTACTTTTACATAATCTGTGACGAAGTCTCAAAGTAACCCATAGCCACGTCAATAGTCAACAGGACCTCGTAAACGCCCTGAAACTCTGTTGGGAACGAATGCCCGACCAAAACATCACTCATCCTTTGGAGAGTGTTCCAGATAGGCTTAGAGAGTGCATACGGAGCAGAGGAGATCCTACTCGATACTGAAGGAAAATTGCCGTCAAGTTAATAAAGAAAAACATTGACAATAAAAGTTTTAATTGACAGTTTACTTATTGCTCATTTCTCTTACAACGTGTATTTGTGTGTTTGAGATCCCGCAGTTCTTCCCTTTATCGCTTAACTCAATCATGCAATCTTTTCATTCTTCCTCTAAACACTACTTAGACTTCATCCTAGTCACATCCAGGCAGCATGTTATTAGACATGGTCAATGTAATGCTGACGCCTTTTCTTACCTAACCTACTTTTCCTTTCCTACAAACATCGTCCTCCTAAGGCAAAATGTAAAATTTTGTGGCAGCGCAATTTTAGTGGTATGGACCTCAGTAGTCTTCGTGATGACACTAATGAAGTTGACTGGGATCCTTTATTTACTTCAGGATGCATTGATGAAAAAGTCAATATGCTTAATAATCAAATCGTAAAATTATTTGATTCTCATGCACCAGCGCGTGCCGTAAAAATAAAACATCTGTCTGCTCCTTGGCTCACTGATGCTATTAAGGAAGTAATGGCAAAGAAAGCTGCAGCAAAATGCAAATATAAGTGTAGACCGTCGGCTTCCAATTTTGAAAGATATGTCGCAATACGTAATCACTGCAATAAGGTGTGTAGAAATGCTCAACGCCAGTATATTCATGCACAGTTGATAATGGTGATCCATCTAAAGTATGGAGATTTTTGAAAATTATAGGAGTTGGAAAAACCTAAAGAAAATACTATTCCTACAACTGTTGACCTCGAAGCACTTAATTAGCATTTTTCATTTTTGTCCAATTTTGGTGTGACCGCCAAGATAAACACACTTAACTGTCTTTCATTACTTGCAACTCCTAATTATCTGCGCTTCTTCTTTGATCCTTTCACTGATAGTGATGTTAAGAAGAGCATTATGTCAATTACATCAAATGCAGTTGAAAATGACTGTGTAAGCCGTAACATGATCATACCTATCCTTGATCAAATCCTTCCTGTTAAGACTCATGAATCTCTTTCCATCTGCTTGGAAAGAAGCACAAATTATACCTATACCAAAAAAGGGTAATCCATCGTCTTTTTCTCATTACTGCCCTTTCTCTATATTACCTTTCCTTTCTAAAGTTCTTGAACGCCTTATCTATAACCAGCTCAATACCTTCCTCTGTACAAACTCTTTGCTTAATCCTTTTCAGTCTGGTTTCCGTCCTGGACACAGTACTGTGACTACCCTGGTCAATGTTACGGACGACATTAGAGCAGGCATGGAAAACGCCAATCTCACTGTATTATCTTTGCTCGATTACAGTAACGCCTTCAACACTGTGGATTTTCAAATCCTACTTGGCATACTTGGCTCTATTAACATATCTCCTACGGTGATTGCTTGGTTTTAAAGTTACCTGTCTGGCCACTGGCAACCTATACGCATAGAAGATTCTTGGTGTAATATTTCAGCTGGTGTTCCGCAGGGTGGCGTTTTATCTCCTTTACTCTTTGCTATATTTTTGTGCTGGGATAAGCAACTACAAGAAGTTCTCCCTACAGCCACTAAGATTGACGAGCACAATATCAGTTCCACGATTTTCTATCCATCCAAAGGTTGCCTGGAAGAGATCGCTTTCAGCGATAAGGCCGCCTATTGAACATTAATTTTTTTTTTTTATGTTTTCCTTTTATGGTGTACAATAAAGAATATTTATTATTATTTACTAAGTTTTCTTTTCATCTCGATGTATTTAGGACATATCGGTAAATATGAGACCACGGGCCTAAGCCAAGTGAGTTTCATTGTCTGTTTCGGTTTGGATGTTTAAGTCTTCTTGGAGAAACTTTCGGACTACGCGGCAAGAATTCAAAATAACGGCTTTTTGCATTGTCATATATGTGTTTTCAGTTATGTCTATTGTTTTAAGGGATTGCAACAGATGTTTAGGTATTACTCCTGTACTAGATAGCACGAAAGGTACTATATAAACTTTGTTCATTTTCCATATTCTAGTCTGCCTTTGCCACAGTTTCTTGAGATCTGTCATCCCTATACCCCCTTTTTGCCTCTTTTCTGTCATTCGTTCTATTGCTGACTTCGGGTGTAGGTAGTTGTGTTTAGTTAGTGTTGTTTATATTTCTAACTGGTTAATATCTGTGTAGGTCAATTTTATGATTCCAAAAGAGTAAGTTAAAATGGGTATAGCATATGTGTTAATTGCTTTAAAGAGGTTTTTGGAATTTTGGTTTAATCTATGTGTGTATTCTCGGCTTAATGTTTTCTTAAGTCCTGTGTGATTAGTTAGTAAGTTAGTCATTTTGATGGTATTTCTATCAATATAAGTGATACGGTTAAGAACTTGGATATTATTATTATTTAACTTCTATGCATATAAATTATGTGGAAAAAACATGGTTAGCCCTACCTACAACTATTTTGTTTGAGTAGTTTATTATTAGATTTATCCTTACTTGGTTTGTAGTCTAATACTTTTTTTAGAGCGTGATTTTTCTTAGACAAATATTTTGCTCTATAAAGAACATTTTCACTGTCACAACAGTCACGATTTCACACTTATAACACCACTATTTTTCCAACAAGGCATAAAAAAGTGACCTTCGTAATTTGTTTCAATGTTTTTTTATCGCTGAAATTTGACGACGGCAGACGTATTTTTTCGCAAGTGTGAAACTTGTCTTGTTGTGTGCAAATAGTCTTATCATAACAAAACATAAATAAAGTATAACGTGGTTATCTGCTAGTCGTCGTATTTCAGCTGGAAGAAATCAATGACACATGCGTATTTCGTTTATCAGTGAAATACATCCAATCTATCGAATCGATATTGGATGGGAGATGGAGATGGAAGCGGGTGATTTAAACATTACACTGTTAGAAGCTCCTCTAACATTTTTCTATTAGCCATTTTTCAAAATAATAAAGCTAATCAATTTAATGGAACATTGTATTTTTTAATCATTGTGGGACATTTTTAGAACATTTTTTTTACACAGCATTGATTTTCCACTTGCTACGATCTTGACATACCACTTTCGCTTCTTCTACTTTCATAAGTGTTTTTATACACGCTCGCCGGTTAAGAGTACCTACTCTTGACCTGGCCTTTTGGAAAAAGGCCAGGTCAGATTTGGTTTGGTTGACATACGTACGCAAAGGTCGACCCCTACCAGTTTACCCATTCACTCTCGCCACATAAATCGGCTTCGTCAGTCTCTTTTCATCCATCCTCTCCACGTGTCCGAACCATGTAAGCATCCCTATTTCTATCTTAGTCACTACATCTTCTGTCATACCGCAATGTTCCCTAATCGCGCTGTTCCTTTCTTTATCCATCAACTTCACTCCAGCTATACTTCGCAAACTTCTCATTTCCACTGCATTAATTTTACTTTTATATAAATCTTCGGAATTACATTTGTGAATCACATAAATATTTAAATAAATAAATATCCATCACGCCTTATCCCCGAAGGGGTGGCAGAGGCATATTATATGCCCACTTTTCACCGTGTGGATTCCTGTCCCACGTAATAGGTGGTGAGCCCATTGCCGTGTTGAAATAGACAGACGCAGGTTGTGGCTACCTGCTGTTGAAATTTTTTAAGCCGCCTATAAGGCTTTCAACCAGGCTTAACGACTGCCATTTTACTGGCAACCGGGACCAACGGCTTAACGTGCCTTCCGAAGCACGGAAACGCTCGCAAATGTAAATGCCACAAAGTGGTCACCCATCCGACGACCAGCCATAGTGAAAGTTGCGTACCTCAGTGATCGTTTACCGAACACTGAGACCGCGGGGCCACGAGCGCTTCGTATATTATATATAATATTTGTTCCGACCTAGGAATTGAACCTGGGACCTCAGTCGCGGCAGTCACATACACTTACACTGCGCCAAGGAGGCAGTAAACATGATTTATCAATCACGCCTGGTCAATCAATCAAGGGGTGGCAGAAGCATATTATACGCTCATTTTTCACCATGTGTATTCCTGTCCCACGTAATAGGTAACTAACCAACTAACTATCTTCACGCTGTATCCCTGACGGGGTAGTCACGTAATAGGTGGTGAGCTATTGCCGTGTTAAAATAGACGCAGGTTGTGGCTACCTGCTGTTGAAATTTTTCAAGCCGCCCATTAGGCGTTCAACTTGGCTTACAACTGCCATGTTACGGCAACCGGGACTAACGGCTTAACCTATCTTCCGAAGGGAAACGCTCGCAAATATGAATGCCACAAAGTGGTCACCCATCCGTGACCAGCCATAGCGAAATTTGTTTAACGCCACGAAAGCTCTTCATTTGGAATTACAAACAGACACTTCTATTTTATTTATTATATTGATCCATGAGTCTCTGAATGCCGCCGAGTACAAACGTACGGGCATGAAGCTTTAAGAGTTTCGTGTTGACACGGAGCCCTAAAATGCTATTTATTTTCTTTTAGGCGTGAGTTTCAAGTGACAAGACCTTAGCTTTGCTGGCAAACATAATCAATTTGGTTAACTTTTTTCGTATCTAAAAAAATATTTACGTTTACATATTATGACGCCTTGTACCCTGATGGAGTAAACAGAGGCAAACTATACGCCCATATGAAAAATGACTGCCTCGGTGGCGCAGTGGTAGTGTTCCGGGTTCGATTCTCGGGTCGGATCAAATATTTGTGTGACCGACAAATGTTTGTTTCGGAGTTTGGGTGTTTCCTTTATATAATATGTATGTATTTAGAAATATATTATATGTATATCAGTTGTCTAGATCCCATAACACAAGCTTATATTAGCTTACTTTGGACTAGACGGCGCTGTGTAAAAAAAAGAAAAAAAAATGTCCCTCAATATTTATATTTATTTATTTATATTTCATAGTAGAAGACGAAGACATTTTTGGTAACAAAAAGACAGAAGAAGTATGAAATATATAAGACTTAGCTAGAAGGTATTAGTAACCAGGCCATAATTACAAAAAAAAATAACGCATGATGAAAATTTTCTTTGAATCTACGAACCGTGCTGCGAAGGTTACGGTGCTTTGTAGTCTATAACACGACAATACATATTTTTCATGATTCTTGTTAACTTGCAATGTATATATTTTATACTACTTGACACCCGCGATTTTGACTGAGATTTCTTCAAAGCTGAAATTTTTCATAGGTATTTTTAATTTAAATTAAAATGCATGGTTAGCTGTGTGATATCATTATAAATATAACATGGTGTAACACGTCAGCAGCCCTGGGGCTAGCCTTCCGAGGGCTCACCAGGGACACTTAGCTATTTTTTTGGATTTCCACACGTAAAAAAAATGGTGTATCAATGGAGGGGAGGATGTTCATTTTGACTCAATGCTACAATATGACTATCAAATGAGGGCTTGATGAAAGTTACTTAAAAAATAAAATGACGCTACTAAATCTAATATACCGCTATATTAGATTTAGTACCGTCATTTTACTACTAAAGATTACCAGAGTTTGTTTGTAATGAATAGGCTCAGAAACAACTGCGCCGATTTTATAAATTCTTTCACCATTAGAAATCTACATTCTTCGTGAGTAACATAGGTTATATTGGAGTTTTAAATAGTTTAGGGTTCCGTATGAAATCCCAAGTAGTAAAACTTTAGTACGCGGGCGAAGCTGTGGGCATCAGCTAGTTATTTAAAAGCTTGATTTTAAAAACATATTTTAAGTATTAATTTATTAGGCAACTGTGTTCCTGGTTTTTTGAGAGAAACGTCATGTATTATTTCTATGAATTAATTGGATAAAAGTAGACTAACGAAACAGATTTATCAGAAGAGAGTGAATGGGCAAACTGGTAAGGGGCGACCTCGACATACATATGTCAATCAAATAGAAGTAATCAAGAGTACCCTTAACCGGCGTGTGTGTATGAAAACACTTAACTAACAAGTAGAATAAGCGAAAGTTGTATGCCAGGATCGTAGCAAGTGGAAAACCATAGTCTGCCTACCCCGATGGGAGACAAGCGTGACGATATGTATATGTATGTATGTATGTCAACGAATCACAATGTTTTTCTAGACATAAACCAGAGCTCTTCAACCTACCACGTATTTATATTAAAACAACCGCACTGTTACCGCAGAGCTAATTACATAGGTGTAGTGTAGAAATGTAACAAACACTGCATTATTATTATGAAAACTTAATAAGTAACCTCATTTCAGTATGTCGTTCACATTGCATCACGCAAGCAATTATAACAATCATCATCTTCGCTTGAATAGGACAGGTTATATTTAAAGCCAGAGTGAGTCAGCTATATAATTCTCTTTCTTTTTAAACTTTGCACTAGCATAATGTTTTTTGAAGTTATGCTTCTATTGGCGCGTTAGGGAAAAATGATGAGAGTAAATTTTTACCACCATGAAGTTAGCTGATAAGTGTTTCCATGACAACTTATAAACATCCTGAAGTTAACTGAAAAGTGTATCCATGACAACTTGTAACTACATTAACGTTTTCATTCTGTTGATGTTTTTTTTCTTACTAATTTATCATTTCTGTTACAAACAAAGAGTTATTAGACTAAAGCAGTTATTAGACTAAAGGACTAATTACATAGGTGTAGTGTAGAAATGTTTATAGTAACAAACACTGCATTATTATTATGAAAATTTAATAAGTAACCTAATTTCAGTATGTCGTTCACATTCACATTGCATCACGCAAGCAATTATGACAATCGTCATCTTTGTTTGAATAGGACAGGTTATATTTAAAATCAGAATGAGTCAGCTATATAATTCTCTTTCTTTTTAAACTTCGCACTTGCATGATGTCTTTTGAAGTTATACTTTTTTTGGCGCATTTGGGAAAGAGAAAAATGATGAGAGTAAATTTTACCGATGCGTGCGCAGACCGTCACGAAACCTACACCATGAAGTTAGTTGATCAGTGTTTCCATGACAACTTATAAACACCCTGAAGTTAGCTGATAAGTGTTTCCATGACAACTTATAAACACCCTGAAGCTAGCTGAAAAGTGTTTCCGTGACAACTTGTAACTACATTAAAAGTAGTTTTCATTCTTTTGAAGCTTATTATTTATTTTATCATTTGTGTTCACAAACAAAGAGTTATGGTATATGTGATGAAATCTTATTGGACTACAGCTGTATAACTTCTAACGCGTGTACACACACACTTTTTTTGTCTCATTTATACTTTCATACTAATATGGTTTATCTATAAGGGTTTTTGTTTGTTTGTCGCACTCTAACTGAACCTACACGGATTTAGTACAGCCTCGGTGGCGCAGTGGTAGTGTATGCGACTGCAGCGCTGAGGTCCCGGGTTCGATTTCCGGGTCAGAACATATATCTGTATGGTTCACAAATGCTGGTTTCGGAGTTTGGGTGTTTACTATGTACGTATGTTTTTAGAAATATGTATATCAGTTGTCTAGCTTCCATAGTACAAGCTTAGTTTTAAAAAGTGACCCACAATTAGCGACAAACTGGAAGGAAACAGGACTTTTATTCTGGAAACAGGTTTCTGTAGTAAACGGGTACGGGATAACTTCACCACGGGCCTTCATAAGTTACGCAATCCCTCCGCATGACTCCGCATTTCCATCACTGTAAGTTTATCTTCCCAACATTCATGCTGTTATACTTTTGAAACAAATAACTAATTGAATCAGGCGTTACATGGCGGAAATCCATTTTAAGAAATGTTTTTTTTAAAACAGTTTTATTTGTTGAGTCCTCTTTTTCAATCAATAAATAAATATTGTTGGGACAACTCACACAACGCCATCTGATTCCAAACTAAGCAGAGCTTGTACTATGGTAACCAGATAACTGATAAACATACTTATATATTTCTAAATACATACATATTATAGATAAATAACACCCAGACACAGAATAAACCATCGTGCTCATCACACAAAGTTTTATCCTGGGTGGGAATCGAACCCACGACCTCTTGCATAGCAGTCGGATGCACTCCCACCGCGCCACTAAGGCAGTCTAAATAGAAATAAATATATATATATTATAAATGCTAAGAAGTTGGGAGTTCCAGTTCGTAATCATTATCCTACTAATATTATAAACGCGAAAGTTTGTAAGTATGGGTTACTATTTCACGCAATATCTACTGAATGGAGTTTGATGAAACTTTACAATAATATAGCTTACACATCAGAATAACACATAGGCTACTTTTTATCTCAGGAACAAGTCCCTGTGGGAAACGGGAACGTGAAATCTTCACCACGCGTGTGGAGCTGCGGGCGTCAACTAATATATAAATAAATTAGAGCAGAGGCATATTATATGCCCACTTTTCACCGTGTGGATTGCTGTCCCACGTAATAGGTGGTGAGCCCATTGCCGTGTTGAAAATAGAGAGACGCAGGTTGTGGCTACCTGCTGTTGAAATTTTCAAGCCGCCCATAAGGCCTTCAACCAGGCTTAACGACTGCCATTTTACTGGCAACCGGGACCAACGGCTTAACGTGCCTTCCGAAGCACGGAAACGCTTTATAAATGCCACAAAGTGGTCACCCATCCGAGGACCAGTCATTGTGTAAGTTGCATAACTCAGTGATCGTTTAAAGAACCATGAGACCGCGGGGCCACGAGCGCTTTAACTAATCTATCATTGTCCTAAATATAAGTTATATCAATCGTGCAGTTTTCAGTCGTATTGACTGATGGAGCGAAGATATTTTATTTAATATGCAATCGATTTTGAGGCAATTAGATGCTGCCGGAGTCAGGGATAACAGATCGCCAGGCTACGTAATCTATGCATAGTTCTTTGGCTTTCTGTAGATTCATTAATCGTTTCATACAATCATGTCTGGCTATCCGAGTATTTTTGACCATTCCATTTTTGAGAAATCTGCTCACGTGGTCTTCGCATGAAAGTCATTTATTGTTTTGTTTTGTTTTAGTTAGCTTACTAGTACTTTAGGTTAAATGTTTTTAAATTGAGTAATACTCCTAATAAGCTATGCAATAGATTTGAGTCCTAATTTTTTGGTAGTGGACAAAAAAAATATTTAGAATAGTTTATTGTCATCAAAATAAATGTTAATTAACCTTAAGTTAATCGTTAACCTTTTTCATGTAGTCAATTATTACTTTAATTAAGAACATAAGTTCTTCAGTAAACACTTATGACACTTAAACCCTACTGAATTGATTTCTATTTGTAAAACAATTGACCACAACGATAAAGTAATCCCTAAAAATGTACTTCTATGGTTTGCAGCGTTTAGTGCTAAGTGCTATGGAACATAAAATAGAGCTTACATATCTACATAACTATATTTGGAACGTTGCCTAAAAGATTGTCTTCGGACAGACAAAGAAACTTTGAAAATAACAAACAAGGACTACCCGTGACGCTAACTACGTAATGGAAGGAATACGGCAACTTTGTTTTGTTTACTCGCTAAACAGGCTGCGATTGAGTTGTCCACTTCTGGGCACAATCAAAAGACGTGTTAGTATTCACCTTAAACATTGTTGTGGTGACCTTATAAATATAAAGCCTTTGATAGAAAAAGGTTGCTCTTACATAGTGATCATGCTTTATCAAATTAATGTTGTTTATCAATCATCGAAGGGGTGGCAGAGGAATATTATACGCCCACTTTTTAAAATGTGTATTCCTGTCCCACGTAACAGGTGGTGAGCCCATTGCCGTGTTGTAATAGACAAACGCAGGTTGTGGCTACCTCCTGTTAAATTTTTTTAAGCCGCCCATAAGGCCTTCAACTTGGTTCAACGATTGCGATGTTGCAACATGCGAATGTTACTGGCAATCGGGTCCAACGGTTTACCGTGCTTTCCGAATCACGTAAACGCTCTCAAATGTAAATTTCCCAAAGTGGTCACCTATCCGTCACCAGCCATAGCGAAGTAGTGATCGTTTACAGAACGAAGAGTCCGCGGAGCCACGAGCGCTTCCGAAATTAGTATATACATACATATTCTCACGCCTTTATCCCCGAAGGGGTAGGCAGAGGCATATTAAACGCTCACATTTCACCGTATGCATTCCTGTCTCACGTAACAGGTGGTGAGCCCATTGCCGTGTTGAAATGGACAGGCGCAGGCTGTAGTGACCTGCTGTTGAAATTTTTAAGCCGCCCATAATGCCCTCATTTTACTTAACGACTGTCATTTTATTGGCAACCGGGACCAACGGCTTAACGTGCCTTCCGAAGCACGGAACTGGGGTGGATCTTGGGCCGAATAAATTTAATAAAATAAAATAAAATGTGTCTATTTTAGATGTTAAATTTGGAAGAAATTTTGAACCCGTTGCCTTTTTAGTGAGGTGGTAACAAAAAGGCTAAAAGGTCTTATGTGCTAGACACTAATTAGCACGACCAATTAAAGTACTGGTAGTCTCAGACTATTCGTACCGAAATTAGTGCTTATTAGTACTACTTTAAAATAATATAACCAGTTCTTAGAAGCATCGAATAGTCAAAGAAAAGGCTAAGTACTTGTTTATGTTCCTGAAATTACGAATGTTAAAAAAATCTGTATAAAAAGTTACTTTGATAAGAACGATAAGAACCGTTGTGCAAAAAATATAAAAAAGCGTAATATAATTAGTCCGATATATAACTACATCCAGAGCAGCTGTCGTTTTTTTTTTTTTTTTCATAATTGTTGTGACGTCTCCAACCTCTCAACCCCGTAAGCTGGCGTCGCTGTGTCATCTGCTAATTAGCAGGTGCACCGTTGGGTCTCAGCTGAATATCAGTACTGTGGTCATACCCAGCATTGTACTGAGCCAAGGCCTTTTAGGGTTCTTTATATGTTAAAGCGTATTTATGTAGAGTGCATAAATGTGTTTTCTTTCTTTCTTTTTGGGAGGTGAGGTGTCTTTGGGATCCAGAGATTTTGGTGGAGGCCCTTACACCCAGCCAATAGGAAATAGGTAGGACTAAATAAAACTAGTAAAATGAGGGCGTATATGATGCTTATGATCATAAAGGGGGCGGGAGAGTTTTGTATGTATAATCATTTAGTAAGATTAATTTTACTTAGCATACGTATTCAAACAAGAAACTAGTAAACCTCTATAGCAATTTTCTGAAAAGCATGTGTTGCAAGCAAGTATGCACTTCGCTGGAACTTACTTAGTAACTTTTGAAAGCGTTGAGTTTAAACTGAACAGTTTGTTCAAATATTTGCACCGAACATAGGAACTATTAATAAAGTTAATGAATCTGAGTAATACTTAATTTATTATATTTGTGACAAACAATTTAATAAGAATTAATATTTTATTTGTTGTTTTTAAGCTATTGCATAGTTTTTATCGCGGGCTTTGAGTGGGCTTTAATCAAGAAATTCCTTAAGGAAAAATACCTAAGGCGAAGGTCGAGACGAGGTCACACGAAGTTCACCGAGCACGGCCGAGCGTTGGCTTAACGTGTATGTACATATATTATATGGTACGATTATACAAAGCTCGCACGGATCGAAACGTGATGATAGTGAGTGTGAGTGTTAGGGGGAGGATGAGGGTGACTGTGCGAGTGAGAGTGAGAGTGAGAGTGAGGGTGAGGGTGAGGGTTAGGGTGAGGGTGAGGGTGAGGGTGAGGGTGAGGGTGAGGGTGAGGGTGAGGGTGAGGGTGAGGGTGAGGGTGAGGGTGAGGGTGAGGGTGAGGGTGAGGGTGAGGGTGAGGGTGAGGGTGAGGGTGAGGGTGAGGGTGAGGGTGAGGGTGAGGGTGAGGGTGAGGGTGAGGGTGAGGGTGAGGGTGAGGGTGAGGGTGAGGGTGAGGGTGAGGGTGAGGGTGAGGGTGAGGGTGAGGGTGAGGGTGAGGGTGAGGGTGAGGGTGAGGGTGAGGGTGAGGGTGAGGGTGAGGGTGAGGGTGAGGGTGAGGGTGAGGGTGAGGGTGAGGGTGAGGGTGAGGGTGAGGGTGAGGGTGAGGGTGAGGGTGAGGGTGAGGGTGAGGGTGAGGGTGAGGGTGAGGGTGAGGGTGAGGGTGAGGGTGAGGGTGAGGGTGAGGGTGAGGGTGAGGGTGAGGGTGAGGGTGAGGGTGAGGGTGAGGGTGAGGGTGAGGGTGAGGGTGAGGGTGAGGGTGAGGGTGAGGGTGAGGGTGAGGGTGAGGGTGAGGGTGAGGGTGAGGGTGAGGGTGAGGGTGAGGGTGAGGGTGAGGGTGAGGGTGAGGGTGAGGGTGAGGGTGAGGGTGAGGGTGAGGGTGAGGGTGAGGGTGAGGGTGAGGGTGAGGGTGAGGGTGAGGGTGAGGGTGAGGGTGAGGGTGAGGGTGAGGGTGAGGGTGAGGGTGAGGGTGAGGGTGAGGGTGAGGGTGAGGGTGAGGGTGAGGGTGAGGGTGAGGGTGAGGGTGAGGGTGAGGGTGAGGGTGAGGGTGAGGGTGAGGGTGAGGGTGAGGGTGAGGGTGAGGGTGAGGGTGAGGGTGAGGGTGAGGGTGAGGGTGAGGGTGAGGGTGAGGGTGAGGGTGAGGGTGAGGGTGAGGGTGAGGGTGAGGGTGAGGGTGAGGGTGAGGGTGAGGGTGAGGGTGAGGGTGAGGGTGAGGGTGAGGGTGAGGGTGAGGGTGAGGGTGAGGGTGAGGGTGAGGGTGAGGGTGAGGGTGAGGGTGAGGGTGAGGGTGAGGGTGAGGGTGAGGGTGAGGGTGAGGGTGAGGGTGAGGGTGAGGGTGAGGGTGAGGGTGAGGGTGAGGGTGAGGGTGAGGGTGAGGGTGAGGGTGAGGGTGAGGGTGAGGGTGAGGGTGAGGGTTTTTTTTTTTGTTTTTTTTTTATTTTAACTAGAATTAATATCAAAGAAAAAGAAAGGTATGCTATGCAATAGCTTTATCGCGGCAGTCTCCGAGTGCCACACGTCTTTTTTATTTCTTAGTTCATGCAGACAATCTTTTAGATTCGCTACCGTATTTGATGATTTAGTAACAACAGTTATATAATAATATACATTACATAATATACTACAATTATAATTTCCTAATAACACTCGAAGAAGCGGATTATTAACAAGTTTTGCCCACGTCGTGACGAAAAAACAAGTAATACAATAGCTTTGATCACCAGTAGACTACTGAGTCTACTAGTGACCAAGGCTTAGACACACATTAGACTACATTATACCATTAGATTACTATTATAAATATACTATTTCGAAGCAAAGAAGTATAGTTATTAAAAAAAAACTGAAAACTTTAACTATTTTCACGCTGTATCTCTGACGTGAGGGAGTCAGAGGGGTGAGTCAGAGAGGACAGATCGCCAGGCTTCGCGATCCTTGAATAATTCCATAATTCTTTCGCTTCCTGTAGATTCATTTATCGCTTCACACATGCACGTCTACGTATCCGAGTACTTTTGACCTTTCCGTTTTTGAGCAATCCGCTCACGTGGTCTTCGTATGTAAGTCTCGGCCTACTTCAATATATACTTCAATATATTCCTTCTACTTCAATATATACGATCGCACAATATATATTCTTCGTCTATCGTTCCACATTCTACGCTGACACTTTCATGCAAACCTATATTGCGTATCACTTCGTTGTGTATTCGTTCGGCCGTTACTAACCTAATAATAATAAATTCATTATTATAAATTCAACCTCCATTTCTGTAGTTGTATTAGCGCGTGATGCGGAGTCCACACACAGCTGTTCAACGCATATATAGCTGCAAATTCATAATTAGCTAACTTTACCTATATGTGACTGTTTTAATTAAATAACCTACAAGTGTAAGAATGTTAGAGACATCAGTGTGTGTGATAGAAATCAGTAAGTTTTAATAAATTAGCACATTGTTCTACTAATACTTATAGCTCACTGCCTAAGTGGCGAAATGTTAAGTGTATGCGATACTCATGTCTGGTTGCGCCGGTATACGATTCAAAAGTAGCCGCGTTATTATTTCTATGTTGCATCGCCGATCTACATTTGTTTATAATTTATTAGTTGTCGCCATTCCCACCCCGTTTCCCTTTATTCCATTTCTCTTTCGCACCTACCTTGTCTCGCATAAAAGGAGAGCGAGACAGCTGTATTACGCGCGATCTAAATCGCCGCTCACAGGCAGCAAGGACGAATTGAAGGCTCGCTGTATTAGTTCTGCAATGGCCGCGCGCGCGTTCGCACAAACCTTACGCAATAATTGTGTTTTCGATGGATAAATAGTGTTTTCGTGCAATGGAACCAGGGATCCAAGTCCAGGGACGTCCCCGGCAGCCTCCACCTCAGCATCTCGCAGCAAAGCAAGGTAGTGTGCTCATTCCTGTTTTCCATTTCTTTTTCGTCGACAGCCGCGTGTAAATTTCATTCTTGTCTTTCCCCGCAAATACACTCCACTTCGAATTTATTTATCTCGCCCGCTCAACCATTTTCTGGTCCTACAATCCGGATTTTGATCCACTCGCTTTAGTAGTTTGCCAATAGAAACGCAATAGTTTTTACTCCATTCGGAATAAACGCATAGGTATAGGTTATAGTTTTTATTCCACCACGGAATAAACGCATAGGTATAGGTTATAGTTTTTACTCCATTCGGAATAAACGCATAGATAATAGTTTTATTCCATTAGGGAATAAACGCATACCTACCTACTGTTTTTCGCATAGGTAGGTACTAAATAGTTGGTAATTTCGACTGCACCGCATAGTAGGTAGACCACGCGGGCAGGTACCTAGGCCCGCGCGCGCAAGTACCTACACTCGTTCGCGTCGCGTCTCGCTGTTCACCACCGCTCCCATTTTGATAGTTCGTTAGTTTTGCACTGTAGGTAGCTGTAGTTGTTTTAACAATGCCTCCGAAAGAGATTCCGGATCTACAGTTGAAACTATTACACGCTAAGAAGGATAGCCTTTTTAAGCGTATGCAATCAATTTGTAATTATTTATCGAGGATCGCAGATGAATCAAAAAAAGAATTGTTTTTATCCTCGATCGAAACCGTAGATACTTTGCGCTTAGATTTCAAAAATGTTCTCGATAAAATTAACTTGCTTGAATTAAAATTGAATCCCGATTTCTTATTAAGTTATGACGCCATGTCATCTTTCGAAGATTTAATTTGTCGCATAAAACGTGTCGCTAAGTCATTGCAAGCGCCCATGCCCGTAGTAGTCACCGATTCGAAACCCGGGCCAGCCGGTTTTGATTTGCTGAAACGGGACCGACCTAAATTACCGCCCATACAAATACCCGAATTTGATGGCGATATTAAAAATTGGCCTTTGTTTTTCGCTAGTTTCGAAAATACGATCCATAATAATAATTCGTTATCGGATTACGAAAAATTACATTACTTAGTTAGTAAACTAACCGGGAAAGCAAAAACCGTTTACGCCGGTATAACGCTTTGCGCCGAAAATTATAGTTTGATTTTGAATACTTTGAAGGTCAAATACGAAGACAGACGATTAGTAACAACCGCTTATTTGGATCAAATATTCAATTTGAAAAATAGCTTATCGTGTAATGAACACGACTTAGAAAAATTCTTAGATATTTTTGCATCAGCTGTTCGCGCCCTAAAGAATCTCAAGGTCAATGACCTCTGTGATTTTTAGTTTTTGTATATCGGTTTAAAGAAATTAGATTCCGAAACCGTTCGCTTATTTGAAATGGATAGACGTGGCCATCAAATACTTAAGTTCTACGATTTAGAAACTTTCGTTCGTCAACATATTCGAATTTTGCAACGAACTTCGTTAAACCACGGAGTAGCGAAAAATAGTCCGACTAATCGTAGTAAACCCTCGAAGTCCACGCACTCTTTTGTTAATTTTGAATCCACAACTTCGAAAATTGTTCTTTGTGTCAAGGTCACCATGACCAACTTTATAAATGTTCGGAGTTCAATAAATTCACTCCTGGCGATCGCTACAAATTTGTTCGTTCTAGTAATTTATGTTTCAATTGTCTCAGTAAGAAACATCGCGTTTCATTCTGTAATTCGAATAATTTTTGTCGCAAGTGGAATGGTAAACACCATTCATTATTACACTTTGAAAACAATAACGCCATGTCCGGTAGTTCGTCCGTCAATTCCAGCAGCACGAACTCAGTGCCTAACTGTCCGATGTGACGTAGGGAGCGCTCTCGCGTGTTTTCGCCCCCGTCCGCGCCTAGCGACGGCGGCGCCACTGCCGCGCGCCTCCTCGAACGATGTCGCTTTGTGCTCGCTATCAAGCTTGCACACAAGCCCTACTACGGTACTTCTGGCAACCGCTCGAGTTGTTGTTTACGATTCGCATGGTAAGGGACATAGTGTTCGAGCACTTTTAGATAGTGCTGCTCAAAGTAATTTTATTAGTAAAAATTGTTGTAGTCGTCTTGGTTTGCATATAAATAACCGCCCCGCCTGTAATGTTGTGAAAGTCGTTCCACGTTCCACTAAAGCCGTTCAAGGTTCTGTAGGGATTAAATTCCACTCGCGTTTTAATTTTAATGTTAGTTTTTCGATGGATTCGCTAGTCGTCGAAAAGGTTACCGAATTTTTACCGACCGTCGCAGTCAATACCTCATTATTGCCTAACCTAACCTTACGCAATAATTGTTTTCCGTGTTTAAATAGTGTTTTCGTGCAATGGAACCAGGGATCCAAGTCCAGGGACGTCCCCGGCAGCCTCCACCTCAGCATCTCGCAGCAAAGCAAGGTAGTGTGCCCATTCCTGTTTTCCATTTCTTTTTCGTCGACAACCGTGTGTAAATTTCGTTCTTGTGTTTCCTCGCAAATACAGTCCACTTCAAATTTATTTATCTCGCCCGCTCAACCACATGTTTACCTAACGTTCGAATCCCGTGTCAGTACAAGTATTAATTTCGAGTTTTGCATGTTTTCTATCCCACTAATTTTCTAAATTTATAAACCATTGAATGGATTTTATTCAAAATTTACTTAGTAGTTTAGTAGTATTTATTTAGTAGTCGCCTATGTCCAAGTAGGACATAGGCTACTACTATTCCTCTGGCATAAATCTCTCTTGATCCTTTAGCGATATTAAATATAATTTTCTATATTCTTGGCGCAAACAAAAGCCGGCAAAGTAACAAAAAAGTGTAGCACATGTGTTCCACAGAATAGCATTATTAATGAACGCCTGTTTCATTCATTCTTTTTATATACGAGTCTTCAGCGTAAAAAGGCTTTTAGTCTGCTTAAGGGTTTATCGTAAATAGATGGTCTTAACTACACTACAACATTAGAACTAAATTGTGATTAGCACTTGAAGGAATTTATGAAAATTTGTTTTACAGTAGGAATACATACGACTTATTTCCAGGGGTTTTATTTTAACACCAAAACGAGCCTCGCTTTCAGACGAGTACTTCAACATGTTAATGTTCATGAAGAGGAATATGCACCTTATGCCCGACGATTAAATTACACATTAGAATTACTAATACAAGTATTTCGTTTTGTTCCAAATCTGTTAACTTCCAGAACCTAAACACACAGGTTTTGTAAGTTTACTAACGCAACTATATAAAGATGCAATTTTACACATATTAACGGATTAATTATTACGGTAACTTGCGGTAATTTATCCGAAATGTAACGCTTTAACGTTTAGCGAAGCTAACTTTTTTGTAGTTGATTAACGAAGTTTACTATTTCATTAACGGTGCCCAGCTATAGTGGTCACCTATCCAAGGGCCACCAATAGCGAATGTTGCTTAACGCAGTGATCGTTTACAGAACACTTGGTCAGCATGGCCACGAGCGCTTTACACTTACTTTTCAATAGGACCCACAGATTAAACTTATGCCGCGTTCTTTTACGACATAACCTGATAGGGCTCTATTAGATTCGATAGACTTTGATGGTAGAATGACCTCCATATTTCAGTTTTCCCAAACATCTACAACATGGTGGTCTTGTGTTTCACAAGAGAAATTACAGTAGTTTTTCGGTCGGTTACAAGGTGCCTTTTACTAACTCTCAATCAGTCGAGCCGTATGCTAAAAAAACAAATAAACGACTCTGTAGATCTCATATATATGTGGCCCTAATCATCAAAAATTTTATACTAAGGAGTCGGCGTCTCAGCTTTCATGTTTGCAATATTGTAGAAAAGTAGGAAAGACCACTCAGAAATGCTTCTGGTTATGACTATCCACTTCTGGATGTACTCTCAAACTGGGACTCCGGCAAGAGGATAGGCTCCATGGTACTCGTAAGTTACGGAGCTCATACAGTATAGTATGTATGCCAATAACTTCTAAAAATACCGAAGAAAGTGACGGAAGAATAACAGAAAACTAGCGAGTCAAAGAGTAGTAGTTGCTTTTGATTATTAGTCGAATATGTTCTAAGCTCCGCCACTGCGCGTGCTCATTGGTTATAGTAGATTATGGTACAAGTGTGTAAAGTTGGTGATTACCGCTGAGGCGCTATTGAGACCCGGGCCGGCCTTAGCGTTTTAAGAGAGCCTAAGACAGTAATCAACAATACACACGTGTATCATACGACGTTTTTCAATACACTTATGAATAATATAATACTAACTTAGACTATTTAAAAAAAAAAAATTAAGTATAATTCATCACATCCAGTGCATTAAAAAAAATATATTATCCTACTAGTGATTTAAATAACAAATATAAAAAATTCTTATTAATGTATGAATGTTAAAAAAATTAATTACTTTGCGCGCGCTTTCCCGGTTTTGTAACACATTTCCGTTCCTTTTCCAAAATCACTTCCACAAAAATTATTCGATAGCCTAAAAGAAGAAAAATGTTGCACATCTAAAACACGAACTAACTCTCATTTACTGAAAACTATTGTTATTCTCATGTGAACAAAAAATCTAACCAACTCGAAATCTTTGCGATCTGTTCAAATAAGTATATTTTCCGTAGACAATATAGTGTAACACGTTCTATTTGTCAATAAAGTGTCTGGTTTGAAGCATTCTAACGGGGAATTTTATTTCCAGTCTCAGCTTCCATGATGTGAATCGGAAATATGTCGTGGATTTCTTCAATGTCCGTAATATCTTTGTAGCAACAGCCATCTAATGATAGATATATATCTTCTAATATAGCGTTTTTCACGTTTCACTATCGTAGTCACATCAAGTGCTGTAAGAATATCAACTCACAAAATATTATGAGCCTAGAGAATGAATTTTCTTTCCTATATCCTCCAATGATGGTGCCTCTAGCGACTTTGTATATTTTGATTACATTTTGTTGTCAATATGGTTGTTTGTTATTTGAATAATATTGAATATCAGACTCTTACTATATGTGTTTAATCTGCGAATAATACTGTTGTCATCGGAAATACACGTATCAATTTTTTTGTGTTTGTTCGGGTACAATTTAGTAAATAAATTTTGAAGCTAATAATTTAATAAATTGAAGCTTTTTAAACTCGATACATCTATACTAATATTATAAACCTGAAGAGTTTGTTTGTTTGTTTGTTTGAACGCGCTTATCTCAGAAACTACTGGTTGGACTTGAAAAATTATTTTTGTGTTAGATAGCCCATTTATCGAGGAAGGCTATAGGCTATATATCATCACGCTACTACTACGGAGAGTAGTAGCCATAGATGTCCCAAATCAGGCATTTTTTATGCAATATTGTAGAATTTATAAGCCAAGTATGTCACGGGCGAAGCCGAGGGGGTCATCTAATTTAATTATATCTAAAAGAAACGTTGAAACAAATGCGTTTAACATATGTTTACAAATTAATAAGTACGCCCTTCTCGATCCATGAAACTTTTCCCATTCGAAAAATTATGGCAATATATTGGTTCCATGCGACGTGAGGGAAGAACGGATAAACAAAAAACGTACTGTTCCATTGATAATATTAATATAGACATGGAAGTATGGATTCAAACTAATATTATAAAATTGTATCTATACTAACTATCTTCACGCTGTATCCCTGACGGCGTAGTCAGAGAGGACAGATCGCCAGGCTTCACGATCCATGCACACTTTTATCGCTTCTTGCAGATTTATCAATCGCTTCATACATGCACGTCTGAGTATCCGAGTACTTTCGAATTTTCCGTTTTTGAGCAATCTGCTCACGTGGTCTTTATATGTAAGTCTGGCGCCTTCTACCCTCTACTTTCGCACTCACACTATAAATTCTTCGTCAATTGTTGCATCAATACTAATAATCTAAATATTTCTTTCTTTGTTTGTCTTTCAATCACGCTCAGACTACTGAACCGATTTGGTTGAAAATTGGTCTGCAATCAGAAAATATAAGCTTACATGGCAATAAGACAGCTGATAATATGTACATAGAAAACACTTAAACAAACAATTTCGAAAAATACAAATATTTGACCCAGAATTCAAACTCGAGACCTCACCAGCGAAAGTCATTTTATACCTACGTAATGTATTAAATGACTTTTACTGCGGCACTAAGACAGTCGTATTATCAATCCTACTGTTTTAACCAGTAGAGCTTAAATTTTGTGTACATGTTTAATTTGTATAAAAATGCATAATTAGCTTCATGATATAATTCTAAATTCAAAATGGTGGAAGACCCAAGATGGTGGACTAGTTATTTTTAATATACCTACATACCTGAAGGGGTAGGCAGAGGCATACTAAACGCCCACATTTCACCGTATGCATATTTGTCCCACGTAACAGGTGGTAAGCCCATTGCCGTGTTGAAAATGGACAAGCGCAGACTGTGGCGACCAGCTGTTGAAATTTTTCAAGCATAAGGCTTTCAACTTGACTTAACGACTGTCATTTTACTGGCAACCGGGACCAATAGTTTAACATGCCTTCCGAACCACGGAAACACTCGCAAATATAAATGCCATCAAAGTGGTCACCAATCAAAGGATCCAGCTATAGCGAAACTTGCTTAACGAAGTGATCGTTTACAGAATACTGAGTTAGCGGGGCCACGAGCGATTCATCTTTAATATACTGCTACAATATAGGTGTCAAATGAAAGGAATTGCTGAACATAACTAATTATAATTATATAAAAATTTATAGCATGTTTGGTTAGCATTCTCTTAATTATGTCTCATTGATAACTATACCGTATTACAATCTAACTTCTTGATAGTTGTTATTATGGTTATAGTCATGTTTTGATCATGGTACGGCTTATCCTGTCGATTGATTTGCAAACTTTGCTACCCCAAAAATATGTTGCTAAGCGCAAAACTCGAAGACGACTGGACCAATACGAGTAATTTTTGTTTTGTTTATTACTTGAATTCTAAGGTAGATTTTTATGGAGAGAAAATTTGGAACAATTGCACGGATGGGAAACGGGCACTAGTTTGACATAAAAGCATGTTTTTTGTATGTGCTTTAGTTGTAAAAAATCTATTAGTAAAAGATAAAATAATAATCAATCATATAAATGGCCTTGCGGTTAGAAATTAAAATAGTCACGTTTGAGGTTTACCAAAAGTCTCCCTTAATAATGTAGAAATGGTAGATGAATTTTGTGAAAATATTTAAAAGCTGATAAGAGGTGTATTGAGAATTCGAAGTATGTCACGGGCAAATCCAGGGAACAGAGCTACATATGCAATCATATAATTTAAACGCCAAAATGATTTAGATTCAAACTTTTACCTAACTTAAATTTTCATCTGCTTAAAATGCATAATCAGTACAGGCGCTAACTATGGATTTGAATTCAGAACTTGCCAGTGACGAGACGTTCCTGGCGAAGTTGCCAAGTAGTTTCATAGACAGTTATATATGAGCCCACTGCACGGAAAGTTACTTAGTCATTTCGTAAGTTCCAGCTATCTCCATATTCCTCATCCGTTCTCACTTAATTGACTTAGGCGTAATTTATCTTCGATATTACGATTATATTACGAGTGTTTCCTCTCTTGTTTGGATCATCATGGGCTTTACATCTGTCTACCGTTTTTTTTAAATAACAATACATATGACAATGACTTTAAATAAATTTTTAATATCGTTGGGACAACTCACACAACGCCATATGATTCTAAACTAAGCAGAGCTTATACTATGGTAACCAGATAACTGATAAACAAAGTTACATATTTCTAAATACATACATATTATAGATAAATAACACCCAGACACAGAATAAACCATCGTGCTCATCACACAAAGTTTTATCCTGGGTGGGAATCGAACCCACCACCTCTTGCGTAGCAGTCAGATACCACGCCACCGAGACAGTGTCTAAAATGGTTGTTAGGAGTAAGGCCTATGAACCCTTAATTCATAAATATCTTAGATATAACTTGCCTTTATCCCCGGAGGGATAGGCAGAGGCATACTATACGTCGACATTATGCCATTTGTATTTTATCCCGTAGGATAAGGTAAGGTAAGGTTGCCTGTAAGAAATTGCTTTTTGCTATAAGGATACGTTAGCAAAAAGCAATTTCTTACGGGCAACCTTGGGATGGACATATATTCAAAGAACCAGCAATATAGTGGGTAGTTGTTGTAATAAGTGATAACTCATATATATTTTAATAAATATAGCGTTTCCGAGCTTCAGAAGGCACATTAGGTAACCAGTAACATGGCAGTCGTTAAGCCCAGTTAAAGGCCTTATGGGCGGCTTGAAGATTATCAACAGCAGGTCGCTACAACCTGCGCCTGTCCACTTCAACACGACAATGGGCTTACCACCTGTTACGTGGGACAAAAATGCAAACGGTGAAATGTAGGCTCATAGTAAGTATGCCTCTGCCTACCCCTTCGGGGATAAAGGTGTGTCAATATGTATGTATTATTAATTATTTAATATGTATATATTTATTAATATGTATTTTAAATAGATATTTGAATATTTAACGGATGAAGCAACGATGGGGTTGCTACGTCAGATGGCAGTCGCTTCTAACAATATATCAAAAGTCGTACGTCGTTTAGTCCGAGAGTACTAGGACTTTAATTGGTCGTGCTAATTAGTGTCTAGCACATAAGACCTTTTAGCCTTTTTGTTACCACCATACTATAAAGGCCAACGCGTTCAAAATTTCTTCCAAATTTAACATCAAAAAAATACCCACATTTTATTTAAATTTATTCGGCCCTTTAGACCCACCCCAGTTCCGTGCTTTGGAAGGCACGTTAAGCCGTTGGTCACGGTTGTCAGTGGAATGGCAGTCGTTAAGTCAAGTTGAAGGCCTCGTGGGCGGCTTAAAAAAAATTTCAACAGCAGGTCGCCACCGCTAGCGCCTGTCCATTTCAACACGGCAATGGTCTCACCACCTGTTACGTGGGATAAAAATGCATACGGTAAAATGTGGGCGTTTATTATGCCTCTGCCTACCCCTTCGGGGATAAAGGCGTGATAATATGTATGTATGTATGTATGCAAAAGTCATACGATATCTGCTCCTAGCAGTCAAATAAAAGAGTCAATACCGAAAGACCGCAAGCTTAAAACCTAGTCAGGATTTGGTCAAATGATGATGATAATTCACGAGTTGTAGCTAAACTTCATATAACTTGCACGCTTTATAACTTATTTTGATTAATGTTTTAATGATAAGAATGTGTAAGGTGTGTATTTCAATGTAATTATTTTAATTGGCGACTCGGTAAAGGTAAGGGATCGATACCCTTTCGCCAGATGAGGTCACAGGGAGGGACTGGATAAGGCACAGAATTGAGAGAGGCCTTCGTCCAAGAGTAGACTGCCACAGATTGATGTAATTGAATAATAATAAGTTACAATTGTACAAATTAGTACATTGCTACCACGGTCATTTTGTATTCCTTAATTCTTTTGAAGTTATAATTTGTTAGCGCGTTAGGGAAAAATTATGAACGTAGATTTTACGATGCACACGCAGACCGTCACTAAAAACCGACACCGACGTTAGGCCAACGAAAAAGAAGCACAGCTATGGTATGGGCCGTCACTCAAAACTGTAAATTTTATTTCCGTTTACATGTACTTTTGAATTTTGAAATTCGAATGTCTATGAGTAAATTTTGAACACATTGGGCGCGTTCCAATAAAGGCCCGCAACGATCGTAACACCCAATGTGTCGTTCCACCTAAAGCTTGCGGTCGTTGTGGGAGATCGTATGACGTCATACATTACGTCACTGTTTGCGACCGCATGACGCCCACATCGCCAACAAAATATAGGTGGGTCCGAGTGGGCTTTTACCAACACTTAGCGGGAATATTCAAAATAAGAACAATGGCGACAACACAAATTACATTTTTGCATCCGTATGCATAGTGATGTTGCAGTGGAAATTGTTTGTAAACCAACAGTTTTGTCAAAAATGCAACAATAAATTTACGAGAATCCTTATTGAAATAAATTTTAAAATATCATTTTAAAGTTTTTTTTTATTTAATTTTATTAAACAAAATACAGATTACAACTATTACAATACACAATATGAAATCACATGGTGCAGATCTGAATCGTAATTCAAACATTTGTGTTCTTTGAGAACTTCGTAATAAACTAACTAAAATGTAACTAATAATTCTAACTACTGGGCGTGGAATAAAGGACACCTTTGAGTTGTTCAATGTATGCTGCTATCTTAGGAGTAAATATATCAAGAAAAGCAAAGTTCCGGTTTTAAATTTCGATTTCGCGCTCGTAGTGCGTTCCACATATAAATATCGCCCACAACGCCCGCGGGCTCTGTTACATTAGTGAAACAGCAATTTCAGCGGTCGCGGTCGTGAGCGTTGCGGGCGATAAGTGGAACGCGCCCAATATCTAAGTTATCGAAATTGCACAATATTATGGCAAGTATTAAGTACAACACTATAAATGTTCTTAATTAATGAACAAAAAGAAAAGAAATTCCAATAGCACTTGGTAGCGTTTAAAATTTTTGTCACGCCCTAACGTGGTTATTTGTCGATACCTACGTACTGCTCCGCAAATCAAAAATGAAATCTCAAATTTATCTTTAAGTTTTGAATTCCAATAGTCATTACACAAGCCATTTTCGTTTCCTTACCACCATTTCCTTATAGCGGTCTCTGATTCGAATCCCTGGTCGGAACAAATATTAATGTCTCTTGCAAATATAGAGCTTATGAAGTGGTGGGAGAACGTCTTTAGAACGAAGTTCTTCAAAAGATATATTAGAAGATTTTTGCTAGGTCAGCTGCGCGAGTGTAGTAGCTCAAGTTTTTGGGAACGTCCATAAACTACAATTGCCACTTTCCTTTCGATAAGGTAGGCAGTATGCTGGTCTGCCACATAAGTGGTGTAATAAATGAAAGCAAGGAACGTAAAATCGTGATCCAAACCGAGGGAGTCAAACACAATGACGCAAAACTGTTACATTATAAATAAGCTAACGTTGCTTTTCAAACTCCTAGTTTTGTTATGATAACCTTTGCCGAGCAGATAGGTGTTTCACACGAACGAAGTCGCTAGCATCACTCTCAAGATTAATTTAAATATTAAAAATACTTCAAATAAGGAACAGTAACTTCTTGTTCTAATAAGCCCAAACACTGTGTTATGCTGCAGTTTACTGAGAAGTTGGGTATCCCTCAGACTTCTTGATGTAGCAGTAAGTTCCAGGTTACCATGTCATGGAAATACCATTAAAGATACAGTATACCAAAAATTTCAAGTCAAACGGACTTGTGGATTTTAGTGTGATCGCTTCATCACCTAGAATGATGTCTAATGATATTTAAAACTTATAGCTAAGGACCCTCTCGATCACTTCGGCTTTCAGACAATAATATATACATAATTTTGACTGCCTTGATAGCGCAGTGGAAGTGTATGCAACTGCCGCGATTGAGGTCTCGGGTTCGATTCTCGGGTCGGGAAAAATATTTTTGTGATCCAAAAAATGTTTGTTTCGGAGTTTGGGTGTTTCCTATGTATAATATGTATGTGTTTAGAAATATATAAGTATGTTTATCAGTCATCTATATCCCATAACACAAGCTTATATTAGCTGTTGTTATTGTACGTGCCTAATAAATGTATTTCTTTCTTCTTTCTCTTTCTTACTTTGGGCTAGACGGCGGTGTGTAAAAAAAATGTCCCACAATATTTATTTAATAATTCCGCATCAAAATTGGTTCACCCGTTCGGGAGCTATGATGCCACGATAGATAGACAGATACACAGGTTAACTTAAAACACCCCTCGTATCTCATCTAGGATGTAAGACAAATCGATAACGTTTACCTTCATAGTTCTTGAAAGTTAAGCGAACATAAAATGAAAATCCTTTTTATTTTCATTTCATGTGGGAATTCGATAAGTTCGATGTAATTCTTTGCAAGAATTCGGCTATCCTCTTGAGAGGGTTTGGGATACCTAGAAGCCTTAATGAGACAGTCACAAAATTAATCAAGATCTATCTTGTCTTGTTCTTGTTTGGTTGAAATAATAAATATATAATTATCTCAGGAACTACGTCGGTCGGATTAGAAAAATTCTTTTAGTGTGGGAAAGCCTATTTTTCGAGGAAGGCTATAGGCTATAAACCATCACGCTACTAGCCTGGAGAGCGGAGCAGTAGTCATAAATGTCGACAAATCGGGTAAATTTGTATGCATTATTGTAGAATTTATAATTAAATACGTGCGACGGGAGTTCGAAATATGTCACGGGCGAAGCCGGGGTTCACCTAGTTGACTATATAAAGATTAAAACTGTAGTAGTATTGTATTTCCGTAAGGTAAAGGTAAACTCACTACCTAATAAAGGTCGAGGAAGCAAGTTGGTGATATTCTCTATAATTGGACATTTTGATAATTGGACATTTAAGGATTAGGACGTTTTGGTAATTGGACATTTACACCCGCTTTTGTGTGTGAAAATCGCCACGCATTCATTCATTCACAGACTCGAACCGACATATCTGTCTAGCGCCCGGCACTACGGATATCTCCTCAGAAAGATGTTCCAGGGTTGTCTTCTTGGCCATGCTTCTGTAAGGATGGCGAGCAACCCATCCGCTGTCCTCAGGCCCCCAGACATCTCTATGTTCAAATCGAAATCTTGAAATATTTCTCTCTGCCTACAGTCTTGGGCGAAGACAAGACTGCAGTGCTCTCTCACTACTCTATCTCTCACTACTGACTGCGAAACTTAGGTCCTCATCCACTACCTCTCTGCCGCCTCTTTCGAGAGCGTGACCTGCTCCTAGAAAAAAGTATTTTTTTAACGAATCTAATGGAAACCGATAAGTTACTTATGGTTATTTTTCAAAGTAAATGCCATTTTAACAGTAGCATTGAAAATACTGTGGATTACGCAAACATAAAATGGCAGAATTTAAATCCTGTAGGTGTATTGTGGGATTCTTTTCACACAGCGCCATCTAGCCCAAAGGAAGCTAATATTAGCTTGTGTTATGGGATCTAGATAACTGATAAACATACTTATATATTTCTAAATACATACATATTATACATAGGAAACACCCAAACTCTGAAACACACATTTGTGGATCACACAAATATTTGTTCCGACCCGGGAATCGAACCCGGGACCTCTTGCGTAGCAGTCGGATACACTCCCACCGCGCCACAGAGGCAGTCTTGACCGATAATAGATCAAATATGAAGAACTATGTTATGATTCCATGAGATCATACACGAGACAACAGACCATATGAGACCAGACCATATGAGACGATACACTTAGAGTCTTGACTTCGGATCCTTTACTCAAATCTGAAAAAAAATCGTAGGTAATGGACTAATCCATACTAATATTTTAAGCAAATTGAATTTTTGATATATTCAACAAATTAATATTTAATTATGTGTAAACAAATTAATATTTATTTATGCAACTGTTGTAAAATAAAACACGAATGTGGGTTTAAAAATAGAATCACATGAGTTTTTTAATACTTAATTATCAACAGTTGCATACAAGACTTTATCTACACCTTTTATATGAATTCTCTATAAAAAAATCTGAGGATGGAAGAAAAATGGCTGGGATTCGAATAACACACTTTTAAAAAAAATGGAGTGGTTTTACGAAATTCAGTACAACATTATATGATCCGTTTTGATGATATAATGATTATAATGTCATTGGGTGTTTTAATGGTAGCAATAAGCTAACAGTTTCAGAATCTTTTCTAGAGGACTTAAAGTATGGGTAAACAATTTTACTGTTAAAGAAGTGTATTATCCCTGATTACTATAGGCTACTTTTTGTACTGGAAACATTTTCTATGAGAAATGGGTACGCAAAATATTCACCATGCGGGTAGTTCCTAGCTAGTGAAGTCTTAAAAGACTAAAATTTATTACCTAATATACTAAATAAGACAAAGATATACATATTAAAAGACGTGTGTGATAAACTTAATGAGCATTATATTAGACGAAGCGTAAGGTATATCCCCGGGCGAATGGGTACATTTATCACTCACACGTTACAGAGATAAGATAGTGAAAGGGTATTTACATCCCTGCGAATGTTTTAAAGGGAGGTGTTATGTAACACCTTGGATAATCTCGGAGGTCAAATTGTCAAACAGATTTCATGTACGCATAGTTGTAATATTATATGACTAAGGTATCTGGGTGAAATAAATGGAGATTACCACCAAGACACATTAATAAATTATTATATGTTTCTTAGTAATTTACTAATATTATAAACGTAAAATTTTGTAATAAATGTATAGATGTAGGTTAGTTACTCTTTCCGCAAAAACCACTGAATGGATTTTGATGAAAGTTTACAATAATATATCTTACACATCAGAATAACACGTAGGCTACTTTTTATCCTGTGATAAACGGGAACGGGAAACTTCGCTACGCGGGCGAAGACACGGGCGTCGATGTAAAGGCGTGACAATAATTTTCATCATTCAAAACTTAAGGCTAATAAAGAATTGTCCATTTTAAGATGTAGTCTTTTAGAGAATAGCCATTTTGCAAATTTGTTCTTTTGCGACTCTGTTGCCATTTTCTCAACTTTTCGCTTTTGCGCCTAAGTCTCCACTTGACTTAAAGACTACCTACTATGTTACTCGCACTCAGGACCAACTAACTAACTATCTTTACACTGTTTCCCTGACGGAGTAGTCAGGGAGGACAGATCGCCAGGCTTCGCGATACATGCATGCTTCTTTCGCTTCTTGAAGAATCATCAATCGCTTTATACACGCACGTCTGGGTATCCGAGTACCTACTTTAGACTTTTCCGTTTTTGAGCAATCTGCTCACGTGGTCTTCATATGTAAGTCCCCTTTACCCTGACTCCTTCTACGAAAGTAGAGTTGCACAATACACATTCTTCGTCAATCGTTCCTCACTCATTCGTTGGGCGTGTCTGGCTTATATGTTTATTTTTATCTTGCACCTAGACGAAACTGAAAATAAGATGATTAGTAGAGCACGTGATTCACCCAAAAAATGCTATGTCTGGCTAATGTCCTGGCTAAAGAATAGTTAGTAATTAGATTGTAATCAAACTCTGGTTTTGCACACTAGTCACGTTCGCAAACACCACACATTTATTTATCAGCGACGCCTTTATCCCCGCATAACCGAATCATATTTATTTTATAGGGTCGGCAGTGCGAGTGCTGCACCTCTGATGTTGCAAACGTCCGTAGACTACGGTGATCACTGTCCATCTGGTGGGCCGTGTGCTTGTCAGTAGCAGGTATTAAAAAAACACATTTCACCGTGTGGATTTTTGTCCCACGTAACAGGTGGTGAAGCGCTTTGCCGTGTTGAAATGGATAAGGGCATGTTGTGGAGACCTGCTGTTAAAGTTTTTAGGCCGCCCAAAAGGCCTTCAACTTGGCTTAACGCCTGCCATGTTACTGGCAACCACGACGTACCTTCCGGAAACGGAAACGCTCGTAAATGGAATTGTCACAAAGCGATCACCCATTCGAGGACCAGTCATAGCGAAAGTTGCTTAACCCAGTGATCGTTTACAGAACTCTGAGTTGGTGGAACGAACACTTAATTTTAATATATGTAAGCAAAGCAGAAGCAGTTATCATGACTGGAATTTGACAAGCCCTTGCCATATAAAGTTCATTTCAAATTGTTTAACTGACATTGTTTCTCATTTATATTGTGTAGGTATGTAAATTTTAATTATAATACTGACATATCAACTCAGATTTGTTTATTCATAAAATCAGCTAAGTAATATAAGCATATTACAGCTATGCAAGGTGCTGAGTTTTAACCTTCGACGAAAAACGAAAGGATTTATTGTTTGAAAGCCGACGTGATCGGTACTTAGCAATCAATTTTAAAGATCGCCAGTTCAATCTTTAGGCGATGAAGGTATCTCATTAAAAGCCACAATTTCGACTGACCGGAAATTTGTTGCATTGTTACTTTGATAGTATTACCAAGACATGATAACCTAGAATTGCTGCTGCATCAAATAGTCTGCTGGATACTGTGGTATTTGTCTTCTTATTATGTATGGAGGACGCATACCACGGTATGAGGTCCAGTATGCTGGCTGGTCACAGCGATAGCCATTACGTAAAAAAGAGATTTAAATGGAACGATGGGTACCACTCGCGATGGATGGACAAAAGGAACGACGCCGGCAAAGTTATACTGGCATTTTATAAGGATTTTTTTGTGGCGAACACAGTGTTCTACCACATACGAATTGCGCCTGACCCCAGGATAGTCTTAGTGCAGTTTCTGCCACGTACACGCCTCAGCCATAGTTTATAATAATACTTTTATAGACCTGCCTCTTCAATTTAGTTGCAGTTACATCTCAGCACTTAATTTCAATTCAAATGCTACGCGTGTCTGCCTTGAATCGTGTATTCACGCTATTACAAACAAGAATACAATCAAGCTTTGATAATGTTTTCTTTAAATTTCACATTTACATAGCTACCAAGATTGTATAAATTTAATGTAGGTAATATGAGTATTTTACCTTACGGCTCTTCCCTTACAAAAAGCTTTCAAGGAGAGAATCGTTTTCAATTGTATTCTTTTATAACTCCCAGAGGCGCTGTGTAAATTCAAAGGAGTAAAAACATCGCTAGGATATTGCCTGGTATTTTTTTTTATGTTAATAAGATATACTTGATAGCTTTTGTTAGCGAGAAAAAATGATATGAGATGTTTGACAAAATGGCGACCGCTAAGTCATAAGTGCACCTAACAAACCAAGAAGGCGGGGTGATGATGAGCAACCATTGTTTAGTGGTAAATATTGGATTCAATCATTATAAAAAAAATGTCTCTACAGTTCGTGATAACAAATACGAAAAAAGGAAATAATATTTATTTTTGGCAACAAAAGTATAGAGGAATAGACATGGTGAATAGTGGGCATATAATCTAATAATAAATATCCCCTTCGGGGATAAGGCGTTAAAGGAAAATAAACAAAAGTATATACATAAAAAAATTGTACCTATATGACAATATTTTCATGCAAATGAAAAAATATCAATTGGCACCGACCACTATACGATTACCTATACTACTATAATAGTATAATTTTAACAGAAAACAAATCTAAACTTATTTGCCAAAAAATGGTACCATTTAAAAATTTTCATGAAAATAAAATATCATATTTATATTTACAACTTACGGCTAATATAAACTTTACACATATAAAAAAGGAAGATAAGGAATAAAAATATATAAAAAAAAATTTAGGCATCAAAAAACTCTTCCACATCGCTGTCAGCCACAACGGTACCCAGAATGCTGGCAGCATTGCCACATTGAATTGTAATGCTGAGCCTTTTACCCAAGTACAAGCCAGCCTTCTGATCATGAGAACCATCGACCAAAAGCTTAGATGAGCTCTGAAAAAAAGCTCTGAAAATTATTATTATTATGTCTCTTCTTTTCTCGGGTATCTACTTTTTTTTTGATGATACCCGGGCTTTTGTTAGGCTTACATGGAGACATAGGTCCAATACGCAGAGGCCCTTTGAGAATTTTAATCTAATAGGGAATGGGACCCCCACTGCAGATAGTCCACGCCCGTCTTATGTAGAAGAACGGTAATGGATCACCTCAAATGGGAGTTAAACTATTGTGAAATGTGCTAACTATGAAATGGGCTATTAGGTTGGGTGTTAAATGGATTGGGTGATTTAAGCTATTGATGAAAACGGCGTCTGCCTTTTTAATATATTATTATCAAAATACTGGCAGACGGTGATTTGCCAACTCAATAGATGGGCCCTCTATGCAATCACCATAGGCATGATAAGCCTGTAAGGCGACAGAGGGCAACACCGGTGTGAGCGGCTTGGGGTGTCGAGCGGTGCGGCGCCGGTTTCACCTTCGCGGGTCAGACCCGAAGGGGGGTTCCCCGTAGTTATGCCCTTGAAAATGACAGTTTCACCCCCGAGCATATAGCTCTGGCTCCCTCCCTCTGACCGGCCAATTAAGGCAAGCCAGAGTTGAGATTTGCTGCACTCCCGGGAGTAGCACTCTCACTGCTCTCCCGTTAGGCCATTAAATCCTAACCGGTGCAGAAGGGCAACAAAACTCTGAGGAATCGGGACCGATGTGTAGCCACGCACATTTAGCTCGCCACAAGCTGCCCTGTGGATGTGAGCTTTTCAATAACTTTCTGATACATTTTTTGTTGATATCAGAAAGTATTAAGAAAAGTATTAAGTATTTATTATTATTATTATTAGAATAACACACATGCTACTTTTTCTCCCGGGACAAAGCTCAAATCCTGTGGGAAACGGGAAAAGAAAAAGCTTCACCGCAAGTGCGGAGCCGCGGGTGTCAATTAGTTTTACTATACTTATAGCTTTGCAAGTTGATATTAACGAAGCCCTCTTGACTTGAAATGGATCACTTATATCAAACCTTGTTAAACGTCGTATTGAGAATATGCATTGGCAATATTTCAAATTTAATTATATACCAGGCCAAATGGCCAAATGGCCCAAAAATGTTTTACAATTTATTTGACCAAGTTTCAGAATATGGAACCAAACTTCCGCATTCGATTAAAATTTGTTTAAAATACTGAAGTCCATATTCATAGAATACATTTTTAAAGCAATTCGTTCACATACATTTTTATGAAAGTAGTTCGAGACGGGGATTGAACCCGTGACCTTTGCCTAACCAGGGCAATGTTCTAGCCCCTGAACTACCTGAACCGTACCGAAACATGTTGAAATTCTTCACTATATTTTAATCGTCATTTAAGGTATGAGCCATCTATCGAACTACATAACAACTCTAATTCCAATGAACAGTGTTACAACCATTTCACAGAAATTCTTAATAAAAGATCGTGTCTATAAATAAAAAATAAATAAGTCACAACGAATCAAGAAAACGCGATTAAGTGAAATCGAAGTTCGGCTGAATTTGGGTCGAATTTTCCTTATTTTAACGGAATAACCAGTCGAAATTCGAATTCGGTTCAAACCAAACCCGGTCCGTTTTTTAATGGAAGTAAGTAACAGAAACCTACTTACTGTTTGCATCTCGGTATGCACGCCGTAATGTACTGTAAGTACACTAAGTACTGTACTCGTAATTCACACTTTTTCCCTGAAGGGGTAGTCAGAGATGAAAGATTGCCAGACTTCACGACCCCTGCATAGTACTTTTATTTCCGACAAATTTATTAATCGTTTCATACAGGCACGTCTGGGTATCCTAGCACTCCATTTTTTAAGCAATCTGCTCTCGTGATCTTCGTAGGTAATTTTCTGTTTAAATAATATACGAGTATGTTAGTGTAAGCCTCTGTCTACCCTGATTCCTTCTACCTATTTCAACACAAAAATCTTATTCGTTAATCGTTCCGTCCTGCAAACAATACGTGAAGATAGATATTTAATTACCTTTATCGTATGAAAAGTGTGAGTTTTCCAGTCTTTTTTCTTCACTACTCTGCTCTACCGTGATGGTGGGATTTTTTGTTAGAATACACAAATAGGAATTCAAGATACATTCAGAGCGAGATCTCAGGTACTACATGCTTTTCGTACCAATTGCATTGCAACATCACTCGAATACCTAGTAATTTGTTGTGCCTAAATTGTACGTAGCTCAGATATCACTATGATACTTAAAGTAAATATTTTTCTGTCACGTTAAGCTAATATTATAAAAAATTACGTTTTAAGAACACCTCACTCACTCACTGGGGTGCCTGAATTACCTCGCCACAAGATACGGAATAATGTTTAGTACATCTAACAGAGAGAAGCAGGAAGAAACTAGTTTAACAAATAATAATAGTGTAATATTTTATATAACCCATTTTATAAAATAGGTTCTAACTTAATCTTTAAGTATTTAGACGCCCCACTGTTTCACCAGTGTAGTATTCATTCACGTGGGTATACGGGGATAAAATACATCCTAAGGTGTTATTTTAATATAAATAAAATTGACATGTCTGTTTGTAATACCAAATTTACAGCTTTGAGCTGTGCGTTTATTCCGAATGGAGTAAAAAACTATAACCTATACCTATGCGTTTATTACGTAGTGGGATAAAAAAAACTATTGCGTTTCTATTAGCAAACTACTACAGCGGGTGGATCAAAATCCGGATCGTTGGGACCAGAAATATTGGTTTCTCTCTGAAAATAAGGTGTTATTTTAATTTTAATAAAATTGACATGTCTGTTTATAATACCAAATTTACAGCTTTTCACAAATTGCATGTAAAAGTATATACGGTACATAAATTAAAAAAACAAGGACTTTTTTCCTTTATGTCTTAAGTTTGTTCAAAATAATCTTCGTACTGTTCCACAACATTTACTTTGTAAAACTGACCGGTTTCGCCTCACGGCATTCTCAAAGGTACACAAAATGACGACTGGACCTAGAAAGTATACTTTCTAGATAAATGTTGTGGAACAGTACAAGTGGTGTTATTTAATACTAGACGACCCCCACAGCTTCGCCCGTGGAATATTTCGACCTCCCGTCGCACCTATTTAATCCCGTCGCTTATAAATTCTACAATGATGCATATAAATTTGCCCGATTTGTCGACATTTATGACTACTGCTCTGCTCCCCAGTGTAGTAGCGTAATGATATATAGCCTATAGCCTTCCTCGATAAATGGGCTATCTAACACAAAAATATTTTTTTTCAAATCCGACCAGTAGTTCCTGAGATTAGCGCGTTGAACCAAACAAACAAACAAATAAACAAACAAACTCTTCAGCTTTATAATATTAGTATAGATGTGTAGCAAGTTGCACTAAGCGCCATCAATCAACAATATAAATCATTTTATTTATCTGTAGAGATATTGGTATTTCAGCTTACACATTTTAAAACATTATCAAAAGGGGTCTTAAATACTTTGATTGAGAATAAATTTCATTGCTTAATAAGAAAACTATTAATAAATGTAATCAAACTTCATAATATCCAAGAGCTTTGAACAGAAGCAGCGAGCTAGTCGCATTTGTGGCAATTAATTTCTTGTCGCAGACAGCAATACTTTAGTTATGGTTTCAAGATTTTATTATAGAGCGCGTCATTCGTTAATTTAAATTCGTTAATATAAATTTAAGAACTTTGAAACATTAAACTCGCGGATGGTTTATAAAATACACGAGACGTGGATACTTACAGTGGAACTAGTCTAGCTAGACCCTTAAAGTTGCGGAACGAGTTATGGAGCGATTTATTCTCTGTGAGAGATAAACAAATAAACTTCGATATGAGGTTATTCGTTAGAGAAGCAGAGTGATCGACATAGCTTGCAGAGTTGTCATGTTAAAGTGGTAATATGCTGGTCTGGGTTCAGCGTTCAGAAGAACTGGCGACCGATAGAGCAGACGAGTTACGGAAGGAGGAGGGACACCATTGCTCGGCAAACGCAAGGTATAGAGCGACCTTCTAAATTTTGCTGACGTAACTTGGGAGAAACCTACGTCCAACAGCGGCGTGCCCAAAGCTGATTTGATCTCGATATAATATTAAAGTCATTATTGATTATAATGACTTACTTTTTATATGCGAACCGGTAGTACTGGTGACATCAAAAACCCTTGTTTTGAACTTAGAACGGTTTTTTGACTTCCGATTCCAAAGTAGTGTGACGATCAATACACGCAATATACGATTATACTTTCAAAACAGATGTATAATCTTGTATTTAAATTTTCTTTTTACAGAATCCTGCCGCTCACAACTGAAATCTAATCTAATTGCTTTTACTAATCTTCTGCGTGGGTTGAAACTCTATATTGAAAAAGCAACAGATTAATTCAATGGTTTCCTAAAGCCTTATTGGATGTTATGACGCAAATTAGGTTTGTGTTTTTCTTTTAGTTTATTTATTTATCTGAGTTACTCTCTAGTGGGTAATTTAAATAATGGATGAAAAGGTCCCCATGATCTCCAGGACCCAAGTGACCTCATTTGCTAGCGGTGCACCTGTTCACTAATGGAAGAGGAATCCACTGTTTGCACTTTCACCAAATTCCATTAAGCTAGCAAACCTATGTTAAAGGTGAGGAGATAAAATTAATAAGAGAACCCTGGGTTTTTGAAGCTAAGGCCCCTGATGATAACAGTACTAACGTGAACAAAGAAAGTTTGCTGCATAAACAAAAAATAATCAAAATTAGACTCGGAAGTTTTGCAAAAATACTCAAACAAGATCTTTAGCTTTTGACAAAAAAAGCCACAAGAATAGTAAAGTATCAAAAAATATTATCTTTACCAAACTTTAACACAAACAGAAGAATATTCCCGCTAAATATCGTAAAGACGATGATTATAAATATATACAATGACAGCGGTTAGTAGATATGGAATCGATAACAACCTACATTGTATAGTTTAATTCAACAATCGTATTCGTTTGTAGAATACTGATTACTTCAAAATCGGTTTAAATTCACTGGAAATGCAATATTGCTTTACCGAAAATTGAACTGAAATAGAGTTTTGAGTTTAACGAGAGCTTGTATTCAAAACTGAATGCGATAACTGGCCTCCCAAAAGACTGCAATCTCTTTTGAAACATGTTGTATAGTGCTAAGTAATAATATTAACAAAGCAATCACGTTATTTTCACTCTGGTAACCCAAATTTAGTTCAATTTTATTTTTTTACTTCTATCTATATCCCCAAGGTTACAGCTAGTATATAGGTATATCTTTTGATTACCTCGGTGATGTCGCTGCCATGCTGAGGTCTTGGGTTCGAATCTTAGGTCATAACAAATATGTGATCAGTAAATGTTGTTTTTGGAGTTTAGGCACGGGCGTAGCTAGGATTTAGTTTATGGGGGGGGGGGGGTTAAATACTTGTAATAATGCGTCAATGTTTGTATAGGCCGCGTGTTCAGGTTGAAGGAAAAGGTCTAAAAAATCTCTGGCCTCTGTTAGAGCTGCGTGTCACGGCAATGAAAATACTGAGGTGAATGTGTGGAGGAACTCCCACATCCGCGGCCTCCTTACTAGGCATGTCGATGACCATGCAAGGTGGAGGAGGAGAAGTAGGAAAGTAGACCCCCGGCGCCGTAAACGCAACTAAGACAGAAGCTCGGATGATGATGATTGTTAATATCGTTTAACATTTGGTGGGGGGTGGGTGGAACCCCAAAAACCTTTCCCTGGCTACGTCTATGACTTACTATGTATAATATGTATGTTGGTCTCATAGCACAAACTTATATTGGCACACGTGTCTTACATCTGTCGACTTTGATTAGACAATTTGTACTAGAAAGCTGTTATTTGGCATCGATATATGAAACACTGAACTCTACAAAGAGAATAATTTATTTAAAAAATTGTACATTTACAAACTAGAACGCGAGCTATGGAGCCATATCTCGTTTGGATCATATTATTACGTGCTGACAAAAGCATTAATAATTTGAGTAGTCTATCGCAGAGTTCTCAAGATTATTAATGACTTACTCTAAACTGTAATATCTTCTGTGCATATTAAGATTGCGTAAGGAGCATAAGAAGAATTTGATAGCACTCTAAAACACAGCCTCCTATTGTTTCTATTTACGCCATAAACTCATTTATCACGCAGTGGATTATTGTCACTGACAGATGCTGCGGCGACGAAAGTCATTAACTTGAAGGAACACATATAAAAGAAAAACAAAGTGCGCCCTAAGGCTAGATACGGAGTTATAAGTCTTGAGGTTAGTCACGGAATAAGTAATAGTACAAGGCTGGCAACCCCGAACGGAGATTCTTCTATCTCGTAACATGAATTCATCTCGGTCACAGTTGATGGCTGTACGTGAGTGAACACATACCTCGGATGTTCCGAAACGTGAAAGAGTTCATACAATTTCTTTCTTTTCGTTTATATCAATATAATCACTTTTTTAAATTAATGATTACCTACATATATAGACAGATAAATAAAATGTTAGTGTCTGTTTGTAATTTTAAATTAACAACTAATTATTTTTATTTTTTGCTGAGTTTCTTTGCTGTTTGTTCCGGTTAATCTCTGAGCCAGAGCCGATTTTGACATGACTTTATAGCTGATAGCTGATGTTATAAAGACTACATAACTTAGGGTTTATTTTAAACTGTGACTCTTTCGGGTACAATAACATCACAAATAACATACATCTCGCGGGAAGGTTTAATAAACAAGGGATATCCTTTAAGGAAAGCTGACTTTGAGCCACGCGTTACCATCAATATCATTGGTTACGTAAATGTAAAAGTGGTTAAGAGAACGTAATTTTATCAATACTTCGTAAGTCTGATTTAGAGCCACGCGTTACCATCAATATTATTGGTTTCGTGAATGTAGATGTGGTCTAGAGAACATAATTTTATCAATGCATCGTAAATTAGTTAGTTCACCACAATGCATAAGGGCATTGCTGTTAGAGGGAAGAAGTCTGTAAGTTAATAATGAGATTCATTGAAGGTTACCCCTTGTTGTACCCTTAATGCAACAAGCGGTAACCTTCAAGGAAACTCACGAAAATTTAAAAGCAGACTGCGTTTTCCTTCAATATTATTGATTTCGTGAATTTAAACGTGCTCGTTCGTTCACATTCCAACCGTTTTACATTAACCATTGAATGCAAAGGATCTTCTCTCTACGTACAAGTAATCCTTTCTTAATGACCTTATTAAAAACCATTTCTTTTCATGGTTATATAAATCGTAGTACCTAAGTATTTACTTCCATACATATCGCAATTTATGAAAAGACATTTTTCACTCAATGTCGATTTAAAAACAAACATCTTGATACCAACACAACACAGATTATAAGCGAAACAAAATGCGTATCCCAATAAACCTCACTGGCTCAGGCGAGTAAAAATATGAACACTGGCAACACTAATATCTCAAAGAGAGCGAGTGCCGCTTTTATCATTAAAATTTACTGAAAATATTTTACCTAGTAAACTATACAGCGTGAAGATAGTTAGTTAGTTAGTAAACTACTTTGTAAAACTTTTCATAACTTGTTTTGTGATTACAGAGCTCAATGTTTTAAGACATAGACATATTGTCACGCCTTTATCCCAGAAGGGGTACCGTATGCACTTTTGTCCTATGTAACAGGTGGTAGCAAGGTAAGCCCATTGCCGCGTTGAGGCGACCGCAGGTTGTGCGGTTCTGCTGTTGAATATTTTCAAGGCCTTCTACTGGGCTTAACGACTTCCATGTTATTGGCAACCGGGACCAACGACTTAACGTGCCTTCCGAAGCACGGAAACCCTTGCAAATGGAAATGCCACCAAGTGGTCACCCATCCGAGGACCAGCCATAGTGAAAGTTAACGCACTGATCGTTTACAGAACATTGAGTCCGCGGGGCCACAAGCGCTTTGTTTTTACTGTCTCAAGGTGCTTAGATATTTTTATGTGCCAACCTAACTTAAGCTAACTTCATGTTAAACGATGTGTATCTAAATATCTTCCGGTTGTATAACTGTCGGTTCAATAAATAACCTAACACATTGTAGGTAACATACTATTCCAGTAAAACAACTGATGCCATTAGCGCCGCGTGCACATTACATCAACTTGACCCTACTTAGTGGGTTATTTATGACCATCCACTTGAAATTTGACCGATGTGTCTCGGAACTAGGTGTAGTATGATGTTGGACAAGGTCTCACCGGCATTTTGTTATAAGTCAAGGATTTCTTTTTGGATGTTACGTAGGTATACAATGTAACATTAATGCTCAACCTTTTTTCCTCCATATTTTAGTTAACTGGAGACATTAAAAGAAACAAACACTTTTTTCCTCAGACATGAAAAAAAAATCATCTTTCTCAATATAGTGCTTTGGGGGGGGGGGGTGTAGCAGCGGAAATTGACATTGATAGTGTATTGTATATATTACGAACTGCCTGGACAGTGAAGCATTTGTCCGTAAAATCGGTGGAAAACAATATCAATCTTTAAATCTCAGATGATCACAAAAATCTACAATGAGAGTTACTAGAATAATGAAACCGACATGCCTCTGTGGCGCGGTGGGAGTGCATCCGACTGCTACGCAAGAGGTCGTGGGTTCGATTCCCACCCAGGATAAAACTTTGTGTGATGAGCACGATGGTTTATTCTGTGTCTGGGTGTTATTTTTCTATAATATGTATGTATTTAGAAATATATAAGTATGTTTATCAGTTATCTTGATCCCATAACACAAGCTAATATTAGCTTACTTTGGGCTAGATGGCGCTGTGTAAAAGTGTCCTACAATATTTATTATTATTATTTTAGATATTAAATACCAGAGTTAAAAAAGCCAACTACATATTTCGTAATTAATAAAAGAAAATAACTAGCGGCAATTACGTGGACAAGAATACACAAGGTGAAAAGTGGGGGATAAGGTGTAATAGATAAATAAATATCCCTTTTTGGATAAGGTGTAATAGGTAAATAAATAATAAAATAACTAGTCCAATAGACACGTTCCGATACCGAACAATTTTAACAGCACTTTATAAAATTGAAAACTTTTATCACGTCCGCGTCCGAACATTGGCGATTAGGTGGTACCGTACTCTTTTGAAATAGAATCAAAAACGTAGCTGCTCATTAATTTGACTTCAAGTTTGAAGCGCTTTTCTCGCTACAAGGCACTAAGATGAACGTAAATTACGCGTGTTGGCATTGACGAGTAAATCTACCAGTAACAAATTTTTGAGTTATATTTTTTTGCGGTTCTAAAGTTACAATGTTTTGATTCCGATTTTAAATGGATATTATGTGTAACAGAGTAAAAAGATTTTTATTTTAAAAAAAACGAATGTATATACTGTCGATTTGAAAAGAGAACCATGAGAAAAAAATGAAAATGAAAAATCTTTATTAAGATAGGTCACAAAGTTTTGATTCCGATTTTAAATGGATATTATGTGTAACAGAGTAAAAAGATTTTTATTATAAAAAAAACGAATGTATATACTGTCGATTTGAAAAGAGAACCATGAGAAAAAAATGAAAATGAAAAATCTTTATTAAGAAGATTTTTATTTTAAAAAAAACGAATGTATATACTGTCGATTTGAAAAGAGAACCATGAGAAAAAAATGAAAATGAAAAATCTTTATTAAGATAGGTCACAAAGTAACACTTATGAACGTCAAGATTTATTACCAGGTTCCTACTCAGGCCTACCTTTACGAGTACTTTTCGAATCTGGCAGTAAATGTAAATGTAGAAGCAATAATCTTGACGTTCATAAGTGTTACTTTGTGACCTACCTTAATAAAGATATTTTCAATTCATTTCATTTCAATCATTAAAGCAGCCAATTCGGAGCTAGTTACATTAGGAGTAACGAGGCGTTCAACCCTTCTTATACATTTTGCAAAAAAAAACGTAGAACTTGTGGAAACAGTATATATGCTTATGATATTTTGGTGTTTCTACCATACATATTAATGGAATTAAACATAGCTCATATAGGACCCGTAATATACGATTACCGTAATACTTATCTTTTCTATAGGATCTAGAGAAGTTACTTTCTTTCCATCTACCTCAAATTATCTTAAATTCCAAGACACTAACTGCTCCCGGGACTTGAACTCGGTGCATCTTTTCTAATCTTGGGCATTGCTTTAGATCATGGTTTAAAGGAGTCACAGTAATAGAAACGCAGGTGAGATTCGTTCTAATAAAAAAAAATCTTATAAATATTGCCATACCGTCGTGACTGTTCGTCTGTTCGTTCGACTGTGACGTCGGAGAAAAGTAGTAAAATCTAATCAAAATTCGCCTTTTAAAGCCCAACAACCATCAAAGTTTAAAAAATTAACGAACCTTAAAATATTCAATACATTGCACACATATAATGTGATAGGTTTAATGTATTATATTAACTGCTGTGCTGCACCTCTAGTGTTGCAAACGTCCATAGGCTATGGTGACCACTTTCTATCAGGTGGTTCGTATGCTTATCTGCCACCTCAGTGGTATAAAAAAATAAACGAAAAAGTTGATAATAAACGTAACCTAATAACCTTGTTGGGTGCGATAGGGACCTACATACATCTTCGGGGCCCAAGCTAGCCTCATCTGCGAGTGGTGCACCTGCTGACTAAGGGACGAAGTCATCATCATCATCCGAGCGTCTGCCCAGTTGCGTCTCGCGACGCCCGGGGTCCGCTTTCCTACATTTTCTCCTCCACTTCGCACGGTCTTCGGCATCCCCGGTAGTAAGACCATTGGCACGCATGTCATCCCTTACGACGTCAAGCCAGCACTTCTACGACTACGACTACGACTTCTACGACTAAGGGACGAAGTCATGGCGAAGAAATGGAAAATTGAAAACAAAACCATATACCAACCCGTTTGGCCAGCGTGGTATAGTAAAGTCAATCCCTCCCAATATTGAATTGGGAGAGCTCAATGTCCAGCAGTGGACTTCTGAAATAAGCTGATTTGATTCAATAACCTCGTGGTATGGGATCTAGACAACTGAACTTATGTTTCTAAATACATATATACTTTACATAGAAAACACCTAAATTCTAAAACAAACATTTGCGGATCACACAAATATTTGCTCCGACACTGGAATCGAACTTGAGACCTCAGTGCGACAGTCGCACACTCTACCCTTACGCCACAGAGACAATCATTTTGAATTATTTTCTATAATACTTGGGTAAACTAAATGAAAACCCTCTTTATTCCCTTTCACGTGGGAATTCCGATAAGCTCGACACTATTCTTTGCGAAATTTCAGCCCCTAGAGCGTTCGGGTTGGGCGTTGATAAGTGAGTCAGAGGCAATAGAAGTTTTCATTCATTGTGTATTGATTTTTCTTGACCTTTTCCAATCAAATGTTATTTTTGGGAACTAAGACTTTTCTTATCCCGCTATATTAACCGCTATATTATACTATAATATACGCTTATGTATGAAAGCTAAGTAGTGTCTAGCACATAAGACCTTTTAGCCTTTTTGTTACCACCTTACTAAAAAGGCAACGGGTTCAAAATTTCTTCAAAATTTAACATATAAAATAGAAATATTTTATTTATTAAATTTGTTCGAGACCCACCCCAGTTCCGTGCTTCGGAAGGCACGTTAAGCCGTTAGTCCCGGTGGCCAATAAAATGGCAGTCGATAAGCCAAGTTAAAGGTCTTATGGCCGGCTTAAAAAAATTTAACAGCTGGTTGCCACAGCCTGCGCCTGTCCATTTCAACACGGCAACGGGCTCACCACCTGTTACGTGGGACAAAAATGCATACGGTGAAATGTGGGCGTTTAATATGCCTCTGCCTACCCCTTCGGAGATAAAGGCGTGACAATATGTATGTATTTATGAAAACATTCAGAATAATATTTTGTTACATTACATCTGTTGTCTACTATATAAGACGAAAAATATATATTAGAAGATACGTGATGAACGAAATGAGTAGGTACTATATTAGACGAAGTGTGGATCCACAGGGCTAATGGGGTCATTTATCACTCGCATGTTGTAATAAACGGAGTTTTCCGAATACTAGGTAAGTACCCACTAGCATATATCCAAGTATGTACTTCTTAACTTCTACGTATTTAGGATCGTCTTCATCTAGAGTGTTTTCCCAGTTGCTTTCAAACTCTACCTGGATTTGGAGCCGGAGGTTCACTTTTATTTGGTTAGTGACAAATCCTATTAATAACTCAACGCTAAAGTTTATTTGAATGTGTGGATGGATGTTTGTTACTCTTTCACGCAAAAACAACTGAATGGATTTTAATGAAACTTTAGAGCAATATGGCTAATATATCAGAATATAACATAAGTTACTTTTTATTCCGGAAACAAGTTCCTATGGGACCAGGGAACGGCTAAACCTTACTAGTATATACGGGGGCCGAGTCTACTATTGATAAGCCGTAGAATGGAACCAGAATCGCTGTTTTCTGCTGTCAAAATGTTGGTAGACTATAAAAAATGCAACTGACTAGCGGCCACTAGCGCGTCAGGTGTTAGTATAATTATATATATCGGCCGACTGATAGAAGTCTATTGGAGTATGATTTAAATTTATTTACAAAAAAAAAAAAACAAATAACTTACAATGTTATGACTTATATCTAAGTAGGTTACTGTTAAGTACGCGAAGTATTTATTACTAAATTGTAGAATGTCTCCATGTTTATACCTCTGACATCCATGCTAAGATTTAACTTGTATTATGGAAGCCAGGGCCCTCTCCATTAAGCCAATTGTTCTATACAATTTTAGAAAATTACAGCATTACTGTTTAATATTAAAAACATTAATTAATTAATAAAGAAAAACAGAAGGGGATATCCATTAAGCTTTCATAACAAGATGTATATCATATGAATGTGTGATGAGTGTAGGTGTGGTGTGTGTATATTAGGTGCGTTTATGTGTGGTAGTTGTGTTTGGATGTGTGTTTAAGAAAGATAGTATAATCTATGTTTATGATGACTACGAAAGAGTATGTATTGCACAGTAAAGTTTAGTGTTACCATTATTCAACAAGTTATTGTAGTGATGGTTCAAGTATGTGCTCAACTTCCTCGTAGTTCAAACTTTTAATATAATTACTTACTTTACCTTTGCATTGAAACTTATTTAGATCATAAATTTTACATACCTATTGTTAATATTATTATATAGTCTATTTCCCATAATTCTATAATATCTCTCAGCCAGACTGGTACAATGTAGTTCAATGGGACATATAGTGCGCGTTTTCCGTTTTGCTGAGTGTGCAGTAATACAGTCCAGGGAACCATGTTTGCGCAAAATAGTTTTAGCACAAAAAGCTGTCGCACAGTCATAAGTTTACAATCTTGATATAATTGTGCAGTGCTGTAACGAAACGGCTTAAAAGTCATAACTTTAAGGACCGTTCGCTGCGCCCTTTCTAGTTTTAACAGGGTTGTTTTGGGAGCATCTCCCCAGATCCCAATTCCAAAAGTCAGTATTGACTGGCATAGAGCAAAGTAAACCATAAAAACAACAGACTCGCTGGCACCATGTCTCAAGTTTTTGAAGATTGCTATTAGTTTTCGTACTCTTGCAGACAGCTCTTTGACCTGGAGACTCCATGATAATAGGTGTTGTGAATCTAGGAATCCAAATAGACAAATTTGGATTCCTAGATACCCAACAGTGGTTGCCCTTGTAAGGAAAATACAGGCACATTGTTCTGTTTGTTTACTGCACGTATGCGCTCTAATGACAAACAAGTCAGTTGGCTGTGTAGTGGATGTTATAGAGAATGGGATATATTTTGTATTTTCCATGTGCAATGTTAAAAAATTAGACGACAGCCAGGACATGATGATTTCAATAGCCGTCTCGGCTCGCTCCCGGATTTGATCCCAGTCACAGCCACGCAATAACAGGACTGTGTCATCATATCAGGTGGGCCGCGTTCCGAACCGGTGGTCGCTTTAAATATTTTAAATAGTGTATGACATTTTGTAAGCGCCGTTAAAATGGTCTATGCAAAATAAAGATATTTTTATTTTTTATTTTATTTTTATATCATATATAGCATACGAATATATGTTACAGTTTGAGATGGAAATGTTACAAAGACTGTTGACGTATACCAAGAAAAGGGTCGCTCCTAAAATTGAACTTTGGGGAACACCAAAACTTTTGGTGTTCTTCGCTTAGTCCTGAACCTATTTTACACACTGTGTCCTTTCTGAGAGGTAACTCTCAAAAATTGCAAGTGTAGTACCTCTAATGCCGATCCTTTCTAGTTTGGAGATTAAGATTGAAACAAAGACAGTGTCAAATGCCTTAGATAGATCTAGGAAGATGCCTAGACATTTTAACCTTTCGTCGAGGGTCTTAACTACATTATCAATAAGAGCAGATGCTGCGTCTTCGCATGATTTCGCTCTAAGAAAGCCGTATTGGTTTGGCGATAACAAATTTAACCTCTACCTGTCTTTACGGGGAAACAGGCGTGGTTATATGTACTGTACGTATGTAATTGTATATGCTTATTTAATGGAATATGAGCGGTGTGTGCTATAATGTACGAGAGTAAGGCATTGTTGCAATAGTATTTAATGTGTATTTGTGTGTTATGTATTTTCTGCTTGACTAGTGAGGTGTAAAGTGTGTACTTCTTGGATGGGAATAAACAGCAGTAACACTTAAAAAATAACAACAATAATATCTGTGTATGGTATAAATAGAAACTTATTAAGACTATTACACACAAATTCTGCCCATTATTAACATTAAATTTTACTTCTAATAGTCGAGCAATATTGTTTAATTTTTACTATTGTGTAGCAAGCCTTTTAAGACATGAAAGTGAATTAATAACAATAGACTGCTTGCCCTCACTTTCTCTAAGAAATATTTTACCGTTTCGATACCAGCAGAATTTACACCAATATGACCTGTGTTTAGTTTGTCCGCCTTTGGTAGACCTTTACTAAAAGCTCGAGTAGCTTTCAGTACCTGCTCTTTCATAGGTACACTTAGAAATTCGGCCACAATTGTGACCAAGGGAAATAGACCCATTGTGGCCGAATTTGAGTTATTTGGCAGTCGATAAACATCACGCAGTTCGGTTGATTTTACTGCCATCTGCATAGTGTTGCAAGTTTTAAAAACAACAGCTGTTATATCTGCGACGGTTTCCTTTTCCATTTGGGGAACGTTTCTGATTTCTATCGTAGAATAGCGTGTACTGTGCTGTAAATCAGTAACTTTCCTCTCCAACTCCAGGATGTAAGTACGTTGCTCCCTTCCTTCCTCCTGTAGTTCTGCATAATTCTTCTCATATCCTCAAAACTGCTATTTAAAAATGTTATAGATTTCTCTATTTCATTATTCGTTCTTTGGATATTCAGATTCTGCTGTTTTACCTCTGCAATATCCGACCGTAATTTGGTTAAAATATGGTCCTGTTTCACCTTCCAAGAGGTAAGCGTTTTTGTAATTTTTTCCTCAAACTCTTATAGTTTATCTTCTAGGGAGAAGTCAGGACGGAGACGTTTACTTCTGATCTGCTCCGATTGTCCCAGAGTATGAGTAAATGCGTTATCTGGGGTCAACAAAGCCTCTTCTGTCTCTGTCATCGGTGGAGGTGTACGCACCATTCTAGGCATGTTGTGTTGAATATGTACCACAATCGTATGCCACAGAAGATAATAAATTATTTATAAACAACCTAAAACAAAAAATATACAATTTCAAAAGCACAAAGTTGCACAAGAGTTCGTGCAACTGGGATTTGAACTCAAGCCACAACACACTTTTGACTACACCACCGCTTCGTACGCGATTTGGGTCGAGATTAGTGTATACTACTTGCTATCAACGGTTTTATTAGAAGTAGTAGTAGGGATCTAAAAAAAAAATCAATGAGGTGCACGTCACTTTAAATAATTACCATGTTTTAACACTTTTAAAATATACTATCACTGTCGTAATGGCATCCGTTAATTATTAGGCACGTTGAAGTTTATCACTGACTAGATGACCCCCCGGCTTCGCCCGTGACATACTTCGATCCCGTCGCTTATAAATTCTACAATAATGCACAAAAATTTGCCCGATTTGTCGACATTTATGGCTACTGCTCCGCTCTCCGAGGAAGTAGCGTGATGATATATAGCCTATAACCTTCCTCGATAAATGGGCTATCTAACGCAAAAAGAATTTTTAAAATCCGACTAATAGTTTCTGAGATTAGCGCGTTCAACCAAACAAACAAACAAACTCTTCAGCTTTATAATATTATAATATATATAGTATAGATAAAGTTTATAGTTGAATTGAGAACTTTTCATCTGCATTTCAATTTAAATTCTGAGTGAACGACAAATAACGTGTGCACACTGTGACGTCTCAACGAAGGGATTGTAATAGTAGACTACGAAAAACTCTCAAATTTATGTTTTATATACTCGTGGTCGCGGCTGGACTTTATTCACGGAGGCTGCAACGCGTTTGAAACGTCGGTGAATGTAAGTAGAATTTTGTTTCGCGTGAAGTCCCGAGTAGTGTATAAAACATGAGTATACGCCGCGAAAGTTTAAAAATAACATTGTCAAATTCATACCGGTGACTTTCTATTGAGCGACAATTTCGATTTTATTTCGACACGATTGAAATAGCAGACACGGCCCCGAGATAGTTAGTATACTCTCTTGTAATTTGATGACTTACCAAAAACTACCTACCACACAAAATAATTTAAAATGATGTATGTAATAAAGAATACCAATCGGACGGTAGGCAAACTCTACTTGTAAATACCTGTCACGTACGCAAAGGTCTAAATGAGATTTCCGAAGGTCCGGCTTCATTTATAGAAAATGTAAACGAGGCAAAAGCATTTATTTCACATGACAGGTATTTGACAAGCGCCCTTCCAAATAAAATAGACATTTGGATTGTGTTATCGAAATTGTTTCTCGTTTTTATTGTATCTACCTACAGTCTGAAATCAAATTCTACTCGTATTACTAAAATGTTAATAGGTGTGCAGAATCCAAGTCATTAATTAAAAGTTTTTATATATGTAACGTACTCCCTGAGGTCTCACAAGAAATACGGAAATAAAATTAGCCTAAGTTTTTTCTTGTAACATCAGCTATATGCCTGTCAAAATTTCGTTAAAATTGGTCCAACCGTTTCGGAGATTATCCAGAACAAACATACAGACCAAAAAAAATCTTTACGTAACTACAGTTAGGTATAATACTTTAATGAAAAGTAATTACCAACAGACATTTTAATTTTATTTATCTGGGATTATAATAAATAAAATATAAATTGTGGGACACTTTTTACACACCGTCATCTAGCCCAAACTAAGCTATTAGCTTGTACTATGGGATCTAGACAACTGTACAATATATTTTTACATACACACATAGGAACTACCCAAACTCTGAAACCAACATAAAAGATGATGATGATGTTTGTTGTTAAAAAGTGCAGTTATAAGTGTAGTTAGTAGAGAAGGATCTATTACATATTGAAATATACTTTGCAGCATTTGATTACTCGCATCGCATAGCTTTCAAGGGCTCGTAGGTAAGTAAGGGGGAGGGAGGGGGGGACATACATAAGATTGGCAAAAATGTATTGTGATGGTACGGTTAGAATATTTACTTCTTTGAATTTTAATAAACCCAAATTGATTCGCATGAAATATTTTATGACTATTATAATGGGATAGCATTTGATTCAAGATTATTTTGTCAAATACTTTGCTCAAAGTTGGCAGCACCGACACTGGTCGGAAATTAGACGGGTCTGTAGCGCTGCCGGCCTTGAACAAGGGAACGACTTTGCTGTGTTTCATTAAATCAGGAAATGTACCACTAGAAACACAGTCATTAAACACAGTTGCTAGATGGGGCGCAATGACCTCAATTATACATGATGCAGTTTTGACCGATAATCCCCAAAGCTCCGCGGTTTTCTTAATTTCGATAGATTTAAATGTCTTAACAATGTCCTGAGCGCAAATATCTGTGAATACAAATGCATCCCTGCAACAAAGAACAGATTCTTCTAATAAATGTTCAGCGGAACTGGAAGACGCTTGGAGAGATTTTGTTGTCAATATAGGTACATTTTTGAAAACATGTTCAAACTCCGTCGCCACTTCCAGGTCCCCTGTAACATGGTAACCATTTACTTTTAAATGGAAATCCCTTTCAGTCACCAAAGATCTACCGCATTCAGAGTTAATGATGTTCCAAGTCATTTTTATTTGATTCACAGAATTAGAAATTTTATTTTTAATGAAGTTTGACTTAGCAAGATAACACGTTTGTTTAAATATCTTTGAATAATTTTTAACATATTCCTGAAAGGTTTGCCTAAAATTATATGATTTTTCTGAATATAATTCAAATAATTTATTTCTAATTTTAAAGATACCTGGTGTTGCCCAGTCACTGAAAACAGGACGACCACCAATCTGTAGTGTTATGAGGTAAAAACTTTGCCAAACTCATCATTAATCAAATTAAATAAGTGTTTATATGACTGGTCTACACAAGTGAAGTTAGGTAGATATGGTAATCTCTTTAATACATTTTCTTTAAAATTATTTAAACGACTTTGGTTAATTTGTACATATTTAATTTGTTTTTTGCAGACTTCGTTACTACTTTTAGGAAACTTTATCCATTGGCCACGATGATCTGACTCTACAGGATCCACAATACCTTTATCTATAGGTTTAATATCAGTAAAAATATTATCAATACATTTTGCACTGGTGGCTGTAATACGAGTGGGTTCTAAGAATGTACTATGCAGATTAAAGGATTTAAATAAATTATTCATTTTATTTCTCTCTGATGGGGTTAATGATGTATCTAATATATCAACATTAAAATCTCCACAAACTATTATAGATTTCTTAGAACATTGGCATTTGAACAGTGCTTCTTCAAGCTTTCAAGCATAAGGGGGACTGTATACGCTTAACAAGATGAAATGCTCAAACTTAATACTGGCAATCTCAATAACTCGCTCAATGGAGAGGGCTACCAAGTCTTTACGTTCTTTAAATTTTAAGTGTTTATTAATTAATATTATAGAGCCTCCACGTTCAGAATGTTTTCTATTGAACGAGCTAGCAACCTGGTGATTTACGAAGTTCAACAATGTGATTTCATGATCTTTTAACCAGTTGCCAGATTCTTCTTCTTCAAGGGTAGGCCGCCCTTAGAACCGGCAACTATAATCGCTCTAATTTTGATATGATTTAAAACACAACATTGATTATTTTTTTGTTTGTATAAATTCATTACTATATAATTGGTCTAATATCATGTTAATCAAACTAATGTAATTACTGGCGTTTAGAAAAGAGTGGCCAAGAGTTTTATTGCCAGGTTCTTCCTCAGGCTCTACCTATTGCTTTGCGAATCTGGCAGTAAATGTAAATGTAGAAGCATTATTCTTGACGTTCATAAGTGTAACTTTGTGACCTAAATGAATAAAGATTTATTATTAGTGCTCTGTAGCACAAAAAATATTAGTAGAATTTGCATTAATGTACAGCTCTAACTCTAAATCTTTACCATTTATTAAACCTCTAACATTATGGTGCACCAGGTTTATAAAAACAATATTTTTACTAAGATTATTCTCAGGGGCCAAAGTCAACTGGCCAGATTTATTATCTGTTGTCCTATAAACTAGTTTTTTGGAATTTCATTATCCAAATGAGAAGTGTCAAAACTATCCTGCTCAATAAAAGCAGTTGTACTTCCCAATAATTTGGCCTGAAAAATTAAAAAATTAGATTTCAACAGAGCTACCTTTGTAAAAATTTTGATAGAAAATATCTATCTAATGTCAACAAACTATTATTTGAAAATTATGTACCAATCAAACAATTCAATTTTTTTTTAATATGCTACCATGGTACATGTGAGCAGTTGAGATACAGTACATATATAAAGTACACATAATTACTTATTTACGTACTTTGGCTGAGATTTCGGTCCCACGGCTGTAGGACGGGGCAGTACGGTGTCTACGAGCACTGTGCCAGAGAGGCGACTCTCCGACCTGTGGCAATGGGCTGCAGAAGGAATTGTCACAACAGTTCTGCAATCGATCTGCTGTGTAAGAGACCTTTGTGTAAATTAAATAAGTTTACTTTTTCTGTTTTTTTTTTATTTTGCCATGAAAGTAAGTCGGTATAACTGAATAAGCAGTAGTATACAGTATAGACAATTTTAAGTTATTTTTTAAAAGTTATACTTCACTTGGCGTATTAGGCAAAAACGGTTGAGAGTAATTTTTTACGATGCGCGCGCACACCGTCTCAAAAAACCGACACCCCGAAGTTAGTTGTTGTCAACATTTTAGTTTTTTCTATTGTTAGTGTTGTTTTTCTACAACCGTAGGGTAAGGCGAAAGACACATCTTTTTAAAAGATTTTATATTGTTACGCCAAAGAGTATAACATCTAACGCGTGTACACACACTCTTTTTTAGTTATAGGAGATTAAAAATGTTTAAGAAGAAATCGCTCTACAAGGTTAAAATCGAAAAAAGCAATGTCAGATGACAGCAAATTTATAAAGAATTCTAGATATTTTACTATTGTATTCTATGTTATTCTATAGAAGAATTTAAAACGTGATATTTAGTTAAATTTGATAGTTGATTGAAACCCATCAAAAACATTCAAATAAAGCTTTGTTTACTTACACCTTGCTTAAGAAAATAATTATTGATTGGGGTTAAAACACAAACGAACACAACCTTAATCACTAACGGATGGATTAAGTTGAAAATTGTACGACGTTTTACGAGTTTCCTTTGAAAATTTAAATTCAAGATCATTAAAGAGTTTTCCAATTTCGCGAACGAACAAAGCGTTTTCAATTTTAGTTATTGGCGCTAAACGATCTACAGATAAAGTACCTACATATAATTACATGGCAGTGATGGACAGAAGGCTTTAACCTGCCAATCTATCGTTTGGTATTCTAGAAAAAGATTACGTAGGTAAATTAAAACTTGAAATACTTCGCGTAAAATGTGAGTAAAATTATAAAGACTAAGGCTGCGCTCTTAAAAACACCTTCCACATTTCTTCCACACAAGGACTCCAACTGACTTATACCACACGGTGCCTTTCCATCAGCCTATAATTGAGATTCCCCGAGTGACACCTTGGAAGGATAACCCGGGGCTCCCGACAAGTCAAGTATATAGTTTCCGTACCAAGTATATATGTCACATAGGCATACATTGTAGGTGGATATTCTCTCTCTCAATCTCTCTCTCTCTCTCTCTTTCTCTCTATCTCTCTCTGTGTGTGTATCATGTTTAATCATCCTAATAGTAAAGTTTATCCTAGTTATTTATATAACTAGCTGGACTAGCCGGAAAGTGAGTCTTATCATATAAGTTTAAGGCGCTGAGGCGCTCGTGGCCCCACTAACTCAGTGTTCTGTCAACGATCACTGCGTTAAACACCTTTTGCTACGGTCAGTCCTGATATTGTTATATTTTCATTTACTAGTATTTCCATATTTTGCAAGGCACACTAAGCCATTAGTCTCAGTTTCAGTAACATGGTTGGTTGCGCCGCTATACGATTCAAAATTTGCCGCGTTTGCCAACAGTCCCCCTGATGCTTCTTACATTAAATTTGAAGAAAAGCTTGAAAAGAAGCACTGTTCAAATGCCAATGTTCTAAGAAATCTATAATAGTTTGTGGAGATTTTAATGTTGATATATTAGATACATCATTAACCCCATCAGAGAGAAATAAAATGAATAATTTATTTAAATCCTTTAATCTGCACAGTACATTCTTAGAACCCACTCGTATTACAGCCACCAGTGCAAAATGTATTGATAATATTTTTACTGATATTAAACCTATAGATAAAGGTATTGTGGATCCTGTAGAGTCAGATCATCGTGGCCAATGGATAAAGTTTCCTAAAAGTAGTAACGAAGTCTGCAAAAAACAAATTAAATATGTACAAATTAACCAAAGTCGTTTAAATAATTTTAAAGAAAATGTATTAAAGAGATTACCATATCTACCTAACTTCACTTGTGTAGACCAGTCATATAAACACTTATTTAATTTGATTAATGATGAGTTTGGCAAAGTTTTTACCTCATAACACTACAGATTGGTGGTCGTCCTGTTTTCAGTGACTGGGCAACACCAGGTATCTTTAAAATTAGAAATAAATTATTTGAATTATATTCAGAAAAATCATATAATTTTAGGCAAACCTTTCAGGAATATGTTAAAAATTATTCAAAGATATTTAAACAAACGTGTTATCTTGCTAAGTCAAACTTCATTAAAAATAAAATTTCTAATTCTGTGAATCAAATAAAAATGACTTGGAACATCATTAACTCTGAATGCGGTAGATCTTTGGTGACTGAAAGGGATTTCCATTTAAAAGTAAATGGTTACCATGTTACAGGGGACCTGGAAGTGGCGACGGAGTTTGAACATGTTTTCAAAAATGTACCTATATTGACAACAAAATCTCTCCAAGCGTCTTCCAGTTCCGCTGAACATTTATTAGAAGAATCTGTTCTTTGTTGCAGGGATGCATTTGTATTCACAGATATTTGCGCTCAGGACATTGTTAAGACATTTAAATCTATCGAAATTAAGAAAACCGCGGAGCTTTGGGGATTATCGGTCAAAACTGCATCATGTATAATTGAGGTCATTGCGCCCCATCTAGCAACTGTGTTTAATGACTGTGTTTCTAGTGGTACATTTCCTGATTTAATGAAACACAGCAAAGTCGTTCCCTTGTTCAAGGCCGGCAGCGCTACAGACCCGTCTAATTTCAGACCAGTGTCGGTGCTGCCAACTTTGAGCAAAGTATTTGACAAAATAATCTTGAATCAAATACTATCCCATTTTAATAGTCATAAAATATTTCATGCGAATCAATTTGGGTTTATTAAAATTCAAAGAAGTAAATATTCTAACCGTACCATCACAATACATTTTTGCCAATCTTATGTATGTCCCCCCCTCCCTCCCCCCTTACTTACCTACGAGCCCTTGAAAGCTATGCGATGCGAGTAATCAAATGCTGCAAAGTATCTTTCAATATGTAATAGATCCTTCTCTACTAACTACACTTATAACTGCACTTTTTAACAACAAACATCATCATCATCTTTTATGTTGGTTTCAGAGTTTGGGTAGTTCCTATGTGTGTATGTAAAAATGTATTGTACAGTTGTCTAGATCCCATACTACAAGCTAATAGCTTAGTTTGGGCTAGATGACGGTGTGTAAAAAGTGTCCCACAATTTATATTTTTTTTATTAAAATCCCGGATAAATAAAATTAAAATGTCTGTTGGTAATTACTTTTCATTAAAGTATTATACCTAACTGTAGTTACGTAAAGATTTTTTTTTGGTCTGTGTGTTTGTTCTGGATAATCTCCGAAACGGTTGGACCAATTTTAACGAAATTTTGACTGGCATATAGCTGATGTTACAAGAAAAAACTTAGGCTAATTTTATTTCCGTATTTCTTGTGAGACCTCAGGGAGTACGTTAGTTACAAACATATATAAAAACTTTTAATTAATGACTTGGATTCTGCACACCTATTAACATTTTAGTAATACGAGTAGAATTTGATTTCAGACTGTAGGTAGATACAATAAAAACGAGAAACAATTTCGATAACACAATCCAAATGTCTATTTTATTTGGAAGGGCGCTTGTCAAATACCTGTCATGTGAAATAAATGCTTTTGCCTCGTTTACATTTTCTATAAATGAAGCCGGACCTTCGGAAATCTCATTTGGACCTTTGCGTACTTGACAGGTATTTACAAGTAGAGTTTGCCTACCGTCCGATTGGTATTCTTTATTACATACATCATTTTAAATTATTTTGTGTGGTAGGTAGTTTTTGGTAAGTCATCAAATTACAAGAGAGTATACTAACTATCTCGGGGCCGTGTCTGCTATTTCAATCGTGTCGAAATAAAATCGAAATTGTCGCTCAATAGAAAGTCACCGGTATGAATTTGACAATGTTATTTTTAAACTTTCGCGGCGTATACTCATGTTTTATACACTACTCGGGACTTCACGCGAAACAAAATTCTACTTACATTCACCGACGTTTCAAACGCGTTGCAGCCTCCGTGAATAAAGTCCAGCCGCGACCACGAGTATATAAAACATAAATTTGAGAGTTTTTCGTAGTCTACTATTACAATCCCTTCGTTGAGACGTCACAGTGTGCACACGTTATTTGTCGTTCACTCAGAATTTAAATTGAAATGCAGATGAAAAGTTCTCAATTCAACTATAAACTTTATCTATACTATATATATTATAATATTATAAAGCTGAAGAGTTTGTTTGTTTGTTTGGTTGAACGCGCTAATCTCAGAAACTATTAGTCGGATTTTAAAAATTCTTTTTGCGTTAGATAGCCCATTTATCGAGGAAGGTTATAGGCTATATATCATCACGCTACTTCCTCGGAGAGCGGAGCAGTAGCCATAAATGTCGACAAATCGGGCAAATTTTTGTGCATTATTGTAGAATTTATAAGCGACGGGATCGAAGTATGTCACGGGCGAAGCCGGGGGGGTCATCTAGTCAGTGATAAACTTCAACGTGCCTAATAATTAACGGATGCCATTACGACAGTGATAGTATATTTTAAAAGTGTTAAAACATGGTAATTATTTAAAGTGACGTGCACCTCATTGATTTTTTTTATAGATCCCTACTACTACTTCTAATAAAACCGTTGATAGCAAGTAGTAAACACTAATCTCGACCCAAATCGCGTACGAAGCGGTGGTGTAGTCAAAAGTGTGTTGTGGCTTGAGTTCAAATCCCAGTTGCACGAACTCTTGTGCAACTTTGTGCTTTTGAAATTGTATATTTTTTGTTTTAGGTTGTTTATAAATAATTTATTATCTTCTGTGGCATACGATTGTGGTACATATTCAACACAACATGCCTAGAATGGTGCGTACACCTCCACCGATGACAGAGACAGAAGAGGCTTTGTTGACCCCAGATAACGCATTTACTCATACTCTGGGACAATCGGAGCAGTGGCCAATGGATAAAGTTTCCTAAAAGTAGTAACGAAGTCTGCAAAAAACAAATTAAATATGTACAAATTAACCAAAGTCGTTTAAATAATTTTAAAGAAAATGTATTAAAGAGATTACCATATCTACCTAACTTCACTTGTGTAGACCAGTCATATAAACACTTATTTAATTTGATTAATGATGAGTTTGGCAAAGTTTTTACCTCATAACACTACAGATTGGTGGTCGTCCTGTTTTCAGTGACTGGGCAACACCAGGTATCTTTAAAATTAGAAATAAATTATTTGAATTATATTCAGAAAAATCATATAATTTTAGGCAAACCTTTCAGGAATATGTTAAAAATTATTCAAAGATATTTAAACAAACGTGTTATCTTGCTAAGTCAAACTTCATTAAAAATAAAATTTCTAATTCTGTGAATCAAATAAAAATGACTTGGAACATCATTAACTCTGAATGCGGTAGATCTTTGGTGACTGAAAGGGATTTCCATTTAAAAGTAAATGGTTACCATGTTACAGGGGACCTGGAAGTGGCGACGGAGTTTGAACATGTTTTCAAAAATGTACCTATATTGACAACAAAATCTCTCCAAGCGTCTTCCAGTTCCGCTGAACATTTATTAGAAGAATCTGTTCTTTGTTGCAGGGATGCATTTGTATTCACAGATATTTGCGCTCAGGACATTGTTAAGACATTTAAATCTATCGAAATTAAGAAAACCGCGGAGCTTTGGGGATTATCGGTCAAAACTGCATCATGTATAATTGAGGTCATTGCGCCCCATCTAGCAACTGTGTTTAATGACTGTGTTTCTAGTGGTACATTTCCTGATTTAATGAAACACAGCAAAGTCGTTCCCTTGTTCAAGGCCGGCAGCGCTACAGACCCGTCTAATTTCAGACCAGTGTCGGTGCTGCCAACTTTGAGCAAAGTATTTGACAAAATAATCTTGAATCAAATACTATCCCATTTTAATAGTCATAAAATATTTCATGCGAATCAATTTGGGTTTATTAAAATTCAAAGAAGTAAATATTCTAACCGTACCATCACAATACATTTTTGCCAATCTTATGTATGTCCCCCCCTCCCTCCCCCCTTACTTACCTACGAGCCCTTGAAAGCTATGCGATGCGAGTAATCAAATGCTGCAAAGTATCTTTCAATATGTAATAGATCCTTCTCTACTAACTACACTTATAACTGCACTTTTTAACAACAAACATCATCATCATCTTTTATGTTGGTTTCAGAGTTTGGGTAGTTCCTATGTGTGTATGTAAAAATGTATTGTACAGTTGTCTAGATCCCATACTACAAGCTAATAGCTTAGTTTGGGCTAGATGACGGTGTGTAAAAAGTGTCCCACAATTTATATTTTTTTTATTAAAATCCCGGATAAATAAAATTAAAATGTCTGTTGGTAATTACTTTTCATTAAAGTATTATACCTAACTGTAGTTACGTAAAGATTTTTTTTTGGTCTGTGTGTTTGTTCTGGATAATCTCCGAAACGGTTGGACCAATTTTAACGAAATTTTGACTGGCATATAGCTGATGTTACAAGAAAAAACTTAGGCTAATTTTATTTCCGTATTTCTTGTGAGACCTCAGGGAGTACGTTAGTTACAAACATATATAAAAACTTTTAATTAATGACTTGGATTCTGCACACCTATTAACATTTTAGTAATACGAGTAGAATTTGATTTCAGACTGTAGGTAGATACAATAAAAACGAGAAACAATTTCGATAACACAATCCAAATGTCTATTTTATTTGGAAGGGCGCTTGTCAAATACCTGTCATGTGAAATAAATGCTTTTGCCTCGTTTACATTTTCTATAAATGAAGCCGGACCTTCGGAAATCTCATTTGGACCTTTGCGTACTTGACAGGTATTTACAAGTAGAGTTTGCCTACCGTCCGATTGGTATTCTTTATTACATACATCATTTTAAATTATTTTGTGTGGTAGGTAGTTTTTGGTAAGTCATCAAATTACAAGAGAGTATACTAACTATCTCGGGGCCGTGTCTGCTATTTCAATCGTGTCGAAATAAAATCGAAATTGTCGCTCAATTGAAAGTCACCGGTATGAATTTGACAATGTTATTTTTAAACTTTCGCGGCGTATACTCATGTTTTATACACTACTCGGGACTTCACGCGAAACAAAATTCTACTTACATTTACCGACGTTTCAAACGCGTTGCAGCCTCCGTGAATAAAGTCCAGCCGCGACCACGAGTATATAAAACATAAATTTGAGAGTTTTTCGTAGTCTACTATTACAATCCCTTCGTTGAGACGTCACAGTGTGCACACGTTATTTGTCGTTCACTCAGAATTTAAATTGAAATGCAGATGAAAAGTTCTCAATTCAACTATAAACTTTATCTATACTATATATATTATAATATTATAAAGCTGAAGAGTTTGTTTGTTTGTTTGGTTGAACGCGCTAATCTCAGAAACTATTAGTCGGATTTTAAAAATTCTTTTTGCGTTAGATAGCCCATTTATCGAGGAAGGTTATAGGCTATATATCATCACGCTACTTCCTCGGAGAGCGGAGCAGTAGCCATAAATGTCGACAAATCGGGCAAATTTTTGTGCATTATTGTAGAATTTATAAGCGACGGGATCGAAGTATGTCACGGGCGAAGCCGGGGGGGTCATCTAGTCAGTGATAAACTTCAACGTGCCTAATAATTAACGGATGCCATTACGACAGTGATAGTATATTTTAAAAGTGTTAAAACATGGTAATTATTTAAAGTGACGTGCACCTCATTGATTTTTTTTATAGATCCCTACTACTACTTCTAATAAAACCGTTGATAGCAAGTAGTAAACACTAATCTCGACCCAAATCGCGTACGAAGCGGTGGTGTAGTCAAAAGTGTGTTGTGGCTTGAGTTCAAATCCCAGTTGCACGAACTCTTGTGCAACTTTGTGCTTTTGAAATTGTATATTTTTTGTTTTAGGTTGTTTATAAATAATTTATTATCTTCTGTGGCATACGATTGTGGTACATATTCAACACAACATGCCTAGAATGGTGCGTACACCTCCACCGATGACAGAGACAGAAGAGGCTTTGTTGACCCCAGATAACGCATTTACTCATACTCTGGGACAATCGGAGCAGATCAGAAGTAAACGTCTCCGTCCTGACTTCTCCCCAGAAGATAAACTATATGAGTTTGAGGATAAAATTACAAAAACGCTTACCTCTTGGAAGGTGAAACAGGACCATATTTTAACCAAATTACGGTCGGATATTGCAGAGGTAAAACAGCAGAATCTGAATATCCAAAGAACGAATAATGAAATAGAGAAATCTATAACATTTTTAAATAGCAGTTTTGAGGCTATGAGAAGAACTATTGCAGAACTACAGGAGGAAGGAAGGGAGCAACGTACTTACATCCTGGAGTTGGAGAGGAAAGTTACTGATTTACAGCACAGTACACGCTATTCTACGATAGAAATCAGAAACATTCCCTAAATGGAAAAGGAAACCGTCGCAGATATAACAGCTGTTGTTTTTAAAACTTGCAACACTATGCAGATGGCAGTAAAATCAACCAAACTGCGTGATGTTTATCGACTGCCAAATGACTAAAATTCGGCCACAATTGGTCTATTTCCCTTGGTCACAATTGTGGCCGAATTTCTAAGTGTACCTATGAAAGAGCAGGTACTGAAAGCTACTCGAGCTTTTAGTAAAGGTATACCAAAGGCGGACAAACTAAACACAGGTCATATTGGTGTAAACGGTCCACTTCTGCCTGTCTACGTTTTACATACCTGGCAGTTTACGTCAGTTGTACTTCGAAGTTCGTAAGTTTGGCAGTGCAAATGTTTTTAAATTCTGCTGGTATGGAAACGGTAAAATATTTCTTAGAAAAAGTGAGGGCAAGCAGTCTATTGTTATAAATTCACTTTCATGTCTTAAAAGGCTTGCTACACAATAGTAAAAATTAAACAATATTGCTCGACTATTAGAAGTAGAATTTAATGTTAATAATGGGCAGAACTTGTGTGTAATAGTCTTAATAAGTTTCTATTTATACCATACACAGATATTATTGTTGTTATTTTTTAAGTGTTACTGCTGTTTATTCCCATCCAAGAAGTACACACTTTACACCTCACTAGTCAAGCAGAAAATACATAACACACAAATACACATTAACTACTATTGCAACAATGCCTTACTCTCGTACATTATAGCACACACCGCTCATATTCCATTAAATAAGCATATACAATTACATACGTACAGTACATATAACCACGCCTGTTTCCCCGTAAAGACAGGTAGAGGTTAAATTTGTTATCGCCAAACCAATACGGCTTTCGTAGAGCGAAATCATGCGAAGACGCAGCATCTGCTCTTATTGATAATGTAGTTAAGACCCTCGACGAAAGGTCAAAATGTCTAGGCATCTTCCTAGATCTATCTAAGGCATTTGACACTGTCTTTGTTTCAATCTTAATCTCCAAACTAGAAAGGATCGGCATTAGAGGTACTACACTTGCAATCTTTGAGAGTTACCTCTCAGAAAGGACACAGTGTGTAAAATAGGTTCAGGACTAAGCGAAGAACACCAAAAGTTTTGGTGTTCCCCAAAGTTCAATTTTAGGAGCGACCCTTTTCTTGGTATACGTCAACAGTCTTTGTAACATTTCCATCTCAAACTGTAACATATATTCGTAGGCTATATATGATATATGATGACACAGTCCTGTTATTGCTTGGCTGTGACTGGGATCAAATCCGGGAGCGAGCCGAGACGGCTATTGAAATCATCATGTCCTGGCTGTCGTCTATTTTTTTAACATTGCACATGGAAAAGACAAAATATATCCCATTCTCTATAACATCCACTACACAGCCAACTGACTTGTTTGTCATTAGAGCGCATACGTGCAGTAAACAAACAGAACAATGTGCCTGTATTTTCCTTACAAGGGCAACCACTGTTGGGTATCTAGGAATCCAAATTTGTCTATTTGGATTCCTAGATTCACAACACCTATTATCATGGAGTCTCCAGGTCAAAGAGCTGTCTGCAAGAGTTCGAAAACTAATAGCAATCTTCAAAAACTTGAGACATGGTGCCAGCGAGTCTGTTGTTTTTATAGTTTACTTTGCTCTATGCCAGTCAATACTGACTTTTGGAATTACGATCTGGGGAGATGCTCCCAAAACAACCCTGTTAAAACTAGAAAGGGCGCAGCGAACGGTCCTTAAAGTTATGACTTTTAAGCCGTTTCGTTACAGCACTGCACAATTATATCAAGATTGTAAACTCATGACTGTGCGACAGCTTTTTGTGCTAAAACTATTTTGCGCAAACATGGTTCCCTGGACTGTATTACTGCACACTCAGCAAAACGGAAAACGCGCAGTACATGTCCCGTTGAACTACATTGTACCAGTCTGGCTGAGAGACATTATAGAATTATGGGAAATAGACTATATAATAATATTAACAATAGGTATGTAAAATTTATGATCTAAATTAGTTTCAATGCAAAGGTAAAGTATGTAATAATATTAAAAGTTTGAACTACGAGGAAGTTGAGCACATACTTGAACCATCACTACAATAACTTGTTGAATAATGGTAACACTAAACTTTACTGTGCAATACATACTCTTTCGTAGTCATCATAAACATAGATCATACTATCTTTCTTAAACACACATCCAAACACAACTACCACACATAAACGCACCTAATATACACACACCACACTTACACTCATCACACATTCATATGATATACATCTTGTTATGAAAGCTTAATGGATATCCCCTTCTGTTTTTCTTTATTAATTAAAATAAATAAATAAATAAATATCCATCACGCCTTATCCCCGAAGGGGTGGCAGAGGCATATTATATGCCCACTTTTCACCGTGTGGATTTACCTGTCCCACGTAATAGGTGGTGAGCCCATTACCATGTTGAAATAGACAGACGCAGGTTGTGGCTACCTGCTGTTGAAATTTTTCATGCCGCCCATAAGGCATTCAACCAGGCTTAACGACTGCCATTTTACTGGCAACCGGGACCAACGGCTTAACGTGCCTTCCGAAGCACGGAAACGCTCGCAAATGTAAATGCCACAAAGTGGTCACCCATCCGAGGACCAGCCATAGTGAAAGTTGCGTAACTCAGTGATCGTTTACAGAACACTGAGACCGCGGGGCCACGAGCGCTTCAAATTGTTTTTTTTTGTAAATAAAGATAAATCGTACTCCAATAGACTTCTATCAGTCGGCCGATATATATAATTATACTAACACCTGACGCGCTAGTGGCCGCTAGTCAGTTGCATTTTTTATAGTCTACCAACATTTTGACAGCAGAAAACAGCGATTCTGGTTCCATTCTACGGCTTGTCAATAGTAGACTCGGCCCCCGTATATACTAGTAAGGTTTAGCCGTTCCCTTGTCCCATAGGAACTTTTTTCCTGGGTCAAATGGGATCACCCGTATAGTTCGCGTTAAAACCGCAACTGGTTCGTACTTGCGACCAGTTATTCGTCTTTGTCCTTTGCCTAATCAACAGTAACTTCAATAACAAATTTTGCTTGTTTGATTAGGTTTAGTTTAGTTTAGTTCGATAATATTTTGTTTAGTTAGCAGCTAAAGCTTAGTGGAAACTGTATAGTCATTTGTTCCTTTTTCGAAGGTAACCCTATTGCATCGCCGATCTCCATTTGTTTTTAATTAATTAGTTGTCGACACTCCCACCCCGCTTCCCTTTATTCCATTTCTCTTTCGCACCTACCTTGTCTCGCATAAATCGCGAGACAGCTGTATTACGCGATATCTAAAACCACACCGCAGCGCTGGCCACCCACAGGCAGCGACGACGGACTCTGAACATAGTTCTGCAATGGCCGCGCGCGCGTTCGCATAAACTTTTTGCAATAATTGTGTTTTCCATGGATAAATAGTGTTTTCGTGCAATGGAACCAGGGATCCAAGTCCAGGGACGTCCCCGGCAGCCTCCACCTCAGCATCTCGCAGCAACAGCAAGGTAGTGTGCCAATTCCGGTTTTCCATTTCTTTTTCGTCGACAACCGCGTGTAAATTTAATTTTTGTCTTTCCCCGCAAATACAGTCCACTTCGAATATATATATCTCGCCCGCTCAACCAATGGTCATCATAAGAAAAGTTGAAGTAACTACAGGTTGTAATTTTTTTATTGTTATTATTTTATTGCTTTTCGGTTGTGAAACCTGGGTAGGTCAAAATATGCAAAGAGGTTAATTGATTGCTGTGGAGATACGATCACTTCGAAAATTGTGCGGCATAACATTGGCTACCGAATACGTACTGAAGTGATATCTAAGCAATATGAGAGGTTTGAATGTAAGTGTCAGCATTAAGCTGGAATAGGTCGTGCTAAGTGGGTTTGGACACGACCAACGTATGAGTGAGGAACGAGTGTAAGTTTAAGTTTAACGTGTGTAAGTCTCGGTCTACCCTGAACGAGACTTACACACGAAGACCACATGAGCAGATTACTCAAAAATGGAAAAGTCAATAGTATTCGAATACCCAGACGTGCATGTATGACCCGATAAATTAATCTGCAGGAGGCGAGAAGCATGTATCGCGAAGCTTTGCCATTTGTCCACTCCAAGTATCCCGTCAGAGTTACGAGTAGGTACATGAAGACATAATTATTTTTTTTTTTTAAATGTTTATCATTACGAAAATTTACTACCAGTTCTGTTTTGAGGTCCTCCTTAGTAAAGTAGGCTAATCACGCTTTCTACATGAGAATCAGAAAAGGCCTTCCGCCGTCAGAGGACTGCGATATTGCATATTAAGGAGCAAATTTAATGTAATATGAATGGGTACACATTTTATCTTAAGCGTCTTCACCAGGAAAAAAGATTTAAGAAGAGAAAATTGTTTTCAATTGTTTTCTTTTATATCTTTCAGTGGCGCTGACGCTGTGTTAACGCAAAGAAGAAAAAACATCTATAGAATTTTATCTAGAGCTTTTTGTCTATTAATAAATACGGCGTTTCAAAGATTATTAGAACCGCTCGTGGGCCCGTTGACTCAGTATTCTGTAAACGATCACTGCGTTAAGCAACTTTCGCTATAGCTGGTCACAGACGCGTGATCACTTTGTGGTATTTACCTTTCAACTTTTACGTTGGACAGGAAAACGCTGAAAAGTGGGTGTATAATATACCTCTGCCACTCCTTTGGGGGATAAGTCGTGATTGATTAGTGATATATTTTCAATTTAATATTTAGTTGTAAACATGTTAATCATAAAGTCACGACTTTATCCCCGAAGTGGTAGGCATAGGCATACCATACGCCCATATTTCACTGTATGCACTTTTGTCCCACGCAACAAGTGACGAGCTCATTGTCGTGTTGAAATCAACAGGCGCAGGTTGTGGCGACCTGCTGTTTTATAAAAATCTTTGAATGCATAAAGTATAATTAAGTGCTAATTACTTATGTCTATATAAAAACAAGAATGCACACGGTAAAATGTGGGCGTTTAATATGCCTCTGCCACTTTTTATGACGGGCAAAACCACGAACGGAAGGTTAGAAGTTTTTAATAAATCAAAAATGGTCTTTTATAATAATAGCAAAATGTTATTATGGTTTACAGCAACGCCGAAACTAAAGTAGCGTACTTGGTGCCTACGCTTTGCTTCATTTGGTTCTAAAATTGCTTAGGGAATTGGCTTGGTATTGCCTGAAAATATTCCCAACATTTTTATATTCCACACGAAAAATCAAAGTAAAACTTCTCAACCCACGTACAACGTAGGTTGTGCTGTTGAATAAAAATAAGGAAAGATATTTTAAGAAAAATTAACATTATTTGATATCTACTATGGAATACATTTATTTATAATCCAAAACATACATAAAAATATTCTCTATTATGTTAGAAATAATATTACGTAAGATGCTTCCCGCGCTCGACGCTTCTGCAATCAAATATAATGAACCGCTTTCGTCTATATTGAGAAATATGATTTATTTATTATCAGTTTTATAAATAAACAGATTACTCAAATCGATTTGAAGTGAAAAATACTTTTAGCGCGGTACGCATATTTATAGATGATATCAAATCTCTGGACTCGCGACACCGTCACGAGACGCAGCTATAGTGTGTAGCATATATACATGTACATATTGCAGACCGCGAACGCGTCTAGAAAAATAAATCTATATCTATCTATATATATAAAAATTAATCCCTATTTCCCTTGGTCACGCAATCAAGCGTGAACGGCTGAGTCGATTTGAAAAAATCTTTTTGTATTGGATAGCCCATTTATTGAGGAAGGTTCTAAGCTATATATCATGTCGTAGCGACACAGGAGAGCAGAGAATCTCATATATGTCAAAAAATCAGGGAAAATTTCATACATTTTGGGAAAAGTTATAAGCGACGGGATTAAATGTGTGCCACGGGATTGGAAGTATGTCACGGACGAAGCCGGACAGGTCAGCTATTAATAAATTTAGTTTTTACTTCTGTCGGCATTCCCGGAGTGCAACCCGTAATTTGTTTATTATTTAACACTTAATCACGCAAGAGCAAAGGTGTAAGGGGCCCCACCAAGATCTCCGGAGCCCAAGCGACCTCACCTTCTAGCGGTGCACCTACTGACTAACGATCGTGGCAACGACGTAGGGGCGCCCTGACTGGTTTGAAATGTTAGACGGTATTCGATCCTGAAAGTACCGAAAATTATATGTCATGCAATAGCTCCTAGCAGCAAACTACTTTTTTCCGAACGTCTACTATGGGGTTCTTCAAATGGGGTCTTAGAAGGATTTTAAAGGGTCGGTAGCGCGAGTGCTGCGCTGCACCTCTGGTATTGCGAACGTGCGAAGGCTACGGTGACCACTTTCCATCAGGTGGGCCGTATGCTTGTCTGCCACATCAGTGGTATAAAAAAACGACTCCATCTGTCATAAATTTTTACAATATTTAAACCCCAAACAAATGCAAAAACTGTGTTTAACCGCCACCACTATTATTCATGGATAAGAATCCGCGGTGGTGCTGTGGTAGTGGATTCGACTGCCGTTCATGAGGTCCCTACCTTAATATCCGGATCGGAACAAATATTTTTGTCATCCACAAATGTTGTTTTCGGAGTTTGGGTGTTTCCTATGTATAATTTGTATGTATTTAGAAATATATACGTATGTATATCAGTTGTCTAGATCCCATAGTATAAGCTTGTAGCTTAGTTTGGTGCTAGATGGCGCTGTGATAAATGTGTCCCACAATATTTATTTATTTAATTTATGTTTCATGAAAAGTTGAGAGTAACATCTGTGAGTGCAAACTCTACTTTGAGGCTAAGTGCTCTTGTAAGTTAGCCCAATAGTCGTTGAAGCCTTCTACACCCTATTATCCTTTTGGACTACCTCCTTCTGCCATTAAGTACCCACCCTTACTTATCCAAAGTTCTTCTTTGTCTATACATGGCAAACTAATCGCACTGTACCAAGCATGTTGCTTTCGCACCCGTAAATGTACCATTTTGCCTCTAAGAACAACTCGATAAACTTTCTATATTATAAAATCAAAAAAAGATGCAAAAGTGAATACTTAAGCATAAAATCTATTTAAAAACAAAACAAAACTCTTCAAGCAAACTTGTAGAGATAACCTCACTATATTTTAACATACTTTATTATTCGCTAAAAAAAAACGTAGGAATGAAACGCGAAACGCATAGAACTAGAAAATAACGGAAATTGCTCTGAAGAGAAGGGTTTACACACAATAGACTATGAAAGAGATTTACGTGGATCTAACAGTTCGTGTGACAACTTCTTTCGGTACATATCATTGCAGTTTCTGTAGGACAGTTGATGTTTTTTATGCTAAATGTTGTTGTGAATAACACTTGAGTTTATTCATCCGATTATTTTGGTACATCATTTGTAACCATTATCTTGTCGTAGAGCACAAAAAAGGTGTTATGACAGGGTTTTCTTCGTTGTAATGGGTTACTTGATACTATAAGGCTTGTATTTGATTATCATATTTAAATCATATAAATATGATTTCAAACAATGACATGTTAAATTATATGATCATAGTTAAATGATGAGGCTCTTCATTTTTACATATTACACACATGATCATAGCAACTTTATATACCATCAAGATGCGTCACGATTTAGCCGTGGTTTCCATTGCTATAACAGCAATTTTATTAATTGCACTAAAAGATACAAAATGGTGAAGAATAAAACAAGAACTAAAAGACGAATTTGATAGCAAGGAGGATCAGAGAAAGAGGTCTCCGATATCTTACTCAAATAAGATAGATTGGGAGATAAAAAGTCTTAGATACAAATTATATGTACGGATTACTTTTTACTACCTAATTAATGTTTTTGTTGTTTCGATATTTCAATCAAACTCTTTGATTTTCGAAGACGACATTTATTGAGATTGTTTGTAGATGGATATAGATATGATCCTACTCGTACGCTAGCTGTCAAATAGGGATCCTATTTGACAACTCGCGTACATAACTATGATCATAGAAAAAATGATTATATGATAGTTATTACACTGTCATATGTTCTTCATATGAAAATGACTCGCACATCTATAATCATATTTCTATGATAGCGTAATAGTGGCCTTAGAGAAGTCTACGATTCCGTTCGTGAGAATTTTAGATCATTCCCAGTAGATCAGTTCTGCTAGACGATTTTATGGTCCACCAGATGGAAAGTTGTCTCCGAAGCCTATGGATGTTTGCAACATCAGAGGTGGGGCACTCACGCTGCTGACCTTGTAAAACCCTTCTAAGACCCCATTTGAAGGTCTCCATACTGTAGACGTTCGGGAAAACCCAGGCACGGAGTTAATTTCACAATCCAAGCGTATGCGGAAGAAAACCCCTATCGTAGAACTATTCAGTAGAAGTACTGGAATAATCCAGAGTTTCGGTTATCTGTCACACTTGTTTCTATGAATGAAAAGTTGTTGCCTGGATGAAAAAATTCCGTATGACATGGAACTAAGACAAACTGTCAACCATGGCGGCATACTTAAATTGCGAAGTGTAATAGAATTGCTTGATGCTAAGAATTCTGAATCTCGCTATAAAAGTTCTCACGCTGAAGATATACGCTACGAATTCTGCATCGGCAACTCCATAAGTTTAACCCCATAAAGAAGCATTTGCTAACAACAACAAACAACAATGCTAGAGGATCTGATTTAAATTTTATTTTAATCAAAAGCGATCTAACTGACTCTGTCATATTATTATACTAATTTTGGAGCGTCCTCTATAGTACAAATATATCTACTAACATATGAAACATATAGTACAAAAATAAAACATTTAACCCTTGAATTGAGAACCTCCTATTTCAAAATCGGTTGCTAAAATACTTTACATCAACTTAAAATGATACTGGCTGCGCCATCTAGCGAAATACAGTGAAGTTTGCAAACATTACTTGCATTTGACATTGACACTGTCAGCAGAAATGTCCCGCTATTTCTAAAAAAAATATATACGCTTTAGAATATAGAACAACATTATGAAAACAATTATTGATAGCTATGTGAATTTATTACTTCATTTAATTACATAGAAATTATATTTAATATTGCTGACTTTTTACTTTACCAAACACATATTTTTTGTTTAATTCTGTACGCAACTAAAATATTGATCGCGGAAACTCACTGCGCATGTGTAGGGGTTGAAGCGGGTTTAGTAAGTAATACGGCTGTGAGTTGCTTTGATTTTATATTTTGGTCTGTTAAGCGGTAAGCTTTAATAAAAACTTATACAAAGTTTGTTAGATGAGTGTTTGCAGAATCAATTCATCATGGGAAATACTCAAGCTAATGAAAAACATTCGAAAAGCGGAAAATCCCCGGCAAAGGGTAAACATTTTATGAGAAATTTAAAAGGCAGCAAGAAACACGGACGGAAAAAGAGCGACGGTAAACGAGATGTGATTGACAGGGAGTTAGATAAAACGCCCGATTCAGATAATAACGAACCGATAGAAGTTTCAGATAACGATATGGTCGAGTGCGTGTTCAAAACATTGGCGAGGCAAGGGGAGGGAACGCAGTCAGAAGTAACGGTGACCAGGTGCGAACCGCGCGCCCAGCAGCGGTCACCGACCCGCGACCAGTCGCCCGCCGCCGTCGCTCCACCGGCGCTCTCGCCCGCGAACGAATCCACCTCCGAGTCAGTGTTTACGGACCCGCTCACGCCGCTCGCCGTCGAGCTCAACCAGTGCTACTACTCCGCAGAGAGTGACAGTGCACCTGACGACCTGCCGCGAACTATCACACCTTCCATCCTGGATGTGCCCGCGAGTGTTCCCACCATGACCGTAGACATACCGCACGAGGACGCCACCTCCTCGCTATCCGTAGACGATATAGAAAAAGAAGAAAAGAATGACGTTTTTGATGACAGCACTTACAAAGCCGAGAATGAAAAGGTTATGGGAGCTGTATTTTCGGGGTTGTGTGGTGATAATAGGGAGGAAATTCTAGAGAAGAGCACACACGAGTGCAGTCATGAATTTCGGGAAAACCGACTGAAGGCTTGTGCGGGACAGACCTCGTTCACTGTGTCAAAGCATCGGAAAGTTGAGCTCCCTCCTGTGGAACCGTCTCTCAGTTTGCTAAATAACGGTCAGTTTCTATTGAGACAATTAGTATATAATAAGTGTTGGAATAATATAGCATGCCTTTTACATATTCATTTTGTGAAATTAGTAAAGTGAAACCATTATTAATGTCTATTATATAATTGTTACTATTGAGATCAAACTTATTAGGTCAAATTTTCCTATATTCAAACTGATTGAAATACAGCATACGCTCTACAACTGATAAAAACTACCATGCTATAGATTGATAACGTTGGTACGTACTTTCGTATATTTAACCAAAAGTACATGGTAATATATTTGTCGATACCTTATCAACAAATCATTTCCAACTACGCATTGTAATTTTGTACTCACCTACTTTCCGAGATGAAACTCACAAACGCAATTGTAGGTATTCTATGTATCTACTTACATTTAACATACTCGTACATACATAGCGAGTGCTTTTCACAATGGACAAGCAAACCAGTTTTGTTGTTGTTTTCACGCACAGAATCATAAGTCGGCCGAGTTCTCTGCTATTCAATTTTCTCCTTTATTACCTAGAACTAAGTTTCCAAACTCGTCTATTGACTGCACATGTACGAATTTACAGAACGTAAATACGATAAGACGATCACCTGTTTTCGTACCTATTGGTAACGAATTTTGATTACCGTGCCCCAAAATATGTTTTCATTTGAGTACTCTTTTACCTTTTTTTAATAAAGTCTCGCATAATTGTTATATTTTCCTTTACTATATTTATTATCATATTTATTACCTACTTAGCCCTTCTCCTAAACAATTGGTTTATGATTGCCTACTTTTTTAAATTACTTAATGTTTCCTTTCTAAGAACTTTCGCCTACAACAATTATTTTAATCATTAGTCCAGCCGTTCCCTGGTTTCAAGCTTAGAAATTAGTTAGTTTTAGCTATTCGTTTTATTATATTACATATTAATAGCTATGGAACACACTGGGATGTATGTCTCATTAAAATTCTCCTTCTAACTAACTTCTTATACAAGTTGCTTGAGCTCACTAAGGGTACATACAGGCTTCGTAAAAGGGTCGCACATCAGTCTCTCTATCTCTCTTACATAAAAAGCGAAGAAGAAAAAATAGCGGACATTTGGCGGGAAGAGTGACAAGTGCGGACGCTTGCTTTATATTATTTTCTAAAACTAGTGCATTTATCTTGTTTTATGTGCAGGAGTGGTGGTTTCTTGGACATAAAAGTTGTGTTAACGTGCTATAGTGAAAGACAATGATATATATGCAGTGAAATGCTATTTTCTCTCTTGCCGCGAAACGTCCACTGACAACCTTAGTATAAGAATCACCATTATACTGAGGGCAAGGACCAGGACGTAGCCTGAGGACACGACATTGATTGGACAGGACTAATTAGAAGATAAGCTTGAAGAAATATGATATAAAAAATAAGATTTGGCTAAAAGGTCTTAGAAACCAGGCCATTAAATAATTATTAAAAAAAAAATAGCACTAACACGAGAACTTTATCATAATATCATGTCTAACATGTTTTTATAATCTAAAGTAACAAAAGGTTTTTGATACCGATCGAATCTTTTTTTTTCGTGTTATACGTTAGTGCAAGTAATGGCTCCACCACGTAAAACGAACGAACTTTCATTACATCAAATTGAAAATGGTCAAGCCCATAAATGGACATCTTAGAGTAGAACGTTGTGCTCTATGCCCTTCAGAAATTGTGAAGGTTTATGGTGTCACGGATATCTGTTGGATGTCAACATAATCATTGGCCTCAAATATTCAATGAGTTAATTCCTGCTTAGCCGATACATACATACAAATTGTCACGCCTTTATCCCCGAAGGGGTAGGCAGAGGCATACTACGCCTACATTTCACCGTATGCATTTTTGTCCCACGTAACAGGTGGTGAGCCCATTGCCGTGTTGAAATGGACAGGCGCAGGCTGTGGAGACCTGCTACTGAAAATTTTCAAGCCGCCCATAAGGCCTTAAACTGGGCTTAACGACTGCCATGTTACTGGCAACCGGGACCAACGGCTTAACGTGCCTTCCGAAGCACGGAAACACTCGCAAATATAAATGCCACAAAGTGGTCACCCATCCGAGGACAAGCCATAGTGAAAGTTGCTTAACACAGTGATCGTTTACAGAACACTGAGTCCGCGGACCACGCGGGGCCACGAGCACTTAGCCGATGGCTACGATTTACCGCTTACCGATCTACCTACCAGTTGAAAAAGGCTTGAAAATGATACCCAGTGTATTTTGGTTTTTCGGTTTCTTTTTGTCTGTAACTCGTCACAATGGCGCCGCCGACCACTTAATAAAATTCTGAGTTTGAGGTCCACTTTCACAGTCGGAAACGCTAATGACATGGGTCTCAAGATGATCCCTGTGATACACCTTTAAACGCTCTCCTTGAAGAACCCATTATTGTAGCAGGATGGAAACAAGTGTGCTGTTTTATGGTATTATCTGCTTTCCTAAAACGACTACTGAGTTTCCCATTTGGTGTCTAATGAGTTTCTAATTCTTACAGAAATGTTATATAGTTGTTTCAGAAAAGGATCGCCGGCATTCCAGTCTAAGCGACACACCGATGACTGACTCGAATGTACTGAGGAAGGTAGCGTCTCTTACGCTTGACAAGCTCACGGAGTCTAAAGTCGTACGCCCCAAATTCGTGCCTGACAAACTAGACTTCAAGCTGTACGAGAAATTTGAAGGTAATTCCTTTTTTAAAGTTATACTTCTTTTGGCGCGTTTGGGAAAAAATATGAGAGTACCTACAGACCGTCACGAAAAACCGACACAGTTAGCTGATAAGTGTTTACACGTCAACTTATAACTACATTCAAAGTAGTTTTCATTCTTATGATGTTTTTTTTTCATACCAATTTATCATTCCTGTTACAAACAAAGAGTTGTGGTATATGTGATGAAATCTTATTAGACCAAAGAAGTATAACTTTTAACGCGTGTACATAAGTTCACACACAATTTTTTTATTTCTTGACCACCGCGAATTAAGAGAAAATATAAACGGTCAGCAGCTACTTGACATGGCTCAGTACTTTTTGTAGTACCTAGTTATCCACAACGTGAAACTTCCTGCCCGAGCCATATTTCACAACCTAACCAGAATCTTTGCATCGTATGTGCCACCAGTCACCTCATCACCTAGTGGTCCAAGCAGCAACTATGCGTTGGGTGGAAACCAAATCTTTTGCCATTGTTCATTTAAATCATAGGACGTTGTTTTGTAGTACAAATACTTTATCGATCAAGTATACTGATATGTTAATATCTATAATCTACTTTCTACTACGTAAGCAGATCCTTATAGAGATTAGAAATAATTATATCCAAACCTCATGGGACCTACCGCATAACATTATAATCGCGAAAGTTTTTATGAAATGATGGATGTTTATTTAAATCTTTTACGAAAAATCCACTAAATATAGCTTACATCTACATAAAAATAAGATAAATCTCTCTGGGTAACGGATACAGGGAAAGTAAGTAAAACCACATGGGATGGGTAAATTCATGGGCATTAGCTAGTAAACCTATATTGTTTCTGCATAACAGTTTGCCCACTTTACTGAACAAAATTATTTCGAGGTGAGATGTGTTTATTATGTATAGTCAAATGTATACCATAAAATTATATAAGTAGATAGATATTAAAACTAACATAAGAAAGGTATTACCCCCAATTTTTTTTCAAATTATCGCAATCCCTGACAAAATTTTCTCGCTAACTTAGTAGTTCTGTAAACGATCAATTTGTTAAGCAACATTCGTTATGGGTGGTGCTCAGATGGATGAATGCTTTGTGGCATAACCATTTACGAGCGTTTCCGTGCTAAAGGCACGTTAAGCCGTTAGTCCCGATTTCCAGTAAAGTGGCAGTTGTAAGACCAAGTTTAAAGTCTCATGGGAGCCTTGAAATCTTCAACAGCAATTCGCCACATCCTGCGCCTGTCCTTTTCAACAAGGCAATGTCTCACCACTTATTACCCGAGACAGAAAATGTTTATGGTGAAATGTGGGCGTATAGCGCCTCTGCCACCCGACTGGGGATAGAGCTTAAAATTTTTCAGGAATATCGTAAATCACGGACTCTTTTATATATCTATTACGGGGTGACTGCTAGGTGAATGAACAGCACGATAAAAACTGTTATCTTTTATTAACAAATATAGGTAGTTGGCGTAATTTCTTATCGCTTTTAATCATCGGCTAAAGATAGATGCTTCCCATTATGAACCAGTGTGCATACGTGACTAGACAGTGCTTCACCAATTTCAGTCGTAAGAAATGCAGTTATCAACAAATCGTGTGAATTTTACAAACGCTTCAGTAGCACAATTCAATTATATCACATATCTCAGTCAACTTCGTTCACGAAAGCAAGTAGTACAGGATATTTTGAGTATTTTACATTTACACAACTATTCCTTAACTGTGAGAGCAGGATTTTCAACAAAAGTGAAATTCCGTAGAATTGTGACCAAATGTTTACGCAAAAGCCGAGCTATAGTGTTGTGTGTGAAACAAAAAAAGTTAATAATGAACGTGCCCAAATCTTTTCAATGGTATCGTTTTGTGTTGTTGGTGTTAAATACAGACAATCGAAAAATTCTAATCAAGTTTGACATCAAAATGTCTGTGATGGTAATACATATGACTGTCCATGAGACAGTTGTGTTATGTACGGTTAAAATGGCAGACTGTTCCTTCTTAATCAGAAGAAATATGGAGAAACGTAAGTGTTATGTACTTATGTAGGTTGGTTACATCACATAAGATAGGATAAGTAATTGTGCCTACTTAGTTAAAACTATTTTAGGGTTCCGTACGAAAACTCGAATAGGAAAACTTCACCACGAGGGCGAAGCTGCGGGCATCAGCTAGTACTTTTATATAGGTAGAGGTAGGTACGTAAAAGTACCTTTACCTAATTTTGTTATGGCTATATAAATTATTGTTGATTAGGTAGAAGTTCACAGAAATTTCTGTCACACTGTTTACCTACTTAAGCACCTATTAGACTTCGCGTTATTCAGCACGCGTTATTCAGGATGTAGTCTAATGAGACAGTTCGCTATAACACTAGTCTGAAAAACGTGGGGATGAAGAGTAGAAGCGTGCACGTCGCCATCCCTGCCAGCTACGGTTGCAATTCTACTCCAACACGAGTGCCACCAGGGCGAATTATGCTATGGCGTGCCCCCGAGGCGACGCACACCAGTTCGTCCCCGCTGGTGCGAAAAGTGTGAGCCAGAGCGGCGTAGGGGACCGCCACCTTACACGCGCGGCCCGACACGGCAGGAAGTGGAGGATGGAGTGCAGGGTAGCTGCGTGGAATGTTAGGGGAGGAATGACAGATAAGATGAATGAGTTGATGGATGTTATGAATGAGAGAAAGTTAGATGCAGTGTGCTTGACAGAGACCAAGCGCAAAGGCAGCGAAGTCTTGGAGCTCCCGGGTGGGATGCTCGCGCTTTGGTCTGGAGTACCAGAGAGCGAGCATGGCAGTCGGGGGGTTGCAATTTTGCTGTCCTCACGATTGGCCTCCGGTATGTATGAGTACAAACTGGTAGGTCCTAGAATCCTCTGGATACGTGTAAAACTTGGTTTGACGAAGATTTTCCTGGTAGCTGCTTATGCGCCAGTAACCTTCATCGAACGCGAGTGAGCTAGAGGGCTTCTGGGAGAGTATGAGAGAAGCTCTAAATGTTATAGAAGGAAATGAAAGACTTATAGTATGTGGAGACTTGAATGGATGGGTGGGTACCGCTCGCGATGGTTTTGAGTCGGTATTCGGGAAGTATGGGGATAAAAGGGTGAACGACGCTGGCAAGCTAATACTGGCATTTTGTAAGGAAAAGGATTTGTTTGTGGCGAACTCAATGTTCAACCACAAACAAATTCATATGTATACGAGGAGATGTAAGTCAAAGAGAAGCATGATATATCTTTTCCTAATGGATAGTCTGCTCCGTAAACAGGTGATGGACACAAGGGTTTATCGAGGCGCTGAGCTGGGATCAGACCACTACCTAGTCATAACTAGGATTAGGGGTCTGTTCGCGGGTTGGCGTCATCGTACCGAGTGTCCTGAACCTGAGCCGACTTATAGCATCAAAAGCTTGAAGCTGCAGGATGCATCCATTAGGGATAAATATAATGAAAGGGTAGCCGAAAAGCTTGGCGACGTCAATGTAAGTAGTGAGAATGTGGAAAGTGTATGGCAGAACCTTAGGGATAGTATGATAAATGCCGCTGTGGAAGTGTGTGGAGAAACGAAAAGAGGCAGTAGTAATAAGCGTGATGCATGGTGGAATGAGGAAGTGAAAGAAGCAGTTCGAATGAAGAAGAAAGCATAGCTAAATAGCTAGACTACTTAGCCTCGCGGAATGATTTTAATATGAAAGAGAGATACAAGCTGCAGAAATTTAACACGAAGGCACTGATAGAAGAAGCTCGTGAAAGGTGCAGAATAAAAGCGGATGAAATGTTGTCGTCCAATTTCCGGGATAATGCCAAGCTCTTCTGGAAAGAGGTAGGCAGGACCTGGAGTTGTTCGGCAATCTGCAGTATGAATAAAGTGCTTAGTGTTAACAATGACGTCCTAACAGACCAAACTGACGTCCTGCAGAGATGGAGTGAATATTATGGGAAGATGTATGCAAGAAAAGACAGTGATGGTGGCAACACTGGTGGCATTATCCCGATAGTGGTATCGGGAAGTGGAGCTCACTTCGATGATCCGGATCCCGATGTCATTGAAGTCATTAGTATGAAAGAAATAGAACAAGCGATAAGAAGTATGAAATGTGGTAAAAGACTGAATTGTATGTAACTTTGACAGTTACTGTCGCTTTGGTTTGTTCGATAGCAACCACGCTTTGAAAGCAACTAGCAGGTTGCGTGAAATTGGTAAAACGTATTACAATTCAAAGCGACCGAGGCACAGTGGCTTTCAGCAAACCTTTTGACAACTCTACCATTTTATCGACATTACGCGGCCATGTTAAATTATACCTATTTAGCCGTTATCTTTGTAGAGTTCTCAAACATTTTAACGTGAAAGGTTAATAGTTGATAGACACCGAGAATTTATGGAATGTTGGTTATTTGCGGCAAATTTAAAAACCTTGTAAAATGTTTGGCATCCGAAAGCTATTGTATTTTTGTTTTCTACTGTTCATTGAATATTATAATGTGAGTAAATTATTTTATGTATATCGTAGGCAATTTTAGTTTAATAGAAACAAGATTTATGTACAGAAAAAATCGATGCAGAAGAGGAAGGTTCCGAACTACAGTCAGGTATTTAGGTACAGAACTTTCCAATTTTCATAGTTTTTTTATTATGCCTTATGGCAATGGTAATATAATAATCGCAAAAGACAGGCGTAAGAAAGGTGACTTGGTCGTAGACAAAGTAACCAACTTGGTTTTATCATTACTTGAAAAACTTGTTTTAAAAAAATTAAGAAAAAAAATTAAAACGTCAATATTCTATCCTTTTTATCTTTTAATTATTTTTTTTTATTATCTTCGCCCATCTTGGGCAGGCAAAGGAAACATAGTCCATACAGCCTAGTCATTAGTATTTATTATTTTCTTGTTTTAGTCTTGTCTAGTCGTTTGTCGATGTCAAGTCCTCAGTCCTAGGTCCTAGTCCGTGCTCCAATAAGGCAGTGATCCCTTATTGCAGCTCTGTATGGAAATTTGGCACTAACACAAACAACACCGCTATTCATTGCAATATATAACTTTCTTTAACTAATGCACTTCCGAACTCTTTATGTATAATATTCCACCATTATTAAACACAAAAACACGAATTTTACACTAGTTTTTGAAAATAATATAAGACAATAGTGCGTCACTGCTCATCTTCGCGCCAAAAATCTCTTTTAATTAGTAGTGAAGGAGGTGTTTGAGAGTTGCAAAGGGCATCAAAAATCTCATTATTTTTAAGCTCAGACGCACCGTTTTGGAGATATGTCAAAAAATGTGTAAAAGTTGGTTAGGTAAGTAAGGACCTGCTTTTTTTTTTTACAATTATTTAATGGCCTGGTTTGTAAGACCTTTTAGCCAAATCTTATTTTTTATATCATATTTCTTTAATCTTATCTTCTAATTAGTCCTGTCCAGTCGATGTCGTGTCCTCAGGCTACGTCCTGGTCCTTGCCCTTAGTTTAATGGTGATTCTTATACTAAGGTTGACAGTGGACGTTTCGCGGCAAGAGAGAAAATAGCATTTCACTGCATATATATCATTATCTTTCACTATAGCACGTTAACACAACTTTTATGTTCAAGAAACCACCACTCCCGCACATAAAACAAGATAAATGCACTAGTTTTAGAAAATAATATAAAGCAAGCGTCCGCACTTGTCACTAAAAAAAACAAACTAACTAACTATCTTCACGCTGTATCCCTGACGGGGTAGTCAGAGAGGACAGATCGCCAGGCTTCGCGATCCATGCATACTTCTTTCGCTTCTTCGAGATTCATCAATCGCTTCATAAACGCACGTCTGGGTATCCGAGTACTTTTGATCTTTCCGTTTTTGAGCAATCTGCTCACGTGGTCTTCATATGTAAGTCTCGGCCTTCCCTGACTCCTTCTACCCTCTACTTTTGAACAATATATATTCTTCGTCAATCGTTCCTCACTCATTCGTTGGACGTGTCCAAACCAACGGAGCACGCCCTTGTCACTCTTCCCGCCAAATGTCCTATGGACCTGCTTGTGTAAGATAAACCATAGGTTAAATTAGTATTGCCACTAAAAACGCAAGAGCCTTTTACCAATACTACATGGGTCCAAATCGCGAAATATTTACATGTCTCGATAAACCTACAAAACCGCTCAAAATTATGCTAAGTTTCAACTTCATATAAAATCAATCAAAAATTGCCCAAGTATCGATTCTATACAAAAGGTTTAATTTTTGCCCAAGTCCTAGCTCCTAATAATATATATATATATTACTATACCTACCTATTCTCCCAACTTTCTTCCTCGGCAAATCCCAAAATATGGCACGAGCTACCCTATAGTTATAAGTTTATTAGTCCCGCAGATCCCCGAAGGCACCCACATTTCTATATATGTATTGGTGGTGACTCCATTGCCTTATTGAAATCTAAAAAAACGTACAGATTTGCAGTTATCACACTTGTAAATCTCTGAAGCCACAACGACAAAGCGTGTAAGAATATTATCCCATCAAATTACAAGTACATAAATATTTATTAGTTTTTTAGGCTATTGACAATTTTTAAATCAACCGCATAATAGGTGCTTTTCATCAAAACTTCACATACGCATCTCTTTAGCAACCGCTTTCGGCAAAGTCACCGAATTGCTTTGAAAACGATTTTAGTTATAAATTTGAAGTCCGTTATTTGAAGTATCGTAATCAAACTGATATCCATTTTAGTTACATAATACACCTGCAGGAGACCGAAGAGCTGGCAGCTACCTCAGGCAAAGAACTAGTCTAGCAATTCAAAGGGGAAACGCTGCCATTATCTTCGGAAGCTTGCCTAAAGGGACTCCCTTTAATAATATATTTTAGCTAAGATTTTTAGTTTTAGTTTCTTTGTTCTAGTTATAATTATTTATTTGTATCGTGTAATGTGGATTATATTATCGATGTTCTCGTCTTGTCAAACTGTATACATATTTTGACATTGTCAATTAGCAAAATATTAAGTTGACATATGACAATGTCAACTAATTTGACGTAAATTTTAAAATTGTATCCAATGTATTCAACTTTTCCTAAAAACTTTCAAATTGAGCAAATTGTGTTTGTGTTTACTTACAGGTCAGATGCTCTTAAACTGGTTTATATCATCGATAACAGAGAACGGCCACTTCAAAACTTTATTGAGTGTTCAGGATCTGCGAAACCTTGGTATACAATACTGTACCCACCTCCTTGCTGCTGGAGTACTAAGACAAATATCAGACAAAGATGCACCTATAGAAACTATTTTTAAGGTAAGCAATTGTAATGTACGTAATTAAACTCAATACAGACTGTTTTACTTGGATCTAAAGTTTTTATATTGTGTCATCACTATGATAGGCTTATAACTGAAATACTTATCAGTTATTAAAAAAAGACCCGACCCATAGAATCTGCAGTGACCTTGCATTGCTCGTTATTAAAAGATAGGTAATAACCATATTTGTAGTATTGCCCTTGAGACTTGCAAAGTACTACATGTAGTAAATAAAGAAGAAAGAAATATTTTGGGACATTCTGACACAACACCGTCTAGCCCAAATTATGTTAATATAAGCTATGGGACCTAAACATATGATATATTTTTAAATTGATACATATATAAAGTAAACACCCAAATTCTAAAACAAACATTTGCCAATTACACAAATACCCAATACAATAACCCAGATTTCCACCCCGAAACCTCAGTGTGGAAGTTCCATGCACTACTTATGCTGCTTAGTATGTCAAATACTGGTGCTAATTCTGTTGTTGAAACCACTAAACTAAATTTCTCTAAAATTTTCTTATTTTTAATAAGAGATTGCCAAATGCTATTCTGTTATTATGTCGAATTAAACTTGGTGATATCATAAACAGCACTAAATTTGTATCTGACACTAAAATTCCTTTTATGTGATAAAATTCTACAAAACATGTATTTAGATGCCGACTAACTTAGTGATTGAACTGTCTATGTACATTTTTCACTTTTTGTTGAATTTTATCACATAAAATGAATTTTAGTGATGTCAGATACAAATTTAACTTTACACTAAATTACACCTAACATTATTATTTACACCTAAATAGGTGACGTCTAAGTTTAGTGAAAACGTCTAATTTAGTGGGACTTTTATTAATTTTAGTAACCATTTGAAACGTGAAAACTTTTAAAAATTTATAACGTGAAAAATGTACATAGGCGGTTCAATCACCAAGTTAGTCGGCATGTATTTACATTCGACTGTCTATGTACATTTTTCATATGTTGTTCAATTTTATAACATAAAATTAATTTTAGTGACATCAGATACAAATTAAATGCTATTTATGATAACACCAACTTTAGTTCGAACAGAATAGCATTTGGCAATCTCTTAATAAAAATAAGAAAATTTTAGAGAAATTTAGTTTAATGATCTCAACAACAGAATTAGCACCACTGTATATTTACATGCATTAAATACAATATTGAGTATATTTGTTAGTGTATTTTGTATTTCTCTTTATTGGATGCGAATAGAGAAATATTTTAAGAAATTTAATTATTAATTACAATAAATAGTGACATTACAAAGTAGTAATTGTTTAAAATGCTGATGCCACTGGACATTTGATAGGGCATTTGATAGGGTCTGGCATGCATCACTCTTTTCCAAGCTTCCGGCATATGGCCTGCCACCTCAACTATGCACATGGTTCGCCAGCTTCCTGCATGAGCGCCGTATTCGGGTTCTATGTGACAGTCAGGCCTCGGACTGCTTGCTGATAAATGCTGGCGTACTGCAGGGGTCCGTTTTGTCGCCCACTCTCATTCTTCTGCATATCAATGATATGTTGTCCCTGGGCACCATACATTGCTATGC